>JAZGTH010000001.1:16240000-16840000 GCA_036877525.1 Chromobotia macracanthus
TTATCATAGTTTGAGTCTGTAGGTGGCGGCACTGTTTTAAAGACATAATAGAGTCTGTTCTGAATGCTTTCTTTAACAAAAGCATGCAAAGAGCAGTTCAGTCCAAAGACAACTTATATCTTTATATGTGTGTGTATATATATTTATATATACACATATTACATGTATAGAGATATTTATGCGACAGAAAAACGTAAATACTTATGTCTACATAAAGCCTTTTGTTCAGATATAATAACATGACGTCCAAACACATAATGTTTGGACTGATGGACATTGACGGTCAGCAGGGTTACATTTGCTATGTCATTCTGCAGAGCTTCACCAGGATTTATTAAAACAGTTTGGTATTTATAGGCTATCATCTGAATAATTTATCTGAACGTTGAACAGACTCAGGCCGGGCACTAGCTAGGACCGTGAGCATGGGAACAGATGAAGTTATCAGAGCAGTAGCTGTTTTAAGGGAAGCACAAAGCAAACGGAAACACTCGAGAGGCTTACATCTGTTTTATTTCATCCTCCGATTACTTTCCTTAAACGAGAGACTGTTTTAGATACATTTTGGCACTATAATTTTGTCTTGTGCTCATCTGTCAGATGACGTGGGTTATTTTTGTTGAAGGCAGTCATTTGTTATTGTGCGTTTCAAGTCATTTCACCATGAATAATTCTGAATAAAAAAAGAAGCCAATATACTTAAACGAAAATATTCATAGATTTTGCAGAAACTGCTGTGGAAAAACTCGCCGCAGTGATGATGAGGTGTTGTGGGTGGTTGCCATGATGTTGCTTCGTGGCTGATAAGAGTACTTTATAGAACGTTGCTATGAGGTTTCTAGGGTGTGGAAAGAATCTTTTTTTTTTTTTTAGATTAAAGGAGTCCAACACAATATATGTACATTAAACCAGGGTGGAGATGGTAGCCGGGCTGGTCATATACTGTAGATCTCAACTGCGTTTTGACTGATAAGCACCTCGCAATTGAAATATCATGAAATGTCACATAAATATTCAGCCTGCTGAGCTATACGCTCGAGCTGGACAACAGCAGCTGTGCTCTTACAACTTCATTCAAATTCAACCACATCACCATAATTATGTAAATATGGTAATTGGGCATCTGTTGCTTGCAGTCATCTCTCTTTCTGTGGTAGCTTTACACATGTCCTCTCTCTCTCTCTCTCTCCTCTCTCTCTCTCTCTCTCTCTCTCTCTCTTTCTCTCTTTCTCTCTGGTCTCTGATCAGCCTGATGAACCTAGTGTATGGTTTTGAGATGGAGTCGTGTTTAGAGATGGTTATGCTTCATAAGACGATCACGATTCATCTATGAAGGTGTTGCTTGATGAGATCATGCGGTGTACAGTTAGCTTCAGTATGAGGCACACTTGTTCGGTTGTATACAGATTGGAAGAGAAACAAACGCTTTTTGTTGTTATCTTAAATTAGTGAGTTTTGTATCACTGTGCAATGGGGAAAAAATCCAACCTACTAAAATTGAAAACGTAAGTTTATTTTCTGCCTTTTTAAAGAAATAACTCGAAAAAAACGAAAATTCTTCCATCATTTACTCACCCTCATGTCCTTCCAAACCTGTAAGACTTTGCTTCTGAGGAACACAAAAGATATTTTGAAGTGTGTTGGTAACCAAACAACAGTGGCAGGCATTGACTTGCATTGTACGGACACACAACCACTGATACATCTCTCAAAATATCTTTATTTGTGCTGCACAGATGAAATAGTGGACAAAAAAAATTTGTCCGAACTCATTTGTGTCTCTTTCTCTGAGACATAGTTAGATGTCATTAGACTTTCGAAACAACAGCTTATGATTATACCTTCATCTATAGCTCATACTGAATTTGTAATGCAATAGATACTCTTTTAAAAAAGCGCTCTCTTTAACTGCTGGCTGAGATGCTGCGATCTCACGGCCGTTCAAGTGAAAACCTCTCATTACCGCCTCGCAAGAGGGAATTTTCCACTCATTTACTGCAAACGGCAGCAGGGATGTGGAAAGGCGTGTGGTGTATGACTGTGCCCCACTGCCCATGTGCAGGTGCGGAGAACAGTGCACGGATCAAAGATTCATTCATGGAGATGGATGGGAGTCTCTGAAATAGATTTATAAATAATTGCTTTAAATGATAAGGGAGACTGGGGCAATTTGTCACATGTTTAACTTCAAACACATGCATTGTACCTTAAATAAAAATATTGATGAAAAATTCATGGAGTGACGCGATGGGTCTGTAGACATGATTAGCATCTGTTAAATAAAAGATAATAGCATCAGCTCTGTAACACATGGGACTCGTGTGGCTGTGCTGTCACATAATTCCAGCAAGCCAGTGCAAAGCCAAAACATCATGACATATAATATTCATATCCCCAACCGCACTGTTATTCAAGAACATCTGAGGTCGTCTGTTTGTTATCGAGAGCGTCTGCCGCAACTGTCCCACATGACACGACAACAGCTCGACTCCAGAGATGGCCGTCTGTACCCTTCCATTGTGTTTATGCTGTTCACGCGCCTCTTACCCACAAACACAGTAATCTAGATCACGATGGTACACATCTGAATTCCAATGATGAGAAACTTTGGGCATCTGTTACCATGGTGCCGGTAAACGACAGCATCCGACGCCACTCGCAACACATCAGCAGGCTGAGTCAGTTCAAAACATCACGCAGAGTCAGTTCAGGTGGAGAGTTCTTCTGTGCGGTTATTCTGAGACAATAAAAGTCTTGAAGAGCTGAGAAGAGTGCTGAATATTTACTTTGGTAAAGAGCACTGCTGAAATATTTATGTGTGTGTTTTTGGAAGGGAAGAGCAGGAGTGTCACAGTGAAAGCTGGGCTCAGTGTGCAGACTCTGATAATGCAAGCGAACTATTGCACTATTGCAACATGAGCAATTCGCTTTGCTTCAGAAACTGGTGCAGTGTGAACAACATTAATGCAATTGTCTGTTAAAAAAAATTCAGTGAAATATATCATGTTTATGTTACATATTTAAAGGTACAGTACATCATTAAGCCATCCCATGTGTTTCCAAACCCATTCTTTTTGTGCACTGTTTGTATTTGTTTATGTGTTTTCTTTGTGTACACAGTTTTTTCAATTCCACATACTGTCAGCAGGCACTGGGTAAATTACAAAAATGACAAAAGAAAGACTTGATTCCCATAAACACTCTTTGTGTTTCTCTCGCTTTTTGTGTTTCATAGACGTGAGGAAGTCACATGGGTTTAGAAATACACGTGACAAGTAAATGCTGGCAGAATCTTCATTTCTGAGTGAACGTTCTTTTTAAAGACTACATGTGTACAATCAAATGAAAGCGTCTTTGTCTGGTATGCAGGGTCACTGTGAAAATAGTTTGTATAGAGAGAGAAAGAATCATATTGAAATTTAAATTAAAATGTTCCTGTACCTCAACTGGTATAGTATTGCCTTAGCAGCTGCACAAAAGGTTGTGGGTTTGATTCCGAGGGAACGTGTTCACCAAAAATGCGTCTGCCAAATGCATCAATGTAAATTTGTGTTTTTATTTCTTTTTTTGTACTGGTTGTAATACACTCTGCGGTTTTCTCAGTTAATTTTTTTCTGATCATTTTATTATCTCTAGAAACTCTTTGCAGTAGATTTTCCCTTCCAGCTTATGTATTTTCTTACTGATAAAAAGCACTTCTTGCTTCACTATTGGAGAAGTAGATGTTTCACGTACATTCCGTCCCTTCAGGCTGTCTGCAGGGCCGTCTATTTTTAGTGGAGAGCTTTTGCGTTTTAGTTGAACAATGTCCACAAATGTACTGGATGTTTCTGTGGGCTTTGGGCGCGTGGTCAGTGAATTTGACTTGAGGCCCGGCGTGTGTGTTTGTGTGCTATATTTAAAGAACATGTCCATTAGGAATGCTGTTCCCACCCCGTTTATATCTTCTGTTCTCTTTTGTCCTGACTTCACACAACAGGAAATCCTGCTGGACTTCATAAATCTTTTACAAAGATAGATAGATATGTAGACATTTAATAATAGCTGCACGTTTTTACATCCTTTTTTTTAGCTGCTAAGTCTCTCTCTTTCTCTCTGCCTCTCACGCTCCACTTTATTTAACGACATTAATAACGAAGCGTCCTTGGGAGGTTAATTAAAGGGAACTTCTGCTAGCATCCATATTTCAACAGATGCATGTGTAATTATCTTTTTAATTAGCGCCCTATTACAAATCATCAGCCGTCACCTTGTGTTTAAAGACTTCTTTGTGCTCAGTGTAATGTCTTAATTAAGTGTCAGATATAACAAGCGCATAAAATAAATGTGTTTACTTCATGTACGTCATTTGAGACCGATGGCTGCTTGGTCATATTCAGGGGTTTGTTTAATTAATGGGGTGATGGGACGATCTGATATATACTCCAGCTCAAAACAAAGAGGCCTTATTGCATTATGTTGTACATAATCCTACAGTAAACACAGAGGACATGCTGTTACTCAGAGGTTGCTCGTTCATTTCTCAGCAGATCTGGTGAAGTTCTCAGTTCCGTTTCCTGTGAAGTTTTAACTTGGTCTCGGGGTGTCTTGTTCTCCCAAAAGCGCGAAATAAAAGTGGACACAAATTAGACAATTGTTGACATATTTTTAGAGTGTTGACGTATTGAAACTGATGAGAAATGTTTGAGTTCACATTGAAATTTCATGAACCAGAAGCTGCAACTAACAGTGTTCTGACGTAATTCAATGTGAAATGGAAAAATGACAAAAATTTCCACAGACAAGCTGGTGTTTCAAAGTGAGCAGTAGACTGAATGTTGGAGAGGAGTGGTTAATGGTTCTGGCTCCGCCCAAGCCATCAGACCGACATATATCATTCATAATAAGCACTGCAATATTCCATAAAAGAAAGAATAGTATCATTTGATTTCACAGTGACTTTAAATTGCAGACTTGGGTGCTGGGCAAATCTGAGCACATTTTGTGACATTGTTGAGATGTTGCATGAGATTACTGGTGAGTTGTGTGAGAAACACCTGAGAGAAAAGAAATCCTACACAGAAGTCTTAGAGGTTTCTTCCTTGTTTAATTCCATCGCTGTAAGAAACAATTGAGACATTAAGGAGGTCTCAAGTTATTTTCTGCTCTGTAGAAAATCCTTCAAGAGTAATTCTGGAGTAAAGGACAGATTAGAGATATTTCTCTAGGTGTCTGTAAAGGGCAACATACTCCTGGGGGGTGGGGGGTTATGTGGTGGTGGTGGTGGGTGAAGAGACAGCGATGACAAATGAGATGATACCCAATTGGGTGACAGTGACTAAGAACCAGGAAGTGAGGTTATCAGCCACAAAACAGAAAAGCTGTCACAGGTAATAAAGCAGCAACCCCTGGCAGGCCAAACAGACACAGGGACAAAGATGAAAAAAACAGCAGACTGTTTTCTAGGGGTCTCTCCTTTCTAGAGGGCTGATACGCATGTGTGTGTGTGTACATGCATGTTTCTGCAAGCATGTGTACAGGGCTCCACGAATGAGGGTGGGGTAGCATTTATTAGTTTTTTTACCTGAGGTGTTTGGACATATGAGGGAATAGACTCTGTTCTGCTTCATTGCCTGACTCAAGCCAACATCCATCATTGTTGCTCTATACTGACCTATAATGCAGAGCTCGGCAGAGAGAGAATAAGACGGGCGCCCACAGGACGCCCTGTTAATGTAGGTCGCCTTGGTAACAATCCATGCTATAATAAACCTCCAACATTTGTCGTATGTTTATAAGTGGTTGCCCAGATATCATTTCAGTCTGTGATATTGAAACAAAATCTGTAACGTTGAAAAAAGCAACCTTAAAATAGACATACAGTAAAATAATTTCTTCTTCATTTATGTTCTTAAATTAGTAATATTGAATTCAGCTTGAATGAAAATTGAATTTAAGATGATTCTGCAGATTAAGGCAGGAAGGTGATTTGATAAGTGGGCTAAATATATTTATATAAATAAATATCCTCTGTGAAAGCCGCTGGATTAATCCAATCATTGCATTCAGTCTGAATGCGTTGATTGCACTGAATGTATTGGATGAGGTGTGGTTTGGAGAGAGCTCTGAAGGGAGAGCGGGATCTTATGCTTTCAAAGTTAGGTTGTTATTGCTAACCTCTCTGAAATTATCTACCCTACCTTTAAATGAATATTCCCTCTCACACACACACATATAACCTTTAGGCACAGTTTAGTTTAGATTAACTGGCTACTGATCTATTATATCAGACTAAATCATTCTGACAGGGTTTCACACATAAGTGGTTGAAGAGCTGGTTGCTCAAAACATTTAACAGCAAAGATGTAAAATAAAAAAGGGAGATTTTGAAGAGACTTTTGCACGCTGTGACAGTTCTTGTGTTTTTCTAAACTTCCTCAGTTTCTGGCTTGACAGCCTCGCTGTGTCATGAAAAGACAGTGATTTATTCTCGCAAATCTCTGTGCATGTTGAACTGAGTTAACTTCCCTCTCTCTCTCTCTCTCTCTCTCTCAGCATGGCGTTTCAGTGCATCAGAAGTCGTTCTTTCTGTCAGCAGCAGGAGAGCCAGAGGAGTGCTGGATCTCACCAGACCCTGAATCAAAAGCAGTGGAGAAGAAAGTGCAGTATTCCCTTCCAGGAAAAATAATGAGTAAATATCAGATATTTGCTGCCTTACCAGTGCTCGGTTTGCAAGATTAGAGAAAAGATCAGATGTCTTCTACAAAAACTGAGATTATTTAGTAATGTGATATGAAATTCAGTTTTCTTTCACAAGTTTTCTTTTACGGCAGTCTTCCTGAAAGGTTCCTGAAAGTCTCTTTGTCGAGCTGTACGGTTCCTTTAAGAATCTTTAACATCCACAGAAACCTTCTGTTGCACAAAAGGTTCTTTGGGGAACTGAAGATGTTTTTCTTCTGCATTGCTGAGGAGAACCCTTTTAGTACCTTTATTATTAAGAGTCCTAATAGAGCAATTATTGCTTAATTTTATAATTAATCACACTGAAATATGACATAGGTAAAGTTATTCAGCCTGAGTTTTGTGTGGAGATTTTAAGAAACCTATTTGAACACGTAAAATGTCCATTTCTGAGTTTAATGACAAGCTGGTGCAGATGTCTTCCCTCCTCAGTCGTATATTGGAAATTCTTTCTTGATTGATATTTTTATATTTAGCTCTTTAATCAATAATAACGTAACATTCCATAAATACATGGCAAGTGAACAAGGACTCCAAATCATTTCTCCGATTCTTAAAACTCTCCTCTTACGTTTTTGTTTATTTACTGAATTTGAAGAATATTGGCAGCTTTAGAATCAACACAATCAAGTACGTTACATGATTATGATCCCAAAATGATTCGCAAACAGACTGCAGTTTGCAAAAGAGGCATATTTTCCACAACGTTTTCCCTAATGATTCTCTTGTAAAGTTTAGTTAAAAAAGAGAAAAAAAAACTTCAGCCTGACCCGTATGATTTTAATTACACTTTTGCCTCAGTGTTGTCTCAGCGAATCAGTGTGTGTATATGTGTATATTTGCATATTGGGGGGCAGTATGTCACAATGTCTCAGGCTAAACTCTTTAATAAGGGTACTCTCTAATTACTGTAGCCATATGCAGTGCATCTAATGAGGTACACGGGCAGGGGTTTTGTAAGGGGTAAACAGACTGCAGGGGAAGATGAAGTTAGAGTAAGAGATGGATGAAGGAAGGAAAAATCAGATGTGGTTAATGGAGGCTTTCAACTGGAGGGATGTCAAGACTGTGACCTCACATAGTCTGAGCAGCACTGCAGACAATTCGCAGCATGCAGAGATATTTGCGTCTGACGTACCTTTGTCTGCAGTCACAAAGGCGCAGTTTGAGTGCATTATATGTCAAATCAGCATTAACAATAAAGATGCATTTTACCTAAACCTTTTAAAAGCTGGTTTGGAATCAGCATCCAGGATTCCACAGGATGTGGTCGATATAAAGGTGTAGAAAACAAAAGGGAATTTAATCATTAGTGACTCTTCTCTGACTCAGGCTGTCACATGATCAGCACCATGTGACGCCCGTGGGTCCCGTTAGCCCTTCCTGTCAGCACAACTTACCATCATACCAACACACTGTTGGGCCATGACAGCAGTGTGTGTATAAATACAGGTTTCAGAGCCTGGGTTCTGGTTACATGAGGTTAAAGCATTAGCTCACCCAAAAATGAAAATTCTGTTATTATCTACTGCAGCCTTATGTTGTTCCAAACGTACATTTTTTAAACTATACTAATTTCTTTTCTATGAGTTGAACTAAAGAAGCAGGTCAGCCCGATTCATTTACGAATCATTCGGATCGTTTTCGTGAACTTGATTAATTAACTGATTCATTAAAACGATCCCATTCAAAGAAATCATTTGATTATTCAAATCGAACATTACAACTTCTCTCATGAGAATGCTGAATTAAAGTGAATAATGGCTTAAAAGGTTATACATTTAAATATAACATTTCTTTGTACTGTTTTAATCATTTTTTCATGGTGCTTTATTTGTTTTTTGGAGCTAGACAGCAACAGTCCAACAGTTTTGTTTTACAGAAGGAAGAAAGCTATTGGAAAGCACGAGGGTCAATTATTTTTGGGTGCACTGTCGCTTTAAAGGTTAGAACATCAGTGGAAATTGTGATGATCAGTAGGTGTTTTATCACAGTACAAGAAGCAACACTGGATAAACATCACCTAAAACGTTTCATGTTTAGGATGGTAGATGTCTAACCAACGTGTGACAGCTTCAATTATTGTTCGAGTTCCTTCATTTGAACTTTTGTGCTATTTATGTTTCCCAAAGCTGTTGACAGATGTTTGCTTGGAGGCGGCTGACGGCTTTATTAAAGCTCCACAAGCGATGTGACTGACTGAAGTGACGTCTCTGTAGATATAACAGCCAGACAGTTCAAACACGGGTCAGGATAGAGCTCAGCTCTGAAAGAGACCGCAGGTTTCCTCTCTCATCTGTGATGTCAGATGGCTTGTGCTTTTGAGTTGAGCAGGTTACAGTTCCCCTGAAGTGTTCAGATATCCAGCAGAACAGAATCGATTCTGCTGTGCCTCATTTCCTCCACCAGCTCTCAAAAACATCCATCACTGCTGCTACATCCTGGCCAAAAATGCAGTCGCTGAAGATACGGTGCACATTAAAGAGAGTTCAGGCAGAAATGAATTTTTTCCATCATTTACTCCCCTCATGTCATTCCAGACCTGTATGACTTTTGTCTTCTGTGGAACACATGTATATCGCTTTGTATGCGAACGTTTGACAAATACATAAATGTAAATGTTTAAATACACAACCTTTGAGTTACCAGCATGAATCTTTACCCAGTAAAACCCAGTCACGCCTCCTAATAGACAAACGACAATTTGTTCCCTCTTGAGTGATCTTGACACAGAACAGCTGAGCACAGGAAGAATTTGTCACTGTCGTGAGTAGTGTGTGTTTTAATTTGCGAGCAGCACTTGTAACACTAGTAGCTCTGAACATGTTAAGATTTTGTCGATGAGTTGCAGATTACATTTCAACGGCTGCTGACAGATGCTAGAATAAATTCAAGGTCTTTCTGTTTATCAAAACTGATGGATTTCTGACCTTGTGGGGAGCTGTTGAAGACATTAGCATCGTTTTGAATGTCTTGGCAGCGAAAGGATAAGCATGACATTGCTCAAGGGCAAATATTTCTCTGTTTGACAGACTTGTGTTTGGTTTAAAGTACTTCTTCAGCTACAAAACGCTGTCAAAAGTGAGAAAAATGTGTACATTGTTTTTGAAGCACCAAGGACAATACATGTATTGCTTCACAACTCGCATTCATTTATCATCAAGAGCAGAACAGCAAATCTCCAGATTAAAGTAATTAGCACATCAATTTCTTGATTTAGATTTAAGGTATTAATACAGTATAAGTGTGAATTCTAATGACTGATGCATTTCTAAATCAAGAATTCTAAATCTCATATTCTCTCTTTAGGTCTCTCTCTCTTCTCTCTTTCTCTCTATTTCTCTCTCTCTCTGTTTGTCTACAAATGGAAGGTCAAATAAAAAGTCTCTGTTGCTCTAAACAAAGACATGCAGATGTTGTGTATGATCTTACGTCCTGCATATTTATAGTGTGTCTCTGTACTGCAACACTATAAAAACAGCTTAAAATAATAGTTTGCTTTCAAAGATGATACCTTAGACATACAGACAGACAGATATTCTTTATTAATCCCCTGTTGAGAACATTTGTAATTATGTTATTACGTTGCATGCTTATGACAGCACAACAATGATGATATTGGGTCTTCTGGGTAGTTGTCAGTGGGTTGGTGAGATGTTCTGATCTTATTGATCCAGGTTAAAGAGCCCATCCTCAAGTCTCTGATACTCTTGTCTCTAAATGGTGGTCAGTAAAATACTGTAATTATTTATGTAAGCCATAGTAATAAAGATGTTCTCTTAAGCAACCTTTGTATTTACAGCAATGCTGCAAATCATAAATTATTAATGATAACGAGAAATGATTACTTTAATGATTCCCTCCTCGGGTTCTAGATGAAGGTGTGGCAGTGGGTGATGATGTACCTCACTGTCCATCTGCGGCTGATTCTGCGGCTGATTCTGCAGCTGCTTCAAAGACCTTCATGTTGTCTTGTACGTATTGTTCCTCTGTTATGGCAGGAACAGCCAAGGCTGTCAGATTGTAAGACAGGAGGACACGAGCTTCTACCCTTGTAGAACTGAACGTTATTTCTGTGATGGGCCTTCATATGTACAGTCCACACAGAAGTGAACCTGCTTCACTGCATGCATTTCATTCATCACCCTTATTTCCTGTCCCTCAAATTCACTGTCCCTGTTGATGGAAGTGACATAACCTGTGTAACCAAATAAATACAAGCGATAAATAGATAGGAACGATCAGCGAATTAGAAGAAAAGAGACAGCGCTGCCACAGATATCTGTCACTGTTTAAGATCTGCGTGTCTTGTGTTCATTTTTCTTTAATTTAGTTTTGTTATCTCCAGAAAAAATCGTTTGTGCCAGTTGGGTGATAAACACCCGGCAGGTTTTGTTCTAGAGAAGTCAGCAGGTTTTGTTCTAGAGAGAGATGTTAAATTAAAAGAACACCGATGATTGGAGGAGACCCAGTGGGCGGTCTGGGAGAAATTTGCTTTTCTTTACTTAATTATAGCACATAATAACAGTCTCTTTGGAGGAGCGCTGTTTATGAGTTTTTGTGCGAGCATTTTGCTTTTTGTTGTATGGTTTTTATTAAATTAACCGTTTGCTACAGATTCTTTTCATTGGGTGAGAGTAAGTGAAGTCTTACTGATATAGGAACTCTTTTCATGAAATAAGCCCAGAAGATTTTATGACGGTTTAAACACTTGGAAAGCGCAGTTATGCTATACTAAGTTAATCTGAATGATTGAAAATATGAATTTCTGGTAAAGATTCTTAGACTTTATTTATCTTTACGCTAAAACAATATATTTGAAAGTTTTGGCCGGGTTGCAAATTAACAAGTGAAATAGACGATGCATGTGGTAAAATCTCATTTCCTGTCTTCACGGCTGTGTGAAAACTCCCAAAGTTTATTGGTTACAGCTCGTTACAACCTTCAGCCCAAATGAATCAAAGAGATTGCCACTGCTGTATGAACAGCCAAAGACACTGTAAAATAAAAAGATGATGAAACATTTCAAAAGGAATGACTCACAGGAATATTACCTGACCACTGAACCATTTACAGAAGAGCAAACTGCATAAAATATGATGCAGAGTTCCAGCCTAGATCTTAAAAGGGGAAGCGGTACTCAGACCTTGTTGCCAAGAAACCAGAAACTGCTCTGCTATTTGAGAGAAATCAAGGATAAAACTTTTTTAAATTACATCTTTGTTGTCTATTGCCCCAAATAGCAATCAATAACAGAGCTGCTTCTCCCCAGAGTTTGAGGATGTTAGTCATTTGTTTCCTGTTTGTAAGGCAGACCATGTGCAATTGCAACTTTATTCCTTCATAACTCACAGACTGCTAGAATTCAGCCTGCCATTGTATAATAAATGAACCATTTATATGTGACAAAATAAACACCATTAATAGACTTTTAATGAGAAAGACCATGATAATTGTTTGTTACGATATTCTTATTCTTACCATTACATTCATTTTTATGTCTTTTTCTTCTCTTTTTGTAATAAATCAGCATGGAATAGAAAATATTGGATTGGATTTTAATGCATGCATTTCAGTGCTAGGACTAACTAATATGACTCAATATAATGCTTAAAATATCGTCATGATATTATACCCCATTGTTTCATTCTGAAAGTCATTTAGTTTGTTCCATTCAGTGGAGATATTTGTTTCATATGTTATTATAAGGACCTGAGTTGACAGTCTGATATTCACATTAAAGAACACCAGTCTTTATTGTATCAGACACTCCAGTGTTCACGCATCTACAATGCGATGGTGCACGCCATAATCAGTTCTGACACCAGAAGACACTTCTACACTTTCTCTGCATCAAACTGACTGCCAGACACCCACACACTAACCATCCCAACAGCACAGAGAACTCGGCAAGAAGTAATTGATATGCTGTGTGTGTTTTTTTACCCTCCGTTTGACAACTGCTAATTAGCAGTACATAATATCCAACTGAATCTAGACAAAGACATTTCCTCCAGAGAACTGGAGCTAGGGTACGGTTACTGTTTTCGCCAGCGTGTCTGTTTTAGTTCAGGGAAAATGAAATCTATCCATCCTACGCCGCAAGTTTGTGTGTAACTGCATTTCAAGATCTTCTAGTAAGAGATGAACAGAAGTGTAGCCCAACAAAGATTCAGGTTGAGTTATGTTTTGTGTAAAGTGGGGGATGTTTGCCCCAGTTTTAGGAGAATTGACTCATAATTGGTTCTATTCGGGTCTGATTTTACCATGTTGCTAAGATAATAACACAATACCCCAATTAGCATGAACAAAATCAAACAATATCACACAATATTTGGTAAAATAGCCCATTTGCAGTTTGACTACTGTTGTCAATTTAGTCAATCAGTAACTTTTTATTAATACTGTGAAATATATTTTTATAGTGGCAATACATTGTGTATGATATATTAAAACATTCCACTAATGTTACTGCAAGAATGTTTTTGATAACTTTGAGACAACCTTTACATAACGTTAGCCAATCTAGTTGTAAGAGAGTCCCCTGTTAGCTGGGAGGTTTTGAAACAGAATGCATTTCTCGGATTATAATAATGGCCATTAAATAAACGAACAAATAAAGGAATCAATCACTCAATCAAAATGAACTCTAATGCATCTAATGTTACCCATAAAATATCCTCTTCAGAAAAGACCGCATGAATGAACAGCCTGTTTAGTGATCGTGGTGAATCTGTTTGGCATTAAACATTTATGTCTCCCAGTAATTTTTGGTAAGTACTACATCGGCTACAAAAGAGCTTCTGTGTAATCATTTTTACTGCAGTTTGCTTAAATCCATCTCGAAACCATCTGTTCTGTGAACTCGAGCGTAATAAAGGATTATGGCACTGGATTATGGGGTTCTTGTTAACAATCCATGATGCTGCAGACAAAGAAGACTTAAATATGTATCAGTAAATTTTATCATGCAGAGCTTCTGTTCTGCTGGACCTCTGATGGTCTTCAACTTTCCCATCATAACTCCTGATCCTAAGTCATGCAAAAAAAGAATTGAGAGAGAGAGAGTGTGAGTGAGTGAGTGAGTAAGAGAGAGAGAGAGAGATGGCACTAATAGGATATTAATAAGCTTTTCATGGAGCTGAAAGTACATTATTACACTGACAGTGATGTCACTATTTTAAAAGCAATAAAAACATTAAAAATGTTATTTTGAAAGTTCTAAAAACGCTAAATTTAGTGTGAAGAAAACCTGAAATCTGATGGTAGCCGCACATTTTACAGTGTCTTAGCGTTTTGTGCCCAAAGTCTTGAACAAGAACCAATTCTGACACGAGCTCTGTCACATTCTTGCCGTTGCGTTAAAAGATGTTTTCTCCTTCACCTTGATCCAGTGTTCGTAATGCACAAGGACGTTTGCAGATGACGTTGTTGACCCTGGCCTGCGTAACCCATAAGCATTCATAGCTTTCCTTCTTCATTTTTTGCCTTACTGTTTTTAAGCGCTATTTCATGTCTTTTGTCCATAAAAGCAAATATTACCAAACCTTTAACCTGGGAATGTAAGAAAAACATTTTTGTGTTAGTCACATCATTTTCAGCAATGAAACTCAAAGTTGGTTACGAACTGGTTTGGTAGCCTTGGGAAAGTATTGTATGTTTATGTAGGTCAAATGATTTTTATTAATTTATTTTAGTTCTGTTATTTTATTAATAGTTCCAAAACCACCGTTTACATTTGAATGCTTGTAGTAAAACGCTTAGTGACATGGAGTGCAAGACTCTTTATCAAGGTTTTTAGTCATAGTTTTTCAAATGTCTTTACTGTTCATTATTATATGCTGCTGATGGCAACAGACCAAGCTGGACAGTGGAACTGATGTCAAACAGGTGCAGAGGAAGTCATCATTTAGCGGGGGGGTGTACTGTGGGTTAAGGCAGGTGATTGGTTGTGTTGGGGGTTGTAGTTATGTTACCTTGGCTTCTCTTTGTTCCTTTCTTTCATACTCTGTCCTTTACGCGTATAAAGATGTGAGAGAGTGACTCACTGATAATTCTGAATGAAGGGCAGTGCTTATAAACCACCCATCCCATATCAGAAGAACTTCAAAGACTGTCTTCGCGTTTTTTGGGTGTACGTTCATTTACACTAGCCACATACTACGTGACTTTATTACCTAAATTTGCTTCTATATCTGTTGGGCTTTTGCACCTGAAGAGAAACAAAGTCTTTGTTTTTGCCGTGTCTAAGCATAAGACGGTTTAGCTCTTGGACCCCACAGGGGACAGAAAGCTGAGCAGCTTTTGAAGACCATGAGGTTCAGACTCTTGTTCTTGCTCTGCCTGTTGCTGGTGTCGTACGGGTCAACTGCAGTCATTACTGGGGTGAGTGACCCATACAACTTACAGGGTCAGTATATGAGTTCAGAACCATTATATACATAATTTAACCATTATATACATAAAAGCACTGTACCATACAGTTCTTTTATACAGTCTTTATTTAGAAACAGTCATTTGGTATGTATATATTTATGTATATATCAATATATATATATATATATATATATATATATATATATATATATATATATAAAATGTTTATGTAGACTTCTCACTGTAGCATTACTTTGAACTAGTTGTTGTATATTTATCACCTGCAGTTTAGTGTGACATACTAACAGACTAACTTTTACACGTCATGTATGTTTACATGTGGTCTATGTGACTGTCTGTCTATAAGATAGATCATGAATGTATTTATTTATTTGTTGATGCTGTTAGTTTGTTGACAGATATGGAAATATAAATACTGTATACAAGACTGGGAGTGATTAGGGATTGTTAGGATTTTTAAAATAGGAAAAATATGATTGTTTAATACGTTTAACTCATTAACAATAGGTGGCCATTTACCAACAACAGAAAACAAAATGCTATCTAAATGTTTATATTCACATTGTTGGATTTCTTTTATGGCAGTTGAATTAATAAATTAATTAATAATTTAAGAATTCAATAAAAGATGCAGAAATCACCTCTGTGCAGAGTCCCTGACTGCTTAGATAAAGCTTTTATAAACAACGTAAATGTGACTGAAATCTCTGCCTGCTACAGCAGATTAAAGGAGAAGTACATTTTCTTGTGGGTGTACCTCGAACAGAATGTTTTGTTATTTGCAATGTTGTTTCATGTTAAGAAGTTTGAAGCTGAGCATTTCTCCAGTGTGAAAAGATGCTGTGTGACATTTGACATGAACGTGTCGCATTTTCTCCACACCTGTCATGAGTGTAAAGTCTGCAGTACTGCAGCAGTATGTGAAAGCGATGCCCGGGGCCTGAGGGAGAGGGATTCTGAAACATGCAGAGAACTCCGTCCTACACACACTGTCAGGCTAAATCAGTGGGTTGCATTTATGCAGCTCCCAGGAGAGAAGGTGTCGTGTCACCTGTGTGGCCTCTGCTCACCATGAGTATAGCATTAAAAATTCCTCATGATATGGAGCTATTTTAGAGCATGAGGTGGACACTACGTATTATTCAGTCTTTTTTTCTCTGTAGTTGAAGCTTGAAATGTTTATGTATTTTTAATGAGAAGAGCCCCTTAAACCTGTGCCTGTGTGTGTGTATTTGTGTGTTCTTGTTTTTCTACCTGTGTGGTAAAAGTCACTCACACCTACATTGAGGGGACCAGACAGCCAAGGGAAATTGATTATGAAATATACTAAATGATGCTTTTTGGAAAATGAAAAAATCTGTGAGGGTTAAGGGATAGAATATACAGTTTGTACAATATAAATGTCAGTATGTCTAGGAAAACTCCCCACAAAGCATAGAAACCTAACCTAACGTGTGTGTGTTTGTGTGTGTGAGCAGGCATGTGAAAGGGACTCACAGTGTGGAGGTGGCATGTGTTGTGCAGTCAGCCTGTGGATCCGGAGTCTGCGGATGTGTGTTCCAATGGGTCAGGAGGGAGAAGAGTGTCATCCAATGAGCCACAAGGTTTATTTTCTTATTCATCGTTAAAGGGAAAGTTCACCCAAAAATTAAACCTCTCTCATTGTGTACTCACCCTCCCGTTGTGACTCCGCCCCAGTCCACATTCATTATATGGAAAAACGGCGGTGAATTTCCAGAAAAATTTCCAGAAGTTCCAGAAGGTCACACAGGTTTAGAACAATGTGAGGGCGAGTTGTCAATGTCGGAAGTTTAACTTTTCAACTGTTTCTTTAACTCCCCCTTCATGACTTACATTTCATCTTCCTGTTTTCTTATCAGGTGCCGTTCTTTGGCAAACGGCTCCATCACACGTGCCCCTGTCTGCCCAGCCTCGCCTGCATCACCACAGATGACGGAAAATCAAAATGTCTCCCTCAGTTCCTGTTTCAGGACGATCACCTCTGATGAAGTATGCAGCATAGTGTACTGCTAATCCTTGTATAAAGTGTACAGTAAAAGTGTCCTCCTAATCTGTATTGGTTCTAGATTAACCTATTTTAATGAATTATTTAATCTTTATGGGTAATACGTTAATAAACTTAAAACGATCTTAAAATGCATATTTTGGCAAAATATTGACCAAAATAAATAATTACACAAATTACACAAGTTATTATTCATTATTTTTTTCCATGTTCATTTAAAAGACACACTATGAGTTCAATCGGTTGTGGGTTTGAGTCCCAGGGAGCACACATACTGATCAAATGTATAGGATTTGACGTAATGGATAAAAGCATCTGCTAAATACATAAATGTGACTATCAACTGTAGTGTATTAATGTCTTCTGTTTTGCAGTTACTGGGGTTTTTAAAGAAAGCATATCAAAATTAAGTGAGTGTATGTTTATTATTATTAATGATTTTTTTTATTAATTGTTAACTTTAGAAAGCCCTGTCCAACTTACCCCCAGTGTTACGTCACTGCACCTTATTTTCAAAAGAAAAAGTTCAGCTGATTGCCTAGAATGGTTTCACATACAGCCTTGATTTAAATGTCACTGTGTAGACAGATGTGTTTTCATCTTGAAGGCAGGACGACTGTTACTAGAACAGAGGCACACCAGTATAGCTTGCTAAACTTTGTGGCTTTTCATTAACCATGAACTGACGTACTTACTGAACCTTACTTTTTGAGTGCATACTTTTGTTTTATTACAGGGCTCTCTGAAATACTTTATTCCGATTGGCCAATCTTGACATTAAGAGCCTGATTACCATGTCTGGGTTTATATTGGGATAACAGCCGTCTGACTATACATTATCCTTTACATAATGCGTCATATAATCTACATTTGTACAGCTTTTAAGGTGTCTGTGTATTTAATCTTTTCTGGGTCACTGCTGTTCTGTTTCATTTAGCAGTTCTCTAAAAAGCCAAAACATTTCAGCAGGTGAAACTTGAAAATTTGGCTTTTTTTGCTTTCAAGACAATTGATTTTTTTCAAGAGACAATTGATTAAACAAAATTAACCTTAAACCGAGTACTTGTGGTACCATGGTACGTCGATATGTAACATGGCTCTAAAGGATTACTATATTTATGTAACGTGGTATTCCAACGTTGTCATATTTTACTGTGGTATTACCATAAACCTATAGGAAACCTGTGACATCACTCTGGCAGTAGTGTTAAGAAAATGCTGATTCTAGCATAATCATTTCTTCAGTTTATCAGAGGTAAGAAACTGGCTTAGAAAAACAATCAGTGTCACTTTTTACTGTCTGTTTCATCACCGAAGTGCATTCAGTGTGCCAGACAAAGAACGATATGTAGAGCTGTTTTGTTCTATCCCTAGATGACAAACAATCTTTGTAGCTAAAACAGTGCTTTGTGCTAACTTCTGTATGTTTGTATTAGCATTTGGAGAAAGATTTTAATCCATCAAAGTCAAAACCCTAAACAATATTAACTCTTTGTAACATCATAAGAGGAAGAGAAGTTCATACTGCGCTGTGTTGTGTTGGATAAAATATTCATGGCCTTCTTTTCAAATAAATGTCTTTCCATCACACTGTACTGTGCAGGATTAATGCACTAGCTGGCAGGAGGCCATAAAAGGAAGCAGTATATGGGGTGCGTCTTTACTCAAGTTAGAAATGGAGGGGATCAGCGATGTTTTTTATTAAGACTGCATCAGGCTGTGTGGTTTTCTTCAAGTGTTGGTCTACAGCACCAGTCCAAAACTGGTCTGAAGATTCACTTACATGAAATGCTCCAATAATTTGGTGAACGTTTTCACAACGTCTCTACAGATGTAGGTAGATCACAACAGGAAATAAATAATGCATTTTGTCAATAAATGGAATATTATAATGTAAATACTGTGAGTGATTTGTCCTCTTCAGGGTCTGCTGTGGTTATGGCCCTGATGATGAGGAGGTCCTGACTGTTCTTCTGATTTCATAGGTAAGATTTCCTCTTGTCATGCGTTCATGTCAGGGTGTTTACAATTATTAAAGTCAAGTAATCTGATTACACAATGATCCCCAATGGCCTCCATTCATTCTGTCAGAGCAACACATGAGATCAGAGGAACAGAGATGGAGTTGAGGGGAGATTCAGGAGAAAAAGGGCTCTGTGTTATGTAACTGTCTGTGGGGAGGGCAGGGGATGGAAACGCCGCCAAAAATGTCTCCCTGGATGAGTGTGTCTGAAATCTCATATTATGTCTCAGTATGTTTTCCCCTAAACCACCCCCCACACCATCTAAGTGCAAGTAATGAAATGGAGGCTTAACAAAATATGAACAAAGAACAGACGTTTTATCAGTTTAGTTTGAGTCAACTGCAAAAAATATCCCCCGTCTTCAATACCGTTTTAATCTCCTGAAAACTGATTCTTGCATAACTCCAGCACACCAACGCAGTACATTTATAATCAATTGTTTATTAGAATTCAAATACAAATGATGGTCTCCTGAACACCGACGACAGATAAAGCAGAAGTTGCTCACGTCCATTCGAAACAACTCAACAATCAGTGGAAAGGGACCATGAGAAAGCTTTTACGTCTGGACGCTTTCCTCACACAAAAGGTCTATTGAGTTCATAGCAAATATATCAGCTCCAGAATATAAATAAGTACTCTTTTTACATCATTTACATGTAGATTGCATAAAGGTGCATACGAAACGTATGATATGCAATGGTGAAAAAAGTCACAAATATGCTACAGTGGTCCTTAAAAGTATTTGCCCACGTCAAATGTATGAGAAACCAAAACACAAACCTAAAACAAGCACAGATCGGGCCACTGCGTAAAAATAAGCGTCAAACCAAAGTTTGATCGTGTAAGATGAAGGATTGCGGGAGTGAAACGCTTCATATCACGCAGTAGGGCTCCATTGGTGTCTGTGTGGTCGGGCAACACGGAAAACAGGCTCTGAATCTCATTCTCAGCTCCTTATTGAATATGAAACATATGATGGGGTTCGCCCCAGCTTGGGCGAACGTCAGCCACACGGCCGCTGTCAGGTACACCTGGGGAACCGGGTTACCTTTCACAAACACCCGGAGGTAACAGGACACGATGTACGGGGCCCAGAACAGCAGAAACCCGAGCGTGATCATGTAGTACATCTTTCCTATTCGCTTCTCCATCTTGAACTCGTCCAGGACGAGCAGTCTGCGGTTTGCGTTGTGCGACGCCTGCCTGATGCCCACCAAGGTTGGCGGCGTGGGACCGCGTCCAAATCCCGCGATCCAGTTGGCAGCGGCCTGGCCCGTCGCCCCCGGTCCGTGAAAAGTCCAGTTCTGGCTGATAGCCGGAACCAGCTGAGCGGGTTTCATCTTGCGGTGGTCGTAAACAAAACACAGCATCTTGATATACACCACATGCGTCGTGCCCACGATCACGGCCAGCATGAGCATGAAGCCCAACGTGTCGTTGGCTTTCACGTATCGGTGCTCGAAGATGCACTGCTCTTCCTCCCGGATAAATTTGTAAGTCCCCACGTCGAAGACCGGAGGGAAGGCCATGGCGACGGACAAGGTCCACACCATGCACACAACCGCGACGCACGTCCAGGGCGTCAGGCGCTTACAGTAGAAGCGATGGTGCGCGATGGCCATGTAGCGCGTAACGCTGACGCAGAAGAGCAGGAACGCCGTGTGGAAGCAGAACAAGACGGCCATGAACGCCACGGTCTTGCAGCCCGTGGCGCTGTAGCTCCAAGCCGAGCCGTTGTGGATGGAGACCATGACGAAGGGAAAGCACACGGCCGAGCGGATGATGTCCGCCGCGCACAGGTCGAGGAGGAAATAATACGGCGCCTTGTGAAGGTTGCGGTCTTTGAGAACCAGAAGCGCCAGCGCGATGTTCCCCAGCAGACCAGCGCAGGTGATGAGACCCAGCGAGGCCAGCTTGACCGCAGAGGCGGCGAGCGCGTAATCCTCCAGCGATGGGTTGCCTCCTCCCGGATAACTGGTGTTCGCCATCTGTGCAAGCACAAGCTCTGTGTTCCGACATCAAGCAGTCCTGGTCCCCCAGTTTGTTGTTTCAGATACCCACCAAAACGACAATAAACGCGTCGTGTGGTGCTTCTGTCGACACGCCTCGGAGAGCTGGAGGAGATCCGACACATGCACACATCAGTCCCTTAACTGGAGATGTCGTCCGGTTACGACGGTCCCCATTCTGCACTCTTCGATCACCGCACGCCGGTTAATCCATCAGTTTACGGGACGAAACAGCTCGGCGACATTTTCCCGACGCCCGTGCAGGCGCACGACACTCCGGGGCGTCTAACAAGCGCGCATCCTCCTCCATAAAGCGCAGCGCTGGGAAGACTGGCGGCGCAGGCCGGAAACCCCGCAGAAAGCTCGCACAAGTCGCTTCATGGAGACGGTTTCGGTCGGTTCGATCTCAGCGCGTTACAGAGCACATCCAGTCCGCCGGCGGAGCACGCACGGCTCCGTTGTGTCTCGTCTGGAGCTTGTTGTTTTGGAGAGGGAGGTGAACGGGGAAGGGGGGTGGTAAACAAGGGAAGCACCATCCGCAACCATCGGATGTGTTAAAGGGGGCGGCGCGACTGCGATGCGAGAGGTCGCTGTTAGAAACGCACCGGACCGGATTCGGTTTAGAAATGCGGGACGCGTAATAGGAGCGCGTCTCCTGGGTTTTCCAAACGCGCGGCATTCCCGCAGTCGCTCCAAACTGGGATCAAGCTTTTAAAGACACAGACGTCCATTACTGAGCTGTGAAACATCATGAGCTTCAGTATATGAACATGAGAGTGAAGAAGACGTATAGCTGCTCATGCATGGAAATGAATGTTCCCAGTTCAGCTCCCATTTTTCCAAAGGGTCCCCTATTCGTTATCATCGGTCAGTTCATAAGGTCACATGAACTAACCATGAGCAGTAAGTTTTACAGCACTTCGTTAGTGTTGGTTAATATCAACGCAGTTGTTTCTGTTAATTCATTGTGCATTAACTAATGTTAATATTTAAACATGTAGCAGTAGTTGTTGAAATGAACACTAACTAGGATGCACTAACTTCTCTCTTCTTTACTATGTATGCAGTGACTTTAAGCAGTTTTTAGTGAAGGTACGCGTATTATTTTCCTCTCAACATACAGTTTCGCTGTCCGTGGTACTGAAGTGAAGTCTGACTGTCGGTCAGTCTGTCAGTCATCAGTGTCGTCCTCATTCAATTCTTTCAATTCAATGTTTCATTTAATGGAAATGACAAACAGGTCAAGATTGTGATGAAGCGCGTCCTCTGGTGTTTCAATATGGTCTTGCAATTTAGGCACAATGTACCTTGTTCAGTATAGCACATACTTATAATACACGCATAATATTTCTTTTATTCTTGGCACTCTACTGTTTATAAAATACAGGAGCTCCAAAACGAATGGTGGACACTTAAGTCAGAAGTAAAAAGGTATGAATTGCATTATATACACATATGCCATTGCATTATATAGCAAAATATGAAACCTACAATTTGAACTGACATTAGTTTTAAATAAAGATAGATCAAACACACTTTGAAAGCAATTATTTTACACAATGTTTTCATTTGCTGGATGTGTACAAATGCATTTTGGGGCCACTGTAAAAGCATGTTTTTTTTCCCTTTGCATTTATTAACAGTAATGCTCAGGTGGTTTATGGTACATATCAGACGATGTATAACAATGTATGCATGTATGGCAAATTAGGTCTAGGAAAAAGATTATTAAGACTCTAAGATTCACAGGAGATAGACGTACACTACATAGGGAGCGAACGTAGGGCTAATTTTAGCAGTTGTGTAACAGTAAGGCAGTTTTTGTATATACATCTGTTCCTGTCATATATATTTCTGTTGTATGGAGTTCTCTATGTAACTTTGGCACCACCTTGTGATCAGTATAGGAATGAACACAGCCTGGTCGACAAGACATCACGTTATATTCATGCAATTGGCAGATACTTTTACCCAGAGTGACTTACAGTGCATTTAAACTGTAGGATCAGTATGTGTGATCTCTGGGGATCGAACCCACAACCTTTTGCGCTGCTAACACAATAATATAAATACCAGATTGTTGTGGTTATGTGGAAGCCTATTTAAAATTCGGATTTAAATGTAAAATTTAACACTATGGTTTTCCTTCTATGTGTACATGTGTGTTTATTTTTACTTTGTATTTATATCATTTCCTTTCTTTTTTACTCACTACTTCTGCCTTGATGCTTTGGGTTCCATTAAAACTGACACATGGAGGCACATTTAAGTTTTGAAGAGCTGTTCTGTCTTTGTGACTAATGAATAAAATATAGTCAATATTTCTCAATACTTCATCTTGACATTATTATATTTTGGTAGGGTGTTTAGCTGAAGGTTTATTAAGGGTGTATCATTGTTGATGTGTGCTTTCATTATTACAATGCAGGCAAGAATCCGGGCTCTGCATTCCTATTAACTCGACAATAATAATAAGTTCATGTCATCTCATTTTTCAAAGGTCAGGAGTAAAACCAGGTGAAAATGTCCAATGCATGTCATGTCACGGCGAGATAAAGCGTTTTTCTTTGTAACACAATAGGCAAATATCAGCCATTGTGTTTTTTGTGATTGAGCTGCGGGGAAGGATATCGCCTAAGAAGCTTTAAGAGGGAGAGAGTCATCTCGTTTCATTTGCTTAATTACCTCATTAACACAATTCTAATTACTCCCTTTCTGAGCACAAGAGCATATTGAGATGTTACATAAGCAATACTAATCCTCAATTCATTTGTTTTAGAATGTTACTCCATCACAACAACACCAAATCCACAAGACATCAGTCATGCCCAATCTACATGATGTCAACACATTCAGAACAAGATTGATTTTGTTTTCCTGTTGACCGCTTCCTCTGAGAAGCTAGTACATTCCTCAGAGAAGTCAATAAACTGCAGGAGGTGGCACAGTAACTCAGTGGGTAGCGTTGTTGCCTCCCAGCAAGAAGGTCCCCAGTTTGAGTGCCAGCTGAGCCAGCTGACCCTTCTGTGTGGAGTTTGCATGTTCTGCCTGTGTCAGTGTGGGTTTTTGCCAGGTTCTCCAGTGTTCTTCCACAGTCCAAACACATGCAGGTTAGGTGAATTGCTAAATTCCCCTTTCTCCATCTTGTGTGTAGATTAACCATTTCCTGCCATGAATCTAACATTATATGACAGTGATGACAACGTTTACAGATAATCACAAACACATTTTGTATCAACCTTTAACTTTTGCAGGTGCTGTATGTGTGTAATAGTCGCTATAATCTGTGCTGTGGCACCAACTGTAATGGCTGTAAATTAGTTACAGGCTGTACTCGGTTTAAGTTAATTAAAATTTAATTACAATTTTGTATCAGCAACAATTACCTACAGTATGCAGCTGATCTGTTCATGTCTTATGTAAGGTGTCTATTGTCAGTGAATGCAGAAATGTTTAAAAAAATAATCATTTGACCAAAATTGTTATGTCAGACTTTTTAACTGTTGTTGAAACATCTACTGTTTATTATGATAACGTGTGTTTTTAAGAAGTGTTGTGTATTGCGAGATTTGTCTTTTTTGGTTGTATTCCAGTTAAAAGATGTGGAAAATGAGTCAGACCGGAGCATGTTTCCATAAAGGGCGTGTCTGTGATTGATGTGTCGGTTTCATGCCCACCGGCAGTGCAGTTTTTCTGGATAAGAATATAGGCCAGTGAGGCCCCTTGACATCGGATGTCACACTATTTGCAGTTGGTCCGGGGACAAACACACTAACGGCTCTGTGTCCTGCAAATGCCAAAACAGAGTTTAACAGATGGGTAAAGCTGAGAGCTGTTAAGGCGACAAATGAAAAACATTTTCGAATACAATACAAAATATGAATCATTGTCTATTCTGTATTCACAGCATCATTATTCCTTTAATAACAGCATTATACAAATACAAGTTTTTGACCAAAACATTTTACTTCTCTTTCTAATATCTGAAAATCAATTATTAATAATATTATTATGACAGTTCACCTTGTCTGCATGCATTTTAAGACAAAGCTGAAGGATTTCTTCACCATATGCGTGCAGGATGCACAGTAATCCAGAGGGTGGCGCTCTTTATCCGCGGTAAGCAGTGTTAGGAAACTGGCTTGGGCCCGCAGAGATGCGAGCATGACAAATATACCGTCGTTCACAATTACTTGAATTGTGCATTTCAGTCCTTGTTCAAGGACGGTCAGATCTTCTCTCTCTCTCTCTTCAGGATCTCATATTAATTCACACATGAATGTTAACGGGCCTGTTGAACCGGCCCATGATTATTCTCTTCTTTATAAATGAGTGACTGTCTAATCACACACATTACAGACCCACTTCACACATGTAAGCCTTTGGGAAGTGCTTTATATTCTTCATGTGTTTGTTTATCTGCTCTGCTGTGTTGTTCACTGTCTGGACACTTTCACAGATCAGTCTGGTTTTATATGGCGGCTGATTGCACAGAGACTTGCTTTAATAAGAGGCGACACTACAGTGAACTTCGCAGGGTTAATAAAACACAGAATAAAGTGAATCGTAACGCAGCCACTAAAGCTCCTCGCTTGCTGAACTTCTTCAGTGTGGCTTGTCCTTCTCCTGAACTTTCAGCGCCACTCGTTTCGTTTCTCCGGACAAATTCAGGGATGAAGAGCGACACTTTCTTTTAATGCACGTCCATCAGTCGGCAGCCTCCGCGAAATGCGCACGTCTTCCCCGGCAGATAAACGGAGAAACCCGCACACGGAGTTGAGCATCCTCTCCTCTTCCTCTCTTCTCCTCTTCTTCTCTTCCTCTCTTCTCCTCTTCTTCTCTTCCTCTCTTCCTCCGCGCTTTTGTTTCTGCAGCGCGCGACCCGCGACGCTCGTTGTTTACCCGGCAGGTGGATGTGACGTCACGGGCGGAGAACGTCAAAAAATAACAACATCCAAATCCGCGCTTCTCTCTCCCCCCTCGCGTGCGTGCGGGGCGCGACCGAGCGTCACAACACCGGGAGCGGCTCCCTCTCGTGATCGCCGGAGAACGGTGGCGTGAAACGGGCTCGAAACGGCGGCGCGACCGTCCCCACGGAGCGGAGGAGAGCGCTCGCGGCAGAAGTTAGTCCCGCCGGCGGAGTAACATTGTTAGTTATTTACAGTTACTGCACGCGCTCGCGGGAAGAGTTGCGTGAGTGTTACCGCGTACGGTCGCCGCGTCTGTCAGAGCCCCGGTAAGTTCACTCTTCCTTCAGCCTTGTGCGACATTACGACGAGTTTGTCGGTGCGCTTGAATTTGTGCCGTTTTGCATTTTCGTGATCAGCCGCAACCGTGAACCGGACCGGCGACTCGCGTCATTCGCGAGCCTCGCGCGCCCGCAGCCACTTTCACAGAAGTTAGCCCCGCGGCTAGCAAGTTGTTGCGCTGTCGCTTTTGAAACGCGAAAGTCGCGTCGCGTCGCGTGACAGCGCGCCCGTGACGCGTTGCGTTCACGGACGGAGCGTCGGCGTTTGCGCTGGACGCCGCCGCAGGAAAGTTTGCGAGCCGAGATTTCTCTCGGTCCGGGTGGGCTTTGCCCCCCCCACGTGTTCCCTCAACCGCAGACGCCGGAGCAACGCGTGCTCGCGTCGCGTCTCCCCGCGCGTTGTTGTTAATGGGGACGCGTGATATCGCGACGCGTGAGAAAAGTTGAGCGCGTCGTCGGGCGGCGATGAAAGTTGCTACGAAGTGACGAGCAGCAACTTTCGGAATGAAGGCTGACTTCAGTAAACAAGGCTGCGTCTCCAAACCTAGTATGATGCCTACCTAGGGCGCATCCAGACGCCCGCGCAGGTTTGTGTGACGGTGCTGTCTGAGCAGGCAGCTCGACGGGTGTTGAAGGAATAAACAAACTCCGCTTCACGGCTCTTGGAGGAGAGAAACTTTTTAAGCATGTTTTTCTGCACCTCAGTTAGTTTTTTAAGTTCGTTCGTAACTGGCCCAAAGATGCTTTCAGACAACACTATGTTTGGTCAAGCTGTTGCGCATTTAAAGTGTATGTTTATTCATTTGTAAAGGCTGATGTTGTTTCTAAACATTTACATTGAATTTGTTGTTTGTTGTTCATACACCATTTTTGTATGCACTTCAGAATGACATACTTAAAGTTAAAGTTAGTTACTGTGTCATATATATATATCACACACACACACACACACACACACACACACACACACATATATATGTATATACAAATAATACAAAGGTTGTATTTTTGAAGTTTTGAAAATATAAAACATTTGCAGTTTTTTCTGCATTTTTCCTACATGCATTTTTCCTACTACGTACTTGGTCAGTATGTTACACATTTTTTTTTTATAAAGTGGACTGTATTTTGTTTTATTACATGAAACAACAGGAACGGTAGAAACTGCAGTTTTCATAAATCATAAACTTTATTATGAATCATTTTATCTCTCTTTTTCACACCTTCGGTTTCGGTGCTGTAATTTAAAAAAATCTTTTTTAATCACACTTTTAAAATATGAAAGAACAGCAGTTTTTTAACACCCGGCACTGGTTAAGCTCAGTTGCTTGGATTAGTCATTGTCTGGGTGGAAAGAAGAAGAAAAAAGAGCTTTTTTTTTTTGTAGGAGCAGTAAAGTAAACAGCCTCCAACAAGCGGACCTTGACAACCCAGATTAAGGAAAACACTGGAGATCAAACAGTGCTGCTGCTGGGCTGTTGTCATGAGCTGGCCGAGAGAGAGAGAGAGAGAGAGAGAGAGAAAGAAAGAGAGAGAGAGAGTGTTTGAACAGGCACTGGAGTTTGTGTGCTCACTTATGCAGAAACGGACCTCTGTAAACGCCGGCTGACCCAGGATTAAAAGCACGGGGTGAACTTTTCTTTGCAACTTTTCAGCTCTGCTGCTAAACGGCAGGCGGGCCTAAGTTATTTCACCCGTTTGTCACGCGTGACGGGAGTGTACTACTGTACTTGCCCAGCTGCCTGCGGAGGAAGATTTCCTAAAAGTCGTGTATTCCTCCATGTTTTGTTTATCATAAATCTGGTGAGACAATATTTCATGAGAGGCCTGATATAGTTACCGAAATACATGTGTGACATGTCACTTCTTCTTGGTATTACAGGAAAAGCTTGCAAATTTGGCATTCTAGTGCTAGTAATTTCAGATTTACTCGTAATTGTGCAAAGTGAGCGTGATGAGTCAGATGCGCGGTGGTTAAGGCACAGAAAGGTTATTAAAATGTTACTCCACTGAGGTGAAAAGCACTAAAGACACTGTAATTTGAGACCATCTAAGAGGTTAAACCCAGCCCTCTAAGTGAGGTGTGAAGTTGTGGTCTCTGGACGATAATGCAGAATCGAGGTTGCAGCGTCCGTGTCCTGCCGTGTATCCGGGCAGCTGTTGTCCCTCGTTTCTGTGTGGCTTTCACATTGGGTTGCCTGACTGGAAACGCAGGCCACTGGCCAGGCGCTGGGCGGCTTAGGGCGAAGATGCAGCCAGTTTCTTGTTTCCATGGCAACTCTGGACGCCGCTGACATGCGGCAGCACGTCATTTAGTGTTAATTATAACTTGCTGTTGTCACCTCAAAGTCACACTAAGGAAGTATTTTACAATTTGCAATTGAGCAGTTGAATATGGTTGAATGCAAAGCGTTGCTTTTTTTAAACATCTCAGCCACTGAATTTAAATAGACATTCTGCTGTATACATGTACAGCCGATGGAAACAGATGAAAAAACAGAAATTGATTTTGGAAATAAAAGTGCCATTTTGTATTATTTTACTTTGTTTTATTTTAAACACAACCAGTTAAAAGAATAGCCATGCCTTATTTCATTAATAATTGTTTCTCCACATTTTGGAAAAATTATAAACTATGAAAAACAAAAACAGAAGTGTGTGTGTGTGTGTAGTGACCAAACAAATCAAACCTGTCTTATATTTTAGCTGTTTAGTCTTTTATTCTTTTTATTCTTTTGCCTGAAATGAAAACTTCTGCACACGTCTGACAATCTGTTAAACAGCATCACAAGTTGTCATTCAGAATGCTGTTAAACAGGATGTTAGCAGTACTTTTCTATATGGGCATTTGTTAGCTGCTTTTTCTGCACCATTCAGATTAAAAAAGAGAATTAATTAGTTTTGTAAAGTAATTCATATGCAGGTACAATTTATTGTTGTCTACAGAGCTAATTTTAACTTAACCATACGCGTTTGCATAAAATGGCTTTTATGATTACGAGAAACTTAAATTCAGTCAAGTGCGTCCAAATTTTTGACCGACACGGTGCAAATTCAGAATGAGGAACTGCAGTTGACAAATATTCAAATTCATTTTAACAAGGCTTAGTGATCAAAATGCTCTGTGCAGTAAAGGAAGGTCAGCGACTCATGTTACCATTGAAATACATTGTTGATCTGTAGCCACAGGGGCCTGGATGTACTTCTGTTGGATGGTAAAGCCAGATGGATTGGATTAGAGGCTGGATTAGATGTTGAAACGGTGTGATACTCACAAGTCCCTTTATGCCAGCTGTGAAGTTGACAGTTGAGCAGGGATCAGCTCGCTGGATCAGTTCCTCACTGGTTTTGCCCCGAAGAGCTAAAGATCAGCAGCCGTATATCTGGATGACAGGAAACTGAGCTTTCCTTGATTTCTAATCACTGCTTTTTGTAGACCTTTATATATGCATTCTCTCTCTCTCTCTCTCTCTCTCTCTCTCTCTCTCTCTCTCTCTCTCTCTCTCTCTCTCTCTCTCTCTCTCTCTCTCTCTCTCTCTCTCTCTCTCTCTCTCTCTTTGTCTTTTTCTCTTTCCACACACATGGTTTATGAGGACTCTCCATAGACATAATGGTTTTTATACTGTACAAACTGTATATTCTATCCCCTAAACTCTTGCAGAATACCCTTGGCATTTTTTAATTAACAAAAAATAATTGTTCAGTATGTTTTCTTTACAATTACATTTATGTCATTATGCACATGTTATACACACGTCATTAATCACATTTGCGTCCTTTTAAGCATACCAGCATTTTCATACCCACATGTGGCTTGTGTGTATATATTGTGTGTATTCTTCTTAGTCTTTTAATTTATTAACATAAGTGGCATTATTATGTTTAGTTAAAAGGCAACTAGCCAGGAAAACTGCAACATGCAAGAATTGCATGTTTTTTTTCTTGCAATATTTCTCATGCGTCATATGTATTATAGAGGTACGTTTTTTTGCAATCCTGTAATTCTCCAGGATTTTATTCCCAATAACACACAAGTATAGATACTTTGTCAGCCATACGTTTCCCGGTGGCCTGTGTTTTCCACCAAGCCAGTTCAGCATGTGCTGATTGGAACCTCTGCGGTGCTCATCAACCGTGTGCTGTTCAAACTAAAGCAATGTTGCTGCAATAAATAATTAAAAACAAAAATATGATGAAATTGCACTGCTTGCCTCATATCGAATCGTTAGACATTTAATATTTTTCACGCTGTTGGCTCCTGACTTTAGTATGAGTTCAGATCTATATTTTACCCTGACAAAAGAATTACCGCAGAAGTCTGTTGCCCCTCCATCATCTGCACACCGTAGGGATTCGTCACTTAAAAACAAGCGGATCAAAGACAACATAATGCAGCATTATCAGCCAGTTCCATCTTCATAATGTGGTGTATTTGTGAGTAATATGGGATATTCAGCATGGACAAAATGTGAGGCGGACTTGAGAAATTGATTGGTTCACAAAGTGTTGACAGGTAGTTGAGGGGGAAAAAAGGGCTTGATGATGTCAGACAAACAGGATGATCGTTTCAGAGGCGGAGCTTGTTGTTACGTTTTGAGAAGAGACGTTATAATAGAATGAGGTTCACTGACTTGTGAATCATTAATTAATTAGAGACGCACGATAAAACCCAGAATGTGTATTAATAAACTAAACAGGGGCAGTTTTGTTTTGTTGTCTTAAATATTAGATTCAAATAGTTTGTTGTCTAGGTTACAGTAGTACAATTTATTTTTACTAATTGATTTTCTTCTTTGCTGTAGTCATAACTGGAGACATTTGAGATGTTTAAGCTTGTAATATAATTTCGGTGAGGAGTTCTTAAAACAGCCTGAAGTGTAAAAAATTACACTGACTTCACTAAGTCTGGTGGGAATGAGCCATTAGCGTACAATGTTGTACTGGCTGAATTCTCTGCATGGCATTGGAACAGTGAGAAAATGTGTTTGCAGAATGCTGGAGTAGATACCGATATTGTTGACTGGTAATTAATGTGCATTTTGTCTCTGTTGGCGAGTTGTTTTGTCTCTGCCTATGTGTTTGTGAAAGGGACATTGCTTAAGTGCCCTCCAAGGGAATAGAGTTTTTCCACCCTCTCAATAGCAGCCTGCTCTCAATTAGAGAATGTTTAATCAGGAAACGGGCTCGAGTGCTAATTACCTTATCATAGCGTGTATGTTAATTAGTTTGGCGCTTAGCGTTCCCGTTTTTTTGGAATTGAATGTTCAAATGAAGGAGAAAAAGTGACGGCGCTTTTCTTTGATCTGCTGTTTATACCTGCACGCATGTTTCCACCAAACGCGGCGCTTTAAAAACCACCCAGTCTGACGGCTTGAACTCTGCAGAAGTTAGGGTGTTCTTAATTGTCGAGTTGTTGCTTGTTTATTCGATGTACGTACAGCATATCACACGCATCGTCATGAAAGCGAGGTCATTACTTTAAACGCTCTGGCTCGGCTGCAATCCTGCCTCGTTCACATGAAAGCGTGCACGCGGCGTTTTGTTTCCTCGCCGCTTTGAGAAATCGTCTGAAAGTGAATTGATGAGTCACTGTCCCTTCATTTGAAGAAACGTTTTGGAAGACGCTTGACGCGACTCTTGAGTGCGGCCCACTCCAGGCTGATGTTCTCTCAAGGCTGTGAAATACAGTGTTTTTGTGTCAGGCTGCTTCCCAGCTCGCGGCTGTATCTAAGGGTGGCTGTACAGGTGGTTTCGCTCTTGCTGCGCCAGTTTACCCAAGCAACTTGAAATGTTTATTCAATTGTCTTGACAACATTATTTAAAGGGCAGAAAGTTTCGGCACACTTTGTGCATATTTATTCAAACTAGTGGAGATATCAGAGCTTAAAAAATCCTATGAAACTAAAGCCATACTTTATTGTAATGTGGATTATTGTTATCATAAAAAGATTTTGTGTAATGTGCTGAATAAACTTAATTTAAAGCTACTTACTTTCTTGGAAAGTACTTCTCTTTTACCTTTAGTGTGTATTGGTTAGAGTTCATATGCGTGATGTAAATTTACACTTTGTATTATAATTTCAGTTTATGTAAAAAAAAAAAAAAGTGGGTTTCACTTTTGTTGTAGCGCCTTTTGTTGGTTACTTTGGTATGTCAAGTGGAGGAGAACTACGGCTTTCCTGTGCAAATATCAGCCCGGCTAGTGTCGTAGAAGAGATGTGAGAAATGATCTTGGAGATTACTGGATATTTCTCTAAAAGCATTCTGATGTTATGAATGAACATGATGTACGATCTTCTAAAGTGTTGACTGATCAATTGTCTCAAGTCGAATGAACCTCAAAGCTAGGAAATGAGAGAATCAATCTTCTGATTTAATATTACAGAGCAGCGAGATGGGAGTTTTGAGTGCATTTCTGTGTACCTGATATACACTTGTTTACAGTGATTGAATAGATCATTCGGTGAGCTTTTTGACTTGCATTTTGTTGGTATAACACACATGGTTTGATTTTTGTGATGTAGTATAATGGTTAGAACACTTTGATGCAAATAAAAGCTTAGTTAATAAAAAATGACTGTATTAAAAATACAAGCTTTCTCTTAGTTTTTGTTGATTGATGGTCATGAAAAACAGATCTTGTACTGCATGTTGATGGTTGTGTATTTGTGGTTTCAGGGGATTCAAGCAGACGGTCTGTGATCGTGTCTCACAGCAGCTGAACTTCCTCCTGAGACAGTAAGAAACTTCTCTGTTATTGTTACAAAAGCTCAGTACCTCCTTCTCAAAGGTTGACTTTTTGTAACACTCAGTTTATGTTTTAAATAAATTGAGTAACACTCAATTTATGTTTTCAGGTATTTTTAGTGTATTGATTTTAACATATACATGTGCACCTTAATTGCTTTACTTAAATCAATTTATTTAAAGGCGGCCTCATCAATGTTCTAACAGAAGCAATGGCGTTCCAGCATCTAAAGAACACGCCTTGTTTCGAGTTATTGCTCTTATGAATTACTTCTCCCCTCGGCTTCTACTGTGTGCCTCTTATCATTTGTATTCTAAAGTTTAGAAGGTCTTCCTAACCCATTACATTATTAACAACTGGTTTACCGCACAATTTCTAAACCACTTGCTTGAAGAAAATGTGTTTGTTGTCAGCAGTGCTGCATTTGTCACCTGTTTATGAATTACATACTCATATTGTCTGTTCCAAAAGAGGCATTTAGTAAAAATAGATTGGCGGTAGTTAAAATGCATACAGTCTTCGCACGGTTTAACATCACGAGCTTGCCCTTTATCAGGGCATTTGACAGTCCCCCCCGCGCTTGTCGAACGCACCGCACAATTTGGATGACAGTGGTAACTGGCAGTCGAATAACCAAATTATTTAGTCATGGGTTTTAAACGGGCATGACGGCAAATGGATGTCAAATAAATGATGCAATTTATTCCCCCTTTTCTCCTCCTCGCCAGGCGGGCCGCCGCGGGACTGGTGCCAGCCTTAAATAAGTGTTACCCAGATGGCACTCGCACGACGCCCACTTGGTTACAGAACTGTTCCGCGGGAATAACTCGGCTTGCCACAACAAGCAATAGGTCAATTGAGCAGCGAGTGCTTGTTGCTTGACCCCTTTTGCATATGCAAATCTGCTACTGTTGTGTCATTTCGGTACATTTCAGGGGAAGGCAAGCTCTCAGGGGTTCCTAAATGAATTGGAAAGGAGCCCAGATAATGAGGGTGGAGGGTAGAGAGGTAAAAAGAGGAGACGCTTAGTTCCTCAGCTCGCTTCCTTTTTGCGAGTATGGTACATCACTTCCAAGTGTCTGGGCTTTGTGCACACTGTGGTAAAGGCAAACGCCTGTAGTGGGGCTCTGGTGGTAATGGGATAGGCCAGTCGGCTCTAGGATATGTGATTTTTCACTCTCTCACTCACTTTATCGTCTTTTAAACAAGAGTTTATTTTTAGGAGGTGTGGAAGACAATGCCCTGCTGTATTTTTACTTCCTCAAGCTCTTTGCATCCCCTTTCGATATCTGTTTATTCTTTTCTATCTGTTTTTCGTTTCCTCTCTTTCAGCTTTTCTCTGCATGTCTGTCGTTTTTTCACTTTCATCCCTCACCAACCTTGTCTCCTTCCTGACACACTTTTCAGATTTTACGGTGCACCTGCTCCTGTTGGTTGTTTATTAGACCGCCGTCCAATCACATCACAGGACTGACCAGCGTTCCAAAGTTTGGAACTTCACAGGAGGCTGAGATTTATCACAAAAACAGTTAATCGGCCACAGGTAATTGTCATATTACACAAAGACTGTATGTTTTGCGTTACAAAATAAAGGAAATCCTTAACAATTTACAAACTTTTGACTCAGACAGCAGAATCGTACAGCACGCACCCGGTTTAAATGAACTGTATCATCTGAAATCCACTAACGCGTCACAGCTGCGATTGACGCTGCCGACAGCGGAGGCAATACAATGTGGAGATGATTTTCTGCTGCCAGGAGTTAAGTAAACAATCTATAGCCCCAAAACCTTCACAATTTAAGCTCAACTTACAACAACTAAAAGCACTCGGTTTAGCGTTTCGTATGTTTTACATAACAACGTAGGATCACCCAATAAGGAGCTGTATATCATTATCCACTGGTCGCCTGCTACGTTATTATAACACAATAGACAAAACTGAATGATCGTGCGTGCGGTCACCGCGATTCCATTTGGATGCTCTGTAGATGCACTGCTAACCATGACCATACGTGACAGAGGTGGAAAGCAGCAGACAATCAAACAAGCCGAAGATTATGTGTGTATGGAGTGTCTCTTTGTAATTGGTGGTCTACTTGTGTTTTGATAGAAATTGTGGAGGAACCAAATTAATTAAGTTGTTAGTGGTGATTGCTAAGGTGAGCATGACTATTGCTCATACTTTCGTGTAATTTAAGGATTTAAACAAACCATAAATATTAGAACTGAGCATGTAACCACATGCAGTTTGTTTAGAAAAGGTGTGCTATTACTCTTTAGTGATCGGGCAATAAATACAGTTTCGGTTTACTTTGATGGAATCCAAGCCACGTCTAGGACCAGAATATCATAACAACTTGGGGGAGGGCAGCTGCCCTGCAGCCATCCAGAGCGCCATAGCAACTCACAGTAACGCATCTTAGCAACCACATAGAAACGTCTTGGAAACCTTTTTCCTTGAAAAAGAGAAATTGTAGTATAATAAAGTTGATGCAGTCTGTCTAATCTAGTCTTGGAAAAGGTGTTTTTCTAAACAGGTTTTAAACATGTCACAATGCTTTGATTTTGCAATCACCCTGTATTTTAAATTGCAGTGTGTAAAAGTCAAATCAAATGTTTTGCCATCCAAGAGCTAGAGCGTGGCTTTTCACAGGCTGTAAAAATGATTGTTTTAACACCTTACAAATAACACTAATAATTTGATGTGCATGTAACCTCAATTATCGAAATGTAATATGCTGCATGTTCTTCTTTTGAATTTAATTATATCGCAGCTTGTAATCGACTATAAACCCAAACAAAACAATCGAAACACATATTAACAGGCTCAGCATGATAAGGAAACAATCTTCTAAAAGGAGATAAACCATCTCGCAAATTCCGACAGCAGTCTCCATATGCAGCCCCCCACCTTGCATTTGTTCTTGTGGGATCCGTTAGAAAGCTGAAGAGAGACTCAGGATTCCTCTAATGTTTCTCTTCCTACTGCCCCGAGAGTAACCTCTGGATCACACTGCTGGCATTTTTTTTAAAAGCGCGAAGAAAGATGAATTTGGGCCATAAAGGCCCGTATCACAAGGGCTTTTTATCCTAAATGGTTTTAAGAATTGTTATCTATAGGGATGGCACATTCCCAGCACCGTCGTGTTCAATCAAGTGTCCACTTAGCCGCAGTAAGGAGTAATTGTCCCCAAGTGGGCCACACACTGACCTGTTAATGTCTGCGTTGACCCTCTAACCTTGTCAGAACGTCTAAGAGAAGAGCTCTAAATCATTTCGATCTCCTCCGGCTCTTTCCATGCCGCCAGGTCAAAAGGGACGCGGCCGCAGGCAGGCCACTCCCTTAAATTGTCCCGTCTCGGGTAGGGCATGGAGGGGAGTCTGGAAGATGGGGTTCAGATTGGAAGAAGATTTAAGTTTACACTTTTTTTTATTGGTGCATCATCAGTACTGCAGTGGCAAAAACACACAGACATACCGCACAGAACCAAAACGGTAATGCAGAACTCTTTTACTACCGTGTTGTGCTGTAATCAGAACGTTTCTGTGTGGTATGGGTGGTTGCTTATCAGCCCCAGTCAAAAGAGCAGCACACCCCACAAGCGTCTCTGATAAAACGGTGGCTAAATGTAGTTTGGGTTCCTCAGTTTAAATCAGAGATTGTCTTTGACTGTTTTATCATTCACCAGATGATAATCGGGAATCTGAGTTCTTATAAAATAGTAATGGCATACCTCTTCTAAACAAACCACCTTATTTCTGATGGTACATTATAGGCACACATAGTGGTTTCTGTTTTTTTTTAATTTGCCAAAATGATGGTTTTCTAAAGAATTACCCAGCTAACAGGCAACGTTCTCTGAAAGTTGTCTGACGTTCTATAAAAGTTCTCTCAGAAATGATCACAAATGTTTTGAACCTTTTGAACGTTACACATCATATATATCAAAAACATAATTCTTAAAATGTTAGTGGAATATTTTAAAAATGTTACAAAAAAGTTTGAATACTTTTCTTAAAACCAAGCACTAATGTTAATACAAGGTCTACAAAAATGGATATTTTGAATGTTCCTAAAATAATGTTAACATTGTTGTTACTTAATGGAAACATTAGGGAAACATTTTTACAACCTAAAATTGTTAGCTGGGTAGAGTTTGAAAACTCAGAGAGAGTTACAATACAATTGAGCAGAACAATAACTACTGTAAGACTTAACACACTGTATCCAGTCATTGATCAGGCTGAAGCTGAAAGGTTTGGGTGGGAAACATTGTTGTGATTGTATTGAATTTTGTGTCTTGTCAAAAATCAGGTAGCAGCCGGTTATGGTTGGTTTTAGTTGCTCAGATTTTTTCTCTTTGTTTTTGATAGTGTGTCTATTGTGATAGATGGTTAGACCACATCTTTGAGCTAAAGAAAACACAAAACATTGAGTGTGCTACACTTATTCACGCACGGTGTGATTTTTGCCAGTCTGTTTGCACTTGTGGGAAACTTGACACACAAATAAGTGACAATTATCAAAGGACTCTGAAGTGGCTGGTAACTGGCTTTTCTCTGAGACTGACAGGGATTGCAATTTGTGTGAAGTGCCTGGATTAAAACCACATGTTGTAGATGCCGAAGGGTGTTGCATGGAACAGCTGCTGTGTACAAAGCCACTGAAATGAGGTAGCTGCTAACCTGTGTGTGTGTGCGTGTTTTTGTGTGTGCGTGTTTTTGTGTGTGCGTGTTTTTGTGTGTGCGTGTGTTTGTGTGTGCGTGTCTGTTTGTTTGTGCGTGTCTGTTTGTTTGTGCGTGTCTGTTTGTTTGTGCGTGTCTGTTTGTTTGTGCGTGTCTGTTTGTTTGTGCGTGTCTGTTTGTTTGTGCGTGTCTTTGTGTGTGTGTGTGGTGTGTGTGTGGTGTGTGTGTTTGTGTGTGTGTGGTGTGTCTGTTTGTGTGTGTCTGTTTGTGTGTGTCTGTTTGTGTGTGTAGTGTGTGTTTGTGTGTGGTGTGATGTGTTTGTGTGGTGTGTTTGTGTGGTGTGTGTGTGTGTCTGTTTGTGTGTGTGTGTGTAGTGTGTGTGTGTGTGTGTGTGTGTGTGTGTGTGTGTGTGTGTTTGTGTATGTGTGTTTGGATTTACAATATACTGGGACAAATTTGTACCCAGCAAAGTCAGCAAAACCTCCTTTTTGGGAGGTTCTCATTTTTAAAAATAAAATATAGTAAATTATTTCAGTAAATGTATTTTTTAGTAAAGTTTTCTGAATAAGTTTTCTGTTAGTTATAGTCTGGGTTAGGGTGAGGTAGGAAAGATTTGTTCTGCTTTGAGGTTGTTTATTTGTAGCTCAGATGTTTCATTTTAGGAATCAACTTTGTCTCAGTTGTGTCTCCTAATATTGTTTTGTTGAAATGAAAATAAAGTTGGACAAAAGCAGTTTCAGTATAGAGCAGTGCCATTGATTTGGCTAAAATAGGTCAGATAATGTGATTTTGGAAGAATTTGATTGGAAATGTTTTTTGAATGCAGTTATTTAGGTACATTTACTCACAGCGTGTGATCTTGGGGACGGGGGGTTGAAATCAGCAGGGACCGGGTGATAGATCAATATCTAGGTCACAATTTTTCAATTCTTTATTATATTCAAAACTGTGACATGTCGTAACCCTTGTGTTCTTTCCTGCTGCTTTTAAATGTATTCTATACATTTTGAATATATCCTATAATAAATGCAACACAAAACCAGCGTACTTACACAGGGTTCCCTGAAACCAAATAGATGACTTGTTGATTTTTAAAGTCTAGAGTTTTGCACATCCCTGCTTTAAAACGTGATCGCTCTCCCCTTTTACTTGTAGCACTTTCTTATTGCCCCTTTCAAACTCCTTATTTTGTCCACACAAATGAGTAACGTGAGAGTCATAAATTCCAGCGAGGGCTCTTCTGGGGTCGGTGTATTTTGTACAGAAATGACAGGAACGCGGCTGGCTAATCAGAGCGGCTCTTATCTGAAGCTGCCCGGCGCGGAGCTGAGGAATGTGAGCGGCTAAACGCCGGCTAACACTAGTGGAATTCCACACACATGAATTTTATGAAGATGAGCTACAAGGCTCTAGTTTTTCCCTTTTTTAGGACAAATTGTGAACATTTGGGCTCTAGGAGAGGATGAGCTGCAGTTTTCAGTGCTTTTGAGAGTTAATAAAATATTCAGATTTAAATATTTCAAAGCATCCATTTAACCCAGACAGCTATTGTTTACCTAGTGTTTAAAGCAAGCATAGAAAAGAGCAAAATGTATTTAAAAATAATCATGGCATGTTCTTCACACTGTATTTCAGTGAATGAACATAATTATTATTATTTTTTTTATTTATATGCTTTTAAAATGTAGATTATATATTGAAACTGGCCTACTGCCACTTTCTTTAGGAAACTAAATGAAGAAAATGCAAAAAATGCTTTCAGAATCATTGCATGATATTAATTATATACTGACAGCAGAATAATGTTAAAATATGTTGTGTATATGTAATGTATTGTATGATCAGCTGGAACATGTATTATTTATGATATATTTGAATTATTATAGCATTCAGCTGCATTACGATTAGCTGCCAGAGACTTTTGTTGTTAACGAATGACAGACACTCCTCTCTCGTCCCTCATCATTTTTGTCACTTTCTGTTCTCTCTCTCTTTCACAACCTTCGTTTACTCGTTCCACTCCTCTTTTATCTGTCACTCTCTCTTTTCCCCCATGCGTCACTCTTAATGAGAAAACACTTGACAAAGTGCTGACCGCTGCAGTAAATGTTTTACTATGCAGATCACCTTAACTGATGGACTCTGCTGATTGGTCAAAGCTACGTGTCGCTGACTTACGGGATCTGACAAAACGTTCTGGAGAATTCTGTCGAGAGCCGCAGCAGTTACTCAAATGAGTCGTCCACCAAGTCTCTACAGTTCATGACAACCCTGCTGCAGATTTGGCCTGATTATGAGACGTTGTGTGTAAATATCATAAATGTCAGAAATGATTTGTGTTAAAAACCTGAAAATGTCTTAAGATGCATTTGGGTCAGTCCTGGAATTAATTTGTCACCAAATTAAGCATTTGTGGTCGGATTTCATCACGTTTCGCCTTTTTCTTTCTCGTTTGAGTCATAATCCAGGTTTATGTGGGTTGAGTGAATTTAAGGGATTTCCCCCGCCTCTCGGAACGGTTTGTAATTTTGCTGATGTTAATATGCGCTTGTGTCTCTCTCTTGTCCTTTTTCTTGTTTCGTATTTCAGATCGAACCAGCCGTATCCCGTGGTCCCGCCCCTTCGTTCATTTTCCGAATTCTGAGTGGAGCAATGGAATGTCAGTCTCTTCAGATCAAGTGACTGTGGTATGTTATGTTTTGTGTTGTTTTTGAAACCCTACGAATGAATGTTTGGAAACTGTTGTGAATGAATGTTTGTTTTTTAATAGTTGTACTGCATGGTATTAGTAGAAGGGAAACGGAGTATATTATTTACACTGACTGCAACCCGGAGGATTTTACTGTTCAGATGTTGCTCTTTAAATTAAATGTCTGCTGAAATTAATTGGCGACATAAAATTAGGAGCAAATGAGACATGTTTCTCTTAAAATGACTAATGAAAAAATAATACATTTGTTGACAGACGTTTGTTGACAGACATAGCTCAGATATTTTACTCTCTGAAGAATTTGGATGAGAAATCTTTGAGTTCACACTGTAATCTCTGCTCTGATTTGCCAAATTCCAAAGTCTGCAACTAGTGAGATGAGACTGCTGGGGTCTTTTCTCATGAGAAGCATAAGTCTTAAAAGTCTCCATTTGCTCTCCATTTGGTCTCATTGCTGTCTGGGAGAATCAGCTGAGATATTAAAGAGATCTCATTTGTCTGTGGGAAAACACATTGTTCAACTGTAAAACATTCTGCTAAATTAGAAAAAGAGCCTTTTGTCTGTGCTGTGTTTTCTCTTCACACTTTGGCGGTTAGTTCTGCCCATTTGCCTTTGACCCAGTTTTTGTGTCAGTGTCCCATCTTGATTAGGTTTCGCTGTCAGTCACCAGTCTTCCTGTCGCGTTCTGCGCATTTGCGACTGGCAGAACGCTTTCCTGCGCTGTAGTCCTGGCACGGCGCCAGTTCCTGCCTTTGCCCCCGATCAGAAGTGAAAGTGACATTTGTGCCGAGGTAATGGAATACCGACGCAATTAAATCCCCAGCCGTGAAGCGATGCCGCACTTTTTCATCGTCTAGCATCCCTCTTTCCCTCTCTCCTTCCTTTCATCTACAGGAAAGACGTTCTCAGCGATGAGAGCAGCTCAGCACGCCACCCCTCTCTGCCACTCGCCACGTCACTTTTGTTTTTAGCTTCCTCGTGTAAATATCCCTCCGCCTGGCAATTAATTACCACAAATGTCAATTAACCCCCTTGTTCCGAAAAATAATATTGTGGGAGAATTAAATATCAATTAAAAAAATTATGGCGGAAGGCGGCAACGTTAAATCGCTTTAATGAATTGCGCTGAAGGTGACAGTTGTTATTTTGCGGCCTGTCGCAGCCAGAGATCGTTTGCCTGCTTTGATACAATGTGAAGTGGAGGATGAACAGAAGGAAAATAGAAGGATAGAATAAGGAGAGGGATGAAATGAGCATTCATAAGAAAGGAGAGGACGCATTTCCTGCAGTGGCATTAGCTGCTGTACGTAATGCCTCATTTGTAGCGTGCAGTAGGCAATGGCGCGAATCATCGCTCTGTGCTTTTCTCACTCTCTTTCTTCTTTGACTCACACAGCTGCTGATGGTGCATTTGCCCACTGGTTGTGCTTCAGGCCTGTTCCTGCCCAAAGGAGAAAAACATCACATTTGAGTTCTTCTTAATATCTCAGTTGTTTCTCCTAGATTGGAAGAAGATAAAATGGAGAACATATTGAGACTTGCTTTAACACATTCACCCAAAAATGAAAATTCTTCCACCGTTTACTCACCCTCATGTCATTTCAAACCTGTATGTGTTTTTACATTTTGTGGGACACAAAAGAAGATGTTTTGAGATGTATCTGTGGTTTTGTGTCTGTACAGTGGAAGTCAATGGGTGTTACTGTTGTTTGGTTACTGACATAGTTTAAAATATCTTCTTTTGTGTTCCTCAGCAGATAAAAAGTAATAGAGGTTTAAAATGACATGAGTAAATGATGGAAGAGTTTTTATTTTTGGGTGAAGTGAACTATCCCTTTCAATCTTACATTTTTCTCCTAAGAAAAATCTCAAATGATCTCTGATGTCTCTGATGTCTGAATCAAGGATTACAGCTAACCTAAGTTTCTCCTTTATAAACATATGCGGACAACATCACAGCAGATATAGTATAAAGCACCTGTCGTCTCTGTTTGAAATTGTTTGCCTTAAAATCTTCTCTCTGTGTGTGCTGGTACACATTTGTCTCTCTAACCTTTCAGTCTTTAAGCAGAGTGATGCCATTTATGTGTGCACAAGAACATGCATGTAAAGAGAAATGAATAACCACTCACAAAACAGAGAGGTCACCCAACCGTTTTTTCCCAGAGTTTATGGTTAATTTGAAGCAACAATAAAATGGATGTTACAATTTCCCTATCATCCTTGGAAGCTAATAAAGTTTAGACAGTCTCAGCACACCCCCACACTCGAGTTGGATCAGCCCGTGACGTCATCACATATTTTCAGCATCAGTGGTTAACATCTCACACTGCTGATTATGAATTTGCTTGTTCATCTGATTGTAAAGGGATAGAGGGAACTATTAGAATGGCATTTGTTGGACCTTGATGCTCATCAGCAGCTAATTTCATCCTGTAACACGTAGATCTCGTTAAAACCTCAATCATTTCTCTACATAGTGGTGAGATTATTGCAGGTCAGAAAAGTCACCATGTTTCCAGTGGATATCTTAGCAGTGTTTCAAACTGTGCTCAGTTTGTGGAGATGGCAAAATCTGCACTAAATTGTCTAAAACATTTTTTTAATTGTTTTTTCCAAGATTAAATGTTCTGTGTGGTGTTGTCCACATTAACTGTTAAGCTCATAAATTGTCTCTTTTTTACAATTCTCTTAAGGAGCCATGGAACACATAGTTGAGGTATTTCTAGGTATTCTGGGTTTCATTTGGGTCTCTGAGTTCTGAAAGAGCAATCACTGAGCAATACAGTTTTCCTCTGGCAGAAATCACAAAATAAATGATTCAGCATTGACCTTTTCTGGTAGACAACAGACATCCAAAAATGAGTATAAGCAGGTTTATTTATCACTCATCACAAGACTTATTACAGAAAAGTGAAATGAGATGATTAAGTGTAATAAACAGTGTGGGAACAAAATACTGGGAGGAACAAAAAAGACGCAATTTTCATAAAAACAAAGGCATTATTAAAAACAGTGGTGAAGTGGACTAATACAGTGCTGAGGCCCTTACATTAGTCTGTGGTGTGTGTTACTCAGAGGCAATTAAGACAGGATACTGATCTAATGTGTGTGTGTGCGTGCGTGTGTGTGTGCACGTATGTGCGCATGCAGTTATGAGTTGTGAAATGGGCCGTATGTTAAGTCACTGCTAAATGAGTGTTGAGTTTCACTCACCCAGTTAGAGGGCTGCAGGCCCAAAGTAAACGTGTGAGTATGTGTGTGTGTCCGACCCTGCAAATGACATTCAATGAGCAGATGCCTGGAAAAAGGAAATATTACACAGTGCATGCATTTCCATGCCTGTCGGGGTGGTCTCAGAGTGTGTGAGGGGGCCTTAATTGTACGACTGCCTTTGCACCCAGCCACAAATAAGCAACTGGCCAAAACAGTATTTTTCTGCCTAACTGACTGATGGGCAGTGGTACAATTACAACAATTAGTTTTATGCATCTGTCAGACTTACCTCGAAGGATAATTTTATTGCTCAAAAGCTGCTCTTTTATGGTGCAGGAGACTTAATGGAGTTCTTTTTAAAGGTACAACTTTTCCATGCGTGTTTTTCATAGAATTCTTCTGGAAAACAAGAAAAAATACTCTAGAGCATAACTAGAAAGATAAATATTCACTATAACATATATAATATTCATTATAAAGTAAGTATATTAATAAAAATAAGTAAAATATTACAACAATATAAAAATAAGAATATTCGTTATAAAACAAACAGAACATCTTGATTTTTAGTTGTTTTAGCTGATTTTAATGCTTGTTTTGTCTTATTTGAAATAATAAGTCAGGTTGTATTACACAGCTCATTTTCTCTGGATTTTAGAGAAGCTGGTGAGAAAATGTTTCAGTTCATATTGAGACCTCTAAATTATGGTTGCAGATTATTGTTGAGATTTCGTCTTGAACTAATGCGGAGACACATGTACGTTTAGTCTTTATCTTAGCTGTTAAAATAATATATTAAAAATAATCCATTTCAACTTTTTGCTCTATAATGTGTAAGAGATCTTAACAATGATTGTTTTTTCCACTGTGTGTGTTTGGTGAAACACAGTTCAAGTTCAGGATTTGGTAGTGAGCCTGGTTTCAGTGCCTCCTTTACTGGAGTTTATTGTGTCTTATTTACTGTCTCCTTTCCGCCTTCGAAGGCTTGCAAAGGCTTGCAGTTTACACCTAGCTTCCCTACTTCCTGTTTCGCTGGGTGGCCGGCCGGGCGCTGGGCTGATGTCATTACAGAGAATCAGGAAAAGAACACAAGTACAGGATGAAGTCCAGGGCAGCTGGCCGGGTTTGTGTGTGTGTGTGTAGGAAACGACAGCAACTTGCAGTGAGCAGCAAATTAACGCCCATATCTCCTATCTCTCCACTCCTCTTTCACTTTCCTGTTTGGACTCGAAGGTGATTGGAGGCACAAACGTTGACAGTTGGCGGAAGTGAAAAGAGAGAGAGAGCGAAGGAGAGACAAAGTATTTATTTACAGTGAGGTAAAGGTGATGCTAGTTAAAGGATGTGGTTTCACACAGGAAATGCCCCCCTTCTTTGCCCTGATGGGGCAGGTTGAAGCTCAGGGTGGTGGCCAGAATTGTGGAACCGCTCTGGACTCTGGGCTGGACGCACCATCACTCCCTCAACACCGTTTCCTGTCTGGGTGCAGAGAGATGAGCGCAGGTTAACACGGGTCACAGGGAGAAAATGCAGAGGGTGTGTGAACAAAGTGGGTTTTAATTGTTTGAGGTATGTAGAAAGGTCATGTGTAGGGTGTTTTGGGTCACCACACTGAACCAGATACCACCCCCCAGACACATGACACATCCTCTCCTGTGTGGCTTTGAATCAGGTGATTAACAAGTGCCATTGTCGTTTGAGGTTAAAATACTCTGCAAAGCCTATCAACAGGGTTACTATCAAAAAACTATCAACAGGGCGATGGAAATCAAACACGCCCTTTATTCATGACACTTCCTTTTCTGCTTACCCCTGTTTTTGGAACTGCGGTTCCCATGAATCGCTTTCATTAAAGGTGCTGTAAGCGATGATAGCCGCTCTGGAACAACTATTTAATTAGACACGCCCCTTTTCCCAAAACCCCGCCCTCCATTGTCACGCAAACTCATAGAGATGCATGAGAGCAGCAACTTGTCATTAAAATAAAATATCAAAAGTAAAAAGATAAACAACAAACCCCCATAACAAACTCACCTTGACACTGATTTCGTTCAAGTACTGTGACGTTATTGAATAGAAAAACGCTGTATGTGTCTGGTGATGGCGATGTTTCTCTGCCATTTAATTAGGAAAAAAAATCTATTACAGTCCATTTGGTGAATTTTTGTCCCCTGCCACTTTAAATCAAAGATCGGTGTTACTTCTGAAAAGGGAATAGTGAGTGTAACCAGCAATCAAACAGGGCTGTGAGATCTTTCCATGAGAGAAAACAAAACAAAAGTGAGACCAAGTGACTTAGACAGCCGCTGTTCTTTGACATTAAAATCCTCCATCTAATCATATAAGGTTAATGGTCTTAATGAGGCCTAAAAATGCAATGAGACATCCGATCTACTTTTTATTCACGGATCGCTTGTCTAAATAGGGGAAGTGGCGCACTGACCGTTTAGCCTCGTGCTAATGATGAATGCAGAGAACTTTCTGGGCTGAGGGAGCCAACTTGTGTGTGTGTGTGTGTGTGTGTGTGTGTGTGTGTTGGGGAGTGATAAACACATTGAATCTGTTTTAAATTCCAGGTGTTAGTAAGTGTCAGGATATGGCCTTATAGGAGCACTCTGTTTTCATTTTGTCTAACTGGCCATGTTTTTGTATTGCATTTTACAGTCATATGGTGTATCAGGGTGTATTAAAGGTTTTAACAAACATATCTGAAAACAACATGATTACGGATAAGCCTCTCTTTTATAAGGTGGCTGTTAGTAAAGCGATTCGCATGCTTTTTATGACTACATTTTCTATTTAATAATTTTGTTTTTACCACATTTTATTAAATGTACACTAAAGATAGTCCACAAAATGATGTGGGGGGGCTTAAACCCACGTCACCTACACGATCACCACAGCATGATGTGTCGGAGCACCACATCTGTCCCCTGGAGTTCAGAAAAGGACTGTGTCCATTAAAGCTGTCTCTCTGAACACTTGTGTACACTCAGCCAGAGGGGACACGAAGAGTGAATCTGTGAAAGCAGATCTAAACCTGACAAACATGGGCAGAGTTGAGAAGCACAAACAAACAACAGGCCTGTTTGTCTCCCGGCTGGGTAACGGAAATACTGTCTCACACAAATACGCACCCACCCACTTGCACGTACATACGCGCAACACTATAGCTGTATCCTTCCTGCGCAGAGTTCTAACGTTTCTGTCTTGTAGCTCCTTAGTTTTGATTCTTGTGTACACAGTCCGGTCCTGTGTTTTTGAGGCCATTATCCAACCAACCCGAATGTCAGACAATGAGGCCTTGCGTACCTCACCATACCAAATCGATGCATGTTTTTACACTTTGTATGGCAAAAAAGAGTTCTTTGTGAACACGTTGTAAACAGCCGTGTCGATAAACCCATAAACTGTATCAAACAGGGAGTTAAAAAAGGCTAATATCTGCAGCGGAGTTTTTCCTTCCCGTCTGTTTTTTTTTTTTTTTTAAATGATGTTAGGGTGGCATTGTAAAAGACAGATGATGTATCTGGCAGATTGATCAGTGGGTAGAGACCCCATTATCTCTCTCCGTGTTAATTACAGCGTGCTCAGCTTGTGTGTCAAAAGACGGATAACTGACGAAGGTAAAAGACCTTATTTATGCTTCCATCCTCAGCTGGCGGCAGCCCTTCTCTCTCACCGACACACTCTCTCTTTTTTTTTTGCCTTCTCAGCGCTGTATATTTATCGTCCAGTAATATTACACTGTCAAAGACGATCAGCTCTGCTGAGATATTATTCGCTATCGTCACCTTCACAGGCATCCATTTGGACTCGCTCGCTCTCAAGTTACTGACTCTGCTGTGGAGTGGCTGAGCAAATTTGCTCCGAGTTTTTTGGTCGTCCCCCGAGACACCAGAAAGGTAATTCAGGTTTCGTAAATCAATATGCGGGCAGCTCAGTCACACCACAATGTAGAGACATGGCACCGATCTTGGAACGCCCTGACATTTTGCGGCTTTTAGTGGGGTCACGTTTTGCTAACGGAAAAACAAAAGCAGAAATTTCAGTCACTGACAGCCCAGTCATAGAGAAAATCATCTGAATTGTTTTCAAGCAAAAAATTATTATTCGTCCATCTGTATGTAAACGTGGCCTTTGTTAAACACAAAAACAGAGAATTTCTGTGTAAGGGCCCGTTCATGCAAAAATGATAATATTTTGAGTGGATGGTTTGCGGCAAAATAAGATATTTGAAAACAAACAGTGCCCGTGAAAATGACGTGACTTAGCTTAGTAACTGTTCGTTTAACTCTTGGTGTGAGGCCATTTGTTTTGCTCGTTCGCAAAATGAGAAAGGTGTTGAGGAGAGTTACGAAATCTGTCTGATAGAGTCTGATAATGGTTTTGCAAGCTTGTCGTTATAACGAGACAGAACAACATGTTTATTGTTTACGCCGTGTGTCAACGTTCTTCAGGGCCTCCTTAAAAACTCAGCAGTGAAACCCCCCTGAAGGGACTTTTCTAACCCAGTGTTACAGACCTTTTTTTCTTTCTTTCTTCTTATCGCTGAGCGTGTGGTGCGAGAGGTAACATCACAGCAGTCTTTCCTGTGGTTTTGTGAAGTGGTGTCTATCAGACCTGCAATTCCCCAAGCCTGTGTTTGCACCTCACACCAAAAAGAACACACTGTTATGAACCTTCACACATGTATTCTGTCGCTCTCCCTTTCAAACCATGTTTGCGTTTCATCACTTCCTGTCTCTTGACCGGACTCTTAAAGGTTTCTAAACATTTGCCAGGAGAAAAAATGTTGATTCATTTGGTTTGCTTTGTTCAGAACTGGGTGTTCAGCCTGAGACTGTTTAAAATCAACATTGCACAAGGTGAAAGTCGTTGTTTTGGTGTTTCTGTGATGACAGTGTTATCGTGTTAGCACACCGCTTGAATGTCGGACATGTTGGTATTGTTGGTGCGTCTTACAGAAGAATGTTCTTGGTTTTACGTCTGTGATATTTGTGTGGGGCTGTGTGTGTGTTGTCATGGTAATCACTTTAGACGTGTTTGTCAGACGGTACCGTATGATGTCAGAGCATCACCTGGTGGACTAGTGCAGAACATAGGCCCTCATGCAAATGACAAACACTGCCATAAAACTGCCATAAAACTCATGCCACGTGGACAATGTCTTGTGTAGGTTGTGTGGGACAGAATGGAATTGCTTAAATAATGATTGTTTACAAATGGATTTGCCTAACACTCCCTCCTGCCCTTGATTGATTGAACAAACAGGTAGTCCCGCCCCCAAACTCACGCTATTGGTTGAGGCAAAGTGTTTTAAATCTTCAAGATAATTTGGTGCAAATAGTTTAAATCTTGCTCAGTAGCACTTTACAATGAGGTTACATTTGTTGACATTAGTTAAATTAGTGAACGTGAACTAAGAACGAACACCACTTCTATTTATCTCAGTAAATGTTCGTTTCAGCATTATTCAAAAGTTGTGTCTGTTATCATTACTAAATGCAGAGTGAACTAACATGCACAAATACGTTGGTATTCCCTAACATTTACACAGATAAATTGTTAGTTTAACTAATGTTAACGAATGGGAATTTATTGTGAAATGTTACTGCTGTCTCTGTACATGATGTTATTTTAAGACCAGAAAATGACACACAGCAGCTTTAACAGGTAGATTCAGCAGAACAGTCTGAGTTTTTGGGTTAATTTGTGGGTTGAATCAGGGCAAACTCACTTCTGCAGTACTGACACACTGTGGCCCTGACATCAGACGTAACGCTCTGTTACCTTCAGAATCAGGTGCATTCTACAAACGTAATAAACAGAGCAGAGGTTGAGACGTGGTTAAAGGTATCCAGTTTCATCACTGACCGAGATGGCTGTCTGTTCTGTAGTATTATTAAAGACTTCAGGTTTGACATCTTATCAGAATAAGATGGAGAAGCTGATCAGGTGAGGTCAAGAAAAGAACAGAATCTGAACAGCCCACCTAACTACAGCCCAACCGTCCCCACGACCGGGACGCCACAGTTCCAGTGCTAACTGCACCATCTCACTATATTCAAATGCAGCATACTGTATATTAAAAACACTCACACTGCCCCCTAATCGGATTACCGGGCCTTAAGATTGGTCTTCCATTGGCCTCTTTATTTAATAGAAGCTTCTTTTCTGCTTTGCGATGCCACAGGGTGTTACATCACTGCGGCTGAGCCCTGTTATCTGTGTTGAGGACTGGTCTTGTAATGGGCTTTATTGATCTAAACAACATCAGGCCCGTCGTGATGTTATTAAGGTGGAGATAACTTCACTGTAACTTCCACTCAAACAATGTATTAGTGTTTTATTGGGTTTAAATAACTTTGGCTTTTAGACGCTAATGTAGCCGGTTAGTCACCCCCTGCTCTTTATGGCTGCAAGATCTTAATAAAGCTTTTCCTCTTAACATCCTGCTGTGTGCGTGCGTGTGTGTGTAAGAAGACAGGAGATGCCTGGTGCTTGCTGGGAAGTTTCTGTGCCTTTGGTAAACAACAGGAGCTATAAATAATTTTGTAATTATTTTTGACGTTATGTGTATTAAGTGTCGCTTCAGCTTCAAACTGTGGGGTCGTACCAACTCTGACCGTTGCTCAAGGGTGAGGGAAGATTTTTTGATTTTCTGAGACGATTCTGGATCGATCCATAAAAATTCACAATCAGGTTTTTAAATTCAATAATCTACCATATTTGCCGGACAAAATATGATATAAATAATCTGAGATTTTAAACACTACTAAAACAGCACAAATGATGCATACAAACATACACAGGAGTTGTAGTTGAGCCTAACAGCCAAAGAGGCTGAATAAGCTTTATTTTACAACATCTTAAAGAAAAACAAGCAACGTTTTTTATTTAAAGGGAATAAATATATTTGCAGAACAATTAGGAGTCTCTTATGCAGAATGTTTCATTTATACAAAACGAAAGTCACAGAGCCGCCCTAATATTATTATACCCGCTTATTCTATTTTTATTGGCAGGTTAGAGCATACATATTTTACACAGAAATTACACTTCAACTCCCCAAAGATGTGAAGCCCTACACCGTTGCTGAGAAACCAGGATGGATCAAGAGTCGTTTCTGGAATCAGATCGCATTTCCACCAATCAGAATTAAATCGAATCGTGTGGTGTTTGAAATTCAAACTCCAACCTTTACATCTGACCCACAGTGTTTCTTTTTCTATTGTCAAAGTACCGTATGCCGCATGAATTCTTTGTGGCTTTAGAGTAATTGATTAGCTGCGTTTCACAGTGAACTTTTTAATGGACGTTCAGATGTGTTTTTTTTGTCTTCCAAGGGCACACTGAATCCAATATTTATGAAATAACGATCACATTCATCTGCGGGCATATTTTCTGTGGGAAATTTAATTTGCAGCTATTTAAAGCCGTGCTTTTGGTAATGAATTATTTTGTCACCCTGCCTCTGATGAGATTCATCTTTAATAACTGTAACAATTATTTTATTAAAAAAAGAGAAGCATTGCATTATGGCTATCTCGGCGAGGTCTACAGCGAGCAGAGATTTTCATTAGGAAGGTATTATTACCCCTGCTGGGGTTTCATTCGCAACCCATCTTAAATTACATTATGTGTCAACAATGTTTGCATTAAATTTAAGCAGTCATATTTACCAGTTTTTTCCTCTCTCTCGCTCCCTATTACTGACACATTTAGATGAATTAAAAAGATAAAACATAGTTTGAGATCTGATAGGACATTTATTGAGAATTTACCCCAGTGCTGACTTTTAATAAAGTAATAATATTAAATTTATATGTCAGTTGTTTCATATTAAAATGTTGCATGTAGCCATCTGTGTTGATTTCTGCACAAACTTCTAAACACAACAAGAAAATTTACATTGTGTAAGAAAAGAGGTTTTATTCTATTATGATTGCTTGTATATATTATTATTTTTTTTTTATTTAAAATGACTTGCGGTGCATTCAGGCTTTAGATTTTATCAGTAGGTGTGTTCACACTTGGATTCGAACCCGTGACCTTTGCAGTGTTGGCAGCACGCTCTACAAGTTAAGCTACAGGAAAGCCTTCTAATTTAGGAAACAGCATCTGATGTTATGCTTAACGGGGCTTTTCGATAGACACTGAGCGAAAGGTACATCACAAAATAAATCACAGCTGCACACCAGACGTTTTTCAAACACAATTAGCATTATTCTGACAAACAGAGATTTCTGTACTCTAGTCTCACAAGGAAGTTGGAACGTTTTAATCGGAAACAAATACACGTAATGTCTATTTTTAAAGCTTCCCCAGTTTTTTTGCTGATGTCTTTCACTGCACATAGAAACTGATCTTCTGTTGTGGCCTCCGTTCCCCATTCTGCAGCACCCTGTACACAAACAGAATTGTTTATTGCTCTCTGAAGCTGAACCTGTCCTGGCCCGAGACAGAAGCGAAATTGCTGAATGTGAGGTAATCGGTTATTTCAGTTTGACCACTTCCTTAAACCTTCTGCTGTTACTCACAGTGATGTTTCCAAAGAAAACCTCTGACTATCCTGTAGGTACAATGCTACAGTGGCTGCGTGTAAATCGAAAGAGTTAAGTAAAGACTGATTATATGGTATGTATCTGTAACTAGGTGGTGAAAGGTCACCTTGTTGGAGAGTCAGGGCAGTTTGGGATTAGTCAGTCTTTGTTCTTATTCATTTGTATCTTTTGTGGCCTTTCTGTTAGTTTTTGTGGTGCTTGCTAAAGTAAGCGTCATCATTACTGTTGTTTATACTTAGCTTTGGGCCATTAAACAACAATAAAATAGGCCTGCATTGGAGGGACTATTTTTAGGGGCCGAAATAGAGACTCAGGGGCAGGGCTTTTTTGACTTGAGTGAGAAACACTGTAGAAACACCTTAGCAGGTTTTTGGGTTGATACTTTATATCCTTGGAATCTTAAAAACCTCCACCTCATGGCCACCTTCATTACGGTCACACGGCCTGTATCATCATCATCACCACACTGTTTACTGTATGTAGCCACCTCTCGCATCGCATTACTTTGGTGTTTAACCCTTGTTTTCCTTCTTCAAGGACAAACAGCAAACTGAAGGCAAAGTCCCCGAGCTCTCCTCAAGCAGCAGATCTCTTTTCCACGGCAGCTGTTCTTTCCGATAAACCCACAGATTCCCTTAATATGATTCCGCGGGGTCGGGCTCAGGAGAATAGACGCAAAAGCGGTGTGCCAGGAGAAGGAGAGCTTTGAATTTTTCATCGACGGGCCCTTGTAGCGCCGCGGCCCTTTTTTAGCAGGCGGCTCGCTCATTCATGAGCAGATGTTCAGCGCGGGTCCAAGCTGCAGTTAGCGTGAACTCTCCTGCCCTCTCAGCCGTTGGCTGCAAGGACATTGGCAGCGACCCCAGCATCTGAGAATTCATTCCCGGCAAAAAGTGCAGAGCGCCGCCTCGCCCAGACCCCTTTATTTAGCCGCCTCGCCCGGCCTCAGGAACCGGCTGAGGTGCAGGAGGGGGTTTTGTTTGACAGACCATCAGTCTTAAAACTGACACTGATGAAAGACTCGCCTGGGTCAACTCAGGGGACCGGCCCCAAAAAATTCCTGAAGACAATTTTGCTCAAGTTTATCATTAATTTCATACGACGTCCTCTGTATGAAAATAAGCCACCTGGCAAGCAAACGAAACGGCCCCTCAGAAAACAAAAGCGATGGCGCCTGGCGCGTCGCTACGCTGAAGGTACCCTTGAAAGGGGGAATTGCTATATCAGATTAACGCAGGTGGTTTAGGGAAACGTGCCGGTCAGGTTTTGGGCGCTAGTTAAAGCCCAGCTGCTGCTGTGGTTAACCAGGTGGTTCGGTTAGAACAGTGACCTCAGTACACCCAAGAGACATGAATAACCAATCCAGATGAAGCATTATTGCGTTCCATTTACATAACACTGTTAAATCGTGGTACGTTGAAGCTTTGCGCTCGAACGACAAACTGGCATATGTTCTCCACGGAAAGTGTGAAATGTTTTTCCTCTCCTCAGTTGCAGCGGATGTGAGCATATAATTGAAGGATGATGAGGTTTTTACCTTCTTTTTCACTCTCCTTCTTCAAGCACTTGTTTCTTCAGCACGTCTCCCACTTCACACCATCTAATTGGCCGTTTTCAGGTTGGGTTTATGAGAGCAAAACTAATTAGTGTTTCTAAATTCAGAGAGAGAGAGAGGCAGGGAAAAAGGCAAACAGTTGAATGGATTGTTCTGGTTTCCTCTCTGGTGTCAGACTCATAACAATGAAATAAAGACTCTAATCACTTTCAGACTGCACTTTTTTTAAACCAACAGTGAATGTCACTTTCTCTCCTGGCATTTTGTTTGGCACGATCACAGGCCCGGAAAAGCAAGCACTTGCCCTCTTTACAAACTTTTCCTTTGTAATTCGTGGGAAGGCTTTGCAGGGAAAAAACAATGCAGTGTGTTATTAGGTGGGGTCGTTTTTTTCTTTTGATTCGGGACGTCCTGGCAATGAATTAGGGGAGGGTGGAGAGTTTACAGTAGCTTTGACTTTTCGCCTCTTACCTTTATTCGGACAGATACAGCTGCAGCGTGCCCTCAGGAAGTTCACTGTGGGTGTGCACATACACACACACACACACACACACACACCGGGCCCCCTGACAGAGAGCCCTGTTTAAGTTGGCAGGCAGCTTCTGCTGCATGTGCAGGATTGACTGCAGCGGGGCTGCGCTGGCAAGGAGGGCCGTCGTTCCTCTAATCAGGATGTGCCTTTTCCACCTTGTTCAGGAAACACATTTCTGCCTCCCCCCTCAGAGCCAAAGGGGTGGGGGGGGGTTAGGGAAGATGAGTGACAGGGCTGAGTCTGTTGGGGATTGGGCTAATCTGAGTTTAGCGTTCCCTCAACACATCACCCCCCCTTCCCCTCCATTGGGCCTTCATTTATATTGAATAAAAAAGTTTATAGGTCAGTTTAACAATGTGCTGTAAAACTTGCACTATTTTTATTTTTCCACCTCGCCAGCGGGGGGATTCGCACGCAGGGCCAGTAATTAAGAAGCTGCGAATTCAGGGTTAGAGAGGAAAAGTGTTTAAATGCAATTAGAGCATCCACTCGAATCAATTTGAACCCAATTACAGTTTTCTTGAATGTGCTATTATTTGTTTAATCAAGGGAATTTTGCCCTTTTAAGATGCTAAAATGGGTTGCCAGATTATTTAAACAAGGAGCTCGAAAATAAACTCGAAGGAAACGAGTAATGAACAATTGTTTCAAAGTGACCTCTCTCTCCACATCCCCTCGTCCTCCCTTTACCTTGTTCTCCTCCAAGAAGAAAACTTCATTTGATTTGTCTGGAGATAAAGCGATCACAATATCGGCTGGATAATTAGCACAAATCCACATCAATTTTTTTTTGGGTAACTGGATGTAGAGCACCAGTCTCTGATGATTCAAAGTTGCTGTAGATTTTCTCATTTGCCTCTAATGTATTTGTTCTGTGTGTCTTTTTTGCCTTTTAATTTCTTTCTGCCCTCTTTCAAACTGTTTCCACCTGCTGTGTGTTCTTCAGGGAGGAGAGTCCAGTGGTCGAGGCCGGTGGATGTTGAGAATCCAGAACGGTATGTGTTCGTTTTGTCCGCTGATTTATGTGTGACTTTATACAGTAGCCTTCAAAAACCATTTAGACACCCAAGTTATTGCCCTTTGATGTTACTGTCGTGCTGATTATACAGGCAGATTATACACAGGGTTGGATGTGTTACTTTATCTGTTTTCACAGGGAATTCTGAATCCTTAGCTTTCCACACTTTTGAGTGCACTGTCACAGAGTCACTTTTGACCTACGTTAATGGGGTCATCACTTCCTGTTGTGTAAACACGACAAAGAGGCCATGACCCTGCCCACACATCACACTGCCAGCCCACGCTCGAACCCTCTTGTTTTTGGTAAACATTTGTATATGACTTTTAATCACAACAAAATCCTTCTGTGGAACATGGTATACTGTATTAGCATGAATTAGCATATCGTCTCAGATAAGTACCGGATATGGTTGCTAAACAAACATAAAAAGTGCACCCGAAACTCTCTGTTCTTTTATCGACGTGAATATGTATTTTGGTCGGTTTCCTCCACATTGAATGGTACTTAAATGGTTTCTCTGTTATCACGTCGCATGCTTTTGTCATAATGGAGCTATTGCCACATCTGTTGTTTTACCGGCCCGGCGAGACAGCGTTTTAGTGAAGTACTTCTAACAGTTACGCCCGCTTGCAAAACTGTGTACGTTACAGATTGATAGTAAATGGAAAACATGAATGTAAATCGTGTCATTTGATAATGTAAATGGAGAGCTGAGCTATTTTCCCCCACCCCCATAAAGAAATCAGCCTATTTACATAGTCAGTTGTGCTTATGAGACTTATGGAAATCAATCTCTTGTCATTTTCCAACTACACAATTTCACGTTAGTTCAGAGATCACGGATTTGAAAGTCAATACGGTGACATTGGCTCGGATCCATGTTATCAACATGAATTAAACATAACAAACACAAACACACGTTCTTATGACAAACTTGCAGCTGAATCGTAGCGCATTAATCCCGCACAATGCATGTGAATTAAACCAGCATATCTGATTATTTGCTCTTGAATATTGATTTGCGAGGCTCTTGTGGTCGTACGAACTCTCAGCGATCTGAGTTAAAAAACACTCAAAATACCTTTAATGCAGGTTATTATTTAGTTATTCGATTGATGACTTTAACAGAAAGTAAAAGAAGTTAGATTTAGCCCGTATTTGTGTTTGAAGTCGCTGTCGTTTATTTCCATTAAAGTGTACTTTGCTGTGTCCACTGTTGGCCTGGTTTTTAAGTGTCTATGGAAGTGGCTCGCTGTAACACGGTTTACTGTAGAGTATCTCGGTTTAAACGTCTTACACATGGTTGACCACTTTCTTTAAAAGCACTTTTAAGACTCATAATTGCTACTGGCATGTTGCAGATGGTGATGACTAATGAGAAGCTACATTTATCACTCCACATTGAGGAGATGAAAGCTCTGCTTGCCGTTAAATTTAACCTTTTCAATATTGACTAATTATTTGGGTTAGGAAAGATCCTAAGGCATTTTGCGCCACTTTAATACGTTCCATTAGTGTAACATTAGCAGACACCTTTTAAAGCTTTTCTACAGCATATTTAATATCTTCATTGTGACGGTTTTGACTGTCGCTCTGTATATTTGCAGAATAAAACATAGAATTAAACCGTGCAGATGGGCTGAATGTTTAACAAGACCTTTTGGCTACATTCAGTTGAATCTGGATCAAATCAGAATTTTGTGTGAACAAAATCATCTGTCACATGGAAATTTTCTACCATTCATTTGACCTGGATGTCAGTTTAACTCCACATTTTTCATAATGATTTGAATGATTTACCCTTATATTATAAAAATATTATAAATTATTTAAAAAAAAGGCTTGAATTACACCATATAAAGAATTATACAAAAATAGGTATTTGTTAACCATGGATTGGCATACATAAAAGTCAGTTTGGGAGAACTGCCTGTTTAGACAATTTTCCAATATGGATGTTGTGGCGTTTAAATCATGTTCTGGTTTAGATCAAGCAATCAAATTAAGAGAGATTACGACTTAAAGGTCAAATGAACAAACTCACAAAAAAATCATATCCATGCAGAACATCTGAATTCTCCACTTTGGCTGCCAGTGTGAATGTAATTTGGTTGCACAGAGATCCTTGTTTCTGTTTACACACACACAAACACACACACATACTGGCAACAACGCGGGGTCAATTCCATCTGTCCTTTCTCCCCTCTCTCTCCTCTCAGTTGCATTGCACATCCCTGCTTCGCACGGTTCTGCCAAAGCGTCTCACCCCAGTCTGTTTGTGCCCTGTCTCTGTTTGTAAATACACAGACAGAGGACATGGGTGCTGCTCTGGGTCACGGCTGCCTCGCAGATACTTCAAACCCAATGTGACAAGCAACATATGAGTCACAACTCCCTGAATCGAGGAAAGCCAGCAGTCTCTCTCTCTCTCTCTCTCTCGCTCTCTCTCGCTCTCTCTCACTCTCTTGCTCTCTTTCTCCCCTTGGGTCACGTGAACATAAGTGACACCTTCTCTGCTGTCCTATAGGCTTCTGCCAAACCCTGCTTATATCACCCTGCCTGTTTGCCACTTCCTTTTCCCCTAGTTCTGTTTTCTTAAAGTTCTGTTTTTTTAAAGCTTTGTTACTGTTAAAAGAATCTGGCCAATTCGATGTAAACCATTTTGATGCAGCTTTGTGTTTTAGTCAGTTTTTGTGTTGTGACGTTGGTACTTCGGTTAGTATTCCGTCATGTCATAGTCATTTTAGTTTATTTTGTTTTAGCTAATTTCTTTAATGAGTGTCACACTCCTCAGGAAAGATGTTTTATAGCCGTTATTGTGATTCATTTAAAGGACCACGTCTGCTCGTAACTTTCCTGAGGATAAAAAAGAAAAACATGTTCGTCATGTTCACACGTTCGTTCTTGACATTTTTGTAAGATATGCACTCCTGCTTTTTTCTGTACAGACGGATAGACAGCAGAGACTCAGTATCTCCTCTCAGAGATCAAAGCATCTCTCATCTTGTCCTTTTCAAAGTCTTTAAAAACCGGCTTGACACTTTTTTCCCTCTCCAGCCGCAAAAAAGTAACAAACGCCAGCCGGAGTGTTTGGGCCACGGATTGCCTTTCAGCCTAATCTGTCCATCTTTTAAGCAAATGCCGTGGCCCCGCGTGATATAGGAGAGCTACGGGCGTACAGCATTCTCGTGGACCCGAGCGGGGTGTTCAAATCCCAGCTCGTGCTGACGGGCCCCAAATCTATTTGCTTGTTTGACAGTGTTGTTAACTCACATATGCCATTTCTTTCCCAAGCTCTCTTTGTAAGCAACCCATGTTAGAGTTCATATATGTCTTTGGGCGGCTGTTTGATAGTAATCACCCGGAGCGCTGCAGTTATGCTGTATGTAAATGTTATATTATCAACACATTCAATTTGGTTAAATGCCATCGTGTGGGCAGATGTTTTGATTCTTACGCCCACAATACTTACACAATGCACAAACTTTAGAAACTGTTTCTGGTTCGTTGCGTGACCCTTCTGAATACTGCAGGTATAGAAGTGAATGGTATGTATCTGATTGATCTTTGTCAGAAGGGAAGAAAAAAAACGAAGAAACGCTATCGTGTTGCGCGTACCTGCTTTACACTCATATATGGAAATTGCTGCCAAATATCTAGATCTGAAGTGAATCATTTAAATATTCAAATATGGATCCAAAACAATTTGCAGGCATCACTTTGCATAGATGTTATTTGTTGGTGTGAAGTGTCGGAACAAAGAGCGAACAGCGAGACAGGAAGGAGAAACAGATACTGTCTTTTCTCAGCACAACAGCAGGAGAAAAGGATTGAAATAACAGTTGAGTCTGCGCATGCATCCTGGTAAGTTCCTTAACCATCAAGTTCTGTTGAGAGAAACTGTTTGTTTACTTGGGTCTCGGAGTCCTCCTTCGTATTTTTTCATGAAAAAAATACAAATTCTAAATTAAACACTTTTAATGTGTTTCTCCGCCCTAATCAAAACCCTGCAGGTCGATAACGTGGAAGCTTTTACTGTTTGTTTTCATAAAGTAGAAACGCACTTTTCAGAAATCGCTTACCCAGAATCGTGATGTTGTTTCTCTTTTGGGTCAGTTTGACTCCAGAAAAACACACATGCTAAAACAAATCAAAATAAACTGACAGGCGAGTGCAGCAGTCGAAAACATGACTTGTTGCTTTAATTAAATGTAAGATCTAATATGTAAGTATTTTTCATGGAGAGCGTTTGAAACAAGTCAAGTTTAAAATTTGGTTAATAATCAGAAGTTTTGGTAAAGTCATGATGTATTAGCCTAATGTTCAGTGTTTATTATAGGTATCTCTGAGCTGTTAAACTCCAGTCTCCAGACAGAGCATAAAGGTTAATGGAAACTACCATGTTAAATTTTAAACCATTAACTTGTGCTTTAAAACTTTGGATGAACATTATGAGTGCATCATTCTGTAATTTCTGGTTTTCAGCATGTTTTAGGACTCAGACAGACTCTTTAGATTTAGTGAGGTTTTAATGTACTTCTAATGGGAATTTAACCTGTCTGAGTGCCCTCGTGTTGTGTGAGCTGAAAACGGCCCTCCAAACACCACCATTTCTCCACATTTCAACACAAAAGACTCTATTGTGGCCACACTGTGCAGATGTTTATTTAAAGTCTCCTCTCTCACACAGTAACGTACGTATCACCCAAAGAAAACAGAGCGCCCTCCCTCCACTGTGTATGAGAGAGTGTCCACGAGCAGGGGGAAAGACGGGGTTCGGGAATGAGAGAAAGAGGGGAATAAATTAGGAAACATCAAGGGGTGATTTAGTGGGAGAGATAGAGACAATACAGAACGTGCTGGCGATGAGATGAATAGACGGGGGAGAAATGGAGGAGGTTAAGAGGCACAAGATGGAGAAAAGGAGAAAAAATAGGCCGCCTGAATGTTTGACAGGGTTAAACACAGTGAAAGATTACCAGAGAAATCTAAGACATCTGTAGCGAGCACCGACGAGAGCATTAATTAGGAGGAACCAGCGATTTTTAATTCTTTTCTTGAGCTCGGCAATAACAGAGAGATGAATAATTGAAAGGAAAGAGCAGACACAGGAAACTTGTTTAAATTTAGCTGGTGTCATTGTCCAGCCACTTGGTTATTCGGTTATCTCCTCAAACTCAAATTATTTCAGTGAAACATCTGTAATTATCATTTTTGATGGTGTGAAGTAGTTTGTGTGTGTGTGTGTTTTTTCTGATCATGCCGTTTTGAGGGGAAAAACTGCATGTGAAAATTTTAATCTACAATATAGTAAAATTTAAGGTCAGACCATATTGGTACATGAAGAATTAGGTGTTAAATTGACTTAAAAATGTGACCCAAAAGGGGTTTAAAAGAAGTGTAACCCAACAGATTAACAACAATAATTATGACCCGAGCAAGTTTAAGAATCTTGAAGGCAAGATTTAGAAGACTGGTTTAAGACAATTAAACCGGGTTACAGACTGAAGGGAGATGAATCTACCCAGAGGGGTGTGCAGTGGCGCTTTATATGAATGATGTCAACCATGTGCTTCTGAACAGACAGTGTCCGGTCAGAGAAGATTGCTGTTCAAATGAGGCTGTAATATATTCTGTGGTTTTACCCAATAGAAGTTCAGCGTGTCACGTATTACAGTGAGCTGAACAGCCAATAGTATTTGATTGATCAGGTCACATGACCATAACTCTAGTTTAATCTGGTGTTATGCCTGTTTTACAGTTGTCGCCATGGTGATTTGTGATTCAGGCATCTCTGTTGTACTGTTTTTGTTTTATTAACCTTACAAGCCGATGATGAGGATGTGCATGGATTATGATTATGTATTTAATACTGATGTGTAAATTAAAAAAAAATCTCCCATCCGCTCCACTGTTCATTCCTTTTGTTGAATTATTGATTTATACTCGCATAGTGAATAAAATTAATATCTGATCAAATTAATATTAACACTGCCTGAAATATTGATGATGAGTGATAAAACCATGAGCTCTGCAGCATGATAAATAGACAGAGAATTCCAAATTAAGATAGAGCCATTAGTCTGTTTTTCATCCGAATTTAAGAAATAAATGAGATAATTATTTTTTCCAGCTACTTGCGAATTAGACAAATTGCTTAGAGCATTTGGCAGTATATGGCCGAAATGCGGGAGGAGATGATTCTACTGGTGTTTGTTGGCAAGTTGAGAGAACATTGTAAGAACTAGATGTTTATACTCAGTCAGTTGGAGACTTTAGATGGCTATATGTTTATGTCTGTCTGTCTGTTTTCTGTCTATCTGTTGTCTGTCTGTTATCTGTCTGTCTTGTTGTCTGTCTGTCTGTCTGTCTATTTTCTGTCTGTCTGTGTCTATTTTCTGTTTGTCTGCCTATCTGTTGTCTGTCTGTCTGTCAGTTTACACACACACACACACACTTATATGTATATACATGTATATAGCATGTGTTGGACATGCTGATGTGGTTGCATTTATTTAGAAAACACATATGTGTATGTATGTGGTGTGAACAGATGCGTTTACTGTAAACTTGGCAGAGTCGCGTCTTTCTTAATGAATAAGGTGATTGAATTGCTGTTCGCCTCAAATGCTTCGTGAAGGGCATGTGATTCGATAACAGTCAGATCAGTAAAAACACATGAAGTAAATATCACATCACAGCTCAGCTTACAGTGTTGACACTGTAGTATTACAGTTATTTGCAAGTTCATATTCAGATGACACTTTCATAATGACGCCTCCCTTATTTTCATCACAGGTTTAATCTTGTTGACATGAGTGCTGAAACAAATCATTTGGAAAAGTTTTACATAATGGGGCATTATGACTCTGTCATCTATGTAATGTACAGTATACAGTAGAGGGGTACTATAGGCTACATAGAGATTTTCTTTATGGTAAGCAAAACTGATCATGTAATGAGAAACACATTCAAATTAAACAGTCAGCCTAAAGCGATGTGTAAGTCATTCAGTGAAATGAGAACTGGGAACATGTAGGTAATTCTATATCATTTGCTGTTCAGTTTATTCAAATACTCCTGCAGTACATTGAATTTCCATATAAAGCTTTTGACGTTCTCAGGGTGACAGAGTAAAGCTGATACAAACGTAATGGATGTTAAAGTAGAATTCTGTGTTGTACAATCCTGATGTAACTTTTGCTGTGAATGTTTGCTGTGGATTTATTAGTTTACGGTGCACCTGCTCTCACTGTCACATATCTTTGTGCAGAACAATGAATCGTCAGGGTTACTGTTAAATATTCATCGTTATCTGAAAACAATCCATGATGATCTTTGATAATAAACAGTCACTTGTAATGATCCTTCTGAATTTTAATGCTGGTTTAGAAACATAATAAAGGCAACATGAAAGACTCGCCATTCGATATCAGATAGCCAGGGAGAAGCAGATGATTTCAAATATTTGATATTTAAATTATTTTCAAATGAACAGAGGATTGAGCAGGGAGGATGCGAGGAGTTTCCCCCGGTGATTCTGCGAGGGCTTTGTTTCTGTGGCGCCGCTCATTAGCGAAGCAAGTCTGTACAGCACACACGCGCGAGTCTGCGCGAAGGCCCTGAGCGTGCCGTCACACACACTCTGAGCTAAAGCTGACCGAGACGCTGTCCGGATTAAAATGACAATAGTCTAATTACCTCGACCTCAGCATCGGTGTACAAAACAGCCGCTTGGCCTGCCAGTTTCTCTTTTTTGCGCTGCTGCTTTGTTCCCTCGCTCGTTCGCCCTAGTTCCTGTTCATCATAGCGCGCTGCTCCGGACCGTTTCTAGCAGTGCTTTTTGCTAATAGCAATTATTTTCATAGGCTAATTAAATCCAGGGTGAACGGTGTGTTTCTGGCTTTAAATATTTGAGGGACTTCATTAGTTTAGAAGTAGCGTAACATGCAGTAACATATTAGCCAGGCTGATGGCTTTCAGCCACTGAAAGAGACTGCCCGGCCCATTAATAGAAGTGCTTAGTGCCTAGTTCAAATATAAACTGAGGTTTTAATTATTATTTTTTGGATGAAGTTTGACTAAATATTGAGAAAAATTAACATACAAAATTAACATACATTAACGTACACAAACGTAATGTATGTTTATGTCATCAAAATTGGCATTAGCCACTGAAAACACATAACGGTCGACCATCAGTTACAAAACTTGTAACTGTGTTATTATGTAGACTGTATTATTAAAAAAACGAGAGATACTTCTAAAACGTTTATTTTGATTTAATCTCAATCACTTGTGTTTTTTGACAATTAGTGACTAACGTCCCTCACCCGTCCCTCCTCCGTCCCTCCTCCGCCCTCTTCCAAAGTCACAGAGAGCGAAACATGCCAGAAGAAAAGAAACGGAAGCCATTTCGCTGACAAGTCGAAGAACATGAAGGCAGATAACGTGGACTCTTTAAGCTCTCAAACAGACGCCATTCTAAAAGTTGTATTTTCCTCTGGCCCCCGCAATCTGTTGCCATTATTCGATTGGTTAATCTCATCTGGGGGCGGAGAAGAAAAAACAAGTGGGAAAAAAATGAGTAGGAATAAAAGAAGCGCTTAGATGAGTGGAGTGGAAAGTGCTTTCAGTTCTATTATCCTGCTTTTGGTGATTGCGGCCCATAGGGAGATAATTACGCTTTAGTCTTGAGTTAATGAAACGAAAACTTTCGTTCTTTTCTCTCGGCTGAAAAGGAACGGTTGATCTTTTGTGCCACTATCAGAAGACATCTCCCACCCTTGACAGGGGCACATTGAGGATGCGTTTTGTTTTAGGCTGAAAAAGCCCCCCATACACACACACATACACACACACACACACACACGCTCCGGCTGTCAGTTCAGCAGCGATATGACACATCCTTCAGCATACTGAGTTGCCGGTTCCTCTCGCTTCACATGCTCTTCCCTGTAGCTCCTCTGTGAAGAAAATACACCCAAAGGTTCTCCAAACCAAGCAGTGGAAAACATTCTCCAGATAACACGCATCCTTTTACTCAGTAGCTCAAAGCTAAAGCAACTTTTTGATTCAATGTAATTATGCAATTCTGATAAAACAAAACAACTGAATTCTCGGGAGTGGTTCGGGTTGAGTAACAAGCAAATCAGAGCTAATCATGTGATTGGAATAAAAGTGTTTTTAAAACGGAGCTGTGGCCTAGCGGTTAGGCTGGATTCGAACCTTCTGAGCATGTTCTGTGTTACAACCCAATCTAATTCCTGCTTTGTTCTTTTAATAATATCCTATCTTTTCTCTACTGCTCTTTCTATAATAATGAATGAACTTAATAATAATAATAATAAGAAGAAGAAGAAGTAATGAAGAAATCAATATATTCAGTCATAATCAATATGGATATTAAATCATATCACAAATATCTTCAAGATTTCCATTAGGCAGTTTTAACCACAATTTTATCTTGTTTGTGTGCTGTCCCCGTGGAAGTCCACATCTGGTGTGTGGGGCTTTAGGACCATGGTAGTTTGACCCCTCCTCCACCTCCTCTCTCACATTTCATCATCTGTTCTCCAGCTCTCCTCTTCTGGATCCATCTGCTGTTATTATTTGCCTCTGATAATTGGCCTGAACAATGGAATGCCTGTGTGTACCCCCCCTCGCTTTGAAACAAGACACCCTGTTTATTTTCTGCAGGTCTCGCCTGCACTCCCTTTTTCTCCTTTCTCGCCCGGACCGTCCGCCAGTCCTGTTTTGTCTCAGTCTCTCTCCTCTTGAGTTCCTCCTGCTCTCTCTGTCAGCTGTCAAGGCTAGTGAAGTCACACGTGTGTTTATGAATGGGCGTCAGGCTGTGGATTCTTTGAACGATAGCCGTATTCCATCCATCAACTTCCTGTAGTCTCAATCATGTGACGTTACGTCTCTCAGCAGCCACTTTAAGGCTTAGAGAAAGGTAAAGAGTCCGAAAACATGGACTGTATTCCACATACATTACGCTTGGCAGCATTCTTAAATCATTAGATGCAGTTCAGCCTGTATCAGTTTTAAATTCCTGCAGATAAAACAAAGAACTGAACTTTGGAGCTGGAGCTATCAGGTGTAGTTGAGGTTTAAAAAAATTGAGATTCATACAAAGAAAAACTAAAGACATGTATGAAAACTAGAAGCATCAGATGCAGTTATGAAAAGGTGCTCAAAAAAAGATGGAAATATTACAGCCATTATGATTTTAATAACCTTTCTCCTCTCTAAAAATATCCAGAAGGGAAACATTTTTCTTTTTGATATGAGTAATACGCGATTCAGAGATATACGAGAAGCACTAGAAAAAATATTTAGCACTTAGTCATTTGCGAATCATCAAACCAGACTGTTCATACTGAGCGTGTTGGTGCTGGTGTGTGCGCCGTCCATTTCGTCTCTCAGCTTTCTGGTTTGATTAAAGTCATCCAGGGCCAGAACGGGACAGGTATGCATTTCCCAGCAGGCACGGGTGCGATCAGTGTCAGCCCCTCATTTGCTGAGTGTTTGTGTTTATGCAAACGGAGGCCCTCTTCCTGCATATTCGCTCTTCCACTGGGGCTTTTGTTGTGTTTAGAGCACATACCTCCAACCCCCGAGACGAGAGTGTGTGTGTGAGAGCGAGAGAGTGAAAGAGGCAAGGCTGGCGTTCTTACACTCGCGCCGCACTCACAACTTGATAAAGAAGCACAGTGTGTGAAGAGAGAGCTTTTGTTAGTCTGGATCAAAGTGTGGAGTGCTGGAATCGTTGGATTGTTTTGTGGGGCATTGTGTTATTTTCATGGGTAAGTGTTCGCAGACTGTGCAAGCAGAAAACGACTTCATTCTGTGCTGAAACTACAGCTTGAATTCTTACTCTTCTGCCTGCGTCTGCCTGCGTCTGCGCTCTCTCTCGTCCAATTAGATCTTTCCCTCCAAACAAGCAGGGAATTTGTATCGAGAGACTTTTCTCTTCGCTCATTCACTGTTCTCACTCTCGCTGTGTGTGTACAGGGAAATGGAATTTGTGGCTTGTTGATATTAATAGAGCTCAGACTCTGTGGTCAAAGAAAAGAAGTAAAGAGAAGAACAGGAGAGAGAGAAACGGCTGGTATTCACAGGAAGTATTTATCAGAGGAGACGCTGAGGAGAGGTTGAGAACGTATAAAGAAATGCATCATACAAGTGTGTGATAGACTGATGAAGTTGCCAGGTTGATCAGTTTGTTGATATTTAGCTGCTTTGATGTTGTCAGATTATTGGCAGATGAGGTTAACTATAACCCAGTTGGTTGGCTGGTAACAGAAATGGTCATTCAACTTAGTTGCAAATTCTGCTGACAAGGAATGCATAAATAGTGCGTTTCCTTTTTCTAACCCCCAGATGGTTTTGCTAGCGTTTTGTTTAAATACTGTAAAAATATTGTAATAATTATGTAAAAAAATTACTAAAGCCATGTGTAGACCACATTGTGACTTTTGTGAAACTGTATTGCATATTAGATAACAGTTTTAAACAGGTTTAAAGCAGCTGGTCAAGGTCAGTTTCAGTGGATGTATGAAGTCAGTTTCTCACACAGGTGTCTTATTAAAATGACCATCACATTAGTGTGTGATGTATCTGTCTATCTGTCTCTGTGTGTCCATCCATCCATCATCTTTTTTGGGACAGTGTTTTGTTCTTATAATTGATTTAATATTTTGTAATGCATTTGTTAGTGTGGGTTATGTATCTGTTTAGCTGTTGGGTCTCTGTACAGTACATCAGCACTATATGATTCATCTGTAACAGTAGATGTCTGTATTAGTAATGGCCATTTAAAACCCAATGTTGGTTGATCTCTTCCAAAATGACATTGCATAACCTGTCTAAATGACGTTGCGTTAACCCTCATAACTTAACCTCTGTTAACCTCTGCTGAGTAAATGCCATCAGGTTCAGTTAGAAAGAGAGAGAAATGACTCCACGGTAGTTCCACGCTCTCACGGACCCGCTCCACACTCCCAAAAAGTTTAATCCAATTACAAAAAAAAGAAAAGGAAAAAGAGGGGAGATGATCTTAGAAAAGAAAACAAGTGCAGCTTTTTATTTATCTTTTGGATGATTTCATTAGGATGTGTTTTGAAAGTCTGGCCGGGCCGTTTCTGGTATCCAGAGGGAAAGAATGCCGTGTTCAGCCGAGCTCCTGCCTGTTAACATTTAAATAGTGTAAAGAAATGCGCTGCCTTGTTTGTTTTGGGATAGGAACGAAATACCTCTGCCTTGGTATTAAGGCAGTGAAAACTGTGTGTGTGTGTGTGTGTGTACTCTGTGTACTTTGTTCTTAGCTCAGCAAAACGTGAGGGCAGGTCCGAAAAAACGACCAGACAGCCTGACATTCAGCAGGACCGTGTACCAACTTGCTCAGACTCCAGAAGCTCAAGCGACCTACGTAAAAAGCCAAGATAAATTAGGTTTTGAGTCTGTTTGCATGTCGGAAACCACTGTTGTTTACACAAACGTGGACTTGCAAAACAATAGATGAAGCTCTGCTTGTAACCAAAATATAAAAATGACTTACAGGTTTTGGGAAATAGTTGAAATGAATCAGGCGATGAAGAGAGAGAGGGAAAGAGAGCTTGGTTCAGCCACCTTTTTGTCAGGCCTTTGTAAACAGCTGCATTTGTCTGAAAAGTGAGTCATACAATTTTCCTGTATTTTAGAGCACAGACAGTCACTTGGAAAATCATGTGCACACACCCCAAAAACAAACACAAAAGGACTCGATATAGATATCACAGCCTGTCTTCTGCTCCGTCTCTCTTTCTCTCTCTCTCTTCTCTCTCTCTCTCTCTCTCTCTTGCAGTAATGTTCTTTTACTTCTTTACAACTTCAGGTTTTTACAGGGTTCTTTAAACAGTTATTGAATAGTTTATTACTTCCTATAAACTGATGCAGGTTTCTCATTGTCTAAATATCAGGGTGTGGACGGTGGCCAGCGTAATGTTTATATATTATAAATAATTTGATTTGATAGCTCTGTGGAATACTTGGTTCTGATTGGCCAATCACTGGTGTCTGCCGTCAAATAGTTTTGAATAATGACTGAATTGTGGCTGGCTGATGTCCCAGGCAATCAGTTTCCTACATTGCTGCATTCGTTTCTCGTATCGCTCCACCGTCTCCTTCCTGAAAAAGTTAAAAACTTTTTTGTTGTTAGATTTTATGAACTGTCACAGAGGGAAACAAACTTATTTTTCAGCCAGTTGCGCATCAGTTGACAATTATCATCGATTTATTTGTCTGTCACTAGTTTGTGTACACAATTCTGTCACTGTATCATAGATAAAACATCAGTTTTTAGCATTCCATGCCAGCCCGATTTCTTGACCAATAGGAAAGTAGAGGAGCTGGTCACAGCCTATAAGCTGCACTCAGTCCCTGCATAAATTAATATGCTAATAAAGCGGGAATGTTCATTTATGACCCCACTGCAGAAGCAGCCACAGATATGCTATTTAAGCATTCGTGAGCCGATTAATGGAATGGCTTTGCTTGGTGGTAAATATTCATGTGCTCTTGTGTTTTTGGTGAAGTGAGGAAAGAGATGGTCCATTAGATGGATTGAAGAGGCGTCGGTAATGACCACCGGGGCATTTTTGTTTGGATTGGCTTGGTTTTAGCCAGGCATCAGCTGGAGTACGTGATTCGACAGCCCGTGTGATGTAAATGCGGTTGAATAAGAACAACATTTAGCAGAAGTCCTCTTCAGTTCTTTGATTTCCAATTGAGATTGTTCATGTACTGTGATTTTTAGTCATTGTGGAAACATGACCAGGGTTTTTTTAATTCCTAAATCCTTGATTATTCTTGCAGGTCAAAACAGTTAGGGTGGTGGCTGCCTTTAGCATCAAACAAGATCTGAAAGTCGTTGTCTTTGTTCACTATCATCTATAGGCCCGATTTAGCCCATGTGCTCATTTACTTGACTCTCTCTCCACGTTTCCTTTTCAACACACCCGCAAAGACGATCATCTCAGCTCCCCGAGCACCAGAGTGCTGGTTCTTCTGGGTTCTCCAGCTGTGTTTAGCCATACGACTGTATTTACTCACTCTCCAGGTCTCCACCTCCCCGCTGCTCTAAACACCACCATTATCTCCAACTTCGTGCTTTCAGTCGGGGCCGTTATCGATTTAGTAACACATTACGGCGCTAAAAACCGAAAGGTAACTGCTGTTGCGCGGCTCCTCCTTTCCCCCACTCTCAATGCAAAATGTTCTCATCATTAGAAAGAGGGAACATTTGTCTAAACGAACGTTATGCATCTCTGTAAACTCATTTAGCACCTGAGACCCTAGCAGGTGATTTGAATAAACGATGTTTAGCTTTTTAACACCAAAAAAATTCATCACCTGTCACCACGGGCTGTTGATTTATAACTGGAGGAATGACGTGTTAATTGAAGTCTTGCATATTAGAACGATCAAGAAATGGAATGAATTGACGTAAGACGGTTGAAATCGCAGGTGCTGGACTTTGGTAGCATTTTTGCTCCACCTAAATATTGACCACTCACCTTAGCAAGAACATTAATAATCAAAATAATTGATTAAAAAACAAGGACAGTATGTTTTATCTGTGCTGTACTTTACCTGAGATAAACACAATCACTCTGCTCAAACGGTTGGCCGCTGTTTTGACTGCCAAATGTAAACTGCATCATTTTTTCACATTCTGCTACACTTTAATGCTTTTATTCAAATGCCCCAGGGACATTGGCCCACAGTCTATTTCTTGGTAGTTTAGCATAAGAATATGATTTCTGAGTATATTTGAGAGTCTGAGTGTAGACTGCAGTACAGCTGGTGGCACAACGTTACCTTGATGATAACACCATGTTACCATAAGTAATTTGATACACATGAATGGTTAACATATTATTGTATCATGCTGTTTACATTGCTATTTACATCTTCAAGGTGGAGGTGGCCGTGATAATGTCATGCTAAATAGAGGTTTTTATAGACTATTGTACAACTGTCCTTAGAGTAAAGTAGAACATTCAGTGGTGAGATTATGAAAATTAAACACTTTGTTGTTGTTGTTTTTTTTTACAGATTTTTATATTGTACTTTATGGCTGTGGAGATCTGTTGTCTATGGCTGATTTCTGTCAGCTACCCAGCTAACAATATTAGGTTTTAGGAACGTTTCCCTAATGTTTATGTTAAGTAACTGTAACATTAAAAATGTTCTAGGAATGTTCAACACATCCAGTGTTGTATTAATGTTATTGCCTGAGACATTATGCAAACATTTTTTAATTCTGTGACTTTTAAAATGTTCCACTAACAACATAAGAATAACGTTTTTGATATTTGACATAATGTTAATAAGTTCTACTAAAGTTACTGCAAATGCTTTTTGATAGCTTTACGAACACGTTTACAGAATATTAGCCAACGTTCTGAGAACATTCTCTGATAGCTGGGTACATTTTTGAGCTTTCTGCTGCATTGTTCATATGCGACTTGCAGTTCTTTTGTACATATTATCCGCCGCGTGTTCGCTGGACTTTATTAACTCCATCAGTTGAGCTACAGCAGCTTTCTGTTTGTCCATGTTCTTTGGTTCATTTGCACCATCAGAACAGCAGACTTTTGCTCTTGTACGAGCGTTGCAGGTGACTGATGGTTTCTGACAGCTGCAGTAATCATACAGCTTGAACTTTTCCTGTGTGATTGTTTGTCTCTGCAGGGCAGGGAGGTTAAACAGCGCTGGAACTGAAGTTCTCAATAAGCAAGTCCTTGAAGAAGGTAAACAAGCGATTAGTTATTAGACTCCAGTGGAGCTGTGTGTGTGTGTGTGTGTGTGTGTGTAAAGTGTGTGTAGTGTGTGTGTGTGTAAGTGTGTGTAAAGTGTGTGCGTCTGAAACTATTATTTCATAACTGGTTTAATGAGTCACTTGATTTGTTACAGTTGTGTTTGTTTGCTTTTCTCAAGGTTGATAAAGGAAAGGTCATTTATTTTCATCAGAGTTTACTTACCTAAACAGAACAGCTTATTTGTCTAACTGCAGGGCTTTTTATTCCTCCTTTATTGTTGATTAATGTTTATTGTTTTGGAGACAAGGTTTGGCTTTATTTACATTTATTCATTTAGCAGCTGCTTTTATCCAAAGCGACTTACAAATGAGGGAGCATTTAACATTTTGCCTCAGGAGTAAGAGTCTTCTGCGCTCCTGTTGTCTTTCTGAGGTAGTGAACATACTGGAAAGAGGGACCATTGTCAATCATTTATTGTGGGTGAAATCTGTCGGGACTTTTTATGTGTGGTTTTACAAAAACAAATGCTTACTGAAGCGATTTGCCATTGGAGGCTGTGCATGTTATTATGATTGTATCATGGGTATAAGCTAGACAGCTGTTCGGCCATCATACTGTTACTAAATCAAGATTACAGCTGATTGGTCCTTGTTAGTGAACGTTACAAGAATGTTGGGTGCAATTGAATGCTGTTTGCAGGTGCTTAGCAGCTATGAACACAGTTCAGTCACAGTTTATAGCTGGAACTACTTAAACCACTCGGTCAGTACTGAATCAATACAAATTAATACACTGCTGTTAAGTCCCCTCTTCATGTCTCAGAATGGAACAGTCCGCATCAGCTAACATGGAGACTGGAGCAAACCAAGGAAGTTAAGTAGGGGTGTTCACACATCGGGGACTAAGGGTGTGAGAGCGACTGAGTTTGTGTGTCTGTGTTCTGTCACTCACAGTTCGGTGGACAAAGACGGGACTTCCCATTCTTTCCCATGAGCTCATGCTTTCACACACATTTACACACACAAGTAGCCAAATCTAGTTCACTGTGTCTCTTTCACTCCTGTTTTCCATTTCTCTCACTCTGCACCTTCTGAAAATGCAGCTTTTCTATCTTTTTGTGTCATCTGTGTCTTGGCCTTCTTTTTTCATTGTGCTTTACAAAGACTGGAAACATTTAGTTTCTTAATCATTATCATTGGCTTGCAGAAGCCAGATGATAACGATTTGAAGCAGAATTGTGTAAGATATTATGAGCTGTTTTCAGAAAATAATCTAAAATGTATTTGAAAAAATGTAAATATCTGAACAGAAAGATGTGGGACTGAGGCATTACAATGGGCACAGGGTTCGAGGAGGCACCTGGAAATGGTGTAGGGTTTATTTTGCTCTGTTCCCAGGCTTTTGGCCAAAGTCAGGCTAAAGCGTCATCATAACTTTTCAAAGGTAATTTAATTACATCTCTGCTGTACAGGTCCTTGCACAGAATTTGCATGTTTTGATGTGTAAAAACCAGTTTGGTTTTTCATACACTTTTACACTTTTTGAGAGTCGTCACACTGTACATTTAGATAAAAAATCACTTCTGGACAGAAACGCACATTTTACTTCTGTGTGGACGCCCGACATGTTGCCACCCCTAAACCAGCCACGTTTTCATAAGTTTAAGTAAGTCTGCATACACTTCAGCTCTGAATAAGAGAGCCGAACAGCAGGAGAAAAAATGATATTTGCATGCTGTGTGCCGCCTACCGAGGGCTAAATTGGAATGCCTCTGAAGATCATACACTTGATTATTTACTTTATTTGCCCTGTACTCTTATTTTACGGCAACCACACAGACGTAAATTCAAAGTTAACACCAAATGAAGAGTTGTATATTGATGCATGTTAGGGCACAGGGGTGGATTAGGGGCCATGTAATAGCTCTTCCGAGCACATTTATTGCTTACTGCAAAAAAAAGTAATTCTGTGTATCAGCATCAGGTTGAAAATTGCTTTGTATTAGCATTAGCATTTGGTAAGCCCCTAATTCCCCTGTTTCTACAGCTGAGTGTGTTTCTATGCATTTACAAGTGCTTCGATTCGTAGGAGTTCACTTAAATCGCTTTTCCGCCGAAGCTACGAACATAATAAACAAGTCAGCGTGGCTAAAGCGCCACACGGGAGAGATTGCTAACGAGAACGTTAAACGCTTACGCTAGGCACACAGATGTTTATGCGCTCAACGTTCTTCGGTTTACACGCAAGTCCAGAGAGGGCCTGAGCTTTGTTCTTTGTTCTAATAAAATGTAATAAAAGGATTTCTAGGGACATACACACTAAAAAGCAAAAGAATTAACCTATTTGATTTAACTATGAACAGTTCATTTTATTGGCTAATATTGCGGTACCTTGATACAGCGACTGTATTGGATAATTATACGTGATGATTACCATGTTCATATGTCATTATATTTACGTGGTGCTTCAAAGAATGTCATGGTATTACCACAATGGTAGTGTCGAAAACATTTGCTTCTGTATGACGTGGTTGGAGGAAGATTCGTGGTTGCGAAAAAACTAAGTCCTGATGATGTCATTCAAAAAGAAGGTTGTTTCATAGGCAGAGCATGGTAATACTTTTTAGTGAACAAGTGAATTGTTCATGTGTGTTTTTTGGATTTACAGACAATAGTGCAATAGTAATGATCCCCAATAGTGGATCATTCATAAAGCAGAAATATGTATTATAAAGTTAAATAAGCTGTGCATAAAATATAAATAAAAAAAAATAGTTTACAGAAAATGAAAATTGTGTCATAATTTACTTAGCCCACGTACTTGCATGTCGTTCTTTAGTGAAGCACAAAAAGTGAATATTTAAAGACTTTTCTGACTGCTGTTTTCTAAGTCCTGAAATTGAGTTATGTGGCTTTAGACTTTGAATATAGAACAGTGGTCAGATAAACCACTTCTATGACACTTTAATGATGCTTGTTGTCATTATAGAGTCTCTATTTACTCTCATTATATAAAAACAGTGACCAGGGGAGTCTGTAAAAATGCAGCTTTTCCACAGATAAAAAAGAAAGTGGTGTAGCGTTCGGAACAGCATGAGTATATTTCAGTTTATCTGAGTGAACTATCCCTTTAAAAAAGAAAGATGTATTTACTTCATGACAGTGTAAAATGAGACAAAGGCGATAATAACATCCTTGTTTGACTGTGTATTAAAAAAATCAGAAATCCGTTAGATTTTCAATGCTATTGATAACTTGATGAATTTTGTTCTCAGAGGAGGAAAAACCTTTGATATAGTTGGTCTGTCACTGCGTTGGTGTGAGATCTCATGACAGTGTGTGCAGTAAAGCAGGCAGCAGTCTCTTCTCCTGTCAACGCAGTTGCCTTCAGACAGATGAAAGAGAATTCTGTCCACAAAAACGCTCTGCGAACGAGCGTGTGCGTCACATACATCACAAAGGTTAGTTTGTCGTCTTTTCATCTGAAGGCGTACATTTATTTATTTTATTTTATTTTGCACTTTTCTTCAGCCGAATGGAGATGACCGTATTTAAAATGGAACGCTTTTAGGCTTTCAAGATGAAAAACGCACATTTGCCTGTTGATGTGGTTCTCACTCAAATAGTTTTTTCTTAATTTGAAGTGAGGTTGTGTAGTTCACCCCTTCCCCGCCCCTGATGTTTTTCTTTGTACTCGCAATGCAAATACATCGCACGGCTGAACTCATTTGGTGAGACGAAAGTGAAAATTATTAGCGCAGCGACAAACATAAGCGCATAAGCCCGGCGCTAGGGCCTAGTCTTAGCTTGCCTTTCTTAAAAATAAAACCACACAATAGTCAGATGTAGTTCATAAATCATCGTAAAGTCAAAGCATTCAACCAAATTAAAGCACGTATCCTTGATGACTCACGTTGGGTTGATGTTTATTGTTCTCTGCTTGACATTCGCTGAATTCATGGTCAATATGATTTTGGCAGGGCCTCTCTGCGGTATTTATTTGAGGAAGCAAAATCCCTTTTAGGGATGAAGCACCTGGGCCTGGCTGCTTAATGGAATAGCTTTAACATTAAGTAAATAAACAGCTTGCATTTGAAAGGTGTATGAGTGAGAGAGAGAGACAGGGTGGGAGTGTTAGTTCTGTGGGTGGAAAAAGCGATCGAACTACAGCAGCTGAAGTTTTGTTGTGGCTTTTAAACTCTGTCTTAAGAGTTTAACTTTAGGGAATGTGAAGTTTGTTATTTCTTCACTACTTACGGAACCAAAGGGAATTGTGATAATTATTATTTCTTCACGTAGCCTGACTTCAGAGTGTCGGCATGGTCTACTTTGCTGATTATTTTGGTCAAAAAAACTCAAGCTTTAACAGGAAGAGGCCGCCTGATTGACATGTCAAAGAACCAGATGCAGTTTATGTTTTTGTTTGTGTAAGGTTTAGGGGACGGTTTATCTGAAGTAGTTGATGCCACACTAACAGATAATTCTCAGACATCAGCAGTTCTGTTCTCAGCAGTGAACAGCAGAAGTGACAGTAACGTTCCTGACACGTTACTGTCAGGAGCGCAACGCAGTGTGAAACTGTGCAGCTAGTTTATGTAACAGCTGTGAACTGAGATTTGATACCTTCTAGTTAGAAGAAGGTAATGTTAGAGGGAGGAGATGTTTTCACTGAAGCTTGTGTTGCTTTTGTGTAACATTTGCATTCATGCACTCGTGTAGAGTTTGTGTCGGGTCTTACCAGAGATTGTCAAAGCAACGTTATTTTTTATTTGGGGTGTGGTAACAATTGAGGTGTTAGGATTTATTAAATATAATGCACAAGTTATGTAGACAACTTTGTTTATTTCCTTAAAATGAAAATTCTATGTATTTAGACAATTAACAGTTCAGTTTAACACATTAATGCATTAGAAAGCAAGAACTAACATTGAACATTTTTAGAGCATTCTTTTAGTTAATGTTAGTTAATCCAAATGCAGTTATTTAATGTTTTTCATGTTCAATGTGCATTAACTAATGTTAACAGATGCAACTTTTGATATATGTATTAGTAAAAGTACTAGTTAATTTTAATATTAACATTAACAGAATTAAACTAGTATCTGTGATTTACTAGGTTAAAATAGTTGAATTAATATTAAAGCACAAAACTGAGTGTGTTTTTGGTCATGGTTTTTTCTTCGCAGTAGACTAGGAGCTAATTCAACAAATCAAACAAATAAAGCGAATGGGCGCGTTAAAAGCAGAACTATTTACTGTGTGTTTTGAACCAGGTTGAAAACTGAGCCGTTCAGTTGTTATTCATAAACACGATCCTCCCCAAGCTCGGGGAGGGAAAAAAAAGAAGAAAAAAAAGAAAGCAGCAAAGAGCTTACGTCCAGAACTGAAAACAGGAATGACAAACACCATTAGCTGAAAAATTTCCATCTCATTGCAACTATGTTATTGTTTACTTTAGCATACACATCCTAATATGGTTTCATCTCTGTTAAAACAGTGTAGGAAGGCCAGGGGCCCAGCCCGGGGTAGTGGCTTTTAAACTGCCACTTAGACAATAAGAAACAAATGTCACGGGCCAGCCAAGGGCCTTGCCTCACTATTCCAATATTCAACCCTGCCCGCGTCTCGCCGCATGACTGCTAATGATATTTAGCCATTTTCCTCCGAGAAGAAAATTGTTCTTCTCTTCTTTTCCCCTAAATCTCTTTCTCTTCTCACTTTGTTCCTTTTTAACTTTTAAAAACCCCATGAATTTGCACGATGAGTGCCGTTTTCTTTCCCGTTACACTAGAAAGTTGGTGGATCACATTTTGTTTACTGCAGCAGCCATGAGCCATGATGCTTGCTACTGCTAAGCAGAGGCAGGTATAGAGGGGAGGAGACATACTTGACACGGAAAATGTTTCATTGAATAAAATTGTGGATACGTCCATGTGTTCAAGATCCTCCTTCAGTTTTGTTGGTCTGTTTATCTAAAAGATTGTTCAGATTTTAAGTAACAAGTTTGCTAAAAGATAAAGGATCATTTTGTCAACTGGCATGCAATAGGTGACGGCCTCAGTTAGCAGAAATAAAGTAAAAGCCACAAAACAAAACAGATTTGATTTTTATGAGCTCTTTAAGATCATTTAAGACAGCTCTTTAGTTTTCCACTTTTTTCCAGTTGTACTTCAGTTTTTCTTCTGCTTTTCTTTAATAGTGTCTCACTCTCTCTTCTTTCTGTCTCTCTCTCACTCGCTCTCTCTCTCTTGGTCTTTCACTCTTTTGTTTGTTGTGGTTGCTTGTTCGCTGGTCGCCCGTGTTTGTATTATTTAGGTATATATCAGTAGGGGATAAGGGCTGGTGTTTGTCAGAACAGATTAGCGAAGCCACAGGTTGTTTCTCGTCTCAAACACAAAACACTTCCAACTGCAGTTCAACCAATCAGGTGCTGGTATCCTCTCCTGTGATTGGTGAGTATCTGTATGATCTTCATGCTGCTCATATCTGTGTTTTTTTTTAAGAAACGTTATCTTATAGTATGCGATTAGTCAATAAAGCCTTCATCAGAGGGACGATGAATTTATGCTTTTTCTCCCACTAAAAAGATAACGGGTTTTGACTTTCATTTGGATGAGCCTTTAAATGGGCTTCTTCCTTGTTGGTGACGGATGTGGCTGGCCTCACCTCACTCCTAAAATCCTCACGCTTATGTTGTTTGCTCAGTGTTATCTTGAGCTGTAGATGAATGGCATTCTGGGACATTGAGGAATCCTGAAGGTCAGACGCTGTAACCTTAGATCAGAATCAGGCAGTCGGGTTCAGCGCAGGATTCAGCTTATCTGAGGGTGTATTGTCATAACACAGCTTTAAATGGTGCTTGTCTGTGAAGTGTGCCTTTGCATTGCACTCCATTTTTGGCTGAGAAAATTCTTTCTGGTCTCCTGAAGTTGCTGCTGATATTAAATCTATGGGTGTGTATCTCACAAGGTCACACACACTGGAAGAATTGTAATTATAATATATACAGTGTCAGAGAACATTTTAATGACAATTACACTTCTCAAACTAGTTTTTGTAATTTTTATTATTCTGTAAGATCATTCCTCTTTGACTTAATATTGTAATGTGCTCATTTATATATTGTAATGTGTAACTTTATTAAATAAAAAAGTAAAAAAAAAGTATCAGTCCACACAGAGTAAAGCAGTACCACAAATGCTCTTGATAGATTTCATAAAGATTCACCACAGTATGTGATGTTTCATGAACAAAGAATATTTCAGTTTTTTCTTTGAATGTATTGATCATATAATGATGTGTACTGTTCAGCTACTTTCAGGAGAATACATCTGTATAAATGACTTAAGGTTTGGTTATGGTCATAATTCCTTATGAATAGTGTTCGACAGAGAAGATTTTAGTCCTTTATTTCCAAACGCTGTCTGACTCAGTCCTGCCTAATACATGCAAGACAGATAAACTATTGTCACCTCGCAGAATGGAGGCGGATGGCACATAAGTAATCCGTATTGATTTTAACATTACAATGTTGTAAGTGATAACTACGTTAACAGACGCTATAAAACCAAACCCCTAATTAGGCTGTATTTCATACAAACCATTAGATGGGCTTTTTAATTCAACGATGATACCAAAGTGATCAATTTTCTACAAGGTTTTGTGTTGTAGAAAAACAAGCTTCATTGTCTTGCAGGCAAACGGGAACAGCGTTGTTGTCCTTCTCTTAATGAACTTTGCTAAGCGGTTGTTTGCCGACTTCAAGGTTGAATTTGCAGAACGGCTGCACGTTTTTCTTGTAAACATGTTGACATCCAGACGTGTAAATACAGTAAATGCAAATACAGTAAGCGCAAATACAGTAAGTGCATGGGTTCGGAGGGCCATGCCGGTGTACTGACTGTTGTTTGTTTTGCTTTGTTTTTGTTTTGGATCATTTCAGCACCTTAAGTACGAGCGAGAGCGCGTCTGTGCAAACGTCAGTGTGGCCAGACGCACACGCACCTGCAAAAAAGTTCAGTTTCATAACCCCACAACACCGCGTGCTTACAATAACTGTCTGTTTTTAATCAGACGCCGTGCGTATAAAGAAAAGAAAGAAATGAAAGAAGGCAATGAAAGCAAAAAACACAGAGAATGCTGGAGTTTGAGCATCAATGGTATTAAATATGAATTAATGGAACACAGACAAGGCACAGCTGTGGTGGCAGGGAAAAAAATTAATAAAATTTATGTTGCCAGCTAGCAGGCACGTAGGTACATTTGGACTTAGTATCCTTTAATTAGAAGTGAGATATTAGCATTTCATAGGGATTTACACGGGCAAGACGCGGAGCACTTTCATTTCAGTCGGTTCTGAATGTAATGAGTGGTGTCATTAGATGATGGAGAGGATTCTGGCCCGACTCTACCTTGAAAGGCGCGTCATTTACATACTTCTCAGAAATATGGGCTATAATGGATCCCTCAATGAATAAAATAAAATAGCACTTCTTTAAAATTTGAAGAGTCTGTTGCTTGAAATGCGCATGCATGGGCCCTGATTCATTTGTTGGCGTGGTGTGGTTAAGTCAATGGAGACAGAGGTGTGGGGGAGGGGTATTTGGGGGGGTGACTTATGTCTTCGAGTTAAGACCTCAGATTTTGCTCTGGGAACAGAATAGTGCATCATAAATTCAAAATGAGATCAATAATGTGGCGACATGAAAGTGTTGAAGCAATGGATCAACGGAAAGGGAACGTCTGACATAAACCCTGGTATTTGCCCACACACGGCTGTTTGCGTGTCTGAAGTGTGTGTGTGATGTGTTGAGTCTGGTTAAGGGGTTGCAAGGTTTCGAAAGATTGTGAGCTAGATTGATTTGGGTTTTAATGCTGTGCGTCTGATGCACTACACAGCTAACAGGGAACGTTCTTACAAGGCTGGCTAACGTTATCTAAGTTCTCTCAGCATTATCAGAAATGTTCTGTCAGTAATGTCAATAGAAGTTTTTTTTATTTTTACAGTTATATAACATAATATCAAAAGCGTTATTCTTAAGTAGTTAGTGGAATATTTTTAAAAGTTATAGAATTAAAAATGTTTGATTAAGGTTCTTATAACAAAGCATTAATGTTAATACAACGTCTAAAACCCTGGACATTTTGAACGTTTAGGGAACTTCCAAAATAACAATTTTATAGTATTGTTACATTAGGGATTACATTAGGGACATTAAGGAAACATTCTTGCAACCTAAAATTGTTACTGGGTGAGCATCAATAGACGACAATAGTTAAAGGAACGGTTAATCAAAAAGCTCACTCTCACGTGATTGGTAGAACTCGAGAACTGTATCGGGCCAGATTTGTGGATGTCAAGATTTTTAGTGAATTAGGTCTTAAATTTCGTTCTCTTCCTCACTGAAGCCATTGCAGGACTGTCATTATTCATGATAATTCTGTTGGAAAGTGGAGGTGCTTTCAAATGTAAGTTCATAAGACCTCACATGTCATCCCTCTCTCATCTCTCACTTTCTTTTTCTCTTACTCTCTTTCTGTTTCTGTCTCTCACACACACACACACACACACACACACACTCGCACACACTCAAAATTCTACCCACCAGATCCGTCGTGAAGTGATTTGTATTTTATTGATGAGCTCCAGAGAGGCAGGTGTGGGAAATGGTACCTTTGATCAGAGCGGCTCTAGAAAATGGAACCTGAGGGTGTGAAGTACACCAGGTAACTCCCCTCCACCACACACACACAGACACACACAAACAAGCATATCACCAAACATTGCTCCTGCCTCATTCCCAACAGGAGCTTATGATCAGGAAAACACCACATAGACGAGGCAACCTGTTTTTTCCCTTCCCCGCCCCTTCGAAAACACATATTTGTTTTGTCTGTTTTCATTCCGACTTGTACACGAGCGACGATTACAGCTTTTCATTAACGAAATTGAGTATTTGTTTTAAACTTTAACCAATCACTTTGATATGCTAATTATGCTGTAATTTAATTTGAGTCCCATAATGATGATGCCGTTATTATGGACATAAATGATGCAGTTAAGCAGAGAGTAATCTCATTTGCATACTGTACATGTCAGTAAATTAAGGTCTTTCCTGCTTGGCTTCAACTTTAATTTTCCACTTCTTTTCACACAGGCTTTCTCTCAGCCCTCCGTCTAATAACAGGCCTTCTCGTGTTTGATGTTGAGCTGCCGTTCCGCTGCGAGTCTAGTCACAATATGTAATACATAACAGGATCTCGTTAGCACACTGAAAGCACCTCTAAGATTCTCGCTGTAATAAGTAGAGGCGCGTCTCTCTTCTAGCGCTTTTCGCGGTGACTTGCTCTCACAACCTGTTTTTTCTTGGCTTCTGTTCTCCTTTGTTATCGCACAAAAGACATTAAAAAAATTGAAGTTAGCCACTATACGGCGGACACTGTTGTTCTGATTATGTTGATCGATTTAAAGGCCATTTTGCGAGCTGGTACATGGCTCTTAGTTACAGGATGAACAAGTTTATTCAGCTTATTTTTACGCTATCGCAACTATACCAATGACTTCTTATTGCCCTTGTAGTAAACCATACAAGCTGAATGTCTTGTTAACATTGTAACGTAACATTTTTGTGACCGATTTCTGTTTGTGAATGTTTATTGTTTATTGTTTTGTTTTTTTGTTTTGTAATTTTATTGTCATTTTTAAGAAACCTTATGAAAAGCAAACCAAATGAAAGCTTTCACTCAAAAAAAAATCTTACACTTATAATTTAAGAAACATGCCTTGAAATTATCTCTTTCTATCTCTGTCTCTCTCCCTCTCTCTTTCTCTCTTTCTCTCCAGGTCGAGGAGATATTTTATGGACTTAATGCTGACAATACAATTGCCCTTCAGCGCGAATGCTTTTCCATTTTGTACCATAAAGAATATTATTTTCCTGCCAGCCAATTTTCTCCGTTAGTCCCTAATTGGCTCCATAAATCTGGTGGCGTGGAGGGTGAGGAATGTTTCGGTGTCTCCGAGTGTAATCCTCACCCTTATTTACCAATTCATTAAGATTCATTGATGCACGATCGGGTGAGAGGAAATGACAGCATAAATCAGGGTTCCAACATAATGACCCTAATCAGCTGGGAATTGCTGAAAATGGCATGATGGACTATGTCCTTGCATTAGGACCCACTGTACGTTGTCATTGCTCTTGCTTTATGGGTGGGACGCATCTCTCTGACACAGACTGTATTTAACGCACAAAAAGAGTTGTTAAAAAGCTGATTCCATTAAAGCGCTCGTCGGTTTCACGCAAGGTCTTTTGCTGTTTAGCCCCCGCATGCCCTTTACCTTTGGTTTAACTGCTTAATGGCAGACGGGGGACTCGACCCTTTCTTTTTAACCCATTCCGCGTATTAATACGTCTCTGTGCGTGTCAACTGACTGTCTGGAGCTTTTAGTGTAATGACGCCTATATATAATGACGATATATAATATATATCAAATGTGAAAAACCGTTTCACTAAGTTACCGCAAAAAATGTTTTTGATAACTTTGAGAGAGCTTTTAATAAACCTTATCCAACATTCTGGGAACATTCCCGTTAGCTGGGTAAGCTGCTACATGGATGCCATAGAGAAAGCTTTATGATACCAGTATTCCAGAAGGCATGCCATATGTCTGCTCATTTCGTAACGAACACTGAGCAGTAAACATTCAGATTTTTCGGTATCTCATTTTAGCCATAACGCCACAATTTGGCAGCAGTGCCTCGCAGCTGTGCAATATTCCTTTCTTGATATTGGCTACGCGTGCAGGATGGAAACGATACCGAGCGATGCTGTGGTTGATATCTGTGGTGAAGAATCATGGTTGTATAATAATACAGAGGTGATCATGTGATTCCTAAATGTTGCAAAGTTGTCTTTCGGGGTTCCCCTACAGCTTTTGATTTTGTTCACAAGATGCAAGCCTGTGACAGCAAATGCATTTGTGCAGACATTAAGCTTTGTGCATGCAAGGTCTCTAACGTGCTGAGATCTTTAGCATGTTAATGCTCGATAAACACGTCATATGCCTCATAAAATAAAACCACCATGCACGCACAGTCCCTTTATGAAAAATCGTGACGCCATTTGTGGTATTTTTTGTCATTTTGTGGTGAAAAACCACTAGTATTTGTGAGTTAGTGTTAGTGACTGTAACAGTACAATTAATCTACAGTAAACAGTTTTGTGCAAACTGACTGAATATGCAGTAAGAACAATGCAATAGTGTATTCTGTATTCAGCACAGTAAGACAAAAGCAGAACTTAGCATGCACAAAGATCATGGTAAGAAGTAGACAGGCAGGTGTGGTCCACATTGACACGTGTCAGCAAGTAAGACATTTACAGTAATGCATTTTGAAGACACGTTTATCAAAAGCGACTTTTGGTATGTTCAGGCATTTATTTTATGCATTTTATCTGCGGGACTAAAACCAGTGACCTTGCTGTTGCTAGCACAGTACTCTACCAGTTAAGCTACAGGAAAGCATTTATCCTAAATTATTAAACAATGCCTCACCAATCAATGACACCTGACCACGCAGGCTAGAGGTACTTAGAATATAAATGACAGTGTGTAGAAGATGATATTGTTTTATTTACTCTGACTGTAGTTGGCATGGGTTTGTCTTGTTAATAAATGCAGACAAATCATAAATTATACAGTTTATAATCAGCTTCTGTTTTAATGTCTTGCCACTGTTTGACAAACACATTTCTACAAAGTACAAATATTCCATGCAGCCTTTCAATTAAAATGTGGTCATAAAAACCTCTTTATAATAATCACGCAAGAATTAGGAGGGTGTCATTTAAATAGTTTCAGGTGAAGTTTAGCATGTCACACTGCAGGAAGCTGCTCTCGCTGCTTGATTGTCACACCCGCATGTATATAGTAATTGTCTCTCTTAATATGTTGTTCGCAGGCTGCGTATCAGGTGTTGGGTATCCAACATTCATCTGCTTTAGTTATATTTTGTTGCTTTTTTCCATTAATGCCAATTGACTTCATGGCAGGGCAACTGGGTAATTTCCCCCCATGACAATGCTTCTAATAATACAGGCCCTCTCGCGGTGTAGATTGAAAATATTAATTAGACAAAGTTCGCCAGGGCTAAACTCCCCGTCCCACAAATATGCGGTTGACACATTTACTCTACACAAACGTCCGCACTCTGTCCGCCCGTGGGAATGCTGCTTGCGCGAATTTCGAGTAACAATGATTAAAAATATATGACACACTTTTAAATAATATTAAAACAATATGCACTTTGGCCAGTCCCGGTGGATGAGGGAGATTGAATGCCTTGTTTTCTTAGCAGAGTGCATGCGAGTGTTTGACAGCTCTAATTTGTCCGTTGTGCTGTGGGGCTTTTTGAGTGAAAGCCGACTTCCCCGCGGCTCGATGCTTCACACCAGCGCAGCGAGACCTCGCTCGCAGTCACCGACTCCTGGCCGCCGCGCTAGCGTGCTAATCATCACAAGCTGTCTGCGAACGAATCCTTCAATGTCGCTTGAAGGAGAGTCGCTCAGGAATTTGCAGTAAACCGCTCCTGACTGTAGCTCCACATCCCAAAATTGCTCTTTCTATCCTGGTACCCGCTGCATTAAAACTCATTAGACTTTTTCTTATTTACTTTGGTCTCCATTGGCTGTTTCGCTAAAAATACCGTGGCCTGCCTTACTTTTGCGCGTTCTATCATTGTCTCAGCACAGCGTGGCCTTTATCGCTGCATAGACTTCAGCGTCAATTCATACAGAGGAGACAAATTGTTTTGTGTACCTTTTGAAACTCTGAATCTTTTTAACCTCTCCACTGGAGTTGTCTTCCTTTTAATGGTATCCTGATTGTTCATTTCTCATTCATTTCTCAAGCTTGTAGTCCTATAATTGCTTCATATTTATGATTCATCACCCGCAACGTTACAGAACGTCAGGCCCTGACTCAAGCGGTGATGCCGTTTTAATCTGGACTACACGCATGAAAATCTTATTGCGTTTCAGTAAATGTGTGATAAATATGTGTTTAGACCCCTGTATCAGTTGTTTTGCAGAACTCCTCAGAATGAAGATAAATCGATTTAGAGAGCAAAATAAAACGAGTTTGAGCGAGTGGATTGAAAAGACAGGAAGTTAAAAGGAAAACTGCATTGTTAGGGAATGGTAAGGCTAGACTCGAGTGTTTATTAAAATGTTGAGGGTTTTTCCTCAATAACATTACAATGCCTTTCTCAACTTGTTGTGTTTGGGGGTTCGCCCAAAAATAAAGGTTTTTGTCATCATCCACCTTTATGTGGCTTGCATGACTCAGATTTCATTCTGGTCTCCAGACAAAACTTGTTGCATGGCTCTGTTGCAATTTCTTTCCCAGTGTGTGGGCTACTTTTTATGGTATTTTTTTGTCTCTTGGAGCTTGACAGCCAATGGTCACCATCCACTTTCATTGTATGACATAGTGACATTCACTAAATCATATTGGTTTCAGATGAAATAACAGGATTTTGGATTATTAGTCCCTTTAAGTAAAGTGCATTTTGGTTACTTAAGTTTGGTTAGTCAAGTGTGTGGTGCACATTTTTGTAACTTATGTTGGAACTTGATGTTACATTAAGTTAAACTTTTTGGTGTAACTGTGTATGTGATTTCAGAGCACTGAAAGCTCCACAGATTTGGCCCTTGTGTACTAGTAAGAGTGTAATATTCTATTTTACTATTTTACATTATACCATGTTTTGAAGATATTACTATGTTTTACCACATAATACATTTTGATTCTCCAATATTCTCCCGTAATTTAGGAAAATGCATTATTTTAAAGAGTATTTCCAGTTCTCGGATGTAAAGAAAGCTGTTTTATTTAAAGCATCACACAGTATACTGATACACTGACTGTCCATCTGACTCAGCATATGGTTTAATGTTAGTCTCCAGAGACAGGATGGTGACAAACAGCCCTGTGATCTCTGTAAGACTCGGCTCATACTGTTGTCGGGTTGAAGTTGTAGCTTTTGTATCAGCAGCCAAGATCTTAAACCATTAGGTCACCACCCTCACAAACAGATTAAGTAAGTAAGTTTATAATAATGATTTATAATTTGAGCTGTCAGGTCCGATTTCTCAGAAAATGTTGGTTTGGCATCATTTGACTTAAACATACGTAATCAGAAGTATGTAAAGTAACCTGCAATTTTATGGTTCAAACAGAAATGGCAAACGTTACAGATGGCAACTTTAATCGAATCTGGTTTAGGTTGCTTGTGTGCTATTCAGTACATTTATTTTTCAGTTTCATTTTTTTTATTTCCTCATTCATTACCTTCGTAAATATGTTGACCGTACAATCAAACGCTGTATGTGACTGTAAATAAACAAGAACCCACAGCTATTCATAATTCCAAGGACTAGTTACTGAGTAATGGCTTGTTATGGAGGTAAAGTTTAACATGTTTTACAAGTTCCTCGCAGCTTTTTCATTGAGGCAGTAAGGATGATGCGGTTTGCCCCATTTGTTACACAGGCCGAGCTGGACTCATGGGCGGGGCGTAAGGTCTTTAAGACTCCGCCCCCCCCCTTGAGTGACACCCCCCCCATCCTGTTCACATTCACTGTGGCGGCTAGCAGCTGTTGCCCACCCATCTTAATGCTTCTTTAAATGTCAGAAGAGCAACTGCTTGTTTGTCTTGTGTTTCTCCCCCAGCTGTTTATTGAAGACGGCCCGCATTTGCATTGACCTTGCCGTCCATTAATGCTCGCCCGCTCTCGTCCATTCTTTTCGTCTAGCTCTCCCTCCTTTTCTCCTGTGAAGAGTGTTTACATTATAGCTTGCCCTCTGCGTAACCTGTGGGATCTGTTGATCAGTCCACCTGGTTAATGTTAAATTGCTCTTTGCGAGAGGATGTGTTTGTTCATAAACAGAAAGAAAAGGCCCTGCTTCCCCCCTGTTTACCGTAGTCATGGCAACAATCAGTTATTAAACAAATAGCGAGCTTTGTTTGTAGGAGCTGTTGGACAAACGTTCGCCCTACAAGGTGTGGGAGCAAACTCAAGAAACACAAAAGAAAAAACCAAACCTGTCTGTCCAAACGAGGGTACGGCTGCAGGGTCGGGGAGGGCTGGATTTTTTTCTCCTCAGATATGTGTTTGGCCTGGAGTGGCCCGGTGAGATTACAGAGGCAGTTTGGTTTCATCACTTCTGTCATTTCCTCTGTGAGAGGCAACAAGCAGTTCCTTACATTGACACAGTGCTAACCCAGATAGCACGGCCATGTGTGAGCGATGCCAAGTTACATCCTGATACTGTAGAGTCAAAAATGTGTGTCGTGTGTACATACACAATATATATATATAACAAACACACACACACACACACATACACACATACACATATATATATATATCAGGGTCAGAACTTCTCCATTACTTGGCATTAATATCTGAACCATTTATAAGGGCAGATTGTTAAATCTATACGTGTTGTTTTATTTTTTACATCAATTTTTGAATCTGATTAAATTAATTTACTTTACAATAATGACATACTGTAAACTATTAACAATAAAGTGTTATCAACTTCAACAAAAGCCATATTAATACCTCAAAAGCTGTATCTGACATAGTGTGTATATTCATTCAGCATATTCATGTATATTCATATGTATGAACACGTATGTGTGCATGTGTGTTTCAGACACATTAGTGCTGGCCAGCTTGAGGAAGTACTTTTTACACAAAAGAAAGCAGTTTTTTGTGTAGTATGCATCAGACAGACAGCAAACAGACTTTGGGCCGTGCCACCCGACGCTGAGACTAGAGAAGCGATAACTCAAAAAGCGTTAAAAGTTTGTTGTTTGTTTTGAAGCACCATAGCCAAAATACAGCTGTCCGCATAATTCGTCTGGAATCCTTGGGGAACAGCAGTGCAGAAACAATAAAAGATGGTCTCACACCTATTCTGTGGTAGAGATCATTGTGTTGTCTAGACAGGCAACAAGGTTGAACCTAAACAACAGTGATCATGGGGTTTCGTCCTTATGGTGACTGCTTATCTTGAATGTTGTCCCTCTGCTGAGCGCTTGTATAAACAGGGGTGGTGTGAGAACACCGACTTGTGAGAGCAGGTGGGCTTTCATAACTTACCGGAATGACGGAATCTCTTTGTGATGATGGAGTCAACGTTCCGGGCTGGTGCACGGCACACACAAACACACTCTCCATAAACACTTGTGCACATGTTCTTGCAGTCCATTCCTGGGAAATAATATGGAAAAAGCTCATGATTTTCTTTCTTTGCTTTTATGTAAGCCAGGTGTGAGCCGTACATGTGATTGTGTGTGTGTGTGTGTGTGTGTGTGTTCCTCGCCTTCGCAATATTAAATGAACCAAACGAAACGACAACAAACAAAAATTCTGACCTTGTTGTATTATCTGCTGTTTGTTCTAAACACTTGTTGTGTTTAGCAAGCAGACAGTTTGCCTGGAAAAGTGCAGACATCTGATGATGGTGGTTTGTTTGATAGTTTCCTGCTGGCGAGACTTAATCTCCACAGGACTTTCCATTATTTTAACGTTTTTGTCGTAAGACTCTGTTTTCTTTTCAGTTAAAAGCTCGGTAAACACTGTAAATAAGCAAATTGTGAAGTCGTACTGATTTGTGGGGTTGGGGGGTTTATATGTGCACCTGTCTGTAATTCGTGTTTATCTCATGACCAAAAGCGCAGAATGTTTTCTAAACAAAATTCAATAGTGTGTCCACCCGCATACAGAACTACGTGTTTATTGTGAGAGTTGAAAGAAATTCGAAGCTGGAGTCAGGACACTAAACAATAGCTTAAATCATAATGCCTTTGAGATTATTAATGCTGTCCACCGGGTTATTTTTCCTCCATCTATTTGATATTTGTGATGGATAACGGACATTTTCCCTCAACCTTTTTTAGGGCGTGATATTGCCGCTTTTGAATTATTCCGTGGTGAAATTTAATGAGAAAGTAGATTTATGGGTTTCATTTGTTTGTCAATTCTGAAATTAATTGGGTGTTAATTTTAGCTGGCCCTCTTCAGACGTGCAGGCGGGCGTATGTGCGTTACTCTGCATTCGTTGCAGCTTCACGTCTTTATTGTGGGTCACTAGTTTCGCATACATTAAAATAGCCCCCCGGCGCATTCTCATGATTACTTTCAGAGATGCCACGCATTCGCAAATTTACGCCCTTCCTTTATAATTATGAAAATTTAGTATGGAATGACAGTGCATGCATAATAGCCATTATCACCCTCTTTATGGAACACAATGAAAAAAGGAAACAAATGAGACACTAAACGTGTAAACAGAGAGAAAAGAGAACGAGAGAATCCTGCTAAACAGCTTGTTTGGTGGAGTAGCAGGTACGTGGTCCGTTTGTCTTTAATTGACAAACTGATTATATTTTTCAAGCTGATTGTATTTTGGTCATTTGTGAATATTTAAGTGTGTTTTTTGAAGAGGAAAAAGAGATAAAGCTAACAAATGTGATGGATGGGTGAAAAAAGAGAATTGACATTAAGAACAGGAAAGACTGGCAAAGAAAGAAAGAACTTGGCTAGACTTAGAGCCGTGGTTTAGTTTTTAGCTAAAGTTCAATTGTAATGAAAGTTCAAATCTGGCTTGCCCATGTTTTTTTTTTTTCAGATCTCTCTCTCTTTGCATCTGTTATTATTAAAGATAAACCCTGGCACCCTAATCAATGAATTATCAAAACTAAAAAAGTCTCTACTGTTTTTATTATCATTTTTAATCGTGTTGGTTGATTCGGGTTTCTCTTTGTTGCGAACATCAGCTCCAGTAGAAGCAGACAATGAAAGAGGCACAGCCCAGATGAGTCAATGCCCAGTGTGTTTGTCTTCCTCATCCCCCAAACCTGGATGAACAATTACCAAACGCCTTATTACTGTCGGAGAGGGTAGCATTATAAATCTGAAATCTTTTCAATTTTCACCTGCCTGTGTGATTAGCACCCACTGCTTTAAGGGCATTCATTCTGCATCATATCAATAATTAATAAGCCAAGTTAATTTACTTCTGCCCGACTTGGTCAGCTTCATTAAAATGGTCTGAAACGAGGCTACGAGACACCAGCGAGGGCTGCTGGCAATGCAAATATATAATTCCAAGTGAGTGTCCATCTCAGGACCAGACAGATAGATCAGTATCTTAAAACCTTCAGGGAGAAAGCAAGACTTCTGAGAGGGCTACAGGGTTGTTGGTTGGTTTGGAAGAGCAAAAAGCCATTTTATGTGTATGAATAGTCTTCATTAAACTGTAATGTATTATTGGAAGTACATCTGCATATTTTGAGGTTTGTTTGTTTGCGTGTAGGCCCAAGACCACAGCGTTAACTGAACACCCAGGATGTGAACTTCTGTTGAGAAGCTTTGATTTGAGCGGTCTGTCAACCGTCCAACTCCCCTGCCCTGTTTCCCATTAAAAAACCATCGAGCTGTTGATCTTCTGGGAGCGATGCGAGTAAATATATCAATTTCATTTGAACGGGTTTTGTTTGTGAGGGACCGTGTTTTCTTGGGCCCCATCTCTGCTGAGACATGACCGAGGTTGGGTTTCCATCCCATGCGAGCTGTTTCTTCATTTTCAGCCCAGCAGAAACAAGGAAGACAAACAAAAATGAGGGTTCACTTCTCGGCCCACACCGTTTACTCAGATGCTTGCAGAGTGTCTGTACTGAAGGAGAGAAACAAGTGTTGTTAAAATAAAAGTTTGCTCGTGTGTTTTTTTGTACAAGAGTCAAGCTTGCAAAACAAAGTGGACAGCACAGACAGGGAAAATGTGAAAGTGAAATTGAGCGGGACAGAGAGAAACAGACGTTTGCTTGAAATGATTTTGAACTCTTGTTTGTCTCTCTGCTGCAGGTCTTTAAGTCATGATGCAAGAGTCAGGGACAGAGGCGGCGAGCAACGGAACGGCCAATCAGAACGGCATCCCGGGTAGCGTGGAGGGCCACAGAGAAGTTCGATCCAAAAGTGTCACACCTTCTGACATCACAGCATCTGAAATTGTGAACTTTCAGCAACAGCAGGTGATCCTTTCGCTCTTTCTTTCTGTCTGTCTGTCTTTGTTTCGTTTGTTCTTTCTTTTTTCTTTGTCTGTCTGTCTGTCTTTCTTTTTTACCTGTCCTTATTAGCGCATGTCAACAGCGTCCTCTCTCCCCTCTTTAAGTGCTTGTAAATATTTAATCGTGACCCCCCCCACCACCACCCATAGTACATAAACACATTATTATGATTATTTATGTATATTGAGGGTGGTTTGAATTTTTAAACGCACTAAGTGCTCTTTCTGTGATTGTGCTTTTGGTTGCCTGTGTGTTTATTCTGGCAACACTGCTTCTGCATTCAGGTGAAATATTTATCAAGCGTGCTGCGTTGGAAAAATGCACAGGTGTAACGGAATGCACAGACAGTTGTGTATGTGTGCCGCCCATCTGGATGCCATAGACTTCACCTGTCGCGTTAAAAACACTCGGGGGGAGTTTCTGAGAGCTTCCAGGAGCGTGTATTGCAGCATTATAAAAAATGCTGCAAAAAATGATATAAACATAAAAAATGATAAAGCCCAAAACGTCCTCACTCACACTGAAATAAACAGACAGGCTGTGTGTCGTCTGTGTGAGCATCACGTTTGCCACGTGACAATGTGATACAACAGCATTGAAAAGATCAGCCAGTCGTGTGTTGTCTGTGCCCCACGGCATTATGGGAGATGTTGTCAGAGGTTGTTTGGTGGGATGGGGAGCCTCTGATGTAGCTGTCCACCAGAATAACATGGCCGTCGTCAGGACAGGCATGCATGACAGCGGGTTCGAAAACAGAGAAGGGCCCACAACTGATGTTTCGGTTTAACTTCATATGAGGGATTGATTTTTGTATTGGGTTTCATTTGGGACGATGGAATAGAATTTGATGTCTACATTTTTTGTTTCGGTCCATCTGAGAGTAAATCTGAATTAAAACTTTTCTTTCCATTTCTTTTTTGTTATATGAAGGTCACATTCAATGCCATTTACAGCTAAATATGTAAAATTGTGTAAATATGAGGACTGGTTTAATAAAATAGTTTTATTTTTATAAAGTACTGTATGATAACATGATCAAAAAGAGTTACATGTGATGCTTCCATAGATTTTTAAATAGTAAAAGATGAATTAAATAAACTGTTGAGATTATAAAAATTGGATTTGGACCACAGAATGGCCCGTAGAAATACCCAACAAGGGTGTATCGCTGTCAGTCAATAATCTGAGGCATCTGTGATTGGCTCCCGGTTACTCCTTTCCCCGCCCCCTGAACAGCTTCAGCCCATCGTGTGCTACTTGGCATTAGCGTGATGTTGTGAGTTCAAAAATCACAGCCATACTGAATTCATTACCGCAGTCGTCACACAAAACCGTGGATAAGATTTCAATAACTGCAGGCCACAGTTGAGTAAACAGTTGCACTGAAACTTAATTCCTGTTGACTTTGCCTTCATTCTGTGCCAGAGGCTCAAAATCTGATTCACTCGGCTGAGACAACAGGGGTTACAACTCTGATGAAGGCAAGGAAATGGAGAAAGAAAACGGGGAAGAAAAAGAGATAAAGAGAGGGCAAGCACAAGAGTGGCTGATCGTGTCAGGCGTGTGCGTTTGACACTGAACGAAAAAGAGCGAATCAAGAAACAAAGAGAGAAACCAGAGAGAGAGCAATTGCATATTACTATGTCGTTTTATGGTGATTGCGACCAATCAGAGAGTCTTATCGTACTGTCATGAGTGTGGATGACGACCTCGTGTTAGTTCACTTAGTTTACTGGCAGAGAAAGAGATTGTCATGGTAACTTAAAACACGTTCTAGCCATGTGGATGAAACACAGGACTCAGTTGAAATTGGACTGAATTGTAAGTTTAGTCTCTTGTGCCAATTAGAGGGGTTTAAAAGTAGTTACTCATAATTTTCTTTTTCTATAGTAGTGTTGCCTTAGAAGGTAGCTGTCTATGTGGGGAATAAACAGCAAACAGAAAGAGCTAATATTGTAGTTTAACAGTCAACAACAATCTTTTTTATTACAAGTAGATTTTTTTATATCTGTTTTGGTCATTACTAATTGTTTGTTTCTACAATCAAGCATTCGACATGATAACTGACAGAATTTTTCCTACACATCAGTCTCTTGCGTGAAATATTTTTTTTGCATAAAAAGCGTGACCTTTGTAAACAGTGAAAGCCCCTATTCTCCCCAGACAAGCTGTACAATTTTAACATCTCTCAATTTATAAACCCCCAGGACTCCTTAAATGTATGTAAAAAAAACAACAAACTTGCAGGCTGACATGCCATCTATCCTGATTAGACGACATAACTGTGAAAGACAGTGCTCATTAATAAAGACGAGGGATAAAATAATTGTAATCTGTTTGATCATCCCGACCTTGACAGGGAAATTTATCTTCTCGAACTCGTCAGATTTGGGGGGAAGTGGACCATAAGCTTCATTTAAACATCTCCATTAGGAAGTCAAATCCCCAGTGCTATTACCTTATATAAAAGAGACATGTCCCTAAATGGGAGCTCTCTAGATAGAACAGAGACTTCAGAGTCAAAGAAAAGCACCTTAAATGTCTTTGATCTGCGTACTGTGAATTTGGATCCTCTCTTTAAATGGTTTATACGTATATTTCACCAAAATTAAAGGGACAGACCACCCTGTCAGCATTTATGCTAAAGATTTCCATTATGGCGCAAATGTAGTCTCCGATGAGCAATTCGTTTCTTTGCGGTCTGTGGTCCAGAAGATCGGGGAATGGCACACATCCCTGTGATGGAGTCGGGATGCAGTTCCAGGAAATGCAGTGTAGGAAAGGGCATGAATCAAGACTCTGGTTTAGTGGAAATATTGAAAGGAACAGTATGAAAACACATCAAAGTGTTCAGCAAACATCCAGGGCTTAATTTAGATACATGTTTCAACAGTGTTACGCAAGTGCTCTGTGTGTCTGTGTGTGTGTCTACATAAATGTGCTTAAATGCATATGTTTAAAAAAAGGACATAACATAGAAAACTTTTAAATATAATAATAAATGTAATGTATGAACATATGATAATTTTTTATTATAAAAATGATAATATATTATTCAAATAAATTAATTACTAATATAAATGTATATATTATGTATTTGTTGTTGTTGCCATTTCTCTCTGTGTTGTGTTTATGTGCTTTTTTGGTCGCATGTCAGCCATCGCATCAGTTTTAGCAGCGAGCGCAGCCACCCGGAATTTCCCTATTCAAAATACAAACATCCTTCCATGGCCACACAACCATCACAGGATCTTATAGATCACATCTCTGCTGCTGGTAAAACTATACTATCATATGACACAACCGCCTCGTACGGCCTTCGTGCTGACCCGAAACCGATCATTTAGAACTTACGGTGATCTTCAGAAAGCGAGATCGCCATCAACCCTGTTCTGATTGCGTTTTTCGCTGGCTGTCATCGGGGCCCCTTCAAAGAGCACTCGCAGTCTTGTCTTGCACTCAGCTAGGCAGAAAGAGAAGTTGTGGTTTTCAGCAGCATCTTTTGATGAGGAAGTGAAGATGTTCGGAGAGATAAAGATATATGAAAATACAGACGGCCTGCTGCTCTGCAACAGCAACATTTTGGGTGTTTTTAACTTTTTTTGTTTGTTTTGTTTTTTCTGCTACTTCTGTAACAGGAAGTCGCTGTGGGGGGAAATTCACAGAGAATGAATTATGCCCGCTGATACTGTCGTTTTTTTTGCACGCACTCTCTGTTGTTTTAGCACCTGATTCGCAAAAGGAATTTTGCACGGCACCAACACACCCAAAACAATTTTGAGAAGCAAATACGCCCTAAAAATCTGTGTGGAGCGCAATTTGCACAACATGGTTCCCCCTTGCAGCTTGCAGGTTGGTTCTGAGTTGTGAATGATGAAGCAGATGAGTAAGATCTGGCATATTCTGAAACTGTAAATCACCACTGCATGTCTGGATACCTGCCATTCGCATTTGCGCCGCAATGAATAGCACAACTTTAATTTTCAATAGTGGCAAATAGTGCTGAGTTTTGTGAATAAGACACAAAGAAAGGAGGCATGTTTGTGCTAAAAAATAAAAAAATAACTGACTTTTATATTGCACACGCAGGTTTTTTGACTTCAAGTTTTTAACTTCAACTTTTTTGTTATCTAGAGCATTAAAACAGCTGTAAAAGGAGGATGATGTCATAAAATTCTGATCTGGGATCAGTTTCCCGACTCATCCTTCTGTTCTGGGAGCATGATGTAAGACTTACTGATGCTAAGTCAGGAAATTTGGGTTGTTTTTCTTTGAAAGGATGGGAAGAAATTTGTTGTATTCTTCACAATTCCCAATGAGTTATGACCGATTAAGTCAGCGCATATTTAATCTCTTACAGGTTTAAGCAAGCTACGCTTGAGTCAGACTTGAGAGTGATTGCCAGGAATTGTCCTCAGCTGATATTGCCCTCCAATGTTAAATATTAATGCCCTGTCTCATGGCAGTCTTTTTTTAATCATATTTGAGAGGTTTTTTAAAATGCCCTCCCTCACTCAGAACCATTCCAGCATCAACTTAAAACCGCAAAAGAGAGAAACAGACAGACAGGAAAAGCTACAGCAGGAGTAATTGCTTTTCTTTGATGACAGGGCCAGCCCATCCCAGTTTGTTCTGTATGACTCGCACTTTGTTACAAATGGTAAGATAAGGCTTGCCAATTACCAGTTTTTTTTTTTTGGCCTGTTCCCCTCTCACCCTTGATGAGCGTGGCGTGGCTAAAGGAAGTGAGTGAGGTGATTTGGTCACAGGTAGACGAATATGAGTAAGCACATGGAAAGCTTTATGCATTATGCAACGTGCGGGAAACCCCACCAGAGTGAAAGACCACCAGAGTGAGGGAGGGCGAGGGGTGTTGTGTGTATTTCACAGGGTATTTGGCCATCTTAAGCAAGCTTTAGCAGTCTGAAAAGCAGTGCAAATGGAATAAGAACATTTAGAGGTTTGAAATGTGGCAAATAATACAATTTGTATTATTCTAAATATTAAAACCAGATTGCTATGTGTCTGTGTAAGAATATTGTACATCTGAAACATTAAACACTGGCAGCAGCAGCTCTGTGCATCATACAAACAGTGTTTGTATGCAAAACACACTGGACAATCAGCTTACAATTGATTTCAATAGATTTTGGAGTGGTGCTAAGATAACGCCATAATACTCTATTAAACATAAATACAAGCACACACATATTGGGTTAAATAATTCATTTTTTTTAATGAAACATGTTCACACCATTTTTTATGATCGAGTAAAATGCGCCTGTTCACACAGGAGAAGGCTAAATGGAGCGCAGAAAATGCAAGTGTCCAAAACAGTGGCACATGATGACTTAAAATGCTGTCTCCGTAGACAGCTCACTATGGTTTGTAACAGAACCATGGAGGGCATATAGTAAAACGTGTGCATGCACGCACACCCGTGCATGCATCTGATGCCCTCTCAGGGGAGGGGCGAAAGAAGACATTTCTTCCCATTTTTTCTGCTTTAAGGTTTCTTGCTTGTAAGCTGTTAATATTGTCAGATTGCAGTAGAGAAAGGCAAACTTATTGCAAATTCTGAGGGGGAGTTATGACACCAAATATTGCCCCAAATTGCTTTATTGGTAAAACGCTAGTGCTGCCTTCAATTGTGATAATTTTATGGAATCCCTCGTCGAACGGTTTAATTATGTTATCACCCAACTGGCAACATCTGTCTTTATCCTGGAACAGGTGACAGTTTTATTACCAGATGAATCTCTCGGCTGGATCTGCCGATTGATGGCCGATCTGATTCATAATCGTACAGATGGAGATTGAAATTGTACATTAATGTGCTTGTACGCAGAAAGGAGAGGAGAAATAATTATTTGCAAGGAGGAAAAAAACAAAAAGGAAACATGCAACATGAGGTCTTGATCGCAGGGTTTATTCTAAAGGCTGCGGCTTCTGCAATTCAAGCATATTGCTTTTTGGGATTGTAAGTAATTGTTGCAGGCAATATATCTGTGTGGCGGTGCACTTCTCACCCCCCGATACCCCCTGACGGGTTAGTTCTCTCATTTACGGGGTGATATTTAGAGCAGGCCGTCTGGAATCTGTTGGATATGGTTGCGACGTCGCGACTGGCGCCTCTGATCTCGCATGCGGTGATGACACAGTTCACCCCGCAATAAATGTACCTACACAAGTTTAGAGTAGTTTACATCCTGTTTATGAGCTGTCGGGCAGAGGGGGTTTGATTGACAGAGGAGAGATGGGGGGGACTTCTCTGTGCTGGTGTGTGACAGCCAGACTGGACGGCCTCACTGTTGAGAGCATGCACGTAAGAATGCGCACTGAAAACTGCGCTACTAATGGATATTGGGTCAGATGGTCAGCAATGGAGACAAGTGCTGTAGTGAGAGATTGTGTGTATATATACGGGTTTGGAGTGGCTGCCAAAGCAAGCCCGAATGTGTGTGTGGGTGGGTGTTTTTCTGCATCAGTGCATGTGCATAAAAAGGAACGTCCTATTGTTCCACTTCCTACATTTGATGTAGGCATCCCCTTCTTTAAAATGGGGGTCTATTAGTATGTGTTTGTAATGTATGTTCATGGCCTACATATTTGCTATGCTGGTACCATTAGCGAGTGTGAGGTACTTTTTATTGTTTGTTGAGGCTGGATGGGCTTTGATGCCTGTGCGTGCATGTGTGTGTGTGTGTCTTAAAGAGGGGAACTCTACACTCAGAGCAGGTGTTCCAAGCAGCTGTCTGACTGCGGCTGCAAATGGAAACGCATCCGTGTTGTTTTAGTATTAGATGACTTATTTGGAGTCCTAAAAGCTGCGAGGGAGGATTTCAACTTAACGCACCGTTTGAGTTTTCTCATGAAATAATAACTCTTGTCTTTCTGTGATCCTTTACGCTTTCAAAAACTATCAAACGTACCGGAAGCGTGCATGTGTCTATGGGAATGCATGAAAACATGCATCGTTCTGGTGGTCGCTGTTTTAAAAACTCGTTGCGAATTCCTGTGTTTACATGCAAGCAAATAAAAAGCAAATTTAGGGGAGGGCATTTCCTTTTTGTTTCATTTGACCCAATTTATTAGGGATAAAGTTAAAAATGCCGCGATATCATGGGGATACGCTCGAGCGTGGGGCCTGTGCAATTTTAATGAGCATTTCACTTAAAAAAAAAAAAAACTTCCCAGAATTAATATGTATCAAGAAAAGTATTTTTTTTTCCACAGGACCAAAAACTTCTGGGTAATTAATATTCATAGACTGTGCTTGTTAACACCCCCAATGCAAATGCGATGGAGATCCAATTAACATAGAGCGGTCCCCGAGGAATCGGGACGATAAGGGTTAAACGCGCTATTGAAATTGAAACCAGGCCTTTCGGCCCGTTTGTAAAACACTTATTTGTTTCAATAAAACGCTAATCCACGTAACTGCATGTCTCTGATGAAGGCATCTTATAGCCCAGACTCCGGAGGCTCAGATCGAAGGTGTGGATGCTGAGACCGGGACGCGCTCCCCGTGCCCACCCGTCCCTAATGCAGAAACGCTGTAGCTGAGGTCGCATTTATTTCTTATTCATAATCTGCCGGCGATACACGGATAAAAGTCGTCAGTTTTCATCCAGAGAAATGAACGAGCCGCGACTGAACGAGCAAAGCACCGGTGCTCCGCGTCGTTCCCCGCGGGGCCTGCGGAGAGCCGACCACACCAATCGGTGTGATGATGATGCGGCGCGGCTGTTTGTTCATATCTGGACGTGCACTAGGATGAAAAGTTCATCAGTATTATTGGTGAAATGTTTTACATCGTAGATGACATTATAAAGATGGTTATGGTACACAACAAGGTCATTATATACTGCATGCAGCATATGCACGGCTGTTTTTGGCACAGGTAGGGATTGATCCCTGGAGGTATGAGAATTACTTATTATACTGGACTGCAATTAAATTTGCAAAATGAACCACGGCAAACAGAGTAAAGCCATGGTCTTTTTGTGAATACCGTAGTATACAGAAATATGTTTGTCCTTCGGTATTGCAGTATATATCAGAGTATTATGGGATTGCACAGTGATATCATGGTACTGCAGTACTTCAGTGCCCTTTCCAGCGTGGTAATTTTATTGTATAAACTGAATGTACAATGAGTGATACATATATGTAAGACATTCAATAAGCCACAAGAGGCTGTGCGTTACAATCATTTTATCACAGTTACAGGGAGACAGGCACAATGCAGCAGTCACATGTTCGCATGTCAGTATTCAAAACTTTTTCTGGTTTTAAAAACGTTTTGTGCATTGTGGTTTGTCCAATCAAAATAAATAATCTGTTTTATAAATCCTGCAAAGCAGCTGAATAGAACTGCAGTTTGTAACTTTCGCCTCTGTAGCGCCGTCTCTGTTTGAAACATGAAACTGCAGGTTCTTTACATTCTTTACATTTGTTGATGTCAAATAAACCCAAACTGACATTTCCTGGGAAATCAGACGTGACAGCTCAAATTATGAATCATTATTATAAACGTACCCTTCTGAATTGGGGTAAGGTAAGGAGAGGGGTTTTGAACACTGATCTGTCATGTACTTGCTCAACAGCTGATTTTTGTTCATTTATAACCTAGAAAATGGGATTGCAGCTTTAAGTGTAACATGCCACACGGCTCTGTATGCTTTCAAAAATATAGTGTTAAAGAACCACTTCAAAGCAGAAATCTCATTCTGTTAGTGCAGAGTGAACGAGTGTGACCCCTGGTCCTCTAGCAGACCCAGTTCTGTTCATCACAGCTCTGTTCCGCCATCACTCCTGCCTGTAATAACCACTTCCTAGGTGTGCGGGACTGACGCGGCCTCTATTCCAAAGAGAAATGGTGCCGTCTCGGACTGCTTGTGTACCATTTGGAGAATGATATTCGCTGTCAGTGTCGTGATGTCTGCCCATAAATATCAGCGATGGCACCTAGCATTCTAGGAATGACGTCCACAATAAATAGTTCCCCTTTGCGCGCCGTACGCATAAATCCTTCATCCAGCCCTTCTCTTTTTTCTACCTTAAGAAAGGAAGGGGGCAAGGCAAACATGATGTATTATTTACATGGACAATAAAGAAACAAATGTTTTGTAGCATGGAAGAGCGGAGAGAACAATTCCCCTCTCAGTGGTGGGGCGTGCGACTGCGAGGCGCTCTGGGCGTCGGCGTGCTGTTGTTATTTGCTTGTTTACAACCTCTGACATGATGTAATGGGACGGCCCGTGAAAGCACTAGCCAGCAAATGGCACAGAAAATAAGACGGGGCCTTTATGTCTGTACACGCTCTGTCAATTTCTCTCTCAGTCGTTCTCCTTGTTTTTTATTTTTTCTTACCCGCTGTAGTCTCAATTTGTGCTTTTGATGCAGGCTGCACAGGTGATTTTAATAAATATTGGTTGCATCTGCAAACGTAAACTTAATTCACTAATCATGAAAAGCATTCTGTTTAGGTCTGCTTACATTGCATTTAAATTTTCTGTTTTTTTCTTTTTTTAATGGTTGAGCTTTGCAGCCAATCACAGACATGCACATGAATACAGCGGCGAATCAGAGGGAAGTCAAATGACTTCATAAACCTTTCAGTAACTTAAGACAGACCAATAACAGAGTCATGTGATGCATAACCTAAGTTAAGAATATAGCATTGAGGTGCCCTAAACATAAAAATGGTAAAAACTGAAATCAATAATAAGTAAAATCAACAATTATGACTTTCTTTATCTGTCATGCAATCATACGTTTGACTACAGCAACGTGATTAATAATAAAAATAAGTGTATTTTGCATTAAAAGCTCCCTCGAGGTGAAGCTGGTGGTGTGTTGCTTCTGGGTTTAAAGATGTTTGAAGAAAATGCAGGAGTGAGAATGGAAACAGGGTTGCTGTGGTGTTGTAATGACATTTTGGAGAAATGGAAGCATCCGTGAGTAGTTCTTATTACTTTTCAGACAGTAATCCATAATGCCACTACAACTCCCAGCATTCCTTGCAGCCTGCATAAACCATTTGTCAGACAAACAAAGAGTTCTGCCCCATACCACTGGTTGAGCCATTGTTACTGTCTCTGGATCTGGTTTCTTAAACCAGCAGAGCAAAGTTGTGAAAGCACCTACAAATGACTTCCTTATAGTTATCTTTAGGCTGCGAAAGGAAAAATATTTTAACAATAAAATAATTGGGCATATCATGCATATCAACACCGGAGTGAGTATTGCGAAGCGAGTAAATACTTCAGCATTGTTTGGCAAAGGATTTTGAACTGTTTGCATAAGTTGCATGCAAAAGTTGCATGACTTGCAGTCATTATCAAGGCAAATAAGCATGTGCAATATGCATGTGTATTTTTGTCCACTTTGGTTTGCTGTTGTTGCCTGCGTCTTTAGCACAACAAACAAGACAGTCTTCACAAAATGCAAATACTGTCTTCCTGTCTTATTTTTTTAGTTCCGTGGACGCTCACTGTGTTCGTGTCATTCTTTATGTGTGAATCTGTGTAGGTCATGCTTGTCACGTGGGGTTGAGAGGGAAGAAGGGCTTCTGGGTAATTTCCCTGATGTCTTCTCCTATCAGGAGAGCTTCGTGTCATATAACACTCAGTGAAAGGTTTATATCCTATTTTGACTTTAATTTATCTTCATAAACTTCTATTGTTAGGGTATGATAAACATTTCTGTTATCATTCTATCTCACAACACAATAATTCAAGCAGTGTGCAAGATGATGAAAAGCCCAGCTAGTAAATAATCTCTTAATTGCAACATTAATGCAATTGTTTTGTGCACAAGCAGTCTGTTCAGCTCCCCGGATGGCGTATTTGATCTGAAAGCGAGCATGTGCCATTTCTCAAGGATCGGCGCGTGTGTAAAATTATGAGAGTATGATTAATTTTTCAATTTCTCTCTGCGGATATCTAATAATTGTGCCCACAGATAGCCAAGGGCTGCTATTAAACATTAAAATGCAAAAAGAGAGAAAGAGAAAGAGAGAGGAAAACAAACTTAAAAACAAAAAAAGGAAAGAATTAGAAAATTGTAATTTTGAAAAAAGAAAAACAAGGAAAATATCTGTAGGGCAACAGCTGAAATAATGCAAACCAGGGTTTGTTCAGATTCTTTACACTTTACACATTCTTTACACTTTACACTGCTTATACACTTTACAATGAAGCTTTGCCTTTTGATTTAGCCGAAAACGTCATTTCTTTTACTGTTTAAGCAACAGTATATCCAAATAATTAAATCACTTATTCATTCCTCATTTTTTAACCCCATCTGTCTCACCTTCCTCCTTTGCTGGTGGAACTGAATATTGGGGTTTCAAAAATGGCAGCCATAATGCCAGTAAAGCTCATGATGCTGTTGTCGCAATTGTCAGATTTTTGTTTTTGTTCTTATTCTGTGAGTGTATTTGAGATGATATGGCCTGTTCTTATTTGATAAAAAGACTCATTTCTCTGTCAGTCTTTCTATAATCCCTCACCCTCCATCTTTATCACTGCTGTTTGCCCTGGCACTGGGGAAATGCTCTTGCTGATCAATTTTGGTTTATGTAACACTTAGTGATCAGCTAGGTTGAAGTGCTGGTGTTGAGCGCTGAATGCAGGGAGCGAGTGCCGGGCTGGTGCGGTGATTGATTGATTCAGCCTGTCGCAGGACAAGATAACACAATCAGTAAATACTGCCGAGCACTTCCCTCTGCTTCTCCACAGCGGGCCACCGTGAGGGCAGCACATGCGAGAACACCCCCTGGGGTAATATTATATCTGAGGTACATTGTGTGTGTAAATTTGCTCCAGTGGCTGCTCAGTTAGAAGTAGTTCGCCCAAAATTAAAATTGTGTTCTTGTTTATTTGCGGGTTCTTCTCGCATCATTACTTTTTGTGGCGAGTTTGAATGTGCTCAAGCATGGAGGAAATGAGGGTAAGTAAACGACGGCAGAATTTGGGGTAAAAGGAGCGCACAGGATCTCCAAAAGAAAAGAAAGTTCTACCAAAGACACGATTTCACAGCTAACAATGTTAGGTTGTAAGATGGTGAAGAAGGTTTCCCCAATGTTTCCATTAAATAACAAAAATGTTATTTTAAATGTTCTGGAAACATTCAAAACTTAAATTTTTTTATTTTATTTTCTTTTTTATGTTATTGCTTGGTTGAATAAGAACATTATTCAAACTTTTTTAATTCTGTAACATTTTTAAAACATTTCCTAACAACTTAAGATCCTAAGAACTTAATGTTTTTGATATAGTATATATATATATATATATATATATATAACGTTAAACATCATCTAACATTATGGCCCAAAAGTTTTGACAGAACTTTTAGAGAACGTTAGCAAATGATCTAAGAACTTTCTGTTAGCTGTGTCTTCAGCTTGATCTTGTTGATAGTTTTTCTGCATCTTGATGAGGCTGGTTTAGTTAGTGTTAATCAAACGCTCTTTCGCCGGTTTCTCCCTCATTAATCTGCTACTGATAAAACTGTGTTCGTATTTGCCCAAAAAAATCTAATTGAAGATATGTACAGTAAATGAGTTCCTTATCTTCCTAATAAAATCACAGCAGACACATGGAATGATTGGGGTTATTTATAAGTGATTTGGGAGGGACATGGGGACACTTGAGATGGACAGGTGGGGACAGCGGACAGAAGCTGTGGACACAGAGGGTCCTCGAGCTCAGAAGAGAGCAGGACTGAAATTAAAAATGGTGTCCAATGGGAATATCTCACCTGTGCTCGCCCTTACCATCAGTAATTTAGATACTGATAAAAACTGATACAAAGTGCTGTCAGCCATATCCAGTGAAGAAAAACTGGATTATTTTACTTCAGAATTTTCCAAATTTGCATTGACAACTTTAATTGTCTTCAGAGCTCAGCAGCTAGCAGTCTGTGAAGCCCTCAAACAAATAACCAGACGTTTTATTTCAAAACGTGGTTCTCTTTATTTTACATTTACATTTAGGCATTTAGCAGATGCTTTTATTCAAAGGGACTTACAAGGTGAGGACAACAACAAAGCGATAAATCATAGGGAGGCAATAACATCAGCCATACACAGTTACAATTTTTTACAGAGAGTACAACATTTTAGTGCTTGAGAGGCAATACCTGTTGGGAGAGAGGAGAAAAAGGTTAGTAGTTTTTTCATACTTGTGTCAGCTATTCATGGTTTTCAGGTTTTTAGCAGTTATTTGAATGTAGTGAGAGATGTGGCAGACTGAACAGAGTTTGGGAGATGCAAATGAGTATGCAAGGAGTAGAGATTTGAACTTGAATGTAATGTTTAGACTTAGATGTCCAGACTTGGAGCAGCACATGTAAAATGTTGGTAAGTGAAGACTTGAGTCAGTATCTCCTACTGCATGCCTTCACCTATCCCACAATCCTTAGCAGATGAGCACACTTTAAAATAATTCCCCCTCTTGAATTTCCTGCTGTTTGTTTTCCATTGTACACGAGTGTGTGTGTCATCTGTTTCTATCCATTTCACTCATGCCAAACACACACACAACACCACATATTTCAACCAGATGTTGAAGTTTAGGAGTCTCACAAGAACCCGCAATCAAAATAATTATCCTTACAGCCCAATGTTTATAAAGTGTTTATGTGACACTAAGCATTGAGTCTCACTGAAGTAGCCGTCATGTGTTAAACACATTAAACTGCTTGTCAGTCTCCAAACACCTTTACACAACACTACACCACAGTGATGTGTGGTCTGATACCATCGTTTATCGGCAGTCTGAAAGAACATATTGTTTCTTTTCTCTGACAATACGTCATTTAAACGGTGAGTTAAATGTCACTGTGTGTAGATGTTGTGGAACTGAGAAAGATTGTTACGTTTCTTTTTGGCCTTTTGTCATTATTTTTAGAAGAGTCTGGTTTAAACTTGCCGTCGCATTTGCAGAGTAGTCGTGTACGAATTAAATTTATTTTTTACATTTCATAGTTTCATCGAATAGCCTGACTTTCCCAACGACTGTGTTAATGAACACACCATTTCTTATTGGAAAAATCCAAAGAACTTCAAATTTCATATCAGCAATTAGAACTTTCCAGCACCACAGAGAAGATGCACAATATAAAAGCATGAAGTAATAAAGTCAATTAATTGCCGCCTGTGGCTATAACGTGGACACTGTGTATAGATGGAGATATTTAATTTAGGCCAGCAGTGTCTGTGTTTGTTCCGTGGGGATCAGGGGACAGTGGTGCGTCCCGAATGAATCAAGCAGTAAATGAGGAGCCGAAAAATAGGTAATTATGTTAATCTCACAAATGAATGAGACGCTGACCTCTCTCATTAATTGATTTTATGCAGCCGAATTGTATTTATCTCTCTTTTGATATATTTTTCCATTAACATTTTTGATGTAATTAAAAGGCTTTTATTTTGAAGGAAATTAGCCCTGGATGTCGCGGCAACCGTAAAGGAAGAGTTGCTTTTATAATGCGTTAACGAGACAGTGCCACGTTGGCTGGAGGAATCCGTGGCTGCGTTTTAGCTACGCTACGCTTGCCCGCACCACGACCTTAAAGCTTAAATAGCCTCTATTCTTTAACCTTAATCACCATGTTGGCTCGCCACATACCCTGCCTGACCGCGTACGCCGCGCCATTGCGAGCGTGTGCTCTCACACCCAATTCAGCTTTTCGTTTTTGCACCCAATCAGCAAAAAATTAAACTGGTTGTGGGCTTTGCTCCATATTAAATGCCTGATTATTGGTAATAAATACGTTTTTTTAATACTCACTTATTACATAGGCAGTTTTCTTCCTCGGTTAATGAGTGTAATTTGATTTGCTTGAGAGATTACAGCCCCTTCAGAATTAATGCGGCAATCTCGTCCCCTAGATTTAAAGACATCTTCGATTCTTCACAGGTCGTGTGCTACCGTGAAGCTTGCTCTCTCACATAGCAGCTAATGGAGTCGAACAGCAGTCTGTCACCCTGCCTTCTCTTCACTATATAGCTGCCGTGCCCTTGGTTCCTGCCGAGCTTGTTGTTTGGGGCACATTTAAGTTTTAATATGGCTCAACCAAACTGACATGTTGGCCCGGCTGGCATGATGCTGTCTGGGTGTTTCAGGCACATTTATCTATCATGGGGCTGTTTTTTATTCAAATTATGAGATTTCAGTCATTTTTGCATCATTGCCAGTCAAGATGTAATTTTAAAATTATGCAAAAAGCAAGCATTTATTATTTAATTGTGTGTCATTTGGATACATTAAATACTAGCTATGAAAATAGTCTTAACAAGTCTCATTTCATTCCAAATATTCAAAATGTTTCATTCGTTTCATTCCAAATATTCAAAATGTAATTTCCACCTTCAGTTCATTCAGTTCCAACACTGGTATTATCAGACACAATATGTAATTTGGGTTAATAGCGTATAACGGTTATGGTGTCCAATATAAAATAAAGCACTGTTGTCAGTGGGCCTGACTGACGTTACATCATAAGAGCGATGAAGAAATATGGATTTATAGGGTGTGTGCGTACATTCTAAATGCACAGACATAGGCTTTTGTATACTAGTTTATCGCACACAATCAAACCACAAATGTTACTTTACTCTGTAGAGCGCTAACATGAATCCTCTCTTTAGTTGACACCGTTTCGTGTGTTTATCATGTTTATCAGATCTGTTGTAAGATTTTAAGCTTAACTTGTCTTCCGCTCTAAAGGTGTGAGATTCTAGTGCCGACTAGTAGAGGTTTTTTTTAAGAGCTTGATGGTGGCCAGCGATGCAGAGTTTGTTGCTCGCCACTTTTTTAATGACTGCTAAATGTTTCTTCATATTAGCACGGCCAAGACACAGTTAATCAGCTACAAGTGGCCCAGATTGTGTTTGTAGACACACCCACGGCCGCCAACAGTCCAATCACAATTGAGATTTCAGACTTTTCTTGTGTCATTGTCAATCAAGATGTAACTTTTTCAAATTATGCCAAAAGCATGAATGTATTATTTAATTGTGTGACATTTGGATACATTAAAGGCTAGCTATGAAAATAGTCTTAGCCTGACAAAATGCAAAATGCCTGGCAAGAGTTCTTATCTACTTGCTGACTTTAAGCAACGTCCAAAAACATAATTTTAGAAAAAATCAGTCTAGAATAAAATCAGGATTGAATAAAGTGGAAATAGTTCATGCTGATGCAAAAAAATCCATTCTTTTTTTCAATTTCTCACTTTTTGAGATGATTCATCCATCCATACCAGTGCAGGAGATGTCTCTAGTTTCTGTTTTCTTTATGACAAAAGCAATCTCTTTCTTTAGTCTCTCTCTCTCTCTTCTCTCTCTCTCTCTCTCTCTCTCTCTCTCTCTCTCTCTCTCTCTCTCTGGGATAACATTTCCCATGTTGGAATTGGTTGAGTTGAATCTGTTATTCCCATGAAGCTGCACCTTTCCGAGCAACTCAATCCCAGAGCGTGGCCAATCACAGTGTGATATATCACAAGGTTTCTCTGTGGGTACACTGCCTAATGACACCAGGATTTGACCCCAGTGTCTTCCTCTTCCCAAAGCAGTGCACAATCACTGATAAAGCTGTCTTAGGTGAGACAAGTGTGTGAACACAAAAGAAGAGTGGATAGTGAATTATTATCTGGCCGGTATCTGTCTCAGTCAGTCACAGTGACTGGCATTTTGTGGACTGATAATTCTTGTGAACTGTATGTAGAGACATACACTTAAAATAAAGATTATGAAAAGTATGCCCTACACTTTATTTTGATGGGAAACTAGTGTAGTACAGAGAAGTGCCTATTAAAGCAATAGGTTGTCCTTGTGCTTTTGGTTTTGATAAAATATTTTGAAGACAAGCACTAGCTTGCTTTAGGATTACAATCACAAAACAAATGGAAACGTTAGGGAAACATTCTTACAACCTAAAATTGTTAACATATCAGCATTCAGAATAACTCTATTCGAGTGACTTGCAGCATCTGCTAACAGCGGCCCACAACTTTCACTCTGATTCACTTTTGTAATGACAACAAGAGAAACGGAGCCAATCCTGACAAAAATCAAGGTTCTAAAGTTTGCTAATTTGAGTCAGCACATTACTGTGTTTGCAGGAACTTCTTCTGAACCCTCTCTCTCTTTCTCTCTCTATACAATCTGATGCAACATCTGATACATAAATGCAATAACCATAAAGAAGAATAAGATCTTGATTTTTGTGTTCTCTCTAAATGCCCCGCACCGGTGGCACGCTCTGACCGATTTCCGTGCTGACAAATGGATTACCAGAGGAAGGAGTGGTGGGTATTCCTGAGTGTTGCATCCGTCAGATGTGTTCCACTGTTTACTTGTTTGTTTGGAGTGGAAATGCATCCTCAGTTTCAGTTTTACTCCAGCACCATTAGTTGACTTCACTGGGGGTTCCTTTAGCTTTTGGAAATCTGGAAAATATTGTGTTTTCCAAACTTTTATTTTATTTTAAATAGCCGTGGAATTTCCAAAGCTTTCAGCTCTAAAATTGGTTATTTTTTCCTTTCTTTTTTTGAGTGATATTATTTTTATTCATAATAATAAAAAAACAGGTAATCTCAAATCACTGTAAAATTCATGAGAATTCATTGGTCATCTGTTCAGCATTAGTTCACAGAGAACCTCAGCAGTTGTTTGTTATTTCATGCTAAATGCTAATAACACCCCAGTATCAAACCGCACTCGTAACGGTACATATTTCTGCGTGGCAGGTTCCTTGTGACTCTCATTTCTTTCTCATTTTTTTTTTACTTGTGGTTAATCTGTCTATTCTTATGAGTCATTTAGTTCTTTAATTACCGTTAGCAGCAGATGCACAATGGAGTATTAATGCGAGCAGGTTTTACAGCCACTTCATCACCGTGAGCCGGTGAAGTCTAAAGGCATAATTGACGTGGAAGAGAGCTCGGAGGCAGAGGATGATATTTTGCGGATGGCTTTTTCTGTATGCTAGAAGGATGTTTATGCATTTACATCACACTAAAGGGGCAATAAACACAATCCCAATTTAATAGCCGCCTCCATAGACAGAATCTGGCATCGGGTTCAGTGCCTGTATTAAATGATGAGGGAAATTAAATAGAGAGGGAACGTGTGTACATATGTGAGCGCTTTAGCGTGTGTTAGTGTTGAGATCATTGACTAGTCAGTCAACAGCTGGCTGTAAGTTTGACTAGTAAGAATCTGCTGTAGTGTTTGTCTTTTGTTTGTTTTTGTGAGGCAGATTTGATGAGAACCAGTACACAGAGATGCAACTACCCAGCTAACAGAATGTTCTAACATTCTTTAAAAGTTCTTTTCAAAGTTATCAAAACGTTCTTGCATTAACGTTAGTAGAAGGTTTTTTAATATTATATGAGTATATCAGAAATGTTATTAAGTAGTTAGTGGAACGTTTTTTAAAACATTACATAAATAATGTTTGACTAACATTCATCTAACCAAGCAATAACAGTAACATGCTTTGAACGTTCCCAGAACCTTCAAAATAACATTTTTAAAGTTGTAATGTTTAATGTATCACTTAATGAAAACGTTAAGGAAATGTACAACAACCTAAATTGGTTAGCTGGGTATGCTTTAGCATGTTAAGAGCAATCAGACCTGCAGGCTAGGTGTGAATAAGGTTGTTGTCCTATAATTGCTATACATATATAGACTTTCTTCACTGGCTTCCTATATTAATTTCACTACATGTAGGTCTCAGGACAACCCACCAACTTGAATTTGTGTGTAATTTTGCACCTTCCTTGTATATGCATCTAAGCCTGAGAGAAAACAAGCATGCATTCACACACAGATCCCAGCATCCATCACCTCGTGTGTGTTTGTGTATGTCGTCTCATGTTCGCCTCTATGAATGGAGCCCCTCTCTTGCCATCTGTTGTTAAGCTGCTCCTAAAGCTTCGGAATCCAAACAAACTGCAAACTGAAGCTGTCAGAGCTGCATAGCTGAGACGACCCCCAGGCCCGGGGTCGCGTATCCGTACCAGGCTCCACACAGAGCCCTGTTTACTCTATACCTCCTTCATCATCTCTCTCTCTTTCTCTCCCTCTCCTTCATCCATCAACAGTCAGACGCCCCCCCGCCATCCACATGGAAACAAACGCGCAAATACGCATGCATTTATACCTCACGCTCGCTTGGAATTTTACTCGCCTTTTTTCCTGAGGAAACGTTTGTCATCTCCAGCATCAGAAGAACTGGTTGCAGAGGCTTTTTCTTTTATTAAAAGACAACGCTTATCGGCTGTAATCACTCACTGAGCTGTACATGGTTCGAGTACAGCCATTTGAAATGTTTAGCGTTGTCATTAATATTAATAGATTGGTGGAAAAGTGCAGTCATGGGAGGGACGGGTAATGGCTTGAAGTGGGTATATAACATTGATTTATTTATGTATTCTACATGAATTAGTTGAGAAATCTAAACAGCGAGCGCGTTTCCAAGAGGCCGTGATTCACGGGGGTTTCAACGCCTGTTTTTCCGTGTGAAGAGCCTTTTTGGAAATTGCGTCAATTAGATACTTAGCCAGAAACTGACCGGCCCTCTTTTGCATTGCAGATAAATGTCCAATCCAGAGAATGAACAAAAGGAGGAAAATTAGCGAGAGAAAGAGAAACTCAATTACTCTAAACAGTCGTGATCTTCAGTACTGACACAGTCATGTCTGTGAAGGAGCTTCTCTGAATCATATGAATTGTAATTAACACACACAGTTAATGGAGACACTGTTTCAGTGCACGATTCAGTGCCTAGAATTAAGAAACAATTCACAGCAAAATAAACATTTTATGATTTAATCACCCTCATGTCCTATCAGAGCTGTGCAATTCTGTACAGCATCCAGATGCTTACAGAGATCAATAACATACGCTAAATATGATTTTAAGAAAGAGCAGTGAAAGAATGTTGCAGTTTTTTTGAAACGTGTTTCTCCTTAAACTTCTCACAGAAAAACTTTTTAAATCTTCCCAGGGGGCTCTCAGGAACCAAAAAAAAGTTGATCAAATAACTGTGACATTTAAGACGAAGCCCTCCAGCCTTGCAGAAAACAGGAAGATGGGCTCAGCACAACAGTGTTAAGCACTAACCTATTAGCGGTCTTTTCTGTGGGTCATGTCTGAAGACCCTGATCCCAGACCTCTTAACGCTGTGTAAACAGCCTGCCTGCTTCACAATGGCCACTGGGATACGGTTTCACCTGTGCACACATCTTCCACCAATTAAAGACACGATTAGTTTAAGCCATTTCACGTTCAAGGTCTTCTCTGCCACAAGGGCCATGCTGGTGAAGGGAAAGACAGGACCGACTTTAGAGGACCCTGGACACATCAGTACAGCTTTCACAGTCAGGTCTCTCTTTTAAAGGAAGCGTGCAGAACACGGCCCTCTGAGAATAACACAAGCTGTTGTCTTGACATCTGTCGAGCATTTACTGTCTCATCAAATTGGTGAAAATTTCAGGTTTCGTTTTGTCGCTGTTGTTTAGTTTAGAAACACATTTTAATTTCTCTCTGCTCTTCAGGGTTTAGCAGATCGTTTTTTCATATGAAGTGTTTGTTATTCTGCTAATCTCTGTGGTTAACAGCCACTTTTACCGGTTAACAGCTCTAAAACAAAATGACTGAGAACCGTCTTTATTTTTTCAAATTCTGACTTTTCTGTATGAGCATGTACCGTAAAATCTAAAAAAAAAAGGACAGTAAAATAAAAAAGCCGTTGACCCTTTCCATTGTTATGGCCAGGCCCAGATGGCTGTTTTCCACACTGTTTTTTTGGAAGAGTGGAATCCTGTGGAAGGAATTTTTAGATTTTTTTTTAGGAATTTTAGGGTCAATTCTGCTAAATTGTTTGTTCACAGATTTTGAAATGATCCAAAAATGAAATTCCACTGTGTGACAACTAGCCCCGACCTTACATTTAAATACTTTGTGTAAACAAACTCATATGTAATGTAGCACCATTTAAGGCAGGGCTGTTGACATGAAGGCTCGGAAGTGTGAACTTTAAACGCAGGAGATGAAAATTAAAAGGGGGATTGTAGATGACAAGAAGGAAACATTATCACTGTCAGAGATAAGACAGCAGGCTTTGTTGGGTTGTTTTCTAACACCTAGAGGGGTTATCGTGTGTGTTTGCGTGTCAGTGTGGCCATGGCATCAAATAAAGCTAACAAGGAATTTTAATGAAGGATTCTCAAGACATCAGATGTCCCGCATTCAAAGAGTCGCATGAGTCACTTTCAAGCAGTGTAATGCCGTATGAATTAAAAGGACTAGACAGCCACTGTTGACCTTTTCTTTTGCATTAAGTGATTTTAATGAACATGTTTTCTTTGGTTTTTTCATCCTATCTGCTGTCATCAATATGTATTTTCGCTGATTAGCATCAAGCGTTGCCCGTAGCAGGCCGCGTCTGTGTCTCTCTGGCGGCTCAGTCATCTGTTAGCATTATCGGTCTTTGAACCGTTTTTGTATCTGATCACTTCCACCTAATATGTCTCTTGATTCACTATTGTAGCGGCCAGACAGCCTGTTGTTCTCTTCTCTTTAAACGCGCCTTCAGATGCCTGGCCTGTCATCGTCTGGCAGTTTATCGTGCTCGCGTCTGTAGCTGCTTTTAGCCTAGCGCGTCTATCAAACCCCCGCTACCTTTGAATGCAAGATCAAAAGAAGATGAATTCCAAGCGAAGGCATGGAAAGACAGAGCGCGAGAGGGCTGTTTGTGTGTGCGCAGGAACGGGCGCTGTGTAAACATCACAGTGACAGCTCACGATGGGTTGCTTTAACGCGGCGCTAGCCCTCCGCCAGTCAGCCGCGCCGCTCACTAGCTTGTTAAACAACAAATAATTCCCGTGCCCGGGGCCCGCGTTCACCTCGGAAACGGCGGCGAGTTCATCCTCTCTCTTCTCATTAGTTTTGATCCCGACCAACTCTTTGAATCATCCCTGCGTTGCTCTTTTGTCTTAATTGCCTTTTTTCCCCGACGTCGTCAATGAAGACGTATCTTTCCTGGCTAGCTACATTAAAAACAAGAAATTTGTTATTATTAAGGTGCTCGCTTGTGAAGTCTTATTTGATATAAAAGATAAAGCTCCTCAGTCAGGAAGCAGTCTTGCGGTTGGCATAGCCTGATGTTGGTTTTTTAGAACTCTGTATCTTTGATTGATCATCTGGTTTGTTTGTTGACAACCTTTCTGACGCAATTAACAACTGAAAGCACCACTGTGTACTTCATGTCCTCATCTTGAAGTGTCTCAATATCACATCCTGTTGACTCAGATATCAGTCCAGCCCCCCCCTCGCTCTCTGTGCAAACCTACCAAGTATTTTAGTGTCATAAAAGTTTCTGTGTAAACAAAACTTGCGCAGCATCAGTTTGTTCATACAGTAATCTTTAGCGTACGCTTGAGGGAGCGGGTTTTTACGTTTCGTCTGGCATAACCACCAGACCCGAGAGTGAGAACGTGAGTTGTAGAAAAGTCTTACACATTACAAAAGAAGTTTGACTCTTTTCACCAGTTTTATCTTGGGCTGCGTGGGACTCTGCAGAATGCTGGAAGAGATCACCTGAGAGGAAACGCAAAAATGAGTAAAATAAGTAAAATACACATTGTTTTACAATTCATGTAAGGTTTATTAAAGAGTTTGTTAAGTCAAAATATATGAAAAGGCCTAAGATTCAAATTTTCCATTTTGCATCATGGTTTAAAAACGGTATTAATGTTTTTTTTAAAAAAAAATAGATTTATGTACTTGGCAGACATTTTTATTGCTTTGTATGTTAACTGGGAATCAAACCTATGATTAGCTCTACTCTTTACCAGCTGCACTACAGAAACAATTAAAAAGCAATGTACATATTTTGATAATTTACTGATTCTCCAGCATATTTTTAATCAATTTGCAAGGTACATGTAGTGACCTGCTTTGAGGATCACGCCGCATCTTTTAAATTTACAGGTGAGATGAGTTTTCTCCGTTTTTTTTTTTGACGTTCACCTAAAATGAAGAGTTTCGGCCCCTTCATAGCACCGGAGGAGTTGAGTGTCATGTTCTCATGCATGTTTAATTAGGCTTCTATATATAGAGTATTTATTTTTCTGCTGTGTGAGGTTGCCTGGCCGGTCAGTGTGGGAGGGGAGAGCAGTGCGCAGGCAGTTTTGGGTGAGAGAGTGCCTTAGGGACTGTCCCTTTCAAATAAGCCTTCGTCATATTGAACACGGCACAGGTCAGCATGGAAATATTGCTCTTTTATTGATTAAAGGTATTGCTTTAGTTTTTGAAGTGTTATTTCCATGGTACTACTGGAATGTAAGTCACAAACAGCTTTGGGGACAGAGGAACCTTTGGTATGTATCACATCGTGTGTTTGTGCGTGTAAATTGAAGGGGTAATATACATTTTTTTAATATGAAATTCTTTTCCCTAAATTCAGATTGTTTAATTATTGTTTGATAATAGATTTTATGCCAGTCTTTTAATATCCTGGTAGCGATCACAAAGTAAAGTGGTCTAAATAGATTTATATAAGATACATCTTCTGTAGAAATGAATTTGTTCGTCCAACCATTCCATCTGGTCCGAATGCAATGATAGGATGTCCTACTTGCCTGTCAAACTATGTATGTTCATGAGTTTTGGATTAGGCGTGGTTTTGGAGAGTGCTTTGAATGAAGGGAGGGATCTTATGCTTTTAAAGCTAGCTTGCTATTGCTAGCCTCTCCGAAATTGCCTTTAAGAAACACCCAATTATACCAAATTGTTTCTGATCACCCAGTAGACAAAGATGTGTTAATGTAGGCCGGCGTGTGTTGATGCATTTATCTGCTTGCAACTTTGTGACATCACAACATCTGCTGTTTTATTAAGTGCAGTTTTGAGACTGTAGAGGAAGTTTTCAGTTCTGAAAGTTACAGCATATTTACATAGTAGGTGGAAAGTCCCATTATATTCGCAATTCTAAAACATTAGTGATGCAAAAATGACTGATGTAGATATTTTCCTGTAAAAAAGAATAATGTAAAATACTGATTAACAAAATGATTTTCTGGAGATCAGTTTCATTTCCTCATGATATGACCGCTTTAGCTGTGCATGCAGTAAATGAATGAGTACTAAAGTGATATAGTGTAGTGCAGTGTGTTGTGTGTGTGTAAAGTGGACAGTCGCTGTCAGACGGCACAAAGTGGCCCCTCTGTAGTCTGTTATTATATTCCTTTCTTATGATGTCATCATCCCACAAGTCCAGTGCATGAGAAGGTCACACACAGCACACACACAGCACACACACATCACACACACAGCACACACACCACACACACACACACACACACACACACACACATCACACACACAGCACACACACAGCACACACACAGCACACACACAGCACACACACACCACACACCACACAGCACACACACACACAGCACACACACAGCACACACACAGCACACACACACACACACACAGCACACACACACACACATCACACACACAGCACACACAGCACACACACACAGCACACACACACATCACACACACACAGCACACACACACAACACACACACACAGCACACACACACATCACACACACAGCACACACACACATCACACACACAGCACACACACACACACATCAACACACAGCACACACAACACACACACACATCACACATCACACACACAGCACACACAGCACACACAACAGCTGGATTCTGCAGCCGAGCTCCTCAGTTCTCTGGAGCTTCTTTACAACTCCCTGAAAGTACGACCAGACAGAAACCCTGTCCTTTCTACTATCAGCCGCCCGCCCTCTCGTACCAAACGCCTCGTTTTCCTTCGCCTTGCTCTTTTTACACAAAATCTCACTCGAAGTCAGCCCACGTGTTTTGCGCTCTTTGTCGTCTCTTTTGTACCAATTGTGCCTAATAACAAACCACTAATATCAGATAATAGAGTCTGAGCTCCACCCAGCGAGAAGCCCAGGGGTTTAGACGTTCCAGCGACTGTTTGTTGAATTGTGGGAGTTTTTAGTGCGATGAGGGTGGAAAGAATGAAGCGAGTTATTTATTCAGATGGTTCTCTGGTGTAGGTGTGAGTCTGCCCCTGCTGCTCTGTGGGAACACACTGCTTGCTTTTCTTGGTATTGCTTGCCTTTTTTTTTGCTCAACTGGAGAACTTTTTTTCCCAGCAACGCCGTTGCTTTTGTTTGCGCTGGATGGCATGTCTGATTATTTATGGTGGGGGGAGGGTGTAGGCCAGGCAGTAAACATGTGACTGCACAGTATTTTGTTTTCCACTCTGAGGGCCGTGTCCTTTGACAGATATTTTGAAGGCTAATAAACTTTTTATTTGCTTTATGAGGAGGGGAGGGAGAGAGACAAACAGATGGAGGTAAAAAAAAAGGGAGAGAGTGTGTTCAGAATTGCATACTGTCATACTACTCTTAATGCATACTGTGCATGTACGGCAGTATATTCTTTCATTTCCATTGTGACAATTTAACAAGTAGGAAGAAGCACAATTTATAAACGTCACTTTGTGTCACTCTTTAATCACACTGATAAGATATTTCATTAAAATGCACAAAAAAATGTATTGAGCCTGTAGTTTGAGTCCTCTTTACCTTAGCGTGTACCCTAGCCAGTCAGAACGCTTTTGTTAACTGTTTTCCATCAATGTTGGCATTGCCTGTTTGTTTTGGCAACTGATCGTTGCACATGTGACTGAAAGAAACTATGTAAAATTGTTTGAAGTCAGCAGAGATGGAAAATCGGTGCATTGTGCACAGCTTTGTTATCTATCAGAGAGCCAAGATCATCGTTTGGATCGCTGATGTTTAAAAGCAACAGTCCTGTTCCCAAGAGATGCTCTAAACCGGCAGACACAAAACACAGCACTACAGAAACTGCTTTTTATGAACTTGTGTTTTCTCACACTGTTTTTCTGTCTTTTTTCATCTCACTCAGGCCTTACAAGTTGCTCGGCAGATTCTTCTCCAACAGCAGAGCAGCGCCCACAAGTCCCCCAAAAGCAATGATAAGCAGCCTGTGCCACAGGTACAAGTGTGTGTGTGTGGTGTGTGTGTGTGTGTGTGTGTGTGTGTGTGTGTGTGTGTGTGTGTGTGAAAAATAAAGTTTTTTTAAAAATGCAGAAAGTTTTCTGTTAGGGTTAGGGTGTGGATTAGGATTAGGTTATAGTGTTTATAACTAGCTGTGTATAAAAACAATAGAAGTTAATGGACTGTCCCTGTTGAGATAGATAAGTCAATGTGTGTGTGGGGGGTGCGTGTGTTTGTGTGTGTTTATGTGGGTGATCAGGCATTATTTGTTTATATCTGTACGGTCGGTTGGTGGCACAACATGTACCTGTCAAAGCTCGACAAACAGGAAATTAAAGCAGTGCCGTTTTCTTTCATCATTCACAGTGATCTAACAAATCACGCACAATGAAATCCTGTCCAATCCTGTCGCACTTTATCTCTCTGTGTGTGTGTGTGTGTGTGTGTGTGTGTGTGCGCAGAGCAAACAATATTGCCTCTCTGTTAAGAGGTACAGTAAGCATGGATTTTCTCACTCTCTCTCTCTCTGGTTTTACACTTTATTTCGGTTACAGGGGGCGCCCTGGAGCAGACCCGCCTCTCATTTCAGCCTCCAGGCTTTCTGTTTGCCTAGCCTTTGTGATGCAAAGCAAATCCGTCCCTTTTCATTTCCCCATCCGCGACTCTTTTAAAAGAGAGCAGCTAGCCGCGTCTGATGCAATATTTACGTTTATTTGAGACCATTCTTGCTCAGATCCTTATCTCTGTTTGAGAAAGGTGGATGTTGTTTGTTTCGTGCCTGAATTGCAGGAGACCAAGGGGCATATTTGTTAATTAACACACATGCGTGATCCTGCATGGACCTGTTTGTATGTAGCATCTGTTTTATGGCACTTTCTAAAGCAATCATCACTGTTACTGTTGTTCATACAGTAATAGATTTTAAAGCTATTTATTAAACTTAAGTGTGAAAATTGCTGCAGCCTTTAGATTACATACAAAAAAACTGATGCACACATACCGCAGCCACATATAGGGCCAAAAATATAGAGATGGTCCTAGCAACCACCTAGAACACTTAACAACCCCCTAGCAACCACCTAAAATACTTAACAACCACCTAGCAACCACACACCTTAGCAACACACTGGAAACCACTCACAACATCCTAGCATCATGCTGCGAATTTTATACAATATCCCACACAGGTTGTGTAAACAAGATGTAAACATCTACTTTTTCATGAGTGTTCTGATCAGATCAGTAACATGTCATCTAGTCGAAGGGAATTTTTGGGAAAACATTGGGAAAACAACACTGAGAAAAGCCTCGGGGGGTGAAATACAGCAGTGATGACCTTTAGGTTCCCTGTGAATTTGTCAGGATCGAGATAAAGTCAGAAAGATCAAGTTAAACAGCTCTTCTCGTCAGGCGACCAATTTCACTGTCCGGACTGTTGGTACATAGAGAAAGAGCAGGCCAGCCTGTGCAGACAAAGACAAAATTAAGATTCAAATTTATTAATGTATACAGAGAGCATGGCTAACCTGTCACTCAGATCAGTGCAGAGAAAGCATGTGTGTTATTTCTGTCTTTCATCCTGTTTCTTTCTTCTTTCTTTCTGTGGCTCTGTTTTCAGTGGAATACTATCATACTTCATACAGCGCAGTATATACTCTGTATAGTGCTTACTGCTTTTTATAATTGTATGTGAAACAGTATACAGTATGCAACAGTTTCAGACAGTATGCTGCATTGACATCATGTGCTTATTATTTCATGTTTAATTTGTCTGGTTATTTTGGTATACATTTATTTTACGATTAATTAAAACTTTTACGATTAATTAAAACTTCCTTTTGTAAAATATTTAAATAAGAGATTGTACATTCATTTACAGTATACAGAGTGCATGATTATTCCCATAATGCAATGCAAAAAACCATTAGACACTAAATTAACTATGCAATATATAGAGGCCATGTGACAACCATGTGGCATACTGCTGTTTGAAACATTTAAACAATATCTTCACGTTTAGCAGATCAGTTAATTAATGACTGAAGAAGAAGATGTTAAAAATGTTTTAGATATTGTTTGCAGTTCATTCATCACAGAAATTATAGAAGTCGGGCTATAACAGTGATACAAAAAAAGCTGCATACTCCATGCACTGTATATATAGTATATACTGCAGAAATAGTATGGTAGTTTTTGAGTAGCATGGTAGTTTGCTGTTCTGCACACAGCTTGTATCTGTATCCATCCCTTTTATGTAATAACTTTTTATCACCTTATATTATCTAAGCACATTATATTGTCTTATGTGATCTATAGATCGCCAAAGTCAACGTCTATTTGTTTTTCTTATTCTAACTCAGTTTGTTGTTCTATGACCAATTCATCATCCATTTAAGACTTAGGAGAAGATTTAGGTGTTTGCACATAATTTGAACACGTAGTCTTTGTTGTCCGAAAACTTGAAATTGTTGTGTGCTAAATGTTAATTATCGAGAACACAGTGTACGTACATGTACATCTGAGAACCAGTGGGAGCGTCTTCAACATAAGCAGGATTTTAAAAGAAGAATGAACTACAAGACAATGTGTCAAATGTTTACAGGTGAGGTGCAATAGCTTGTGAAAGTCTGAGGCCAGTAATGAAAATACTTCTATTTTGCATTTGTTTAAGTAAAAGAAGTTAACAAAATATTTTTAAAAACATATGAAAAGTTATTTTAATCCTTGATTTTCAATGTGGTCTTAGACTTTGGGATGCCTGTATTCAACATTATTTTACAAGGAGCTTTAAAGGTAGGGTAGGCAATTTCAGAGAGGCTAGCAATAGCAAGCTATCTTTGAGAGCATAAGATACCCCCTCCTTTCAGAGCCCCTCCAAAGTCACGCCTCCTCCAATAGTGCGCGAAGGCATGCAAATACACAGATTGACAGGCAAACAGAATATCCTATTATTGCATTCGGACTGAATACAATGATTGGATGAACATTTTATGATCCTGTGTCTTCCACAGAAGCTATATATTTATAAAAAAATATTTAAACCACTTTACTTAGTGATTGCTATCAGGATGAGAAGAGACTTTCAACCAGCACAAAAAGAAATGTTTCTCGAAAGGAATCACCTACCCTGCTTTCTATAAAGACTGAAAGAGGAAAAAAGAAAAGTCTTTATTAATACGACACAACACAGAACGCTTGAAACATCTGGTGCAGTGACAGGCAGGAGCAGAGGCTAAACACACTCGACTGCTCAAAAACAGGCGAGTAAATCAGCAACAAAATGACACGTGTAATTAAGAGTCCATGCCACTTTACCACTTCACACCTACAGCCGAGAGAGAGAGAGTCAACAAGAGAAAGAGAGAGAGGACAATCGAGAGAGTGCAACTCCCTCCTTGCTAATTACGGTTATCACTGAAACGGTAGGGCTTGAGTCATTAGTTCCATGTGCATTTAATTAGAGGCAGTCTGAAATTGGATTTAACTTATTACTTTTTCATGGATCGCTTTCTTGTCATCACTTCAAATTGGATTGCAGCCCCAGGTAACTAATTATGCCCGCCACAGGATCAGGAGTGGAGAAATAGGTAATTAGGAACAACACTTGTGGACCTTCCGCGATAGTCCAACCTCTCCACAGAATGAGGGAAAATGAAACAAGACAAAAAAGAGTGAGGATTATTTGCAGCAGTGCTGTGAAAGCAGGTGTGGTTGACTGCGTGCTGCCGCAAGGCATGATGGGAAGGGAGTTGCCTCCTATAGAGGATTACTGCTGGGTTGACGATGTTATTTTGACATGATTTTTGCTGTTGGCGTGATGCCCGTACCAGGCATGTTGCATTTTAGTTGATTGTTATGTGGTTTAAATGTCATTTATCCTCACGTACACTGTGAACTTTTGCCGTTAAAAGGCAGCTTGTGTGAAAACTTTTGCCGTTTGCCCCCAAGTTGTCGAAAAGGTGGAAAAACAAATACGCATCAGTTGGCGGCTTAGAAAAAATAATCCATTTGTTTCTTTAGACAGTGTTGATGTTTGTTGGGATCAGCTGGTGTGTTCGCTTATTTTTGGTGGAAAGGACTTGGTGCTTTCCAAACATGTGCAAGTCATCTGGAGGAGTTTGTCATTGTACCAAAACACTTGTAAATGATAAATGATTTCTGCTTAGTTATTAGTGCTGCTTGCTGGAGAATAGCACCGTAACTATTGCTCATATGCATGGTGAACGATAAAACTGGGAAAAATTCAGTCAAAAGCAGAAACCAGAATATCAGAGACTTGAGGGTGGTCTATTTTAAATTGGGCCACAAAGCAACCACAACATCTCAAAAACCTTAGCAACCACAAATAAATGCATAAACAATTTCTTAAAACATGTTAGCAATGCATAGCAACGCCCTGGGTTTGTTGTGACACCTTTTGCACAGGCAAGCGCACCCACATTTTTATCATGTAGAAATCTGAAAAAAACATCTTTATTAGTCTATATTCGAAGAGGTTTTCTGTTAGCTACACGCTCTCTGTGGTGAACTAGAAGCTGAAACACTTGTTTTCTCAGTCACTCATAATGTCTTTGAAAATGGCAGTTTTCAGTGTTTCGATGATGTCACAGGAAGTAATAGCTGTTTTGCAGAATCGTTCTCTTTCTGTTTCTCTCCGTCTTTCTTTCATTATCGCACACAGTCACTCAGAGGGCAAGTTGAGGTCAAGCGATAATGTCCTCTCAAGACGATGCCCCTGCCTCCTTCCCTACACACACACACATCTTCACAGAGTGCTACAGGACACAGTACAGAAGTCATGCTTGGCTCTCTTTCTTTTTTCCTTCGATCTTTTTCTGAACTACTGTTTTTTTGGAGGCCCATGGCATTGTCCTGACACATGTACACCACAGTGCAACAATCTGTAAGTCATTAGTGGTGCAGTGTGCTGGGGCTCGCTGGAGCTCGGCCAGAGCTTCTAGGCTCTCTTTCAGACAAACCCAGCACAGCTCAAAGCCCAGCCCAGCCAAGAGCTGCCCGACGCGGGCGGTGGTGTCTGCGTCACCCCCTGCGCGGCTCTGGAGGTGACAATGAGGCTTTTCGCAGGCTTGTTTGGCAAGAAGCCCAAACCAGAAGTCCAGTGGCTATGATATTGCTGGAGGGTCCACATTTATGCACTGTGATGTGTTGTTTTTGGTTCAGAAAAAATGTGCCTTTTGCATTTTACAATAATGCAGTTGTTTGATATCAGATACCAAACAAACAGCCAAAGCAGAATTTACATTCAAATTTGTATTTTTATCTGAATGCTTGTGTTTTCACATGCATTTAAAATGCTACGTGGCTTCAAACTCTGACCTCATAATAATTTCTTTTTCCTTCTGTAGGCCTTCAGTAGGAACTGTCATCATATTTCTCATTCCTCCCTCTGCAGCCATATCCACAAACTGTTAGCGTTCTCCTCAACCGTTTGTTTTTATTTCTGGTCATATTGTAAGAATGCATTATGGGTAATGTGTATATGAGAAACAGGTTTGCATGATGTTGTCATGATGAGGTCATCACACTTTTTTCCAGACCGTCTGGCCCAGCCAGTGAGTAACGTCCAACCATCAGATTGTTGTCGTGTCAACTCCGAGCAGAGGCCTCTTAAAGCTACAGTGCCATTTTCAAGACCTTTTCCATTCTGTCGTGTTTCTCCTCTCCCTGCCGAAGCCGCCACCCCTCTCATGTCTCCTCCCTTTTCTCCCCTCATCCCTCAAATCTTTTCGGTCGTTTTCTTCCACTGGTACGCTGATGTGCAATCTTACAGATGCATGCATCCTGCGGAGAGTTTACAGATGGATGTATATAGACTGTATTTCAGACTCAAAAACACTAACAGCTAGATGAGATGTTTGGTGAAGTTTCTTGTGTGGAGCCACATCTGAAGGGCTGTGGGTTTGCTGGAGAACTGACAGTCTTCAGCGGTTAGCTTGATATGTTTAGGACAGGAATATTGGCTACTCTGATCAGCATGTGTATGTTTGGCTGTTTTTAGTAGCTTAACTATTACAACAGCATCTTTCCGTATCTGTCTCTCTTACTCACTCAGTCTCCTCTGTGCTTATGTATTAAAACTGACATGAAAAGTAGACAAAACACACATGGTGTTGGTTTATATTTGTTACAGATGTTAAAGTCATACCCCACTGTGGCCTAACACAGTTTTGTTTGTGAAGGTCGACTGAGTTTGGGAAGCAAAGACGTTCACTTGACGTTCAGATGTGTTTGGCGGACACTCGTCGAATGAGCATTTCTGAGTCCGATGGTTTATTTTGGTTTATTACTTGTAAGATTTAATTCATATATCGCTGAAAAAGCAGGTTAGCATTCAGTTTTGTTAATATTATAATAATAATTTGGAATATTCATTAAAATGTGTATTATTTATATTATTTGTTTATATTAATTGTTCTTTTCTATAGTTCATTACCTCTGATGGCATTTTTTAGTCAATTCAACTGTTATTAAATTTTATATTAAAAATATTTGATTAAATAAAAACAATTGAAATACAATAAAACATTGTTAAATTCACGGAGGGGAAACGTATTATTTATCATTTTTTTTCCTAAACAAGACAGTTCGGTTCACTGTTTAAAAAATGGTAATGTTTTATTTCCTTTTCTTTCTTTAAAATGTTTGATGACGCCTCCAAAAATAGCACCTGACTCAGAAAAGGACACACTCTGAATCAATCACATAAAGAAAACAACATTTCCCCACCCACTGCATTTACAGAAGCTTGTGTTTTGAGTGAGCTTGAAACGGCAGCGAAGCACAGAACTGCAGAAATACATTTACCGTTTCAGCAAAGGATACTGTAACTCAGACACGATTCAGCCCATATTTAGCAGCTTTGTGAATCACAGCACAAATTGCTAAATGCACGTTTGATTTAGCTGGTGATAATTGTGTTACTTTTGGCAAATATCATCATCACACAAGAACTGTACTGAAACTCCTTCTGTTGTGTAGTCACAGGTCAGAAATGACTGTTTGTTCTCAGCTCATTCATTAATAGACATGACATTCAAAATGTGTGTGTGTGTGTGTGTTTGGTCCTTCAAATGAAGGTTGTTGCCCGTAGCACCAGCTGTTTGCTGCTAACAATCACACCTGCTCCGATAAAACCTGTTTAAGTAAACAGCCGATTACGTTTAGTCACAGCACGGCGTTACAAATGAGCTCATGTAGTCCCGTGCAGAGGTCCCGTCTCTTCGAGGGAAGGTGCGGAGGATATCTTCGTCACGGTAGTAGTACTGAAACTCATCATTTCTGTAGTGTCGCTAATTTTGCGATGAGTCTTCAGGGTTTATATGACTGTGCAGTTTGTCATTGCACCGTGTGCTAAACCGGGTTACCAGCAAACGCTTATCTGGGATCAGCCCGATGTCACCATGACAGTAATACAGGGAACCGCAGAGCTGATCTGAGATGAAATGGCTGATTGTTTGTGTGTCAGTCGTGAAAAGGAGACAACCTGCGCTTTCCAATTATCGGTAACAAGATGTAAATGAATAGTGTTGCTTCTGTGACTCAGAAAGTGATAGAGTGAATAAACAGCAAGATCTATTAGACTGCTTGGATAGAAAGAGTATGGGTAATTATGGTGTACAGGCCTGAACACAGCACACAGAGAGAGAGAGAGAGAGAGAGACGAGTAGGAGGCTTGAACTGTATGTCTGCTAAATTTATCATGAGCCCTTTGGGAACACTGAAATGAGAACAGTGGCCTATTACTGCTAAGAAGGTGTTTTATTGAGAATATGCCGACATTCTGCCCAGGGGAGCAGCCATTGGAGAGGCCAAACGTGTGTGTGTGTGTGTGTGTGTGTGTGTGTGTGTGTGTGTGTGTGTGTGTGTGTGTGTGTGTGTGTGTGTGTGTGTGTTCATATGAGTGGCTACATGTGTGATTTGTGCATACATGCAGGACCGCCTGCCTTTTTGCCCTTGCTTGAGTGTGCGTGCAAGTGTGTGTGTGTTTGTCAGGAAACAATGGAGTAGTCTTTCCTATATGTAATTATTCACTAAGGTACAGCTTGTATAGAAATCACCACTTTTAACACTCAAGTCTCTAATGATAGTAATTCATATAGTTGCTTTTTGGTTTCTGATGGACGACAGAAAATGCTTTTCACACACAGAACTTTTTTTAGTTTTTCGGACATGTGCTCCTGTAGGAGAACGATATTCTTGGCACCTTGAAGCGTGTAAATATCATTAATATGCAAATCATTGGATTACCATCTCTGTACCTCAGTGCTTTTAGATGTATTCCTTTTACTATTTTGCTTTTGTTTATTTTTACTTTGACTTTTAATACCTACAGTTGTTTGTTTTATTAAAAAACAGCATGTTTTGTTCATTTTGATTCAACACAACAAAATGACATGAACACAAAAAAAATATTTCAATACATCGATGCTGTAAAACGCAGTATTAATGCAGAGTTTTACATTTGTAATGATAAATCTTGCCTATCATCCTTTGTTTTTCATTTTCTGTAATCACTGTGTGCACACTTATTGTCATGTTGTGACAATGCAAAATAAAACATATTTTGTACTTAATATGTACCCATATCAGTCAGATCAGATGTTGTAAGCTGACTGTATACGTGTCTGAAGTTTGATCTGTGTGGAGGTGTAATATCATGTGTGCCAGCAGGGGGCAAAGCCCGTTTCCAGGTTCTCCTCTTCTATAAGCAAAGCGCATGAGAAGATGATGATGATGATGATGATGGTCTGAATGTTTATGTCGTGGATGCTGGACTGGATGTACATTATGAATTTCACCCACAGCATTTGCACTTTTTTACATTTTAAATTCACTCCGAGGTTCTCCTTACAGTGAAAGCGTTGTGTTATCCCTTTACTTTGCACAGGTGAAATGTTTGTTTCAAATGCATCTTTTCTATGACATCTGTAGACATTATTTGATGGTAAGGCTTCGGGATTTGTTTGCGCAATCACAACTCGGCGCGTCCCTCGGTTTCTTTCGGGCTGATCGCAGATCAGTTGTTTAATGAAAGGCTTTCTTCGGCCGTTCATTGTTTCGCACGCCCGGACGAACCCTTGCCGGGTCACGGGGTTAACAGGCGCTTTTTTCTTTTTGTTTGGTTTAGTTTCTTTTTGTTCTCTCTCTCTCTCTCTCTCTCTCTCTCTCTCTCTCTCTCTCTCTCTCTCTCTCTCTCTCTTTTCACAGGGTCCCACACAATGGCTTTGCTTCACCTGCCCCCCAAACGCGCACTCGCGCACTCGGGCGCGCGTCCGTCCGCCCGCCCGCGCGCGGCCCGCGGCGGCCCCTCTCCCGTGTCCCCGCCGGAATTGATTATGTTTAGAGGGCTGCTTGTGATTGGTGGAGAAAGGGCGTGGTTGATTGGATAGTTTTGTATCTTGTCAGCCGGGGAGCGACGGCGCGCGTGCGATCGGTCCACATCCCGGGAAAACGGCTCGGGACGCGGCGGCACGCGCACACGCTCGCTGTGAACGCCTCCCGCTCCCTCTCTCTCTCTCTCTCTCTCTCTCTCTCGCTCTCTCTGCCCGTCTCTCTCCCTCGGTCTCCCGCTCCGTGACTCCCGTCTGCTCGTCCTCCGCGATTGTCGTCACGGCCCGCATTCGCTCTGTTTACCCTGCCAGCCCGATGGAGTTTGTCAGGTTTGTCGGTTTCATTGATTCTGTCATTTTTCCGGTTGCCGTAGAAAAGTTGAGCGGTGAACCGAGCGGCTGTTCGTGTTAGTCTGCGGCGCTCCGTTAGTAAACACCGGCGGCTGCGGGTCCGAGGGTCTCAGTTTGAGGCTTTCCCGTGGATTTGTGTTGTCTGGTATGGCTGTGATTTGTTTCTGAATGAAGGTTTTAATGCATCTGCTTTTTTTATTGAGGGTTATTTATTTATGCTTCTTATTTGAACGATGCTTTAAACTTTTTTACTTTATATTTAAAGCGTTTAGGGAGAGGGTTTTTGATTGCACATGCTGTGTAATGTTTGGTTATGTTGTTTTATTCTTTTCATGGCTGTGTAGTTTGTGTTTTGTATAGCATGCTTATAAAATGCCAAACTTGGTCTAATAACTGGTTAGGTGTGTGTGTGTGTGTGTGTGTGTGTGTGTGTGTGTGTGTGTGTGTGTGTGTGTGTGTGTGTGTGTGTGTGTTAGGAAAGGTCTTTTCACACTTACATTTGACACTTGTATTGTGGCCCTCATACTTACTGTGTGTGTGTGTGTGTGTGTGTGTGCACACAAGTGTGACCGTATGCATGCCAGGAGTGTGAATACTGAAACTATTGCAAAGTTTTGACACACTTATGAACGATCTACACCGCACACATGCGTATGACTTACAGTTAAACAGTTATTTTCTTCTGCTGCTGTTAGAAACGTACACGATGTAATATAATCGTTTGAGTTCATATTGATGTGTTATTTAAAGCAAATGTTTAGTCGTTGATTTTCATGGTGATGTGCGACAAGATGCACGTTTCTGATAATCAGGTCAGTTGTGGTCATTGTTCAGTCTTCAGGGGCTTAAGTTAAAGGGTGTCGGGAGAGGACGGAGGAAAAGCGAAGAGAAAAAAGTTAAGGTTAAACACAGAGTCTCGCGGAGGGTAATGCTGCACAGCTGTGACCACCGGGCTCCTGCGTTTAGGGAGAGAGAGAGAGCGGGTGAGAGCTGATTGGTCTGACAGTTTGTAATCAGAGTTGATTTATTGTTCATTAGTAGTGCATTAGGGCCCGCTCTGACTGGGGCTGAAATGCATTTATGTTGTGCCCCGACAGGCCGCGAGCCTGCCAACACCTGTCATTCCTACCGCTCAACTTAAGCAAGCGCGCATTAGCAGCGAGGGTCTGAGAACGTTCACATGTGCGTGTGTTCGGGTGAGATTTGTTGCTTTAAAGGAAAAAAAAACTCAAGTGCTTGTATGTTGCATAGATGTTTTCCAGAAGAAAAGTGTTGGTCATTGAAATTAAGACGGAGAAAGGAAAAAAGTGTGTGTGTTTGTGTGTGTGCTCGTATATCTGTCTTTGTGAGAAGCAGTGTGACCAGTTAGACCGTCAGATTGAGGGACAAAGAGAGTGGCATGTTGGCCGGTCCTCACTTTCTGACACCCCTTTAAAGGGCTGTTTTTAGATTTAGGTTAAATTAGTTAGGTTTATTGTAAATGTCAGGGTTAGACAGTTAGTTGTGATGTTTAGGGTAAGGGGCTAGAGATTGTATTGTGTCGATGAATGTCCTGACAAAGATAGCTGTACAAACAAGTGTGTGTGGTTATCTGGTTGGTAGTTTCAGTGACCTATTTCACAGCCTCTTGCTTTACGTTATGCAGTCAGGATGGAGAATACTTGGACGATGACACACAACATCACCAGCTGTTCTTTTCTGTTGTGCTTCACTCCGTTTTCCCACAGAGGAAATATGCAATGCAAACGTTAGCTTTTGTTTTATCCGCTTTTCTTAAAATGCATTTCATCTTGTTCACCTACAAAATTCCCACAAGCACAGCAGGTGAGAGTCCTCTCAGGAAACGCGGGTGACGAATGACTCTGAGAGACAATTTTATGATATGCAGCAAAAAAGAAAGATTGCTGCTTCCGTGGCTCACACATCTGTAGTGTCGACACCGTACGTGAGCTTTCAAAACAAATTTACACGCTGTAAATGCGTTAAAATTGTGATGTTTCGTAGTCCTCATTATCAAAATACCTAACGACGATCTTTGACTAATTTAGGCTTTGCTAATATTAATTAGCAAAGTCTTTAATTTTAACTTTTAAAAATTATTTCACATAAAACATGTCACAGCAAACTACAATAAAGACACTGCAGGCTTCTCTTATTAGCTTCTGTCAGAGTCTAAAGACGCCGTCTCCCCGATTTAAATATTAATTGACCCTGACGGACGCGTGTCGTACAAAGACCAACAGCACAACACAACTGATCAGAACACATCGCAGTTTACTGAAGCCTTCATGGAAACACGGATTAGCGTTGTCATCCTTCGGGAACGGCGACCTCTCCCATGCAAGGATGTGACGGCCATTGTCTCGAGTAAATTCTCAATTTGAGAGGGATTTGTGAGACTGTGATCTTAATTAAATCTCCGCCGACTCCAATAATGCATCTGAAGGCATGCGCGACGTTGCGTAACCTCGCTGAGCTGGTAAACCATAAATCATATCAGCAGGATGAGTAGAGAGAGAGAGAGAGGAGAGAGAGGGGCATTAGGGTGTATTGGAAAGGTGTAAAGTGGTGAAAGACAGTTCGTCGACATCGTTTTTGGTGGCACATGTCAGGCAGGTTGGTTGTGTGTGACCTTGTGGAGTGATTGTGTCGGTGTGTGTGTGTGTGTGTGTGTGTGTCTCTCTCACTTGGGGTTGCTTTAAGGTGAGAAATGATTATTGCTTTCAGTTCGGGTTAGAATGATCCTATTCACGAGATGAGCGCACATAAACGCCACCACAATGTCGTATTTAATGAAGAGAAACAGATTTTCTTTAAGCACAGACTTTGTGAGTTGGGTCATTTATGTGTCTTAATAAATCATGGTGGAAGCTAATATGTATTGATCATCTTAAGTTGTAATTATAAATGTTGATTACTGACAACCTAATTTGCAGTAATGCATTTTGTCTACTGTTGATAAAGAACAAAAACACTATGCATTAACTACCCACTAATTCCTGCCAATTTAGGTGACGTCAGGCTTGTACGACAACTACATTTCCCATCATGCTCTGTGGCCGCACAAAATAACAAAAATGTAGATATAGGCATTAAACATACTGATATAAGCTTACTGTCTATGTTGGCTAGTATAAGAAAAAATATTAAATTTGGGGAATGTGTCTGTTATCCCGGCCAAAATCATCTGAACACACGTCACATCATAAATACGACTTCAGAACTCATAAGTAGACACTTCCCAGGGGTTCCTGAAGCAGCATTTGGGTCAGGATGTTCTTAACATTCTGCACCCAGAACACACAAACCCCTTGTGAAAACCAAACCGTATTTAATTGTTATGTAGCTGAGATAAAAAAATTCACAGTGTAGTAAAGAATACTGCTGCTGTATGTTTGTGTGTAATGAATCTCACTCACTTGAGTTGTCAGTTTGTGTACTTAGTTTGTATACTACATCATTTTTAAGCAAATGAATCCCAAGCAGTCAGAGAGGTATCAACGGCTGACACATGCCCGTGGCCTCGCAGTGCATAGGTAACACACCCACCCGTCCGTTTGGTGCGATGTGTGTACTTTTAAGCACCAGGTCAGAAGGTCTCAGGGCTGACGTTCTAACCCAGAGTCAGGGCACCTGCAGCGGGGGCTGAAGTAGTGTGGGAGTGTACTGCGCTCTGTTGAGATTGCTAACACGAATCTCATGCTTTCCTTCACCCTGCATGTTTGTTTAACGGTGAACCGGGCCAGCTCTGCTCTGAGAACTTGTTTGTTTGTGGTTTGGAAGTTAATTAAAATGCAATCTGGATTTTTGTTTTTACAGTTGCCCTGAATAGGCCGATTCCCCCCACAGAATCAGCTTGCTAAATGGGCAGAAAATGTGATTCTGATTATCCTGTTTATGTGAACTGTAAACGGCCGTGAGCCTGCCAGAACAGGGAAGAGCGAGATGCATTATTCCTCATCGAGCGACTACAGGAGAGACAAAGAGATCTACACTCCTAGATTGTAATAGTTTAAAAATACAAATGCATTTTTATAAATGCTATATAAATATTACACAACAATGTGCAATATTTTGAGAATTGCATTTTAGTTTTAATCAGCGTTTTAAAACAACTTTTTAACTAGAGTTCTTCTAGAGTTTTTGACTGTGGATTGATTTGTTTTTGCATTCCAGGAAACACAATTTGAACCAAGCGAACGAAAATGAGTTGAACAAAAATTGGTTATTCAAATTGCGTGGGCGACTAATTACACCACTCGTGCAGCGTGAAATTCTTATTTCCGTGGTGTGCCGCGCATGGATGTTACATGGATATCTCTGGACAATGTAAACCACGAGGCTTCAAACAGACGAAACCTTCTCTGATTTCTCAAGGGCTTGTTATTTTGTACTTCTCGATTCTATTTGATGTCCTGACAAAACAAGATGACACCAGGGGAGCAGGCATTAAAATTTGATTTTTCTTTTTTTCCTGCCCTCTTTCTTTCTCTTCCTTTGCAACCTGTTTTCCGTGCGGTCAGTTCAGTGTATGAGACGTTCTGATTGAAGTTGCCCCCCATAAGTCTTTACTCTTCATCTTAATTGCCCGTTTCTCTCTCTCTCTCTCTTTCACTCTGCATGACATTTTGCTGTTCGAGAAAGACGGCATTGTTCATTAGTCAGTATCAGTGTTTCTGAGGTTTGTCAGATGTTTCCTTGTTAGAGTTGTATTGCCGGCCGTAGTTTCCTGTTCTTCATCACGTAGTGAAGACGGACAGAAAGATACGTGATTATACGCAATATCCAGCAGCCATTGTTTGGTGGATGTGTCTATAAGCTACATTTGCCACCTTTAAAATACAAAAAAGCATAATTGTAATGTTTTTTTTATTGTCTACTTTTAAGGAAGCAGCATGATTGTATGTTACTGTTTTTTTTAAGTAATGTATTTCTAAAATAAATTCTTGGGTTGACAGTGTCATGACATTTTCAAAGTTTTAAAGGGGCTTAAAAACCTTTGACTCGTGTGGATTTACATAACATTTATTTGAGACGCTACAGATGTTTGCATGTGCCGGCATGTGAAAGTTCAGCGTACAGTATTTGATGCGTGTGTGTGTGTTATGGGAAGGGCTGGTGGACGCAGGCCTGTGCTAGCACATTGCCTACAGTCACACAGCAGCTGGTAAAGTGTGTGTGTGTGTTTCTACACCCACACCTGGTCGACACCACTCCTTAGCAAAATTCATAACCTTCAGCTTTCTCTGGTTTGTCCACTTTTTTCCCACCCTCCTAAGAGCAAACAAATCTGGTGCTATTCAAAGCTGTCCAATCGACAGCTGAAATATGCGTTCGTAAAATTCCTCATATCCTGTTAGGCCAGATATCTGCCTTATCTCCAAGCGTTTTCATCACAAGACGTTTCGAAATATGTATTTGTTCTCTCCCCTCACCTCTTATCAACCGATACGACCGTTTACCGCAATTCATAATAATAATTCCATTCCACACACTTCCACAATTACGGCAGTGGAGGCGAGGGAGCCGCTCAGTACGGTAAGCGGCGGGATCCTTCACTTCTCTTAAGTGCTGCTGATATAGTGGCCGGGATGATATTTTTCAGCTGAAGTGGTTCTGCTCTGCGGCGGCCCGTCTTAAAGAGATTCCAGCTCATTCACCAGCGGATTAAATGCTAGTAGTTACAATGATCAATAGGTTAAGAGAAGGCCCATCCCTCTCTCCACTAATGACCTCAGTGGTAATGGGCAGTAAAATGTGAGCTGTAATAGCCTTTCCACTGGAGCTGAGGTTTCACAGAAGTGCATACACACACACACACACAGGTTCAAGTGAGCGAGGAGGGTGTGAAACTGGTGACAGTGTGTCTGTAAGGTGTGGAAATAAAGCATTTAATTGGCATTGTGATTCGCGGCCTGAATGTTGATGTGCTTTAGATGTTTGTTTGAAATATTTTCCATCTTTTAGGTAGTTGCATGAAACCAAACATCATATTCTTTTTTTCAATTTAAACAAACTACAGAGAATATGAATTTGTGTTGAGATTATATGATGTGGTTTATGTAAAGTCTTTATTTGATCATTGAAAATGCTATGAAAGTTTATTTGAAATTTGCTTCACACCGAAGATCAGTTTGCATTTTAAACTTTGTGCTGCAAATTTAGTAAATAAAATTGATGTGCAATCCAGCAATTGCGTGTTTCTGCAGAGTTTGCCTTTATCTCATCTTTAGAATTGGCATATAAATAAGTCCACGTTTCTCATTCAAACTTTAATAAAAAATATATTAAAAAACGCCTTAATTACAATCACAGATTTTGAGACGACAAATCCTTCTGATTGCCGAGTGTAACTGTACAAATGTGTGTTAGTGTGAGTGTTTTAGCTGTTGTCACCCACCCACTCGTCTGCCTCTGACCTTCAGAATAGTTCATCAAAATTAGTGGCGCTGAGAAATAAGGACACGGCTGCATAATGACTGTGAAATGAAGAAATCAAGGGGTGCAGCCTATGCAAATGGCGCTAAGCCATGTGAAAAATGGACCCCATATTAAGACGTAAAGGCAGCGTGTTGGGCTGTGTTAATGAGCATGCTTATGTGTTCAGCTTTGGCCTGGGTGCCACCCAGCTCACAGAGAATGTTCTCAAAACATTACCTAATGTTCTCTGAAAGTTTTCTCAAAGTTATCAAAAACTGGTTTTGTATTAATGTTAGTGGAAAGGTTTTTTTTAACCTTAAAAACATTCCCTAACAACAAAAAGCTCCCTATATATGTATAATGCACACACACACACACACACATATATATATGATAATAATTATAATAATTACCCATAAGTTGTTAGGGGAGCTTTTTCAAAAATGTTAAAGAATTTAAATGTTTGAATAATGTTGTTAAACCAAGCAGTAATGTTAATACAACATAAAAAACTGGATGTTTAGAATGAACTTTCAATATAACGTTTTTAACTGTTTAATTACGTTGAAGTAACATTCTTACAACCTAAACTTGTTAGCTGGGCACATACTGTATTCTCTGGTCTGGTTTGCCATCGAGTATACAGCTAATGTAAACACAAACTCATGGTTTGATAGCCTCTATTGTATTGGCTGTATATTAAGTGTTCATTAAAGGTGTTTGTTTTTTTGTTCCCATCAAAGTGGGGTGAATTGGGCGGAGTCTGTGTGGAGGTTAGCCCCACCCCCTTGCAAAGAAAACAGACTCAATTACATCCGTCAAGACATGACAAATCCAAACACGTGTCAGTGGTTCCGACTGAGAGCCGCAATTGGGGTAACCTTGGTGAAGAGAGACTGTCGACCTAATGTCTGGCCAATCAGGAGCAGATGTGAGACACGCATCTGCGATCGCGCACACTCCAGCTAAAACACGCTGGGGATATGTTAACAGTCGCAAACGCTCGCCACTATCGTGTCAGCACAGACGTGGTTTGTAAGCCAATGTCACAAAGGAGAGATTTTAATGGTACAGCATGTCAAAAAGAAACACTGGCATTACACACACACTCATACATGCACTACATTCACAAAGCATTCTCTCCATTTAGAGATCCCTGTCGACTGCGTTTCAGGACCCTCTCAAAGCCATCACATGTCATTTTCTTTCCAGGCGTAATACACTCACCCTTTTCATTCAAGCATGTTTGTGCCCTTTAGTTTGTTTTGTTGTATTTTTTTGTAGCGAGAACATTTGTTTCTCTACTTACAAATTGTTTTACTGATTAACAAAAAACAACACACAGTCAACGCATTCTTTTCTCAATGCGCATTTATCAACTCACACAAATTGATATTCAAAGAAGTTTATGTACACAACAAAACAGTTGTGACCCATTTTGCTGAAGTATCGCAGGTTCAGTGCGCTTCTCACTGATAAAGAGGGACGAAAACAATCATGAAAATACAATCAAAACATGGACAGTACTTCAGAATCATGGCCAGCGGCCTTGTTGCAAGAGTGGCGTGTTTGATGATGGAGTTTGAACGTTGACAGTCTGCGGTTGTTTGAGCGTGTTTGTGGTTTTCCTTTTGTATCTGTCAGTCTTCCATCAGTCACGCAGCTTCGGCTTCTCGTATCACTGGTCCTGAAAGCTCCTCAGGTGATGTTTGAAAAACAGATCAGACCATGGTGACAGGCCTGTGAGAAGAAGCGCTTGCTTGCGTGGTCCGATGTAACTTTGAGGTTGCAGGATGAGTCTTGTGGAATTCTTGTGGACGTTTGCTGTTGCATTCATTCAACTTTCCTTCTCCTGTGTGTTTGTGTGTAGGTTCCAGTTTCCATGGCTATGATGACACCACAGGTCATAACTCCTCAGCAAATGCAGCAGATCCTCCAGCACCAGGTTCTGAGCCCCCAACAGCTCCAGCTCTTACTGCAGCAACAACAAGCACTGATGTTACAGCAGGTAATTCATCTCTTGCTTTCTGTCCTGATGTCTGAAACCATTAACCCTTACATTTCACACCGTAATTAACTAAAGCAGCATGCACAATATTACATTACATATTAAATATTACATTACATATTAAAGCCAGAACTGTATCCAGCTAACAATATTGAGCTGTAAGAACGTTTCCCTAATGTTTCCATGAAATAACAGCAACATTGCAAATGTTATTTTGAATGTTCTAGGGATGTTCAAAAAGTCAAGTTTTTTTAAATGAACATTACTGCTTGGTTATCATTATTCAAACATTTTTAAAACATTCCCCTAACAACTTAAGAATAACCTTTTTGAGATGATATATAATGTTAATGAGAAAATGTTCTACTAACATTACTGCAAGAATGTTTTTGATAACTTTTAGTGAACGCTAGCCAACATTCTGAGAATGTTCCTTCTTTGCTGGGTAACACATTTACATTTATGCATTTCACAGACACTTATCCAAAGTCTGTGATTTCAAGTTGTTTTCAAGCTGTGATTTCAAGATGTGTGTTCCCTGGAAATCGAACCCACAACCTTGTGTGCTGCTAACACTGCTATACCATCTGATCTACAGGAATTACAGAGAAACAAATATTACGTATGACAATATTACGTCATCTACTTCTCTGTTCTCTTTTAATCTAGAGTACATTCTTGCTTTTCAACTGTTGCTCCACGTATATAACAAACAACTCCAACGTGTCACATGCACATTACAGGAATTTCACACATCTAATGAAGCACAACGTGAGATTTCACAGGAAGTCTGACACGATTCAAACAAATGGCTAGAATTCATATACAGCAGGTCTTCACGCTAAATGACTGTACGCTTTCCCTGATTGACATTTGTCACAGAAAGGTGAAATATGTCATTTTTCCATCGTTAAAATTCTCAGGTCATTTCAATAAACTTGTGAACCCTGCTGTGGCGTTTCTCTATAATTTCCTTTCTTTGAGGTCAGCTAAGTTGTTTTTGGTGCAGGAAAGTTTCATGTGGACTATAATGTTATGAAAATATAGAGCGTGGCCCCTTTAATTTATTCGTGTGTGACTTTGCAGCAGCAGCTCCAGGAGTTCTACAAGAAACAGCAGGAGCAGCTTCACCTTCAACTCATCCAGCAGCAGCATGGAAGCAAACAGCAGAGTAAAGAGGTAATGCTGAGCGCATCACTTTACACGCATGCACATACATGCGTGTCCACCAGCTGTTTCCCACCAGCACACATACAAAATCATTCCTGCCGCTCTGTGTGTCTTATTTTGAGTTTCGACAGCGGGAAAAGCTTCAAGTCATTTCCTGCTCTTGTATATCTTAAAACCGGGTTCTAACAAAGTGACAAGTGATATAAATTCCCCCTTGAGTTTTTCATTTTAACCAGTAATGACTGCGACAAACAAGAATGTGTTTTGTTGATCGCTTGCTTTCTGTTTCTCTGTCTTTCTCTGTCTGAAGTTTTTCATCAAAATCTCTGAAATGCCTTGCTTAGTCAGCTGATGTTACCAATCCCTTTATCTGGCATTTCCTGCACTTCAACCACCTGTTCTAGAAAGCACACTTTTATTAATGTAGCATTCCCAAATTGACTTTAAACATCAAAAACGATCTGATTGGCATTAGATTAGGTCAGCGTTTTAAGAGTAAAAAGTCTTATATCATGCCTGGATAGAACATTTTATTAGTTATAGAGTTATCTCTGTGTGTGTGTGTGTGTGTGTGTGTGTGTGTGTGTGTGTGTGTGTGTGTGTGTGTGTGTGTGTGTGTGTGTGTGTGTGTGTGTGTGTGTGTATAAGACACAAATATACACATGGGGTTTATCTCAAGATGGTAGTAAATATGAAAGTTTTTCTGCCTGCTCTAATGACATCTGGAAAAGGCGAGGCTTCGGACAAAAGCTGTGATTATTGCTTGGTCAAAAGCAGTTCAAAGACTATCAGAGTTTCACTTTTCAGTTTCCCCTCAGAGACTGTCCTTCTGTTACAGCAGAGAGAGAGAGCGTGTATAAATTAAGCCAAATGTTATAAAACGCGCGCTCGCAAACTCACTTCAAAGTCCCACGACTCACTAATTAATAAACTGAGGGCTTCAGTTTGGACAAGTTGTGGTGCATTGGCTCCATAAATCAATGCGGGTAGACTGATTCTCTGGCTTATGACAGAGGCTGTCACTCTCTGTCTCTCTCTCTCTCTTGAGTCAGAAGGACACATGAAGGAAAGGGACTTGAGAACAGGCATCAAAAAAAGAGAGGGTTTACCGCTAGAAGAAGAAACAGTTGATCAGAATGGAGCGTGACGAACAGTGGAATAAATACATCGTTTTAAAGAGTATTATGTATGATCACAGGAATTTGACGCAGCTCTCGAGAGGCTCTCCTCCGTCTGCCCGTGTTTTTCTCACTCTCGCTCCCTCTCCTCCCTCTCCTTCGTCTTTCTCGCGCAGCCATCAAAAGACAACGCGCGAATTCTAGCAGCGACTCCCCCCACGGGGGTCAGACAATAACCTCCTGCTGCTGCTTTGTGCCTCTTTTATTTAAGAGACAACAAAATTTCTGAGGTTTTCAAAGATTTTTAACTTTGGAGTGGAGACGAGGCAAGAAAAGGGCCTGCCAGTGTCAGTCTGGATCATGTTGTCATCTGCTCTGTTCTCGCCTCGTTCGCGTGCCACTCCGAGTTAACCTCGCGATCACCACGTCAGGACAACGCTAGGTGAACGTTTGTGAGTGGAAAGGCACAAGCTGTCACAGCGCTTGAATGAAATGTATGCTTCTAACAATTAAATTAAATATCAAAGACAACTTCAGAATGAACCATGTTTATTTTTATATACATTTTCAATAATTCATCTGTTCAGGTTTTTTGTAGTAAAAACATCTTTTATTAAATGTAATAACTGCATCCGTGCAACAACTTTTCTGCTGATGTTACTAATGGCTTTCGAGTGGGGAACAATAATGTTAATTTAAAATATCATAGCTTTTTTTTTACAGTCCCACATTATTTTATGCCATGTACAGATCTTATTCTGGGAAGGTGCCATATTTTTTTCACATGTAAAAGCTAATAGGTTGTGCTGTGTTGTACATGTTGTCGATCGTAAGCTGATGTAACATTGAAAATACATCCTTACAAAAAATTCCTGTTGACAGAGAGTCTAGAAAAGTTATGTTGTGAATATCAGATTTGATGCTCCCTTAAGACCTTGAGGTTTATTCTGTTTCATTCGGAAATGTCACATTATGAACGTTAAGTACATTGTGAGTACTGTTTTATGTTAGCTTCAATATTTGTCCCCAGTGCTCTTCCTCTTCTAGGTTTCAGCAGGAAATTGATGAGGATTGGCTTCATTATTCATTTGGCGTCACAATGTGATTTTAGGATAGAATAATTCCTTGTATTTATTGTAGTTAATCCTTTTGATTCTCACGTAGACTCATTCATTCAATTTGTGTGTTGCACATTTTTTAAAATAATATTTACGAACATTTGCACAACATAAGGACTCCACAGCTCTGACTGTTTATATTACATTTAAGCATTTGTACAACTGAAGCCTCGTGCTGTAGGTGCAGAGGGGGATTGTGGGTAGTGGGGGGGGTTATGGGTGGAGGAGAGAGAGGGCGGCTTTCAAACAAAGCAAAAGACCATTGACAGGCAGATGAGGATGGGTGGACCATGAAAGACAAAGGAAAGAGAGAGGTGGGGGAGAGAGAGAACACTTTATCAGGATTTTTCAGCTCTGTTCTGGGTCTAAAGGTTGACCTGTCCGCGACTGTGCTGCGAGACCTTTTTTGTGTGCTTTTTGTTTGGAGAAGTAAACACAAAGTTACGCATCCTGTGTTTGGGAAGAGGGTGCGGTACACAGCTTGGCAAAGCCACATTTGTGCTTTAATGCTCAGACAAACACACACGCACACACACCGCAAACACACAAACGTGCAACCCTTGCGGTATACCTTTCACTTCAGCCCTGCCAGAAACCTTCAGAGGAACCACAGCAGACTTTAGCTGTTGTCACGGAGATGTCATAAAGCATGGTGAGGGTCATAAACAACAGCATTCACGTTGAAAGGACTCAGTGAGTAGGTTCAATAGCCCCTATATTTCCATAACATCACCCGTTTGTTTTGACTGAGGGGCGATCAGGGATGTTAGATAATTTCCTCCTATTTATCGTTCTGACTACGCAGCAGTTCGTTCGGCGTCCATCCCTCTCCTTCTGTCTTTCAACACCCTCTTGTTCCCTTATGCTTGTTTCCTTTTCCCCTCTACAATCAGACTCTCCCCGCCTCTTTCACGCTCAACTGGAAACTTCCCTGGTTTTCCGCCGATCTGCCCTCAACGTTCCTCCACCCTCAGCTGTAAAGATCAAGGTAGCTGGTCTCCACTGGATGTTGGTCACTGGATTGTCTAGTGACCAGGCTTTTTAACTAGCTCTACCAGCAGGCTTAACCAGCATTTTCTCTTTAGCGGCCCCATTCTTTCCACACCCTTAAAATGCTTCTTAAAAGTCTAATTTTAAGTCAAAATATATTCAAATACTTTGTTATTCAAGGTTAATCGAAGTCAGATATAAAGAATCCTTTGAAGGATTGAGTTCTCCAGAAGTATAAACACAGGCACTTTAAAAACGTCCTGTCCAAATCAGAAGCATTGGCTCATCCAATAGCATCATTCTGGGGTGGGGCTATCGGTTTTGTTCACCCAATGGCAGAAAACCTGTTTGAAAACAGTCATCATTACAGTTTTGCCTGAGGCACAAAAATGACGCGCTTCACCTTTAAGAATTCCTCTCTGTCAGATCTTTCTCTAGTGCATAAGTGCCCTTAAAGAGACGACAAGCGTTTGGCTCTCTTCACTCTGCATTGAAATACTGCTGAATATTAAAGACTTCCTTTTAGTCGCAGGTTGTTTGTGGAGTTATGAATGGCCATAATTAAAATCCTGTGGCTCTTATTAGGAATGATTAACAACACTCCATTATTTGTCACGAGACACCCAGACTCCTCGTTAATTAAGACGGGATGGGATCATGGGAATGGACCTGTCGCTGGCTGTTTGTGTGTGTTTTTATCAGCCCAGAGTGAATCAGTGTTTGTGCATGTGTTGACATAATTGTTTGTAAGTGTACATCTCTCATTCTCTCTCTCCTTCTTTTTCATTTTCTCTCCCATTCATTATCTCACTCTCTCTGCTGCTGTCTCTCTCTCTCTGTCTGCAGGTGTCTGCGCAGCAGTTGGCCTTCCAGCAGCAGCTCCTCCAGGTTCAGCAGCTGCAGCAGCAGCATCTTCTGAGTCTGCAGAGACAAGGGCTGCTGTCCATCCAGCCTAACCAGACTCTACCCCTGCACTCCCTCACTCAGGGTAAGCGCACACACACACACACAGACTCTACCCCTGCACTCCCTCACTCAGGGTGAGCTCACACACAGAGACTCTACCCCTGCACTCCCTCACTCAGGGTGAGCTCACACACACACACACAGACTCTACCCCTGCACTCCCTCACTCAGGGTGAGCTCACACACACACACAACTCTACCCCTGCACTCCCTCCCAGGGTGAGCTCACACACACACACAGACTCTACCCCTGCACTCCCTCACTCAGGGTGAGCTCACACACACACACAGACTCTACCCCTGCACTCCCTCACTCAGGGTGAGCTCACACACACACACACACACACACACACACAGACTCTACCCCTGCACTCCCTCACTCAGGATGAGCTCACACACACACACACACACACACACAGACTCTACCCCTGCACTCCCTCACTCAGGGTGAGCTCACACACACACACACACACACAGACTCTACCCCTGCACTCCCTCACTCAGGGTGAGCTCACACACACACACACACACAGACTCTACCCCTGCACTCCCTCACTCAGGGTGAGCTCACACACACACACACACACACACAGACTCTACCCCTGCACTCCCTCACTCAGGGTAAGCTCACACACACAGACTCTACCCCTGCACTCCCTCACTCAGGTGAGCTCACACACACAGACTCTACCCCTGCACTCCCTCACTCAGGGTGAGCTCACACACACACACACACAGACTCTACCCCTGCACTCCCTCACTCAGGGTAAGCTCACACACACAGACTCTACCCCTGCACTCCCTCACTCAGGGTGAGCTCACACACACAGACTCTACCCCTGCACTCCCTCACTCAGGGTAAGCTCACACACATAGACTCTACCCCTGCACTCCCTCACTCAGGGTAAGCTCACACACACAGACTCTACCCCTGCACTCCCTCACTCAGGGTAAGCTCACACACACAGACTCTACCCCTGCACTCCCTCACTCAGGGTGAGCTCACACACACACACACAGACTCTACCCCTGCACTCCCTCACTCAGGGTGAGTGAAGACCCAAAAGCTTATATCTTACTGTTTCATGTATACTTTATTTTTATTGTTTTGATAAATTTGTTTAGGATACTTTTTCTGTTCCATTCTCTTCTCTGTTATCTTAGATTGGCTTCTCATCAACCCCTAAACATACTTGCACCATTGTGTTCTAACCTCAGCCCACTAGACTAGTCAAAGATTAATCACTTCACAAGCAGCCAGTGAGTCAAAAGGTGTTTTTCCAGGAGGTGTATTGCTTTATTTTTCTTTGTCATGTTTACTTAAGGACCGGCTACAGATTGACAAAGAGCGCATTCATACCGGTTATGTTTTGAGTTTTTTTTTCTTTTCTTTTTTTCCAAAGTTGACTGTACTCTCCTCGGCTAAAACAAACAAGCCCATAACAAGATAAGACCAAATATAGGATGGGGCAGGGTTTCTTGGGTAACTCGCGAAAACAAACTGTTTGTTCGCTTTTGTAATTGTTTGATCAGTCCCATAGTCGCAAAACTGAGCCACTCCAAATATCCACAATACCCGGGGCCAGGATGCTACATTTTTATTTCCCTACCAAGTGATTGATCAAATCTTAGAGGAGTCGTTGCTAAATGTTTGATAAATACTGACAAATGTCAAGAAAACATAGCAATACACATAAGCATAAGATAAGATAATAAATGTATATACTGTATAAGTGCCATTTGTTAGTAATGGATTAAGTTGATTTCCTAGCTTAGCACCAGTGCGTTTAGTTGTCATATTAGTTTGAAATAGTAAACCTGGTTGGGTAACTTTACCAGGCCATAGTGCCACTCTTACACCATATTGGTTGTTAAAACAGCAGTTAAAACACTTACAGTGTGAGAGTATGTGTTTGTGTGTGTGTGTGTGTGTGTGTGTCCTCCACATTTTCTGTTTCACTGTTAGAAGTTATTGATGACCTTTATTTCTTTCACACTCCAGTACATTCGTTCATGCTTCAACAACCCTGTTTTCCATTCGCAAGATGTAATCTACAATATTCAGTAGTTAGCTGAGTAGTTAGCATTGGGGTGATAACGTGTGTGTGTGTGTGTGTGTGTGTGTGTGTGTGTGTGTGTGTGTGTGTGTGTGTGTGTGTGTGTGTGTGTGTGTGATTATGCGCTTGGGCGGACTACTAAGGAAGATAACTCGGCCAGGGAACAAGGCTGAAATTGGCATATTTATTAGACATGTCGACTTTGATGTTTAAATAAAATCGTTTAACATCACAGCTTCATGTTTAACGTACAGGCACATCCAGTCATTTTCTACACAGTGAAAAAAAATTGTTTACGAGTACGCAAGCTAGCTCTCTGGCACGGCGGTGACATCTGAAACTTCCATCAAAACAATGTGTTTTTGTGCGTCGTGTGTGAGCGTTTCGGAAAAACGAGCCTGGATCACTCCTGCAGGGAGATGATTTTTTTGACGTTAATGTTTAAAGTTTTGGAGAGGGTCAGGCAGAGTCTGCTGTGAATTATAGCAATGTGTTAGAGGAGATAAATATCATAAAAGGGGGTCCAGAGAGAGAAAACAACTGTTGACTTCAGCAGTATGTGTAAAATAAAAAACAGAACCAATGAATATTTAAGGCAGAGAGAGGTAGATTTATTTTTTTTATACAGAGGTAGAACTACTTTTAAGCCTGTTGTTTTAGATAAACAGTATATTGTCTTAGTATACCATAGTATATCATACTAAGTAGTATATCATAAGTAAACCTTTTTAATTAAATTTGGGGGGGGGGGCATTTTTAGAACATTTTTAAATGGTGTTTTTAATGTTTTTGTTACTTAATGGAAACATAAGGGAAACGTTCTTACAATCTAAGATTGTCACCCGAGTTCACTCTCATAATTCCGTGAACTCTCTGAATAGAACAGGAATAAGGATTTAAAACCAGAGTGACACCTGTATCTGGCTGCGTTGCACACATGCTTTCAGTTTGCTGTTTATATTAGTGTGAACGCCAGATGTGTGTTTGTCCCCCATTTTTCACTCTTTTAGCCTGTTTTCATCTGAATCTGCCCTCATACACACATCACGATCTGTGGTGTCCCTGTAGCTCAGTTCCATCCCTGACCACACATTAGTTAAGTTGTCCAGTCAAGGGCCACAGGACACCGACAAGACAAATTTGCCACTAATATGAAAGCAGAGAATGTGACCAGGCATGAAGTGTGATGTGCACACGGGCCCATCAGGGGACTCCGGCCCCTCGTCCAGCTTCACTGGCAGTGATTGATTGGCTGGCAGTGCGGCACTGTTTAATAGCTTCTGTAGCATTAGGGAGGAACATATTTAAGGCCTTAGGGCTGCATATCAAAGGCCCCAGCGATCATAACCCCTTTTACAGGAGAAAGAGAAGATTTCTGCCGCACAGAGCAAAAAACTAATAGTAATGTCAGCTTGCAGTTGTGCCACTGTTGAGAAAGACACAGTCGCTGATTTCCACGGCCCCAGCGCGCAGCACTATTTTTTATCGGGCTGCTGATGCTTCGCAGCTAATGTGGTTGCGAACCTTAAATCAACTTTCCACTTGCTCCAACGTGGTCACTGGGGTACTGGAGGTACAAGGACAGGAAAAGGTTGAAGCGAGAGATCGGAGCCCCTGTCTGGGTGTCGGCGTTACCTGCTGTGGTAAAAATTGAGTTGCTTTGCTGGCGATCAGTCAAACGTCTCAGTGACATCCATTTTTTAAAAGCACAAGTGTGTATCTTTGGCTTTTAATGAGTTAGAGGTGTGCTGCTGAAAAATGACTTCTGGGCCGTTAAAGCGATCTGGACTTTACCAGACGGATTTAAAGACAAAGAACTGTTTTAATGTTACGTGCTATCTGTGAAAACATTACATGCATCATCTGACGATAATGCAGTGAGGTTCGTATAATTGGTTGAAAGGTTACGATAGAAGAGATGGAGAATTTTTTTTTAAATGTATTTGTTGGTCTGAGGTGTGATGATGAAGGACAGATGCAGAAATGCAAATAAAGGTATGGTTGAGAGACAGACAAAGCAGAAGAAAGAGAGAGATAGAGGGAAAGGTTTATGGGAGGTGTCAGAAACAACAAGACAGCTTCGTCCCACCGTTACCACTCTCATCAGCCCCTCCTCCCCTCAGCTTGGATTCGTTTCAGTAAACAGTGGTGTCGGGGTCACCTGGACTTGTAGGTAATTGAGGGAGAGTGGGCCGCCCTGTCAAGCGCGTCGGCTAAAAATACATCGCACACTGTCACTGCTCTCCGAGTGGGGGGAAAATGATTGTTCCCCTCGACGTCCAAACCCAAAACAATCACCAACACCATGACCTTCTGTCGCGAAAGCACACAAACTTTTCCCTCCCTCACAATGACACCCACAAAGACGCAAAAACAGCCAGCCGATACCTTCAGGTCTCCTTCGGATGGCGTAGTCGGAATTAGAGGGGTTTCAATGCAGTTTGCTTTTATAACATTGTGTGAATGCCACTAAAACCACCACAAGACAGACACAAAAGCTCGCAACGTGCCCAAGGAAGCAAAAGATGCCGCTTGGCATGCGGGAAGGTTATTGATTCGTCCTACAATAATGTTCGGCGGCTCTTTTATATGCAAACGATCTTGTGTGAATTTATGGCAGTCCTACCAGACTCATTTCACAGTTTTTAGTCTCTGTCTCTTTGTCTGTCTCTCTGGAGTCTTAGTCGCCTCATTAGCTTACTGTTCTCCATTACCGGCATAATTAAAATCTTTAGTAGCTTATCAAATTAAAAATATTTTCTGCTGATCGTATTGAGATCTTCACCTCGTCGTTATTTTGCCACAACAGGAATAAATTAAGACTAAGCAAATCTGGTGCAAACGCATTATGGCAGAGCGCTTGAAAGAGGCCACTTCTGCTATCTGTAAAGTAAATTATTATGAAGGGGAGAGAGAGAATTAGAAAATGGGGGGGAGGAAGGGAAAACAAGGAGACGGATAAGGATAATCGGAACAAAAATAGCTCATTTTAAAATCCATTTAATTGTGGTGTTAAGCAATTGAGCCTCACTACCACCCAAAAGGCTCTTACCCATTTAATTTCACAGAACATACAAAGAATTTTTGCAGTTACAGTGGAAGCGAACGATGTGCGCCAGCTAGATGCTTGCTGCTGTCACATTTAAGATTCGATTTTTGATTTTTAAAAAACTTTTAAATAAAAAAAGGATGATTTTAGGATAGCAAAACAATTTTAATGCATATGCCTTGTATATAAAATAATTGTCGGCCAAAAGGTGTGGACAGGTTGTCGAGATGCCTTTGTGTATTCTTTGAGCACTTTTGAATACAGGAAAAGGCCTCCAGGATCGTGTACTGTACACTCAAGTGGCTAATTTCATTGTTTCCCTTTCTAATTCTCAGTCTGTTAGCGCTGAAGCGTAGCGTGAAACACTCTGTTTATGTGCGTGTCTCTTGTGGGTGTGTGTCTCGTTTGTGTATCTGTCACACAACTGAGGCAACATCTTGTCTTCAAGCGATTTTTCTTCTCACTTATCTTCTCTTTCTTCAAAGGCTATACGAGCTTGACTTGTTAAATGAAGTTTAAGTCGTCTGTGTCAATTGGAGGCGGGGCAAAACTTTAAGCATTTTGCACATTAACATGCTTTCGAGCGTATTACCCCAGGGTCTTGTGCGTTCTTTCACTTTTTCTTCGTCCTCTCTCGGATAGGGATGTTTTTGTGTTCTTGTTTTGTGTGTGTGTGAGAGAGAAAGAACTGGCTGACTTCCTTGTCAGAAGAATAATGGTAATTATTCAAATTTCATGCCTTGTCTTTATGTTAATTATTTACTTCAAGCATGAAATGTGCGTGAATGCCAGGGAATTTTTGTACACAAACACGCTCCACAAAGCATGCAGGAATAGAGAGAGAGATTGAGTGAGAGAGGGCAGACGGCGCATATCAGCCTGTAGTGGAATAATTAATGCCCCTCTTTTGTTTACTGAGCCCTTGTTTTTTATTTAATTATACCACGAGTAGAACCAGATTAGCTCTTAATTGATTTAATTATCCAATTTGTTTGTGGCAGGCGTGATTCCAGCTGAACTGCAGCAGCTGTGGAAGGAGGTAACAAACAGTCACGTGAAGGAGGAGAACAGCGCAACCAACAATGGTCACCGGGGCCTGGACCTGTCCTCTCCCTCCCCAGCCCCCCATAAAAACATCAACCAGCACGGATCCACCAACGGCCAGTACATCAGCCACACGCCCAAGAGAGAGAGGTAAGACCACTGCCCGCCACTGACCTGAGAGTGTCGAGATCATAACTTCATGAATGTTAGAGGTTTCTTCTAAAAATGCCACAAAGATGAGTATATAAAAACAACCGGGTCATGGAGTAAGAATATAGAGCTGTAAAATAGATGTGGCTAGCACAGCTCGGATCATGTGGAAGAACTTGAGTTTGTATTGAAATGAGTTTTGGTGGCAGACTTTGATGCAGTTAGCAAACCTGAGCAGAGTTTATGATGTTAAGTCAACTCTAGGAGATGTGTAGAGATTACTGAGAAGTTAGAGACCCAAACAAAGGTATTTGTTTCCTCAGAATGCTCTCCATTTAGTCCCACTGATGTCGAGGGGAAACAAATAAGATTTGTCAAATGTTGATTTGTCTTTCCTTTGGATCTTGTGGAGTTTCTTGGCAGGTTCATACAAAGAAAAAAGATTGCATTTTAAAAGTTTAAATGGCAATGTTAGTTTAGATTTTTAGATTTTTTTTTTGTTTTCTGTCAGTCCCTCCTTTTAAAAAAACTGAACATTCAGTGGGCTGTAGCGTTTTCCTGACATCATCGAGAAGCAAACAAGTTCTCTCAGTATCCACATTGAAGGTGGAAATCCCTGTAAGGGAGGCTGGGTTGATGGACAGGTACCCATAGGGCATTTTCTGCAAATGAATATTAATTTAGCGCTTCTAAGTACCTCGGCATGTTCATTAAGGGCCTGGAGTCTGTCCGCTTAGTCCTGGTCATCAGGGAATTCCTGCCAACACCTGGGAGAACGGCATTGTTAGAAAGGTTAGATTACTGTAATGGAAAGAAAATCACTTCCTGTGTTCATTATTAGGGCTATATCTCGTATTTTTCGGTATTGCACCTGGTATTGCATTGTCCTAAAAACGACAGCTGTTTCACACTAGTACTATAATGTACTATTTATTTTTTTAGAATTTGAACAGTTTTTGGAGTAAATAATACAAGCTTTAAGGCATGCTTTCAGCACTGGATCTAAACGAAAACACTCTGTTAACAAAAACAATTCCAGCATTCCGTAACTTTTGCCTCTCTGTTACTATCTCTGTTTGAAACATAAATTTGCAGGTTACTTTACATTTTTATGTATGTTGAAGTCAGATGAAGTCAAACTGACATTTCCTGAGAAATTAGACGTGACACATACGTTTTTTATAAACTTATCGTTAGGAATCGGGTATGGTAAGGAGACAGTTTAAAACACTAATCTGTTACGTACTTGCTAAGTAAAAGATTGTTGTTTATTTTTAACACAAAAGTTAGGGATTGCAGCTTTAATTTGCAAATGGATAAAATTGTAGTTTCAAAGCGTACGTAACAAGTAAATTTCAAGGGAACATATTATTGAACGTTGTGGTTACGGGCACTTGCATGACGCAGTACAGCTTTGCTAAACAGTTCTTTAAACCCTTGACACTTGAAGATTTATTTGGAGGAAGTATTGCCTCGCTGTGTCTTTAAGGAAGAAATTAATTTAGTTTATAACACATTGACTTGTTTTCATGTGCTCAAGCCTGATCTTTGAACCTCTGATGAGAAGCCTTCAGGCGCTATGAGCTCATTTGTTTGCATCTCTCTCACTCTGTCTCTCTCTCTTTTCCTCTTCTTCTCTGCCTCCCCACATCTGACTCACATTTGGCTGATCAAAACCAACGTGTCGTTATGAAAGTGATGCAAACGAAAACACTTTTAGTGCTGCCACACAAGCTGTAGCTGCAGGTAAAGAGAAGGTTCAGGCACAAGTGTATCTGTGTTTTCAATCTGTGTAGGCCAGAACAGAGTCAGTGACAGGTTTGCTCAACATGTGCAGGGTTTTTATACTGGGTATGATGTCACTGACATTGTGCGTCTTAGGGGCACTATAGTAACTGCAGAGCAGGTACTGTAAATACAAACTGTATCGAAATCAAAGATCTTTTTGCTGCGATTATTCCTGTTCCATTTTCTAGTGTTACATCTCTTCTTCATACTCCATACTTCATATTACCAAATTCATAGTACACAAATATTGGGTACAACGGTCTTCAGTTACATCTAGTTATATGTATATTTCTGTACTTTTTCACTATAGAATTGCATTCAGGGATTGTCTTCTCTGTGAAGGATACACTGTATGATGCTGACTTTTTCTTGCCCCAAGAAATTCTATTTTAGCAGCTCACGGATTATGCCATCCGCTCTTTGTAACCCCATTCCCGCCAGAAGCATGTCTGTGATTCCTCAAAATGTTGTCTAGTTAGGCAGCTCACTAGGTTTTGGAACAGAGCGACTCACTCGAATGCTCACTCATGCTCTCTGTAGTCTATCACTCACACAGTCTATCACTCCCATTTCCCTAAAGTGCACAAACAACCAGTCCTCCATCACAACACCGCAACCCTTTCGTGCCACGGCTGGTTTAAAACACTCAAGGAGACGTTCTGGAAAGCTCAGTGCTTCCCGGTCCGCCCCTCTCTCTGTCAGAGATTAAAGAAGACGTCAGACGCAGTTTAGCACCTGTACCGTGAAGAAAGCTTTTCGCAGACAGAATCGGCAGAATATGCGCCAAGTGCCTCAGATCTGTCAGGAGGCACGAGTGGGTGATCACCGCTCTCTGTCTTCCATCTTTGTAGCTAAAGAATTGTGCCTGGAAATGCATCCGAGTCGTCACTGTTTAAGTGCGAACACAAATCAGAAAGACAGCGCTAATAATTCAGCGCTTTGATTTTCTGTGTGCCGTTAAATGTTAAATGTTTCATTAGCAAACACTCCATGTTTATGTTTACATTTATGCATTTGTCAGGCGCTTTTAAATGACTTACAGTGCATTCAGGTTACACAAGCTCTACCAGTTGAGCTACAGGAACAATTATGGGGTCACAGAGAAAACGTAACATCGATTCCTAGTGTTTTTAATCCACAGGAGGTGCTTGGATTGAAATCCGGGGGTTTGAGTACGAGAGACATCGTCGGCTTATCCTTGCACAAATGTTAACGAACTTTTAATTGATGTGGTTTTAGCAAGTCCCTCTTGTCGCGGAACAGGCAGGCAGCTGTACGCTGATGGACTCGCTCTGCGCCGGCTCTCTCAGATTAGTTTACCGGCAGGGTCTTAAGCACCATGCCGGCCGTTTCATGTGTCATATAAAATCTAGCCAGTCACTGCGACGCCTGCAACTAAAACCTTAAGTGCATCCACCGACATCATTCACTGTCTTTTCACTTCCGTCTTAAAGGAAGGAGAGAGAAACTCAATCACCGTGTGCATGTTTAGACGCGATGCTCCCCTGCTTTTAGCAGCCTCCATCGGCTCCCACTGGTGCCGGCACAGAGACATCCACCACATACACACCCAAATATGATAAAAGCATTTGACGTGTCTGTCCACCCGACCCATCGGCACCGAGATAAGGGACAGACACCCTTTCTGAACCAGAATGAACCTTTCTAAGGTGATTGTCTGGAGATTTTAGAGCAGGGACTGAACGTTTGATGGGACCCAGAACAGGTCAGGTTTTCAGATAGAACTTTTTTAGTTAACACAGCCAAAATTTTAATTTATTTTATTAATGTATTTTAATATAAATAAAAAAAATGGAATGTGTGTATGTACATATGTTATGTGTACATGTGTACATTTTTTTATTTATATATACGTGTGTGTGTGTGTGTGTGTGTGTGTGTGTGTGTGTACTGACCTCAGGTCTGAACATTAAAGGTCTTGATAAAAATATTAGAACTTCCCATCTAACAGTTTGAACCCTGTGCATTGGAAAGGAGTGTCCCATTTCTTTCTCTTCCTCCCAGAATCCTTCATGAATGCCGTGCTCGGGGGATTTAAAGCCCAGACAATTTGTTTTAAAGAGATAAATAATCAGATTTGCCCCCCTAAACGAGGCCCTTAACCTCCCTTTTAATTGATCTTCAACTCTGGAAATGATAATTAAAACATTGTGAGGGGTTTGGGAGGGAGTACACGGTTGGGAGGAAGGAGTCGGGGGTCTGGGGATTTACCAGCAAACTGAGAGCAGGACATTCTTTGATTTCTCCTCGCGTGAAGACATGAAGGAGTGTCATGGTGTTGTGACAAAAAGCGCTCCGGTCCTGTCTGAGCTGAGGTCTGGCTCTCCAGACATCAGCACTCTTCTTCTTCGTTAGGTTGGCAACGGTGATACTCAGGCGCTCAGTGTGTGATAATGCGATCCTGGATCATAATGTAATGAAAGATGATATGACAGGGCTGCGCTGCCTCTCAGGAAAGCATTTAGGAACCATCTAAAGAGCAGATGAAGGATTTAAATGCACACGCTGATGTGTTTGTGATGCACTGTGTTTTTTCTTAAAGGGATAGTTTACACAAAAATGAAAATCATGTAATTTCAGGATTTGTGTCTTTTAACATAAGGGTGAGAAAATAATGACATGATTTTAATAGTGTTCCACTAAGAAGATCGTTTAAGTTTTACTGTATTGTAAGAACTGGAGAGGTTAATACCCTGACATATGCTAACAGAAAAGAGCACCAGATTACTAACAGCAGAGTAACACTGACTCTTCTGTATGGGTTTGTGTGAGTATACAATGAGGTCAGCTCAGCTCAGAAGAAAAACCCAGACTCTCTCTGTCTTCCTCAATGTATAAATCTCAACATTTATCACTTAGTCATTCATTGTTCAGAATGACTGTTGTTTCCTCATTCACAGAATTTCACAATTCAACGTCGAAATTTAAGTAATGATTGTGGTATCATTGCATACCTCTTGTTTAACGGCAATACAAACAATGCAGTAGATCGTGTATGCTTTTTTTATTTTATATCTCATCAGATTTGGTTATTACATGATGCCATATTTAGTTCTTTACTGACAAAAACATATTTCCAAATTCTTTCATTGGCATTCTGTTTTTATACTATATTTATAGTATATTTATTTATACTTAATTTTATGTTAGTGGTGTGTTTTTGTAACACTCAGGGCCGTGCTTGTGTATATAGGATTACCAAGTGTTCTGTTTCAGAAATGTAAAATGTTTCGTAAATGTTTTTTTTTAGCTATTCTTGTTTTGCAGTTTTATCTTAAATTGGTCTCCTCTTATATTAGATTAAATTAAATCTTAAATTCAACAGCATTTCCGTCTGTAGAACACTCTGAATAGTCACACTGCTGAATTTGAGGATATTCACTTCTAAACTTCATTGCTGTCTAACTTGTTTTTGCTGTCTAACTCGTTTTTTGCTGTCTAACTCGTTTGCATGAAAGCATTTTGTCCTGGGCTGCTGTCGAGGTGGATAAACTGATAACAGGTGGAGCGTATTTGTTGTTTGCTCCTGGCAGGAAGCTTTCTGTTTGTGGGAAGCACTTGTTGCTCCAGGTGGACCGCAGGAGTCACGGTTCAGCAGTCAGGACTAAAGGACACGCTGGATCTGTGAACCTTGTGCTGCTCTGATCAAAGAGCTCCTCCATGCGCTTCAGAGGAGACCCGTAATTGGCTATTGATTGGCTTGTGCTGGGCGGCTCAGGCGCTGTGATAGGCTGAGAGCTTCAGCTAGGATAAAGCCCAAATCACATGGCTGCGCTGATCGCACACTTCCTGTGAGGTCAGGGGTCGTGCAAGATCAGTGTCGTGTCAATAACACAACAATGCTGTTATGCGATTTTCTCTTTTGTGTCTGCTGAGGGGGGATGGTTTTTTATTAGTTGTCACATTTTAGCAGACAAGCCATTAATATTACATCATATGGTATCATGAAGATTAATTACTCTTTAGCCTCTTTCAATAAAAGTCCAATGATGCGTGATTGTCGCATATACATCTCAAATATTTGCAACGTTGATGTGGCGGTAACGTTTGTCGTTGTTTTTTACAGTTCAGCGTTGGACGATCACTCCCCTCACAGTCACCCTCTCTACGGTCACGGCGTCTGCAAATGGCCGGGATGTGAAGCCGTGTTTGATGATTTTCAGTCCTTTCTGAAGTAAGTAGCACACACACTGCTACCCGAAAAAGTCCTAAAGAAAAGCATGCTGGAAAAATACTGCAGTCTATTGCAATTAATTGTTGGATGTTATTGGATAATTGTTGGCTCCAATTATTGGAGCCAACTGTAAAGGATGCGAGTAGGAGTTTTGCAGGGCAGAAATCCAACAAACTAAAACTAGTTTTCTCAGTGCTTTCAGTTTCTGATGGGGCTGTTAGCAGTAGGATAACATTCACAGTATAGTGGAGCTCTAAGAATTAAAAAAGCTTGTAGGAATTCCTGGTCATCCAGGATTGTTTTGAACATTTCTAGAACATTCAAAATGACATTTTTAACTTTTTCTAATGAAAACGTTAGGGAAATGTTCTTAGGATTTTATGTTTGTGCTATGACAATTTTAGTTTGGATCATTCAGGATTAATCCCACATTATAATTCCTTATAAAATTCACAAGTTTTTTACACTTTATATGCACCACACCTGCACTTTGATGAAAATCAACCCAGCCAAACCTAGTTATAGTTTGTCCCATCACAAGAGTTCCACATCATTTCCTCCTGGTTCTTCTGCTGTCTTTCGTTTAAAATTTTTTACTCTCAGTGTGGGCTGAGCTCTTGACAGGGTGTGTGGTGGGCTCTTTCTGTGGCGTGGTTTTCCACAGGGTTCTGTACTGTCTGCGATAACTGCTGTCCCCATGGCGATTCCTGACACTTTGTCCCAACACAAACACATGGGGATGTTTATCTTTGACCCACATTGTGAGAGTACCGCGGGTTTGCCCTTGTCTGTCTCTAGATCGTTCCTCCTTCAGTCTGTCTCCCTTTCTTTTTTCTAGTTTTTAGGGGCATAGCAGGGTTTGCTATTACCAGTATCACTATTACTACCATTAGAATCATGTTTTTTTTAAACCTTTCACCCAAGTGTTCAGTTTTAACCTTTAGACTGAGCTTTGCACAATTTCAACAATTCAATTATTATTAATACTTATGTATTACAAATGTATTTTAATGTATTTTAATTATTTCGTATTGTATTCTTTTGCTTTTTTGTGACATTGTGGAGAAAGACAGGAAGTTATTGGCCAAAATAGGGGGTTGCAGGCAAGACTCGAGTCCACGCTGCCCACATATGTCCTACTGAATCCTACTGATCCTCTCTGAAGAAGACCTGGCCGTGATTAATCCCTTCTGTGTGTGTGTGTGTACGTACGTACGTGTGTGTGTGTGTGTGTACGTGTACGTGTGTGTGTACGTGTGTGTGTACGTGTGTGTGTACGTGTGTGTGTACGTGTGTGTGTACGTGTGTGTGTACGTGTGTGTGTACGTGTGTGTGCGTGTGTGGAGAAAGTGACCAGAACGTGCCGTGTGGCAGCATATGGGCGAGTGTGTGTCAGGTTGGATTAGTCCCACTCCAAACAAGATATGACGCCGTTTTATTATCCCTTGTTTAAACTAAAACAAGCCCGACACAGAGACCCACAACCCGAGAAAGTGAGGAAAAAACAGGGACCTTTAACACAGTCCTGTGTTTTTTTTTTTTCCACCTCTCTGTTTCTCTCGCCTTCGATGCTCGTGTTTCAGGCAGCAGGCTCCTCAGGCCAGTTTATTTGAAGATGTGTTTGAAACCGGCCTGCGCACTGTAAACACTTTTGCAGATCACTTAGCAGATAATAACATAATCTCAGATCTTTGTTTACCTGTGGAGAAGAATGTGAAGAAACGCATTCATTCTGTCTGCCGGGAGCGTATAAAGTGTTTTCTGTTCTGAAACGAGATCAAGCATCTAAACATCGCCAGGAGAAGAAACCGCAGATCTGTGTTACAGTATGTTTTTGAATTTTTTTCACTTCATTGCTTTATTTCCTTCTGCCAAAACCATGATTCATCATTTGCTTATTGAAATAAGAGAAATTAGCATTTCAGAGCCGAAAAGAGCGAGTGGGTGAGCGAGGGAAAGAGAGAAGTGCTCTCTTCAAAAAGTGCCTAAATACACTCTGTACTGTTTATACAAGTGTTTTATCATGGCAACATCTTGTTTACTTTTCTTGCCTGCCCTAAACTGCTTGGAACATGTTGAGAAAACATTTGGAGACGCTCCACAAGGCTGCCTTTGTGAAAGCGAGGCTGGGTGAGAGTTCAGCTGGCACGCTCGAGGTGCTAACCATCCATGCGCTAAACATTCCCACATGTGCATCGTCCACCCGACGGGCCGAGAAATCTCCTACAGAAATAAGGATAAAAATTAGCTGGATGATAAAAAATTTTCTGGGTAGCTTAAGTTGGGCACTCTGGCTGACGTTTTATCACAAAAAGATGAGAGATGCTGGCTAGCGTCACACAGATCTCCACTGCCCAAGCCAACAGCAACAACCTGTGACGTGTGACGGTGTTGTTTTAAACCACACGGATATTTATTGTGTCTTTAAAGAAAACATTGCATACCTAGTCACACTGGATGATAACAGTTTCAATACATGAAACAGGAAGGGGTGGTAAATGCGATACGTGTTTTTCCAGCAAGGTGGGAAGGGTGGAGCACAGGTCTGTAGGCAACCTGGGAGTTGTCAGCCTCAGGGGGGCTGTTTGTTCCTATAGCAAACGGACAACCAGAGTTTTCCTGTTGTCTTGTATTTGTCTTTTTTTCAATTAATGTAGTGTTACATTTGAATACAGTTGGAAAAAGATTACATCTCATTAGTTCTAAAACTGGTTTCCGGTTGACGGTTACCCATTGCAGACATGCGTCATGTTGCGTTACATGTTGCGTTGTGTTACTGTGCATGCAGTTCTTTCCTGGAAACTGTATGTTTACCCATCGAAGACAAACAGGATTAGTAAATAAAATCTACTGATAATCCAAAGATAAGCAAAAACATAATATCAGGACAGACAAATATTTAGCCACAGAAACACCTTTGTATTTTTGGGAATAAACATGGAGAGTTTGCCCAACCATTGTTGTCATAGAAAAGCCCTTTTGGGCAGTACAGTCTTAGAGCCTTGTTAAAACAAAAGCTAAAGGACAGCTAGCCCCTCAGTGTTATGTAAAATGCTGACTGTTTAAAGAATGTCTATTTAACTTGTTTTATTGTGGCCATTTACATTAGGGGCTGTCATCCTGCCAGAAAGCTTTTAAAACGAGCCTTCGTTTGAAGTCGAGAAAGTGACACATGCCAGCGCTCATCATCTCCCCGACGTCATTTCTGCCCTCTCTGGAGCCCGTCTTGTCCAGACGCTCCTCTGAGAGGCTGCATTAATGGTCATTTGAATATTTCATTTCCTATTAATTATGCACTGCAACTCTACATGTCATTAGATGGAAGGAGGAGAAGAGAAAAAGAAACGTCCACTGTAACAAAGGATGAAAAGAGGAAGCTGGAACTCTCTGGGTGGCATGAACTGCGAAGTCCGACGCACGTCACATCCAGTGGCGTTCATTGAAAATGTGAAGCGTTCGCCAAGACGTTTTTTATAGCTGGCTATTTTATCTTTGCGCGAATGAAATATAGAGTGGTTGTTTTGAGATGTTTACATGATCTCTTTCAACCTTCCCTGACATCAGAAGCGACTTGTTTTAAGTTGATTAATGTCAGAACTCAAAGCAAACATGATGTAGTTTTAAACAAGGCGTGGATTTATTGTCGCCATGTTAAATCGCCAACGATCGCTAATCCTCGTGTTATCTTAAGAAAATGATCCATTTAAAATATCTTGAAATTGCGATTCGTGTCGTGTCGGCCTTCAAAAAGACCTGTGATATTTATGTGGTCACCCTGAAAGAAAACAGACCAGGTTTCATGAACGTTTACATTTTGTTATAAAGTTGAGCGCACTACTTCCGAAGTCAAAACTGAGCTGTCCGTCACAAAGCACTGTAATTAATTCTTATTAATGTTGTGGCTGCCGTGGCATCACGCCACCCGGGTACATTTATGAGGACATGAACATCAGCTCTGGCTCTTCATGTCTCTGGCCCTGCTCGGGTGTGGGTATGCTTTTGATTTGAGTTGGTAAATGTACATTTGTATAAAAAATACTTCCTCCACCACCACTGTTTCGTTTCCGCAGCCTCTGGCTGGTGACAGCGACCTACAGGGTCAGCGAAGATGCGATATAATTTATGATATATATAATATATTGGATCCATTAGCGGGCATAATGAAGTAGTGAAATGAAAGGGTATTTGTGAAATCAGTTCAAACATCCTGCACGGATTATGATTAAATGATTAATGAAATGCTCCTGCATAAGCATTTTCGAACCATAATTCATGCGAGCGCTGATAAAAATCCTCCAATCATATTTCCTTCACTCGTGAGCCTTATCTCCACCATTTTATATAAATCACCACAAAAAGAGAGGCATAAAAAAAGGAAAGCCTGGCCCGCTCTGCCGAGGCCCAGCTACTTATTTAGATTAGTTATAAACGTTCGAGGGAGAAAAAAACGGAGAGATCTTGGCGGTATAAAATAATCATGCATAATTATATTCATAATTCAAGTTTATGACAGATTCCATCTCTTTTCTCCTTGTTGTCCTTTGGCTTTCTCGTCCTGGCTTCATTTGGGTTCTCTTAATCTAGATGACATAATTAACTGGAGACGCCACTGAAAAATAAGAATCCATTTAATTTTAAAAGCTTAAAGGGTTGCAGAGTGCACATCGGACAAATTATAACATCTTATTTTCACCTGAGTTTGGCAAGACACTTCTTCCATCTGTTCAACTTCGTTTCTTTACGTTTGCATACGTGCGAACGCTTCATGCATTATGCACGAGCTGTTTAAGGAGTGCTTCTGTTTCCAGTAATGCAGAGATCTTGTTAGAGCACTCTTCATTTGTGTTTGGGGAATTTGATCTTTTGGATGTGTGGACACGGTTTTATTTACTTTGTCATTTTAGTGTGTGCGTGTGTCTCGGGCCATTTTCACTTTTCCAATATGGAGAAATAAACGAGTGCCCTGCAGAGTGTGCAGATAATGTAATTCAATATTTTACCATGAAAGTTTTATCAAATGTTTAATAGACGGCTATAAAATATGATGCTAAAATGAAGGCTACTCTCCCTCATTTCTCTCTCTCTCTCTCTCTCCTCTCTCTCTCTCTCTCTCTCTCTCTCTCTCTAGACATCTGAATAATGAACATGCTCTGGATGACAGAAGTACAGCGCAGTGTCGGGTGCAAATGCAGGTTGTTCAACAGCTGGAACTGCAGGTAACATCTGATCTCTCATCGTTCTTCGTTCATCTCCCTTTTCTGCCTTCCTCGTCACTTACACTCTCCCTCGCCCGCTCGCTTTCAAGTAGCTAAGAGATAGAGGAGGGAGGGATAAAAATGAAATTATTTTGTACATTTGTGGGTAACCAGTCATTAAAAATGTGTTATGTTCGCATGACAGCCAGGCAAAGATATATGGAGTGCCCTGAGGCTCACTCCACAAGATAATTACATTTCCAATTTTACTGGGTTTTAAAGTCGTTTATGACTTTTAACTATTTGGCACCACAATAAAACACTTTGTGAAAAAAACCCAGGCAGTAACAACGGTGGGAGTTTTTCTAGGTTTTTCAATGAATTGATCAACTAATGTTACTGGTTATGTTGCATTGCCTGGAAATACACATTTTTCATCACAAATACTCTTTGAACAACTTTAGCATTCATAGGGCTGGGGATATACAGTTGTTTCCCCAGGAAAGAAAGAGAAGTGCATTAACAAACTTCGAAGCTGTGGTTTAGAAGTTAAGGTATTGAGCTCTGATGCTCCTATGAGCCAGTTCAGTTCAAATCCAGTTTGCAACATTTCCTGAACCCATTTTCTTACCTTCTTACCTTTTTTACCTGTTTTGATATATAAAATGGGCAGAAAAAACAAGGGCTAGAGTAAGTAAAGCCCAGACGAGTGTAAGAACAGTAATAATTAATGCAGTGCACCTAGAAAGCACGGCATGCTGGGAAAATGCACCCCAGGCATCAAAGTGGAATGATCCAGCTCTTAATCCGCACGTTCATCTGCCATTTACACCCTATTCAAATGCTCAACGCTACAAATAAAATTAGCCTTTTATGTGAGGACTTGACACGATGCCAGTAAAGCCTTAAGACTTTAAAGTGAAGTTTGTTTGGTTCTATAATGCAGTAAAGCAAAGAGACAAAAGGTTGAGGAAGTTGTTCTTCTGATGTTTAAAGACTGTTAAAGGTTTAAAGACACACTCTGGCTGAAGGAACTGTGACTGAGGGCTTGTTTGTTCATTTTTAAATGGCTAGAAAACCTTTACAGTGTCACGGGCATTAGGGCTTAGTAAATGTAAGTCTTAAATAAACACAATTTTGCTGATTAGCCACGCTCAAGGGGTTGTTAGTTTTTCACAAATGCAGGTGTAAACAAAAATGTCTTCTTTATTCTTAATGTTTTTTCTTTTCGTTCCTCATTAAAGTTAGCAAAAGACAAAGAGCGTCTCCAAGCCATGATGACACATCTGCACGTGAAGTCAACAGAGCCCAAACCCACCCCACAGCCAGTGAGTAGCTCTCCTGTCATCTTTCTGCCTCTGACTTTCTCAGTTGGTCCTATAACAGCATATATCATAAATAGCACGTGAGAAGAATATTTTGTATTGTTGAAATATGCCACGTGTCCTCTGTTGGATTTTTAAATGTGGATCTGTGTGTGCTTTGTCAGTCAGTATTACCCACAACCTCTTGCGCTACAGAAAGGTTGACAGTTCACTTGTAACTGCAGTTAAAAAAAAGTGGTGAGGAGTGCGAGGCCAGAATAATCTCAACACAGCCACTCTCTCCTCTGTTTAGTGTTCTGAACACGCAGATCATTTATTAGCGCTCAGGGACCCTGTGGTGCTCAGGAGCCCAGAGCGAGTGTCCTGAGACAGCAGCTGACAATAGTTCATTCACTGGAGCTTTGACTCTGTCACACAAGCTGATTGTTTGGATTAGCGTTCGTACAGCCGCTGTGACAAAACGGCGTTTGCGTATGAAAAGCAGTTCAAGATGCTGATCGTGTTGTTAGGCTGCCACCTCTCCCCTCAGATTTGAGCCTTACAAATAAACCTCATTTTTATCACAGGCTAATTTTTTCGTCTTGTCTCTCTACAAGTGTATAGATTCTATTATTAATTTTGCACAACGGCTTGTTTTAATTAAAGCTGAGTCATTTCTAAATCATCACAGACCTCACTGAAATATGTATATACTTCTTTTTAATTTACTCGATTTGATCTTGAAGTAATAACGGTCTTATTTATCACCAGGCGTGTTCATTTTATGCAAGAAATTTTACCTCAGGCTTTTTGCATGTTTGCGCATGTACACGCTTCTGTTTAAGAGCGAGGGTGTTGCCAAGAGCTCTCATCAGTAATTTGACCTTTACATTGTCCGTAATTAAACAACAGATTTTTTGTGTGTTGTTTGTTTAGCTTTTTTTAGCTGCCCATCTTCTGTTTTCCATTGCAGCTTGGCAAGTCAAAGCCAGTATAATTAGATCACCAATTACCATTTAATTATTTTCTGTCTGAAGTGTCATTTCGCGGGCGTGCTGGGGAGCACCCAAATGGTACAAGAAACAAAAGGAGGACCATTACCACCCTGTCTGGTTTATTGTGAAGGATATTCGCTGGTTCTGCCTCTGAATTATGGATAACAAAGAGAGATTCATGCACAGAAAAAGCGTAAATGCATACTGTGCAAAACCTTCGGCCAAAATGGAGACCTTTTTGTGTTTCAGTCCGCTTTATTCTCTTGTGTTCTTTCACTCTTGCATTAAATAGTCAATGCAAATAATTAATTAATTAATAATGTAATTAAATGTTAAAACTGTTACTATATAGTGAATTTTAGCACAGTTGGAACGCCGTATCGACATCCAGGGCCTGTCTTTTTATAATACGAATCTCACACAGAGAAACTCAGGAGAAACCAATTAACCAACCAAAAAAAGACCCGGAAAGGTTAGATAGGCATGAAGACAATACCGTGTCAAGGATGAAGCTTCTGTCAGCCTCCAAATTTCTTTATTATGTACCTGTCCATCAAACAGAGCATCTCTATGGTAATGACCGTTAATAGGGTGTGCGGTAATTGCGCGGCCTGCGACGTATCCGCGTGACGGGGGGTTAGATGTTAAACATTGTCTGTTGGTTTTCACTCGCCACGCTGCTGTCTGTTCTGTCAGCTGCGCCATTATAGTGCAAAATTAGACATCTGATACCTCCAAAGCAATTGACAGCCGTGACATTTTATTAATTTGCTAGCACACTCTTTCGCCGAATTAGGCACACTGCGAAAGCCCACTTCCACGTGCCTTCTCGCTGTTTATTTTTCTTTTTCAAAGCTGGAATGTGTTTTTTTTTGGGGGGAGGGGTTAAAAATAAACAAAAATCAGCTATTGGGCAAATACATGATAGATCAGTGTTTAACATGATCTCTTTACCTTACCCCGATTCACAACGGTATGTTTATAATAATGGTTTATAATTTGAGCTGTTGGGTCTGATTTCATGGGAAATGTCTGTCTGTAAACATAAAACAAAAGATTCAGCTCCTATATCGCATGTCTGGGTACTGTAGATGGTGCAGTGATTGGTGTAGTTGTTTAGAATTTAAATTTGTTATAAAAAATAACTCCACAAGAACCCTGCAATTTCATGTTTAAAACGGACAGTAGAGAGGCAAAAGTTACGGATTGCAGCTTTAATTCTTTGGTTATCTGTTTGTCCGTTTATCATCACGGACCTCGTTGAAGTCTGTTTTAATTTGGTAATATGCCCTCCTTTGCAAGATTACCAATTAAAACAATTTGGTTGGGGAATATGTATGTGTGTCATTGGCTTTTTTCCCCTCCATCACCTTCAAATTAATAGCAAGAGCATCAGGTCAGGAATTTTGCACTCAAGAAAAAGTAAAAATCTCAATACAGCTGCTGGGAACAAGACTGCACATTTTTGAGGGCACTGGTTAATTAGTTTACCTCATAGCCATTATTACTAGCCCACCAACCCTTGCCACTCAATAAGGGGATAAAACTATTTCTCCAGAAACAATTTCTCTCAAAGAACCATCTTAGGCCACAACTATAGTGGTGATGAGGGTCATTCAGATGTGACGTGTAATTGTGGCATCACCTTCGTAAGTATCCACTAATTAGGGTACTTACAATGCAATTTGAGCCTGTAATTAGTGCAGATTGGCCTCTTTCTGTCTGTGGCTTATTAGGAGCCTCTTAGGGGTTGGTGAGAAACTTGTTCCATCAGCCAACAAGTCTGTTGCTGCTGCCCAAGAGCAAGAAACATGCAAGAAAGAGCAAAGGATTCTGGGAGCATGCCAGCAGACCAAACAAAGAGGCAGCCACGGGGATGTGCCCTATTTGCTAAGAAGAAAAAGAAAGCATGGAGTTTACAAATATTTATAAACCAACAAACCAGCGATGTCACTCAGTGGGATGAAGATTGATTTGAGGGTGTGTTAACGATTAGCATCAGCCGACATCTGTGGTGAGTAACGGCACTCTTCTGTGTGTTTGCTCTGTGTTTTTCAGCTCAATCTGGTCTCCAACGTTACCCTGTCCAAGACGGCCCCCGACGCCTCTCCGGCCCTCAGTCTACCCCAGACGCCTACCACTCCGACAGCCCCCCTGACCCCGCTCTCCCAAACCCACTCCGTTATCACCCCCACCAGCCTGCACAATGTGGGACCCATGCGGCGACGCTATACAGACAAATACAACATGCCCATATCTCCAGGTGGACACACCCTGATTAGAAGTTTAATTTTTTAATGCTTAATTTTACTGAGTTCAGCAAAATGAAACGTTTCATCACTTAAATTAAATACAAGTAAAAAACATTGCACAAAGGATGCGGGTTCGAGTCTGGCTTGCATCATGCCTTGATCTTATTGCCCCTTAAACGTCTTTTTAACATTTCTTCAGCAGTGTGTAATTAATAAAAAAGGCAGTAAATTGTAGAATAATAATAATAAGAAGAAAGTATATTTACAAGCCCTTTTGCATATGAATATTTTTATAACTTAATTTGCATATTAAGTGCCTTTTGAAATTACATTGTAACATGAACACTGATAGAACCTGTAAGTAGGTTTCTGTATTTTAATGTTGAATATTTGTTGCAGATATCGTCCAGAACAAAGAGTTCTACATGAACGCTGAAGTTCGTCCTCCTTTCACGTACGCTTCATTAATACGACAGGTAAGAACCCAGACGTGGAAAACGTATTAACTATAGTAATCTAGCATCTCAACTTTACCTTTTAAACACATCTAACATGCCCAAATGCAATATAAATATTAATCGTTAACACAAATGACTTCTTTTATAAAAATCTCTAGCCACCCTGACATCGTCCCCGTTAAATTTCAGATGCAATTTAGCAGACGAGCACAAGATTAACCATCATCAAATGAGCGCGCCAGCACTCGCTGTTCATCGAGGGGGCAAAAAAAGCCCATATATAACAATTGCTTTTGATTAAGCATTACAGCCAATGTGATTATTATGGAATTCATTTCACACAACAGTAAGAACGGGGCGTTTTTGAGATGCCCAGTCAATTATTAGGGCCTGAACCAGTAATCTATGATCACACGGGCATTAATCTGGGGCCGGGATAATTGCCCCTTTATAATCTGGCCATATAAAGTAGTTTCTTCTTGTTCTGGTCATTTAGCGGAAAAGGATGTACTCAAATTGGCACATTTGCATAAGGAAGCGTTCAGTAAACAAAGTAGCTCCCATTTGAGAGCGGAAAATCATGGAGCTGTTTTACATGTTCCCTCAGATCTTCTTTAACTTGGCACACCACGTGTATCCCACTTTGTTTTTGCTTCAGGTTTGGACGGAAACTAAATGCTGCTTTTTGCTTATCAGCATTTGTGTGTCTGTGTGTGTGTGTTTTCCAGGCAATACTAGAGTCACCAGAAAAACAGCTAACACTAAACGAGATCTACAATTGGTTCACGCGAATGTTTGCATACTTCCGACGCAATGCAGCGACGTGGAAGGTGAGCTCACAGTTTCTGTTCTCTCTTTCCCGTTGTTACTTGCATATCCTGACTTTGGAATTTCCTCAGGATTTGACTTGAAATGTTTCGAAGCAGATTTTTAAAACCACAGAATTCATGTTGAGATTAAGCGTTTATTGTTGGAGAGTTGATCTCCCAGTCATTTCTGGCAAAAGAGAAACCCACCCACAAGCCTCAGACCCAGAATTCAGCACACACCTCTCTGACTGGACCACACACACTTAAAACATTCTGTCTGCTCACTGTACCTTAATCTGCTCAACCTGTTCACCCCTAACAGGCATATATGAAAAACATTTCTGTTCTCAGATATTAATGTAGCATATTCAAAAATATCCAAATTATTCCAAACACCAGCCCTCAGTGAAACAAACATCATAAATCATGTAAAAATTGCTTTATGCCAATGAGATTTAGTCAACAAGTTCAAATTACCCAGAGAAACATGTTGTTTTTTTCCAAGTCGAATTTATTTAACTAAATGATCTCTCTGGAAGTTTCTGGAGAGTTCTTCTTTTCATTTTCAATTTATTTTGAAAGTGTTTTTGGGTTTTCGCTGGACGAGTTTCAGCAGTTTAAGAGGAACTCTGGTCATTTGAGTCGGATGTTTTCCCATGGCAGCAGTTCTTGAATATTGGCATTTCACTCAAGCGTTTGCAGTTTCCGTTTTTGAACTAGAGCAGAAAATGATGAACTATCTGTGACTTCTGCCACAGTGTAATGATAAAGCATGACAGTGTCACCGCACACCCACGCCCCATCAATCAATGCAGCTTTATTTACTAAATATCACCCGCATACTGTACAACCGACCTGATGAAAGGGTGAATTAGAAGAAGGGAGACAAAGCATGAATTGTGTCTCTTCCCTTTATTATTCAGTTACAGAAGTCATTATTGCCACACATCTGTTTATCTGAATGTTTTGGAATGTCGTTAGTCGATGATGCTGCGCTTTTAACAACAGTGCCACAAATGATAAAAAATACATTAGAAAAATAAAATAGATTTAGTGTGATTTTTGCTTAAAATAAGTGAGAAAATCTGTGAGAGACAAGATATGTGCTTTTATTATGCATTTTCTAAAAACAGATCTTAATATCTTGGGTATGTTTGATTTTCTGAAGTACACCTGTCTTAAGTTTTTTTTGTTTTGTTTGAAGCAAAACAAAAAAAAGTGTATGATTTTAGCATTTTTAAAAATACTTCTCACAAAAATATAAACGCTGCTATAATCATCATACAGATTTAAAATGATATGAGGGTGATTATATTTTCACAGTCATTTTTGGGTTAATGAACCCTGTAAAGTGTTCCTCATGTTATATAATATGGTTATGGTAATTTTCTTTTTCAGAAACCATTTTAAACTGTTTATTTTCAGGAGATTATATTTTTGGCTTTTTCTCTTTCTCCTACACCAACCGCAGAACGCAGTGCGGCATAACCTTAGTCTTCACAAGTGTTTTGTGCGGGTAGAGAACGTTAAAGGGGCGGTTTGGACCGTCGACGAAATAGAGTTCCAAAAGAGAAGGCCGCAAAAGATCAGCGGGTAGGTGTTCAAGCCCCACCCCCGCATAGCGAGACTGACCAATCACGTGTCTCGTGGCGTTGATTGACGGTCTCCATGTCATTGTCTGTGTGCTGGGCTGCCCGTTGACCCCCTGTTAGCTTGTGTCTCTGTGGCCGTTTGTGAGTTATGTGCTAGCTGTGTGTGCATCGGACCTCCATTCGCTTGAGCTTATTCATTCATTTCATATCTTGATGTCTGTCACTGTTTTCTGTCTGTCTGTCTGTCTGTCTGTCTGTCTGTGGTTGCTACATCCGTCTCTGTCTGCTTGCCACCCCTCTTTCATTGTCCAGGGTGCTGTACGTACTAATCTGTCCCTGCATAAATGCTTTGTAAGAGTTGAGGATGACCTCGGGTCCTATTGGACCGTAGATGATGAAGAGTTTAAACGCGGCCGTCACGTACAACGAGGTCGGCCCAGGAAGCATGCGGTGGATGAAAGCTTTGACCAGCTTCTTGTACAGTAAGCCCCGCCCTCTGCCCCGCCCCTCCTGTCTAGACTGCATGCTTTGCCTCTGTGTGCTCACTCATCCTGCATGTAGCCTTCTCATATCTTGCGCTTCATGAAATATGTTAATATGTGATATTAAAATCCACAGTCATATAATCATAGATTCAGTCTATAATCATGTGACAACTTCACATATATAAGCTTTGTTCCAAAACCTTCTCAGCTCCTTACAGCTGACATAGGCAGCTGCCCATTCATGACTGAAATGAAGATTTAATATTATTTTAACATCACTTTATAGTTTCTAAACTTTGCTTCAGCCATCATGAACTGCTTTTACTGAATGTCTTGCAGCGCATTCTGGGTGATACCTTTCAATGCCTTCTACATAGGCAGCTCACAAGGTTTTGGAGCAGAGCCATAATGTTACAGCTTTTGATAGTTTAGAGCTGTGTATTGATTTTGCTATTGGGTTTCATTGGAAATCGGATTGTACTCTAAATACCGACTTCAGTGTAAAATCAGTCTATCCAGTAGACCAGTGCTGAGGTTATATACAGAGTAAGCCTTTATGTTGAGTGATTTATACTCACTCAAATCATTAACTGTAAGCTTAGCTAAAGTAAATAGGGAAGTGTATCTTGTTTTTTTTGGTGGTTCTATGCTGAGCATGTTTATATATTCATCTCTTCAGAACTCCAGCCCTTGTTAAGAACATTCATACCACTTTGGGATATGGTCCTGCGCTTTCTGCAGCCTTTCAGGTAAATCTTTTAAAAACTGTATTTTTTCTGATTTTTATAAATATGATTTCATTCTGTTCTGTCATTGCGGCATTGGGAAACTGATTTCTTTAATTTAGGGGTGTGTCCATTAAACAAGCAATTTGGTGATGGTTATAATTAGGTTAAAGTTTATTTCATGTTGAATGTTTGATTTACTTAGTTGATGAAGTATGGCTCTAAATCTGCTAATTTAGCTGGTTTGAGGATTTAAGCACCCCTGACAAAACTACATTTCCCATAATTCCCTGTGGCAGCACACGTCAAACATATCGGTAATTACAACCTCCTCACTCGTACGTAGGAACTTCCCAGCAGATCTTGAAGGCAGGCAACATACAAATGGGTGAAATGTATTTATTTTAAATGAGCCCAAATGCCAAGCAGCTCAGTTGCAAAGCTGCATTTGATGATCATCCACGGCAGTCGTGGAATGGCTCTCATATCTGTCCTGTTCTCTTTCTCTTTGTAGGCTTCAATGGCAGAGAATAACATACCTCTTTACACTACCGCTTCCATCGGAAGCCCCACTCTCAACTCGCTCGCCAGCGTCATCCGAGAGGAAATGAATGGGGCCATGGACCACGGAAACAGTAACGGTAGTGACAGCAGCCCTGGACGCTCGCCCCTGCCTGCTATGTGAGTGGCTCGTGTCCCACCTTCGAAATGTGTGTGTGTTTTAGTGAGATAAAGGTTCGTTAACGAGAAACATTCAGGAATCATTAGCATTGTGTGGGTGCAGGGCGACACTCGTACGTTTTTTTTTATTATCACCGGGTCACTACAAGTTTAAAATAGTCATCGAGTAGTGTTTGATGCACATTACAGCCCATGTTTAGCCATTCGTGAAATTCGTGTATAGAAAATTACAGTCAACAGAGGAAGTACGAATTGTAAATTGTGCTCGAGACACCATCTTTAAAAGGAAGCCCCACCTTTGGAAGGTTTGTGTGCCAGGAGAGCTCGTAAAGAAAATAGTGTCTTTCAATGTTATTTCAAGGAGAAGTTTATAAACCGGCTTTTATTACAGGTCAGTAGTGTGTGGCTCGCCACGCAGAGTTCCTCCCTAATTATTGCCTCTGTTTTGTTTAAATATTTACAAAAGTCGTGAATAGAAGATGACAGAGTCACCCTGTTTTCGGCACCCAAACAGGACACACAAACCGTCCGCGCCGTCGAGAGCGAAACAACAAAGGGGGGGGGCCAGGGGGATGGGAGGGGGTTGTAATTAGCCTCAACAAAACGCTCCAAGATTTCCATGTAGCTGAGCTGTGGTCGGGGATAGAAACCACAGCTCCCTATACACTTGTTGTATGGGAGGGAACGCTGTGTTGTTTGAAGCTTAAAATAATACACTGCAGACGACATGGTTTCCAGATGTTGGAGGATAAAGTGGTGATTTGTTGCCCGGCCAGATTTATTGCAGTTTCTGTGAAATATCAGCAGAATCATTTAAAAAAAAAAAAAAAAACGGCACGGTAATGAAGTCATGAAGACGCGGTAAAGAGAAGTGCTAATGCTAGGTAACATAGCTGCAGGTCTGCCCAATCAGCAGGAGATACAGAAACAGGATGGTGCATGTTTGCTCTGAGGCTGCCCGCCTCTCATCTCTCCAGGCATCTGCCCAAACATGAGCTGTGTGAAGAGTCAAAGTGAATTCAGAGAGAATTCAGAAGAGATCTGCTGAATACCACATTCATTTCTGGGTCACAATGGAACATTATTGTGATTCTTTTTGTGTAAAAAATTGTGCCTTTTTTAAATGGTGGCCCGTCTCCTTTTCCACAATTATTCGTGCCAAAAATGAAACTAAAAATGTAGATGGAAGATAAAATAACTCGAAGTATCATGTAAATACCATGATAAATGAGCACAGTAATCTTTATATATTACAAAGTACCTTGGTTTTATATTTACATGTGTATATATTCATTTAGCAGACATTTAATCCAAAGCAGCTTACAAAGAGAGAGAGCATTTAACATTTTGCCATATAAACCAACAAGCTACAAAGCTACATTTACAAGTAAGAATACTTCTGATGCCAGAGACAGAATGAACAGTAGAAGAAGAAAGTGTTTTTTGTTTGACATTAAACATGATTGAACATTGTAAAGTGAGGCATTAGCCAGGTTTTATAAACACTATTCTATGATATTGCCACTGTCATGTTTTGTAGGAACTCCCCATTCAGCCAAAAAACTTTCTTTCAATAAAACATTTGTTGTTGCTAGAGAATGTAAATGTCTTAATCAAATCCTCTAAAATTTAAACTGAATGCAGTTTTTAATGCAGCAGGCTGTGTAGACTGGATTATTTTGAGTGGTATAATTAAACGTTCACTATCAAAATGATTGCACAGTGCTTCATCAATCCAAATATGTTATTATATCCGTCTTAACGTGATGCAAGGTATAACAAGCCTGTAATTATGATGTAAACACTCGAGTACATTATGATAATGTGACTGCATATCCTGCAGTTATTGTTTATGAATCTCTTGGTCTTATGCAGTACACACACACACACACACGTCACATCTTTGTGGTTTGTTGCATATGTGGCTGAAACGGTCATATGCAGAACTAATACAATCAGACTGTTCAGTCCTAATTACAATGAAGGCTAAAGCAGAACGCTGCTCAGTAGCATTTTAATAACAGTTCCATGTTTGCCCTCCAGCAAAAGATTGAGAACCGCAGGCCAGGGGATGTGTGGGGAGGCTTTGATCTAAAACTGATAAAATGGCAAGAATTTTCTTATTATTCCGACAGAAATACGATAACTCATTAGCATGCTTGCTTAACAATCGTAGCTTGGAGAAGCAACCGCTGTTTCATAAGAGAATAGTTCGTCGTCTTCCAGACCGATTGGAACAGAAAATCAGTTGTGGCTAATTATGTTTGGCGAGAAAATACAAGCGTTTGCTACATAAGACTAATTTGCTGAAAGGGTTCACCACAGCTGCTTGTAATGTTTATTCTTTTATTCATCTCTCTCTCTTTTTTGTCCTTTTCTTTCTTTTCCCTGTTAGCGTCACCATTCGCTCCTTGGCGCTCTGTTCCTGCAGTGTTTCTGTAATGAGAAATTTGGCAGATCTCATCTCTGCGGACAATCCTCTGCCCAGACTGTGGGCTCGGGGTTCATGTTTTGCCTTGTTTACAACTGACAGCGTTATTATTCTTGTAAGGGCCCTGTTTCTTATCACAGCCGTTTGTGTTGGGCCCCATCATCACACCTCCCTCTTTCCCCCTCGTCTCACACGCCTCCCCTCCTCTGCTTTTCTTTCCCTTATTGACACTTTAGTTAGAAGTTGCATTAATTTTGCGTGTATTTAAAGCGTACGCGCCGTTGTCTGGTCACCGCGTCGTGGGTTTTTTTGCACGCTTGAAGTTGATTAATGACGGAATGTTGCACGGGGTCGTCCTCTAGAGACCCGCCTCACAGGTTGTGCATGTTAACGAGCGAGAAAAGAAGCGCGCTGCGCGGAACTGATCCGACGCCACCGGGAATCTGACGGGCCATCCGCTCGCTCGCTCGTTCACCTGCCACCGCTCGTGCGGTCCATTCTCTCGTCGCCACGTCGCACGTTGTTAATCTCCCTCATTTATCAATTCAAAGTGAAAACCCTGTTGGCAGGCCAGCTGTGGAAAATAAAGCCGGCAGGTTTTCCCGATGCTGGAAGCACTGGAAAGAGAAGTGAAGTTATCAGCAGCGCTCGTTTTAGGCTTTCATTTTAAAGACCGCCAACCTGGATACTTAGTAAACAGTAGGGCCGTGCACATACAAGAATATGTAATATATCACAGATGTTTCTCTCGATATTATAGGGTTCCACAACAGCAACATTTCAGTAGTCAGTACCAGTACTGAAATATTAGTTTTATGATTCATAATACCAATTTTGTAGATTTTTATATAATATATTTACATTTATAAATGTAAATAAAGATATTATATATTATATATTGAATTAAGGAACAAATAAAATAAAAACAATGGCATGAATCCATTGGACAGTGAAGTTAATTATACAGATATTTACTTTTTAGATTAATTTTTTTATTTTTGTTATTATATAATTATTATATTTATTTTATATATATATATATATATATAAGCTTCACTGGTAGTGTTTGGTGATTCTCAGCTGGAGTATTGTTTTCAGGACTGAAATTAGAGGCTTTTGTGGTAACAACTGTTTCCTGATTCTTCTCAGGCATCATATCAGCGTTAAAGAAGAGCCACTGGACCCAGAGGAAAACGAAGGCCCCCTTTCCCTCGTGACGACAGCCAATCACAGTCCAGGCTTTGACCACCACAGAGATTATGAGGATGAGCACGGAAACGAGGACATGCTGTGAGCCCTCTGCAGACGAGGCCAGACTCACTGCAGTCACCTGCGAAACCACTCCAGATATAGCAAACCCAAGACTGGATTCAGCGTGCTCTTGTTGACAGCTATTCAAATGTTACTCTTAGTGCCATTAAATACAAAACGAAATACGTGATAAGAAAATCTATTCCATTTGGAAGTATTTTTGATTTGTTTCTACTTTTCGGTTTAAAGACTTGCGTAAATTTCTACTCGTCGCTCCATGAAGAGACGTTTGGTACTGGGGGCTTCTACTTCCTGTCGGCATAGTGTCTCTGAGACCAGAGCGGACATTTAAACACAGCTGAAAAAGACTGGCTCATCGCCCTCTGAGTCGAGAAAACACTGATGAGAACTGCAAAGCACACACACACGTGCGCAAATCAGTAGCGCTTTGAGCGTGCCACTCACGCCGTGTGCGTGTACGTATGTGACTTTAGTTCATTGTCTCTGCCTTCAGATCTTCTTAAAGGGACAGTTCACTCAAAAATGAAAATTCTGTCATCATTTACTCGCCCTCTCGTTGTTCCAAATCTGTTTGACTTTTAGTCTTTCTGTGAAACACAATTTTAGATTATGTACCAGTCGCTCCTCTCTCTCAATGAAAGCAAATTTCAGCTGGATTTCAAGCCTCATAAAAGTAGACCTGACATCTGCCCAAGCTCTTCTTTGGCACGTTTCTGACAGTTCGTGAAAGTAGTAGTGATGTCTGATCTGTGATTCGGATTGTCTTGTCAGTGAATAAGCACACAAAACCGGGTAAAGAAAGTCAGTCGTACAGGTTTGAGTGTGTGAGGCTGTTCAAGTGATGACCAAAATTTCGTTTTGGGATGAACGAGCCCTTTAAGTTTGTTTTCCATCGCAGCTGAAAGATTTCTGTCTGGTGATTTGAGGGTTTCTGGGCAAATAATTTAAACGTAGTGTCCTGTCATTATTCTGTGCTATTAGCTATATATCCTTTTTGTTGGGTTTGTTTGTTTTGGTAACTGATCAGACCTCATGAATATTCATTATGGAGTTAATGTGCTTAGCACTGAATGAATGTTTAAGGCTTCTTTCCTCATGCTAGTTTTCCTCTTTCCTTCAAAATGGAAACAGAATGTTGTGTTACCGTGTAGTGTTTTTTCTGTCATTTGTTCCCAGTGTTTCGCATCGCCACTCCGCACTCACACTGCCCATGCGTTTAGACACACACACACTTTCCCGTTCGTGAAGTCCCTCTGCAAATGCACTACTCGTAATGAAGGCACCCTCTCCACGCACCAATGAAGTTTAATTTTCCCATGGAATGAATGACAGAGAAATCAGCGCAGGTTAACATTTGTCGTTATGAAATTATACTTTCAAAAATCCCTTTCCGTGGTGATGCATGTTAGCGTCAGCCAAATTGCTAATCAAAACCATCTATATGAAAAGAAAGAAACGTGGAGATAATTGTTAGGCATAAAGCTAATAATTGTGATTTCTAATCGTTATTGTTGGCATAGAAACTTTTGTTTCATTTTGTAATTTTTGAAAACTGTCTGGCTGACTTTAAACAGCATTCCCTGTAGTTCACAGATCTGTTTAACCACATCAGTGACTGGTTCATGCTCTGTTATTAGACATTATTATTAATTACACGTGGGTTAAAGGGATTATAACCCGAGGCTGGTGTTAAAGCCATGACCACTGAGCATTACAACACTGGGGCAGCCCACTATGACCATCTCTGTGACCAACAGTCGTTTCCAGTCGGTTGTTCCAGGCGAGTTGAACCCGAGATGCAACTCAGAGTTGGAAGCTGCTGTCTGCTAGTTTAGAAGTTTTGCGACTGCGCAGAGATTAGAAACGATTTTAGATTAGCTTTTTACCAAACGTACAGCTTTGGTTTTCCAGTGACTGCAACCAACCACTTTCTTTGTTCTTATTTATTACTTCCATTGTTTATTGTCATTTTGTTGAGTTGATGCTTTGTCTCTTATCTGTGACAACCAAAGATCCAAGATACTACAAGCTGATATATTCTATGTTCCCTGCAATATCGAAACAAAAAGGCCAAATATGTTTAGTGTTCCCTAAAAAACATCATTCAAACTGTGTCGGGTTTATTATAGTGAATAAAACGGTGAAAAAAAATAAACAAGCCAAAGGGGTTGTTTGATGGGCAACTTTAAGGCCTTTGCCCATGACCAAAATAGGAGAGGAGAGACAGAGGATGACCAACACATGACCAAATCGAAGCAATGTTGTCTCTGGGCCAATGAAAAGGAAAAAGGGAATGTTCTATCAGGAAATGATGGCTATAAAGCAGAAGGATATGGATGAGAGCGTTTAGAGCTGTATTCACTGTCGTCACAGGATATTTAAATCCAGAAGGGGGAAAACATTTGCATAACACAATGTGAACAGATTTCTGAACTTCAGACTGGACCACACAATGAAAGTTAGATTTGTTCTCATACTTTAGGATTTAGTTTTTTATGTTGCCATTTTATTCTTTAAAGAGATTGTATGCCACTTACCTTGTAAATCCCAAAACAGGATTCCCAATGTTCTTTGTTATCCTTGGCAATGCTCTATGATTGTGATTTAGTGTTTGTCAACATTACTTTTTTTATATTAAAAAACACTCCTGTCAACCAATAAGCTGGGTACAAGGTACTTTAATGGTAGTTAATACTATGTGTAAATTTATCCAAGCGTTTCTTATTGATGAAAAGGAGGCAGCTGGGGGTCGCCCGCAAGGGACAGTGGGAAAAGATTCCAGCTGGACGGATGGCCGTCTCTGATTGGTTAATGATGTTACTCTTGAGCAGACAGACGAGACCACTCACCGCATGTGTAGCTCGGCATTACTGAAGAAATACAGCATGAGAAACTGTTAGTACGCATACCTCAGTTCCAACCTTATAGGGAATGAGAAAATATAACATTTCACTCAGTTGCACTTAGTCGTATGTCTTGCATGTTTAGTCTAAAACTGTAGCAAACTATTTTAAGAAAAAGATTTTAAAACTATATAAAAATCAGAGCTTGCTCGTCGTTGGGGGTCTCTTTGTTATTTGTTTTACACCAACCCGAACCTCAGGCGTTTATATCGTTACGAAACTCCACTCGGCTTGCTTCAGTGGTAAATTTTTCTGTTTGTTTCTTTCACCCCCGTTTACGGTAAACTGTTTCCAAGAGTGTCTCTGCTGTTTCTAGCTTTTGTTTCTGAAGCAGGTTGTACATAAACCACTTTATAGCTCTTGTGTCCTCATTTTCTCTTTGATTCATTTCAAAGAACAAAAATACTGTTTGTAACACCATGTTTGCTTTATCACAACTGCTTTGTATTTACTATTAAAAAAGGACGAAAAACACACAGAAATGAGCTGCTGTATGTATTCCAATAGCAAACTGTGCTGCAAATGTAACTGACATGATAATCCTTGGTAAAAAGGGAAACTAGCAGACATCTGCGAGCGGGAAGGGAAGGAATGGATCTGGGGATTATCCGCTAGTTTTTGGATTCTAAAAACTGTAAAATAGAAAACAGATTTGTGTGTGTTATCATTGACCGAAGCATTTTTCTGCACTCTTTTCTTCCCTGTCCTGTGTTAAGCTGTTTTTAATACTTCTTTCAAACAGATCCAGTTGTCCTGCTCTAGATTAGTTATAAAGGCAGGTGTATTTCTCAGCCTGCATGACTAAATGTAAGTTGAGGGAAAATGTATGAACTGTGAAAACGCCATAATATTGGAGTTTCCTGTAAGAGAAATTACACAGTGCCAAGATGCAAAGATTTGCATCAGTGGCACAGTTTGTGGTGAAAAAATGCTATTTTTCACGATTTCCACATTTTAATCTGAGACTTCAAATATCACTAATTTTTCATTATAACTTTTTAAATGTTTTCCACTATATAATGAAAATTCTTAAAACAGAAGAAAAAGATATGTCCATATGTCCACTTAAAGATACACTATGACTAGAAAGCTGTATGTGGTCTCAGAAATATTAGAAACAAATTGTTGAATCTCTATAATCAGCAAAGCAGGTTGTTTTGCGCTTTCGAGTAAAGACGGTAAAAAAGGTTAATTAAAGGTTATTAAAAGGTTATTCTGAATTTAAGCAGTGGTTTATCATAAGCCACATGATGCCAAAGTCACGCCCAGCTGGTGGGTATTATGACCCTCGACCCTCCTACATCAGACAGTCACTGGCAGTGCCATGTTCCCAACTCTCACTAGATGGTCATGGCTGTAATTGTGTGTATCATTTCTATTGAATATTTCATTCTCTATTGTCTTCATTTTGCTGCAGACTATTGTAGTCTGTGTCTAAAACTGATTTGTGCATTCGATAAAGATGCAATAAAAAGGACTGTTCGTATTTCATTATTGATTAGTTATTTGCATCACATATTACCTGCTCTGCTTGCAAAAAGTACAAGGGCATGATAATTATTTTTATACAATGTCATTAATGCACATATGAAATGCGCCAAAGTTTGGCTCAAATCATGACACTAAATTGCATTTATTGCGCTGATGCACCAGGCTGGATAAAGTTCAGGCTGAAATCGGTCAGAACTGATTTGCATTTATTGCATTATTGGGAACATTTCATTATATTATTATAAAGATATTTGCATTGTTTGTTATCGAACGCTCGCCTTCAAGTCCATGATGACCAGCCCTATCACGGCATTAAATTACTTCTAATTAAAAACAGACAGTTAAACTGTCCTTTACCAACAGCAATTTAGGTAACTGCGTTTGACCAGCTATAAATTGTTACCGCATTAAAATTCCAGCAATATTAGCGATGGATTTGCTGATGGAAATGAATGCTGATGATGAGAAGTGTTTTTATGGCCGATGCACGGGGTCATGTTAGCCACTAAACAGCAGACAAAGATCAGGCCAAAGCATTTTTAATCTTGTGAAACAAGCAATTACAAACAGTCGCATTGATTTGTTAAAAAGCTTTGGGTGACATAAATTGTTTCACGCTTAGCTTATTTCTCTGATACATAAATGTCAGCGAGTGTATTATTAATTAAAGACGTTGGAAGACAAGATTTAAAGGAAACAATATAAAATTACAGTCAGACTTTTTGCTGGTAATATTTTATCTCTTATTTAGAGCTTCCTAATTTTTTTTATTGCTGTTGTCTCTCTGATATTACCTGCTCGTAACTGTGGGCCTGTTCCCTCTAGTTACAGTTATAGGGTACTAACACTCCTGTTTTCAGCCTGAAAAGACTTTGTTTATTATCATCCCCGAATGTTAAACGCAACACTTCATATGCATGCATGTGAATGCATAACTCATTGCATTAGAGAGCACAATACTAAACCAAGTTTAAGACATTTAACACAAAGTAACTTTAGTATTTCACAAAAAATATTACCTGTAGCAGAGCTGAGAAATACGTTTACTAACAATTTCAAACTTCTTGTGTGGAAAAAAACACAAATACTCTTAAAACACAAATACTCTTAAACGCTCCAGACAATAAATATTTAACTGCCTGTCTGATCAGACATCAGATCCTTCATTTCTCACACACTCTTTTTCACCTGCTTATTTAGAGCTTGAAAGGAATTTATTTGTCACCCTCGTAAGTTAATACAAACGCAACATGGTGACATTCAGTGACAGAAACCTTTTGATCTTCAAATAAAAGAAATACCTGTAAAAAAAATCCTCATTCATTTCATTCACACCAGTCTACTTGTGTTACAGAGTCAGAGTCTGCCTCATTTCCAACCCACGTTCTGCGTAGGCTTTTGGAAATGAAATGGACAGATTAGAGCATTATCTTATTTACATATATTGAATTGCAGTAACAAGACTCCTCTCGTACCCCTCGTTTCATTCTAATTAAAGTGTGGCAATGCAACAGCAATCCACACAAGAGATTCGCTTTAATAGTCAGGGCTGGCAAATTCCCAAAACCTGCAACGTGGCAATTAGCAAGAGCCGCAGTGTTTGCTATTCACGGTTTGATGTTTAAAAAAAACTTTATTAAGATCAGCTGCTTGGGGCACTGGTGGGCAATAGACCTGCTTCAATTAGATCGCAATTATTTGTTGGGTTTTGATATTGTAAACTGCCACTTACTGCATCAGTTAAATTGACACACTGTGCTGCTTGGTTTAGCCTGTAATTAAAACATTTTGTGTTAATTAGATGATGACCACTTCATTCCAGGGCCTCTTGTGTTTGGAGCTTATGTGCGTGTTTGTGTGTTTTGCATTGTGAATTGCACATGCTGTTTGGATCATGGGTTGTCAGATGGCGGATTTATCAGCCAGTGTTGTTTCAATTAATAGCAGCTGTTCAGAAGGCCAGCCTGTTCTCTCACTGCGGCGTATGAACACAGCGCTGCTACAGGAACGAGTTCAGAGAAAAGAATTAACATATGAATATACAGACAAACAATGCATCACAATCTAATTTTACGGTTTAAAAAGTAAAATGTTTAACTAAACCTACATTTAAAAAATGGATTACACTTTATTTAACAGTGTAACTATACATACTGAGTAACATTTAGTTTAACATGCACTTACTGTAGGGTTAGGATTAGTGTTAGGTTTAGGGTCACGGTTATTACTACAGTCAGTACATGTAAAATGTGTAACAAAGACACGGTAAAATAAAGTGTCTTGTTTTGAAAATTCATTGGAGAATTCAATGGACCCTTTGTCAGACAGAAAAAAACACAAATCATAAACTCCTAACACGTTTTCCATTTATTGTTACATGTTTTGTACTTATTCCAAAGAATTTCAAAATGCTGGTGATTATACAAAAAAATGTGCATCAATACAGTATTTTTTGTATGCTAAAAGACCTGCTAAGGTTAATCTTTACCTATTTTCCATATTCAAACAGGATATTTGAATAATTTAGATGATGCAAAACAACATGAATAATTATAAGTCGCACCGTTTCATGCCAGCATGCATTAATGGATGCGTCCGAGTTTACTTTTCATTTACATATCATGAGTGCAAAAGCACATTTGCAAATGATGCATTAATCTGCAGTCAATACATTTTTAATCAGTAAAGCAACTTTAAGTGACAGTGACAACATTGTTTAGCTCATATATACAGTAGTATGTATATGTTAGTATGTATATATTGGCTAAAGGTAAAATACTACGTCACACTTTGTGCTGACAAATGTCATATAAATAACAGAAACATGATATGATGTTACCCAGCTAACAGCTAACATTCTCTAAAAGTTCTCCAAATGTTCTCACACTAATGTTAGTAGTTAGTACTTTTTTAAGTTATTTATATAAAAAAATTTATTTTTAAGTTATTATTGGAACATTTAAATAATGCACTCAAAGAACATATCATTCTTAAAACAAAGCAACAACGTTCAAACAATTTCTAAAAAACTGGACGTATTGAACGTTGCTAAAACTTTCAAAATAATATTTTTAATGTTTTTTTTACTTCATGGAAATGTTAGGGAGACGTTCTTAACCCAAATTTGTTAACTGGGTAGATGTATAAATCAGAGCTCAGAGAACATCACATCCTTAAAGCAGCAGGCTTGCATTTCCTGTCTCATTAACATCTGGCACGTTACAGCTCAAGATTAGCACGTAACTTCAGAAACCTTCGCACAGCCCCTGTCCAACTTTCACTTCTGCGTATTAGGGCATCTTCTGACTCGACTCTCAGCATCTCTCATTTCAGTCCAGATTTAATGTGCTCTGGATGGGGGTCGGAAAATAACTGTCATTAAAATATGTCAGCGCGTCTGTTTACCTGCAGTGAACCTTTGATTGAAGCTGCGGCTGACTTTACACTGATGCTTCTCTAATCTGCATGACTGGCATGTTAATTTGTCTGACGCTGTCGTTCAAAAACACAAACACGAAATGTTGGTTTAGGCGTGGGACAGCCGTTAGAGTGAATTTCAAGTACTTATTCAAATATTTCATTAAAATGTAAATTTTACATTGGTCCAACGCCTAGCTGTGCACAAGGCATGACTTAAGAAGTTATGAAGTTATAACACCAATCTTTTTATATTTCTGCCTTTCCGACGCCAATTAACTTGGACTATAAATGTCCTTACCTTGTTTTATCTCTCGTAACCGTGTGGCAAGAAATGCAGTGAATGCAACAGGAGTTTGACGTTGCCCGGCGCTGGGGAGGGAAAAAAGACAGAAGCCAATTAAACATCAAGCTTCATGCGGACTTGGTAGCTAATCAATTCGCTTATCGCTGCAAAGTGCAAATTCTCTGATGAAAACTGAAGCTGCGGGTGGATAAAGCCACACGGTTAAAGAATTGTAAATGAGACAATGTCCCAAATGCAAATGTATGATCTAGAGGGGTTACACAGCAGATGTCAGTTTGTTGATCTATACAGATTTTCACTGTACGCATGCTCGGATGCCACAGATCTCCATTCGTATAGCAATTGCTCAAAAGGATGTACAGCCCATAGTTTAGACGCAAAATTGGACACATAACAGACAGGAATAACGCGTTCACAATACGTTTGCAGCATTAATAATTCTGTATCCTGACGATGTGTAGGGATAACAAGAGATGGCAAACTGATTTAATCTATCACTTCCCGACTCAAAGGCTTTCGTTTGCGTGTTTTCCTGCCGGGAACAAACGCTCCAACTTGAGAGGTTGCGAATTCTGGCACGTCACGTTCTGTCTCTCCTCCACTTTATTTTGATGGCAGCGACAACAGTGGCGTGCTGTTTCTTTATCTACTTCCTTCTCTTTTTTCCTTCATTTTTAACATTCAGGGGGAAGATAAAATGGTTGCAGGTGGTGATGAAAATAAAAGCCATCCATCATTATTTATTAGGCATGAAAAAGATACACAATAATGTAATTTAATCTCTCAGCAGACAATTATTTCCACATATTGATAATGCAAAGCGAAAAGTGCCATGAATCCTAATATGATGTTTGCTTTTATTGGTGTATAATACAAGCAGAACAAATAATGTAATTGTATCAGGAAGAGAATGTAATTATTTGCACATGCTAACGTTATAATGGCAATCCGCCTCAGACGATGGTGTCATATTATTTTGCTGTGCTTAACTAGTTACAATTTGCATTTACTTATTATGTCTCAGTGGCAATAAAGCCGCCCCCTCTTGTGCTGGAAGTCCCCCTAAGTAGACGGCTGTTATTATTTGAAGCCCATCTCAAACTTTTGATTGTTTGCAACTTGCCGAGATTCGAGCTCATGAAAGTTTAAGTTTACACCCAGGAGGAGAGCCGTCGTTATTGAAGATCTTGTGCTGAACTAATTCTTTTCGCGTGTTGCGTGAGTATATTTGTGAATGCACTGATGATTTCATAAGACGTGGGTGAAATGATCATTTTTATAATTTCCTCTAGACTTGTGTAGGTAAGTGTACTCTATATTCTACATACATTATACTCTTTTAGTCTGAGGACTAATGAAAATGCTTCTATTTTGTATTTTATTTAATAGTTTTTTAAAAGACATTATATTAGCGTAAGAATTTGAGTGAACAGAAAAAGCAGTTAGTTACATGAATTTCACAATTTCTTACTATTTGGTATGTTTTGTCTTTATACAGAAGTACCCCACAAGTTGTGTAAACCTGCAGATCCATGTTACCTTAGCCTGATTTGAGAACGTTCCAAAGAAAATCTCGCGTGCTTCAGCGGAAGCTAAAAAAATCTGACCTTTTGTAAAAGGAACAAACATGTTTAACGTCACAAATTTGCCCGTTTGGTTGGTGACCTTTTCCTGTTTATCATTTACACAGTGTTCTAAAACTTCCTGTTTATCACCAGGTATAAATTAGACTTTCTACAGATCTACCAGGTTTAACCACAGTTCAAAAGTTTTGGACCCCAACATATGTACATTTTTCCAACCCAAATAAATCTCGATGAATTCACGCTCGGAAGGCAAATGGTGTCTCGTAATAACTCACTGTGGCCCAACATGCAATGAGCAACAAAAATTCTCCCGAACAGCAGCCTTTAAACAGATTTTCTCGATTATTTGTAATGATTAACCATTAAACATACATTAAAAAAGCATTGTGATGCACTGACTGTCAGGGCGCATCAGGCGCTGGTCCTTCTCGGCCGTAACTTTAATAAAATGGTGATCATGCTATACTGAACTAATGACCAAGAGAGTCAATGTAAAATTAGATCAAGCGCCCACACTTGTGTCTTCCTGACATTATGAAAATGTTTTATTGATGACTCATTACAGGTCGTCCGGCGTGAGGTGAGGCGTTTTTTTTCTCGATCCATCCTAATAGAAGATGCAAAGTCTAATAATGATAATGCCTCCTGAATAATTAATCCCCCTAAACCCTATCCATCTCAACACGGGACATGTACATATTTTAGCTGCTCATTTGCATATTTAGAACAAACAGCAGCCCAAGCCCATTAGAGGGTCAGTGCTCACCTCTTCTGCTGGACGCATAGTAAATGAGGCACTTTTGAGTGATTGGCTTTTAAGAATTAAGACGAGGGTGGCCGTTTTAGTGCCGGGATGAGGAAAACTCATAATGCCTGTTATTTTAGTGCCTGATCCCATACTGCGTACTGCATGCTTGCTGTACCGGAGGCTAGTTTGTGCTCCCTAGTCATTAGTGATTTGTAAATGATACTTGCTTCCTCGTGACATATCATTTGAAATGCTATTTCTAATAATAACTGATATTAAAAAACAAAGCTGCTCTTACACCATCGCGCCTTCCGCAGATATGAGTGTCTTGGGGGGGGGCGAGCGCTCCTTAATGTCAACATGAATTGTGATTCAAAAACACATCTAACAAATATTAAAGATTCCCAGAGGTTTCTTATAAACCTTTAACTGTCTCCTGCTACAAAGGCGAGAATTATACTGGAGAGATTAAACTTGTAAATTGGCCGAGGATAAACTTGGAATGGGAAAACAGAGGAGCAAATTCATTCTGATATTCTATGGTGCAGATTCATCCATCAGGCTGAAATAAAGGCTGATTCCGGTTGCTGTGGTGCGACAAATCAGAGGTGTGGTGATGAAGCAGCCGTCGCTCTCTTTGGCATTGTATGTGGTATTGTAACCGTCTCTAAACCGCTCGTTTGAACTGTCACCTCCTTCCTTAATGACTCCTTACAAATCCCACAGCTTCCTGTGGTGCATTTCCTGTCATTTGTGGGGTTGAGTGAGGTGAAAAGAGAAAGGAAGAGAGAGAGAGTTGGCACCACACTCTTTGCCAGCTGAGCCAGATGCCGCACGATTGATTTAGCCCCGTTGTAGCACGACTTCGATGAAATGAATCACAAGCTCAGCTATCAATGGGGTCCCTGTTGTAAACGTGAGAAACGCGGGCCACATGGCCTTATCGCCCAGTGATGCTGCCAATCGGCACCCGTGGAACTTCCCTGGATACGCCAGTGGTCTTTGAAATTAAAGTCGGCTTTAGTAATCCCCAGAAATTGCCCCCTTAGACCGCTCTCGCTTGCAAGCAGTTTAGTTTCACCTCGGCTGGCGATAAAGCATGACAGAAATACGGAACGCTATCTGCTAGCCGAGAAGTCTGATAGGTTCTGCCAGTTTATCGTACCACAGGCAGCTAACCTTCCTTCCCCTGCGTCTGGCCCCCGAACACAACTGAGGAGTCAATTTACAAAAGCAGTCGGCTTTAGCTGTAAATAAGGCCGTTTATTCAGCCATCAGAAAGGAAAGAAAGCGAGAAAGCAAAGCCGATGTGAGTGCATGAAGCATAAAAATGTTCAGATTCAACCTTGTTTCGCACTGAAGTCACAACCTGGTGTAATACAAGCGGCTGGAAGCTGCCGGTAGCGCCAATGCATGTAAATCCAGGCCAAGGCAGAGGCTGCAAACTGACGTGGATCTAGCCGAGCGGGTTTCGTCTGTACCGGGGTGGGATTAACAAGCTTAAGAGGGCTTAAACACCATCCTCCAAGTTTACCTGTTATACTGCGTAACTTCATCAAAGGACGGCTGCAACGCTGCTTTTTTAAAAGCTTTTTATGTTTGTTCACAGTTGTCAGTCTCAGGAATGAACTAATTTGCAGGGTTAACGCTGGTAATCGGTTCAAAAACAAACCTCAAAGTTCAGGGTGTAAGTATTATTGATGGGAAATGGGCTAATATACGGCTTCCCGAGTGACACGTTTCTTCTAAGGGGATATCTCACAAATTCAGTCGTTTCTGCGAATCAGGCAAACATCAAAGTTCAGATTTTAAAGCGCCACTTGTCCTACAGTTTCGGCCTCACAACGTTTTTTAATCAAAAGCCATTTTTTATTTAACCTTAAATTTTGTTTATTTTCATTGTTTGCACACGAGAGAATGTAAGATTGAAAATAAAGCAGAATTGAATAGCTTTCACATTTAAAGAGGGACAGCACAGGTTTAAAGGCTGGGTTATGAAGCTCTGCTCCAGAGGTGGAGACCACAATTAATACAAGCTTACCTTTGCACAGGGAACAGTTTTTGCCAATTACTTTGTTAGAAAAGTGCAAGTGTGTTTCTTTCGGGCAGGATGTGGCTCTGGGCACTGGCGCTGTAAGTATCAGCTTCAGGGCTCTGAAACAAACACTACATTTCAAACCCTACAGGCACAAAAAAAATACCACACTTAGCTGAGGTGAATTTGGAAAAAGCTAATAAAGGCTTTTTTCCTCTGTGTTTTGACTGTAAACAAAAAAACTGTTTTTTAACAACACTCATGCCAACCCAAGCAGACCCAGCTAACAGGGAACATTCTCAGAACGTGGGCTAACATTCTCTAAAAGTTTTCTTAAAGTTCTCAAAAAACATTTTTGCAGTAATGTTAGTACAATGTCTTTTCAACATTATATATATATACTATATATCTACCGAAAAAGTTATTGGAACATTACAGAATTAAAAAAAAGTTTAATGTTCTTATAACCAAGCAATAATGTTAATACAATGTCTAAAAAAAGCCGATTTGAACATTAGAACAATTCAAATAGAATTTTTTATGTTTTGTTACTTAATGGAAATGTTATAGAAACGTTCGTACAACCTGCAGTTGTTAGCAGGGGAGGTTGTTGGAGAGATTTCCGGGCACTAATTCAACGTGAGCTAAGCCTAGCGTTGTAGTATCTCTCAGGAACCGAGTGCCATTTTAAAAAGCACCGTATTTTGTTTTGTTTGGGTTTTGTATTTTCCTCCTAAACAATGATAACATTTTTCTGAACTGGAGTTGCTGCCAATGAAATTAATGGAAGGGTTGTGGAGTGCATACAGGAAGTGAGCTTTTTAAATAAACACATTGTTTCCAAACTAATCCACACCCTTATTGTTTACTGTTGGAGAGCACAGGCTGGGTGTGTTGTACAGACAGCTCCACACTGACCTGCCTCAATTAATCCTCCCTGACAAGGCCGCTCTGATTTAGAGGGAGGAGAAAAAGAGTAAAGAGAAAGAGGGAACAGGGTGGGGAGTCAAATTTTCGCATCAGATAGAAGACAGAGTCTAGATCAATGAAACACCCTAATGACTCTGTCTTCAGGAAGACGCTGTCAGAGAGTTCTCAGAAGGTCTTACTCATGACTGCTGCTGCTGGAGAAATGCAAACACAACACCAGTTACACACACACACATATATATATATAAACACACACACACACACATATATGTATATAAACACATACACACACACACACATATATATATATGTATATAAACACACACACACACACACACATATATATATATAACACACACACACACACACACACACACACACACACATATGTATATAAACACATACACACACACACACACATATATGTATATATAAACACATACACACACACACAACAAACAAAAAAAAAAAAAAAAAAATTTTTACACACACACAATATATGTATATAAACACATACACACACCAAACACACACACATATATATTAATATAAAATAAACACACACACACATATATATATATAAAACACACACAAATATATATACTATTAGCAATATACAAAATATGCTATTGATATGATATTTCGATACTGACAATTATAAATGAAAAGGTTTTCTAGTGGTCTTAGATTCTGCTGAAAATCTTTGTGTTTCTGATGATGTTTCTGATCACTGACACTGATGTAACTGAAGCTTTTATTTATAGCTTGTGCTGTACCTTTTAAATCATTTCCACAACATCAAATAAGGTGTTTTTACCAGCAACAAATCATCTTTAAGGCTCCGATTGTGTCTTTGTGAAAGATAAACTATCTAGTAAACTCATAAATTGTAACTATCACACATAAACTGCACGGTTATCGGCAACACACAGTGCAGTTTACTGCAGCCAATCCAGTGCACTACAGAGTGTACACTGAGCGCGTGTACACTGAGCGCGTGTGCACTACCGTCGCTCCCTGGCCCCTGGGAAGTGCAGAAATCCCGCTGTAGGAAACTCCAGTCACTTTGGAAAGCTCTGTTTCCATGTGCTCCACATTTGGGCACTTTAAAACAAACTCTACAGCCATGAAACCTGACCTCCAAATTTATGAATCACAATGACCTCATCCTCCACTTCTCCCGCCTATTGACTTTTAACGACTCCCGATTCATTTGCGCTCTGTATCACGACGACATCTTTTTTCCCCTCATCCAGATTCACTTAATTATTTGTTTCGATTCGGACAAATCATGCAGAGCTTCGAGCCTCGTCTGCCCCAACCATATGCACAGAAAAACACGGCAACAACAAACGAACAAAAACAAACAAAAGGAAAATATAATCACCACACGTCACCACAAACGGCTCTCTGAGGCCTACTGTTTTCCAGCTCCGGCTCCACACGTGGCTGGCCTGAATATTCAGGAGACATTTATAGGAAATAAATTAAGGGACCAATTCAAACCATATGGTAGTAGGGGGCGGGGGGTGTTTGTCAAAGGTCCTGCATCAAAGCTAGCTCGCGGATTGAGCTGTATTAGCTCTGTTTTTCCAGTCCGGCAGAATCAGGGGAAAGGAGCCACAGACTCACAGGCGATAGGAAACATATGAACACGGACATCAGACGGGGAGACCGGAGCTCAGGGTTGAGGGCACAGCCCAGACATATCGCTAGAAACCATTACAGTGTTTGTGGGGACATATGGTGGAACTTCTGTGCTGCTTGTGTGGCATGAGCGTGATGTTTATATGTGTGTTTGTGAATGGAACATACGCAAGCTGTTTGTTCCATTTGTAAGATGTAAAATAGGGCTGTTTCATTAATAATGCTTCTCTAAAGATGCCTGTCAACCTGCTTTTGTTGCCTGAAGTTTCTTTTAACTTCATCTTATTTATGGTATACTCAAAAAATAGCATCATGTTTGTATTTATAACTCTTGGTCACTTTTAACCTATAATTGCCTATAATTTCTTTGTACGAGTCAGATCATCTCAACAAATCTCAAGATTTGTTGAACAGTTTTCAAAAACAATTCCCCTGCCACTGTTTACACCTTGTAAATGGATTTTCGAATTTCCAGCCAATCAGATTTGCGGTGTTGACAGGCATAGCTGACACGGCCATCCTGCAACCAATCAGGACAGGTCGTCGCTGTCAGCACGTCTTGTTGCAGTTTGGCCTCAAACTCTGGACTGAACTTGACTTGTTTACGCTCAGTGGACGTGTCACTCACTGTACAAGAAACTGCAGTGACATGCAAATGAAGGAAAAGCGCATAAGAAATTATAGCATCTATATCATACACAGAGACGGCAGAGATCCCGTGGATCTGCATCAGTCTAGTACTCCATAACTCACAGCCTTAAGCATGACACACAAGTTCAAAAGATTCTTAGCAGAAGGTGTAAACGCTCAAAAAGGGGAGAACTCTTTGTAACCTGTTGATTTTGGATGCCGTCTTAGGAATAAAACAAGTAATACAAACAGACTCGCTTGTCTCCATCCACAATAAATCAACAAAGCACAGCTCAGCTCTGTGAGGGCTATTTTTAAAGGGGCAAAACTTATGAGTATCCAGACTTATCTCGCAAGCCCAGATGCCTGCGAAGTTTTGTGTTCAGTTTTTTGCATCCTTTATTAATATTTTTTTATATATTTTCTATTGTAATTCATATGCCGACAGACTGACAGACAAAAGAAAGAAAGAAAAAGAAAGAAAGAAAGAAAGAAAGATTTTATCAAAGCTTTGAGGGTGGGCTCTTTTAACTTAAGCAATCACTATGTTCTATAACCCTCTAGCAACCACAAAGCAACGTTGTAGCAACCACTGAAAACACTGTTGTGACAAATATTGCACTGACAAGCACCATTTACATGTTCTTGAGTAAATGTACTAGTCTAATGAATGGAACCTAGATGAGAATATGAATGTATTAAAGAATGTCACCGCACAAGCAGCAGTTGATTACGTTGTTTTCAGGATTTTTTAAAAATAAAAATACAGGTAAGCACGACAACAAATTTGGAGCACAGCCTCTGGCATTTCTTATGTGCATTTCATGGTTTACTGTGATATCTGGACGATCCCCAGAGTTTTCCAGCACAACAAAGGCTGAAGTCTGGCGCCAGTGTTCCCTTTTCAGTGCTCACGTTCAAGGCTGTTCAGCTCCAGCTTTAAAAAAGCTCTCTTGGCTTTTGCATGCAGCACACAGCATTCAGCTCACGCCAGGCAGGTATAGAGACACGGGCCGGTTTCTTTCTCCTCTACTGAACTGCAAACTTCTGCTCTTCTTTTCTGCCTCTCTTACTCCTGCTTCCCCGCGTGCCACCCGCACATCTGGAGCGGGCGTCCTGCTTCACCGGTCTCCAGGAGTCACCTGATTTATTGATATTTAAAATGTTCTGATGCTTTTATGTGCTTTGAATGGATTCGGAATAAAAGGGCTTAGTCAGAAAGCAGTATGAAAAACAACCAGGGTAGTTAAATGGTCTTCAACACTATCCAATCCATTTCAGGAGAATATAAGATGGAAAATGAACAGTTTGATATATAACGATACATAATTTAATAAAAAATTATTTCCGCTGAAATATGCACATATAATGCACATGCAAAGCCTGCTAACAGGGAACATTCTCAGAACGTTGGCTAATGTTCTCTAAAAGTTCTCTCAAACTTCTCAAAGTTTCTTGCTATAACATTAGTAGAACTTTCTAACGTCATATATCACATATATCAAACACTTTATTTTTTAATTAGTTAGTGGAACATTTTCAAACGTTAAAAACATTTAAAATATTTTTCAAAACCGTTCTTATAACCAAGCACTAATGGTAATACAACGTTCCTGGAACTTTAAAAACAACATTTTTAACATTTTTGTTACTTAACGAATGTTAGGGAAACGTTCTTACAACCTAAAATTGTTAGCTGGGAAGACAGACAGTATCAGCTTTCATCCTTAATAATGACCTGTTCAAACAAAGCAGGTTTAATGCAGTCAACATAGTGTGTGAGCAAATACAGATAGAGAAAGCCTGCACACACACTCTCTGATACACCGGCTGCTCTTATTGCTCATTTGTATATATTACCCATCAGTCTTGCCTATAATATGTTTAAATGTATAGGTCCTGAGACAGTGCTCTTAGAAAACAAATACCACCCCCTGTTACCATTTCCAAATTCATAAATTCCCGCCCTGACATTTCTCTTGACGTATTGTGTTTGAATAACCCTCGTTTGCAACATTTTCATAAGCTCCTTACTCATGAAGTAATTGTGCTTTAGCTTCACAGAATGTGGGCTGAGTGAAAAACCTCCAGAGGAGGCTTTTCAGCACATGTGAAGTTCTGAAGGATATCCATAACTCTTGCAAGAGTCCTAATTTGAAGCAGGTATTTGTGTTGGGTGGGGAGGAAAGCACTGTTTATAAATTGTCTAGTGCAGTAAGTCCGTGTGACGCGCGGCATGAAGAGGATAAATTTGTTTCTGGTTTGTACCTACTAAAGTCGACGGCAGTAGCACACTGGCTTGTGCAGTGGTTTGCTAAGCTAAGCTGTATTTCTTTGGGCTAGGCTCGAGTGTTGAACAAGCATTTTTTGTTGTTGATAAAAAACACTTTGGACAGCACAACACGTAAAAACGTTCAAGTGTAAATTGATCAACATGGACATCTTATAATAACACAGTGCGCATTTAAAGCTGCCGAAAAATGCCTGTGACACGCGGCAAAGTCGAAAGGAGAAAAGAATTCAACGGTTCACGCCAATGAAAATAGCCCTGCTCTGCAAACGTCTGTACGTGTCACTCAAACGGCTGAATTCAAAACAAGGTCCTATATTAAATATTTGACAGAAATCAAAGAAAACAAAGCAACATCTGGTGTTAAAATTGTAATGAGTCCAATCACATGACATGTTTGCTTAATCTACGATCGCAGAGGTCTCATTATGAATACAGCGGCCTGAATTTGCAACCCAAAAAGTGCATGCTTGTTAGCGCAACACAGACTCATTACTGCAGACGAACCAGAAGTTTGACAGACCGACTGTTTTCAGAGAACTGCTATGCAGTGTGTACAACACTTAATGAAATCCATTTTATAAACAAACGGAGGGAAAAGCGTAACCAAATGACAAGTAACTTCAAGTTGACCTTTAAAAGATTGTTTGAAACAGAGACACCGCTTTGGGCTCTTCCAAGTGGCTTGTTGACAGCTTCAAAACTCCTTGCAAATGAAAGGCCTTGTTATCTTTAGCAGTAAAACCTATTATGAAAAATCTACAAGCTCGGATCTCGGAAAATAAAAAGCAGCAATTGTGGTCGATAATTTGTTTAACAAAACATGCAGGGAAACGTGTGCCATTAAAACAAGAGGGGAGAAATTTCGATTTGCATTGCAAATCTTAGTCCAAGACAAATAATAATGGGAAGCGATATGTGATGCAGTGGATGCAGAAAGCTGATCGATTTAGCTGATCGATTTAACTGGTAATATGACATCACATCAGAGGCAAGAAAACGTATATTTCATTTTGCCAAAATGTACGTCATTAATGTAATGTGACATTACAAAATATGATGCAGTAAACAATGCATACGAATATATAATATGAACTAAATCAAATATATTTTTATTATACAAATACCTTTAAATCAATAATGTTAAGTGAAGAAATGCAAGATTTCAAAAAGTACAAAAGGTCTGTTCAAAACACCATACTAGCATACTATGTTTCTTACTGCTTACTGAAGCATGCATACTGTGAAAAAAAGGCAAATCTGTATGCACGAAATCTACTACTGTACAGCTACCAAAATGTGCAGTTTACACTAGGTGGAATACATTAGCCAATAATGCAGTGTGCATGACTAACCTTTTACATACTGTTACTGTGTACATTTTACACTGACATGCTATATCACATAATATTTAAAGCTGCAATCCATAACGTTTGCCTCTCTAGTGCCATCTCTGTTTACAACATAAAATTGCAGGTTATTTACTATAATTGCAGTTATGCCGACGGATCGACAGTTCAAATAAATCATTATTATAAACTTAGTGTTGGGAATCAGGAAAAGCTTGTGTCTAATCTGTCATGTACTGTCAGATTAGACACAACATTGTCATGTAAATTTTTTTCATTTTTAACCAAAAAGTTATGGATTATAACTTTAAAACAAAAATTCCAAAATTCCATTTTTAATATGCACGATAATCTGTGTTGCTTAGTAATTGTCAATCACGTTTATGTCACTTTTAGAAAAACGTTGTTATATGACATATTTTGAGAGCCCAACCTAAATAAAGGTACATATATAAATTAAAAGGAAAACAATAAGATCCTTACATGTCTACACATTTAACAATTTACATTCATGCACCGTGGGCAGGTCCGGTTGTTGCATGCGGCAGCCACAAACCATGCAATAACTCTGCGTGCTGTTGTTGCATTCTTCACATCAAAAGCACTTTTAATAAGGCCATTATAAATACATCAGAAAAATCTACTCTGATATTCAGCAAACAAGTCAGGCCAGGATGCGCGGCATTCACTGCTCTTTTACAAGGGTATTGCAACTGCTCATCCGAGACAGAGAGGGATATAATGAAGGCCAGTGTAGTAGTTTTCAGCATCCCACTGTGTTCAAAGGTGCCTGTCATATCAGAAGTACTTTATAATGGAAATAAAGGTAATCTTTCCAGCCCTTTGAAATAGAACTCAGCCGTTCTTCTCCTGTTGCCTGAAAGGGGGGTGGACGAAGAGAGAGAGGAAATAAAACGAATGTACGAGGTTTGAAGAGAGCTACGGTATTCTTACGGGTCAGAGCGATGGACTGAAGAGCTGTTTGACATTGAAATGATTGCACGGTGTGCCGTTTTTGGTGCGTGAGTGTGTTTTGATCAATGCTTGCGTTTCAGCCAAGCATGGTGGTTGGAGAAAATGCTGTTAACACGAGACTCTTCAACACTTTTGGCTCTCAGTGTCAGAACCTCAAACGTTGACTGATGACAAACTCTACAAGAGGGTCTTTTGATTCCAGACCTGAAGTGATGCACTTATCGGCTGTACCCAGCGAGAGACGCTGTGAAGACGTCCAGCACGCCTTATATTCTCATGATTTATGAAGGACCCGCAGCAGGCCATGGGCAGACCTGCGTGTATCTCCTCGGTTCTTTTTGTTCACATTCCTAATCTGCCTTTGTGTAGTTTAGCATGTTTGAACATTAGGCCACCGGGACCCTCCTGCCTCAATGCAGTTTCATTCCAATGCAATATTTATGGGCGAATGGCAGACCCTCTAAAAGCATCTTCATGCAGCAAAGCCTCATGGGAAACAGACCTCAGCAAAGCCTCATGGGAAACTTTGTGTTACTCATCTGGAATTCTATGCATCAAATCTAATGAAAGAAACAATGAAAGAATAAAAACGAAAAGAGCAGGAAAAGAGATGTTTACAGGAAGTCCTTTTAGATTTGTATTGGCCCTTCTTAAATCATGTCTGGCGCCTACCAGGACAAAAAATATGTATATTTTTAGTGTCAGAAAGTAAATTAAAATGTTTTTCATTAAATGTCAGTTTAGAAACAACAAAATGTACTACTTGAATTTACCTTTTACATTACCTTTATATTTAAAACAACAACAATATTGTTAAACATATGCCACAGAAAACCTAATATTTTAAGCGTTTAAGCCATAAATATACTGTACATAAACATATACAGTACAGTACAAATGTAAGAGGAAGTGACAAAACAGCACAAACTAAGCTTTGCCAAGGTAGTACCTTATATTATTTTTATGAAGGGCTTTCTTGATGGGACCTAAAATGTCTTCAGGACAAACATTTAGCTTTGAACTCTAATAACACCATGGGAGAGTACGTTCAAACAACAAATTTAATTTCAACGCAGAACCTTTGGTACACTGCAGAAAGCCAACTAATAAACTCACAGAGAGGTTATGATGTCGCTGGACACTTTAAAGCTGTACATATCTTAAAGGCACATTGTAATATGTAATAATGTGTTTGTGGTAGGTTATTGTTATTTGAACGCCCTGCGGTGACGATGAGGGGTTTATTGACTTCTTCTCATCCTGCAGTTAATGGAGCAGGTTCTCTGTGCAGGAGATCAGGTGTGCTCAGGAGAGTTCGAATTAGAGCGAATCTACATCCATCTGATCAGGGTCTGCACGGCACCTGTACTGTACTGATAACAGTCACATGGTCTCTTATTAAAACCAAACTGCAACTACTCACTACGGAAAGAAAAAGCAGGTTAAACTCTAACGAGGATCTGGCAAAAGATCTGTGAGGAGGAAATCATTTTCTCTTTTATCCACATAAAAAACCCACCGATTTCTGAAAGGCAGGATCTTCCAAATGCAGAACACTGCCAAGTAACATCTAAACGCTCATATTTCATTGTACACCAAAAAATCATCGCGGTCAAAGTAATGGAAGAACAAAAGGGGCCAGAACAGGTTACGTTATCTAGCGGTTGTTTATAAAAATAAAACAGGTCCAGAGTGGCAACAGTATTGATTTTCCTGCCAAAACATAATCTTGTTTTGCCATCGTAATTCTGAGGTTGACATCAGAACGTGGCGCTTTTTCGCCCAAATGCTGCCAAGTAATGCTGTTTACCCCTGATCGGCTGATAGTCGCCATGACAACATACACCACAATTAGACAAGCGTAATCCCACCTTCAAACATGTGCGTAGTTAATTACCTCAGCAGAGAGGAAGCGAGAGAAACCTAAAAAGGCTACGTTTACAGCCAAGCTTCAAATCCAAACCTGACTGTTTTCGTCAGTAAAATTAAATTATACAACGCAGCTGCGCGACCCTGAAATTAAAGAACCGCTACAGCGCTAAATGTTTAAGAACGAGGGGGCAGACAAAAACTTGATGTACTCAGAGCTAGCGGAGAGATAAAGGTCCATAAGACACGTCTCGATTAAGACATCTTTTGGATTAGAGGTTTCGCAAAGTAAATAAATAAACGGTTGCTCCGCCAACGAAGCGTTTCGTAAACTGCTGTCAGTTTTTCTGACAGCACGCGAGCTTGATCACGCTACTCTTTAAATTTCTATCCCGGCATTCCTCGTGATGGAAAAAAGCAACAGAAAAGCAAGCCTGCGCTCCCCAGAAGCCCACCACAAATGCCATTTTCTCCCCCCGTCTGCCGTGTTAACAGAAAAACTTCATTTGGCATGTATTGTTAAAATTTTTATTAATGCCAATTTGTGTCACTCTGACAGGCCTCTTCTGGAGAAAACATCCAGGCCTTGTACAAATCTATCACTCAAGTTGTCAGAAAAATTTGTTCTCATGCAATATGGATAGACTGTGTGCTGGAAGAGAAGAGAACAGAGAGAGACGGGGTAAAGAGAGGCAGGTTCTGTGTTTGGAGACTTCTCCGTAAAAGAGGTCACGCTGTTCATATCGGGGAAACCTTAAATCGCAAAACAAATGTTTTATTTAGCGGACTTAAGTGTTGTTTACTTGCTGCATGCTCGCTTTATCCTCCCCCCGTATTTGAGTCTCTCTGAATCCCTCACTCGTCCCCTGTTGCCCTTTAGCATGTTTTAAACACCAGTGTCGTAGGAAAAGATGATAAACTCATGTTGACAAAGCCAGAAAAAGACAGAAGGCAACAAAAGCCAACTGTAGTTACTCTTCACAGTCAAATAAAGCAAATACTCTCCAATTTCTGTTAAACAGACAACAAGTACAACATTATGTGGGCAAAAGCATGTTCATACATTTACAAATTGCTGTGGCAACTATCACAAACTGTAAACTCAACAAACATTTCTTCTGTAGCTCAAGGGATTATGGGTAATATTATCTCATGTTAATGCACTTGACTATAAACAATGTTTACTAAAGCTTCGGCAGAAATCACATCATTCTATACAAAATAAACAGGTATTTTCACGAGTTTTTAAATCAAGTATTAATTTGACTTTTTATGCTTCCTCTATTCGTACAATTTTCCGCTCCTGGTGGTTGACCAGCAGCATGACAGCATGAATACCAGAAAAACAAAAGCAGACATCTGAACAAGAAAATACAGTGACAAACAATGGACTGTAATTATATGACATCAAGCAGAAGCTTATGGACCAAGAAACAGAAATAGAACAGAGGTATTCACAAAGCCTCTCCTCTCTAGAAGGGGTCATTCATCATGGAAATGTTGCCGTGGTGATGTTCCCCACTCATGGAGTGACATATCACTGCTCTTCCTGCTTTTTTTAATTGTGCCCGCTGTTCCCGCTGTGCCATTGGCTGCAGGGCTGATGGACAGTGAGGAAAGGGCGGGGTTCTGGCGGGGTGCCGCTCAGCGCATCCAAGCTGCGTTTCTTTCTCTTTCTGACCATTAACAGCATCTCCCCCACTAACAACACACACGCGTACCGCACCATGTGGTAACACTCTCAGACAAAAGGTGAAGGGGTAAGTAAACCCAGTCAACCCTGTTAACTCCTCCGGTTCTTTTCTCCACCCTGTCTTTCCTTCTCAGTCTCTCGCGTGTGCATTAACTTCTCTGAGACCCAATGATGAGGGTGTAAAACAGCTGAAAGGAACAGTTTACTAAAACAAATCAATTCTGTCACTGACGCACCCTTGTGTTGTTTCAAACCCGTATTCTGTGTTTTTTCTGGAGAATTCTAAAGAATCGTTTTGCTTCTAGTTGGCAAAAAAGACAGAAAAGGCTCCTATAAATGCCGCAGAACTAGTCATACTAAAAAATGTCATTTTTGGATTAACCATTTCTTTACATCATTATTGGAATTCACGTTACAAAATAAAAACACAATATAGCAGTATTTGATCACAGATCCAAGAACGTCCTTCAGGAAGATTCGAACCGATATGCCACTACACGGCTGATGTCTGAAACGGATGACTCTGTCAATACGTCTAACTTCAGAAGTACAGGAGAGAGATACAGCAGGAAAAAGGAGATAAGCTCAATGAGAGACACATCGTTCAGTCAGGACTTTCTCAATGTTATTTACAAGCACATCTCAGTGCAGAGATCATTTTAACACCCACTGAAGTCCATATCCCAAGGCAGGGGGCATCTTCTACCCTTAGGGCAAAAAACATCATTAACATTATTATTGTTTGAATTCTCCCCCCTCCTTTCTCCCTCCTTTCCAATAATTCAAAGGGATCATATTTATATGCCCATCCTGTTGAGTGTATAATTTCTATAGAGCTTGCATATGCAAATACGTTGGGGTTTCGAACACTAGAAAACACATAGCCTACGTGCAATTATGTAAATTGTATTTTGTTATTCATGCCGTTATTCTCTTGCATATTCGTTCATGCATTCATTTGCGGTATTAATGCCTGGTGGAGACCTAACAGAGGGCTGTAGGGCTCTTTCCACACGATCATACACCGAAACAATAGATTCAGAGTCAAGACTCACACACTCACATCACTGCTAACTGACTGGCTGGATCTGAAAGGAAGTGAGAGAGAAAGGATTGCTTTAAAGTGACACGGGCTGGCACAGGCAGAAAACAAGAGAAAAAAAGACATGTTTTCTCTAGAACGTTCCTTTTTTCTCTTTACTTATTTCTTTCAGATAAGGAAGTGTCCACATCTGGCGTTACACAGTGTTATTCTCAAAAATGTAAACAGGTTTTGGAGGAGACACCTGCTGGCCCTTCATATAATGATGAAAGAAGAGTCTTCGCTGAAGGGGCTTGGAAAAAAAATGGACTTTTTTTAAGAGCTTTAACATGTTCTGTTCCGAGTAGAAATTCTAAAGCACAAAAAAAAAAAAAAACACATTTTGTTGCAGCACAATGCGGTTAAACGTCAGTGGTTTTGCGTCTGTTTAAGAGAAACTTTCTTACTGTGTACTAATCCTTCTTTCTGCATTACAATTCAGTTTAAGTTCTCTTTCGGTTCACACCACGTGCCCTCTGTGCTCCTCCATCTGAAACAGTCACAGCAGGATCTGTGTTTGGCTAAACTGCGTAACAAATTCAAGAGAATAGCTACAGTCAAAAACACACCGCAGACTCCCAGCAAAAAATAATCGTTCATAATTTATGATGCCACATGGGTCTTGACACAGTGGCCTGCTAAAGCCAGAACCATAACTGAACTCCAAAATTGGAGGTGTAGTGGATGAGGATCTGGAGTGATAAAAAATAACATGCTTGGATATATGATGGATACTGTTTGTGGTAAATATAAGAATATTTGTCTGCTAATATTTATATTTAAAAATGTTTTCACCTCTAACCGTTCAGTGGACTAATTGTTCCAGCAAACAATGTTTTTGTTTATGTTTATTTTTATTACATTGGTTCGCATTTTTATTTTACAAACTGATACAAATGCATAAGGCAAAGATAAAATGTAAAGTAAATCTAATTGTATGTTCAAAGAAAATCAAAAAGAAAAACTGGGAGACCGAAGATCACATTGTTTGCTCCAGTAAAAAATTTTCTGGGTAATTTTTTTTTTTTTAATTAAATGCACTCTTAAGGCTTGACTACACAAACAAAATATAAATTGTGTAAATGTATAACAAACATGTGACAACTTGTCCCAACCTAAAATTTATGAAAAACAGTGTACCTTGTAATTTAGTTATAAACCTCCCTGTATTTTTAACTAACTCATGCTTGAATGTATATTTTTGTAATTGAGTGCACATGTATACTCAACAGATTTTACAAATATGATGACATAAAATTTTAGTGGAGGACAGAATTCACAATAAATGATTTAATATTTAGAAGGGCTTTAAACCTTTTTTTTTTTTTAACTTTAAACCCACATTTGTGTATTTTTTGAGTATTTTGGACTCTTGACTGAGACACACAGAGATATAACCCTTGTGATGGCTTTATAATGTAAAAACTAGACCAGCCATGTCTCAGTGATGTAACACAAAGGTGCTATTTATATAGATCTATATTCTATATGGGTCATTAGGATATTTGCTCCTTTTCTAACACTGCTTCAGAGATTGTACATTCTAATAACAGCACACGCTCAGCACTCATCAACTGCAGTGCTGTTTCCAGTGTAATAACATCCAGTGCTGAGGCTGGGGAGAAAAGCATATAGTGTGATATTATAAAATATCAGTTGATATTACTGTCTGTCTTATATTGCTTATGCTGCCATGAATATCTTAATCGCGATGACTCTGCCTAATGATGGCCGGTGAGCTTTACTTCACTTACAGAATAGATTGAATTTCTCTCTCTCTCTCTCTCTCTCTCTCTCTCTCCAGCACACTCATCAGCACATAAACACTCCTCTCACCTCGTTTAAGCACCATACAGTCATAAATAGATCATTTAATCTGTGAGATAATGACCAAGAGGAAGAAATCGTAGCTTGCGTTTCATTAGAACAATTGTTTTAATTGCGTTTCTGTCTTCTAGCTCATCCTGCTTTGTAGAATCAGCAGCTATGAACTGAGAGTTACACACACACACACACACACACACACACACACACACGCTTATCTGTCTAAAGACATTCCATAAACTAATATTGTTTTTATACACAGCTAGTTAAAAACAATACAGCCTAACCCTAACCCACACTCCAACCCCAACAGAAAACTGCATTTTTACAATTTAAAAATAAACTATATTTAATATATTTTTATAGCATTTTTACAAATAAGGACATCCCCTGAATTTTGGGTCCCCAATATATGGTTAAGTAATCCCTCCCAACACATACATATACACACACACGCAGAGTTTATTATTTACTGTCTCTCAAAGGAAGCAACACCCGAACAAATTGCAAATTTCCTCCCGGTACAATGACCTAAAGCTGAGTACACGGGATAAGGAGCATGTCGTGAACTCCACCCTAAAAAACACAGGAACAGTAAACTGTAGAGAATTTAGCAAAAGAGCAAGAGATGAAAAAAAGGGAAATCTTGCAATACACAAATTTCATGGTACATTTTAGATATACATGGTAGCCTAATGCCACAATAAAACTTCTTAAACTTTTACAGTCTCGTAAGATTGATGTTCCAGACAGCATATTGTACACAAACTACACCACACACAAATCAGACCACGTACAAATGCACATGTGAGGATAATGTTTTAAAATGAATCATTCTTAATTAACGGTTTGGTAGGGAAAACAAAATTGAAAGTTAAACGATCCTCACAAGGAAAGTTTAAATGATGGAACAGTCTTACATCACTGTGTTTAAAATGTCTTGAACATTTCTTCTCCTAGATACTCTGTGACTGAAGGGTTAGTTCATCCAAAAAAAAAATTTGTGACTATTTTCTCTAGCTCATATTTTTTTCTGTAAAATCTTACATTTTAACATTGTAACACTGTCTGTAATAAAAGCTGTCTACATGACTTACAATTGTTTTTTAAGAGGTTTTTCTGACAAACAGTCTGAAAAGAGAGTTCTTTAACAAACTCAACAAACACACTGACCCTCTTTTTTCTGCAAAAAGTGCTTGCAGTGAAGGTTTACAGTAAACATTACCCAACATCTTTAACTATACAATTCCTGGTCACTGGTTACCGTGGCATTTAACACATCAATAAAAAGATAACACCATCAGCATCTCTTTCTCCCCCATGCAGCTCCCCAAGGTGAGTTCTTATCTGCCGTCTTCACACTGTGACGGCGCGCTATTGAGTTAAACATGTTGTCATTCAAATGCTAATCAGGACGGGTTACAGGTTAGACTAAGATCCGTTTGAACATCTGGAGGAGGGTTCCTCAAGGACAATGCAAGCAGCAGGACCTCTGAACCTCTCCGGGCCGTGCTCCATTATACAAATGATCTAATTAATTCCAGCACCCGGATGCTGGTCACCAAACCAGCGAGAAGACACTCAGGAAAAACTCTTACACTGGACAAACACTATTCTTTTCTTATTCAATGTGTTGTGACAGAGAAATGCATGTTACAAACTAATTTTACTAATTACTAATTTTACTAATTTACTAATTTCCCCACAATGGATTAATAAAGTAGCTACCTACCTATCTACATCTCTCTCTCTCTCGCTCTCTCTATCTATCATGTTTAATGTCATTAAGCTGCAGTAAGTCTATACAGACAACTATTAATGTGTGATTTAACCAGTTTAACACAATAATCAATTTATAACGTCAATTTATAATAAGAATCTATAGCTGCAAATGATTACAGAACAAATCAAGAGGTCTATTAAAAAGAGACAAAAGCCTCAATGAGGAAACAAATGCAATTTGCACGTTTCCAGTCTTGTGCATGAGTTCATTGTGTCAAATTCATTTAATCTATTGACCAAAACACAATGTTTTCTCTAAAAGTAAAATAACTGGTGACAGCGTTGCTTAACCTCACATACATTTTAATTTTGCGATTCTTGAAATGCCAACGTCCAAACATGTAACGTACATAAACCCAGTTCAGCGTAATAAATTAACAATGATCACTCCAACACATTTCACGACACGTCAAAGAAATCTAAAGGGCTCGACGTCTATCAGTAACACGAACCGCTTTAAACGTGGATTGATGACTGCTTGATTTGTGTTTTGGGCCCATTAGACGAAAAACTGTCAAACAAAATTATTCAAATTCATTCAACACAATTTCCTTAAAGTGTTACAGGGGAACAAAGGTGCGTTATCGGTCAAAAACTGCTAAAAGTGGAGAGGGGCCCATAAACCCCGGGCAGGTCTGCAGGTCTGTGGAGGCTGGAGGAAGGAGTCTTATCACACTTTATGTAAACATATTGTTTGCATGTTATGATGCAAATGAACAAACTAAACTGCTTTTCATCGCTGCATGCAAATACACGATTGAGATGACAGCGGAGGAGACGGACTAACAATGCGTATGTTGCCCTCTTGTGGCTCCCGGTGCAACCAAATGCATCAGTGGCATGAAATGCAGGACAGATGTGCGTCTGTGGAGCTAAAAGCAGCACAATGTGCAACTATTAAAACATCTTTTAATATAGTGATTATATTACAGGGTGAATATAACATCTCGTACCGCCGTCAGCTGCTCTCTGGTGCCGAAACAAAGTTCACAATCACCCGTGTAGTTACATCGACGTCGGGTGTTTGGAGAAATAACCTTCGTGGTGGTTTCTATTGCAACCTCTAACTCCTATGCATTTGCAATGCAACTTCTAACCTAATGGTTCATTCGTCGGTGCAAGCTCCGGCAACCCTGCGAGAAACCTTACCGAGAAAAAGCGCCGTGAAATGACATTACAAACTTACGAAGTCACTTCAATAAATTAAGACTGATGGACGGGGCTCTTTTATTAACCCTGACCCACTTCCGTCCATTTTAATGCCCTCAAGACGCTCGACCGGCAGCGGCTCCCGTGCGGACTGACGCCCCGCTCCGGGACTCGACGACGACGGGCACCGTAATTGATCTGACCTTTAGCGCTGCTTTTCATTTCCAATTCGCCTTTCATTGGTCCATCTGCCGCCTTTAAAACGACATCTGGTTAACTGTACTTTACCGGGTGAGGTCTGCTCGGTTATTTTTAAGCGTAATGGATGCTTGAGCAGATGCTGGTTTATGGACCAGCAGGCGGAACTGGGCCGGGATGGATCCGCCGTGTCTGCATCAGTTCCCGCAGCACCTCCCGCAGTGACCGCGGGGTCCGCGGTACCAGACTCTTGACTCTTGGCCGTCGGTGAACTCGTATGAGCAAACATCAATTCCGGCTCTATTTTCTCTCATCATATGGCATAAATAAAACATAAGGCTGCAGTTTATAAAGCGATAAACATGCTGTCAGCAACGAAAAGCCCACAAATCGCCCGAGTAAATAAGATGAGAGAAGATTAAAATACACTTACTGTAAAAAAAAACAATTGTGCTGAGCAAAACATCATAACATGGGCCGGTCATGTACGGTTATGTTGTAGAGATGTTACAAGAATGATTGTTATGGATGCATAAATAAACTTCAGTGCCCTAAAGCCTTGGGTAAATAAGATGAACAATAGAAACAAGCAGGCGAATGTTGTGCTCACTGTCCTCCATCTGCAAAATCAACCATGACGATTCAGTGTTGGATATCTCACACGTTACAGCTCACTCACACTGGCACAACAAGTCCAGGGTCTCGCTTTTCATAGACGCTGTATGTGCGTTACCCAGTCGCATCACTTCTTGGAAGTAAATGTAAAGAGCGGATTACTTTTTCAAACAAGTTACATTATAACATTACAAGTTACATAGGCCTCAGTCTCAGTGTGAACTATTCATTCAGTGGTGGTGAAATACTGTATTGCATATGTTCCCTCTGACTGCCGCGAAAAGTCATTTGAACATGGCCAAGAACCGCCCGCCGTAAACCGGACAAGAACAGTGTAAACTTTACACTGCCCACGTAAAGCGATCGTGCACGTGCAAGTACACAAACATGCACAGAAGTGAAACCGATTTATAAACCAATATCACTAATTAACACCGTCAACATGAACTGGTGTACAGCTGTGAGAGTTTTTACCACTGAAGAAAAGTGACTGATTGAACCCTAACAGGCTTACGGTAGTTACAGACCTGCTATTCGTGGCCTCTGTCACTTCAAATGCAGCTGCTGTACATACAAAGCAACTTTGTAATATAAAAGGGTAACACAATGTTAACAAAATTAACATTCCTAATTACATCAGTACTTCTGGTGAGATGTTGGACCATCGTTCTGATCTCCACATCTTCGTTTGTCCTTATGACCAAACCGCAACGAGTCCTTGAATTCCACAAACTGTCTTTCACACCCTCACACGACGGTTTGTCGATTTTTACATCCCCGCTTGAGAACGTAATTGTCTCCCTTTACATTTTCCGATAGATAAATTTCCTAAAGCACGTATTTTCACGGCGATGACTGTACCTTCAGGGTGTTAAATTAATGGCATATAATTGACTAATTAAATGCTTATTGATTAGCAAGTTCCTAGGTGATGAGGAGGCAGGAAACGGCCACTTTTACGCATGAAAAAGTGCCCATCTTTTTCCATCCTCCATCGCCAGGCAACAGATCTCATTTTAAGCAGAAACTTCACTAGATTTATGCTAAAAACATAAAAATCTGCAACAGTAGTGAATAAACCTAAAGATATATTGTCTAAAAAAATGTGGCTTCACAAGTGAATCTTGTTTTCAGTCTTGTAAATTATCTTGTTTTAAGTGTGTTGAAATAGTTTCACTGGAAAACGAGACTGAAATATTGAGTCTGAAAATGTTTTCAGTGAATGCGTTGACCCTGATCCAAATTTAAATAATAAATTCAAACAGCATCTTTTCGTTCATTAAATTGTAATGTAACACCTGCAAATTGAAACAACACAAATTGGTCACGGTCTCTTGTCTGGGACACAAATGTAAATACAGAACAGGTTAATTCCCTATGAGGGCCGCGTGTTTGTATGTGTTTCAGAGCAGAGAGACTTTGACATGTTTCCTTGCTCAAGGTCACAGCAGCGGCACCCTCCAGCCTCTGATGGACACGCGCACTCCCTCCAGAGCACGTTTGCTTGTGTGCACGTTCACCCCAGAACATCTGTTCACCAACAGCCCTGACCGCTCTGCTCTGACACCACCCTCGGCTTGATCGTACCACCCAATTCCCTCTCCAGGGCCAGATGGCAGCCTGCTCCCTCCTTCATACCTCTCTTTCTCTCTCTCTGTCTTACTGGAGCTGCTTCTATCCACTCAGTCACCCGGCCCACAGGTATCGCCCCCAGGCTGATGCCCTGCCACTCACTGTTGACCAGCCTCTGGTGGCTTCAGCGGTCCCCCCTGTCAAAAGACAAATTGTTCGACAGTCTGAGCTTTTATGAATTCAGCCCCGAGGTCTAGGGCCCGGGAAAATAGGTTAAGGAAAATCCTTGGCCCGAGCAATTCAACTTTGAGTCAGAAGTCGAGGGTTTTTGAAAAAGTTGAGATAGAAACGGGTGTCAGCAACGAGAAGATGGAGTTACGTGCATGCAGTTTACATTAGGTGTTCGGCATGGGAGACAATTTACCTTACAGTAATTATATATAAAACATAAAATAAATAAAAAAGCTCATTATAAAACATATATATATATATATATATAAATACAAATGCAGGCAATGTCATTAGTTCTTACGGTGGCCAACATAACAGAACTGTGAAATACTGTGCGTGAAAATCAGGTTGTTTTCAAGCCGCATATACTTTTTGCTGACACTCATGTGTTTGATTAAGCGTTAAGGTGAGTCATAATATATTGGCATCTTATTGAATCCATTCAACCGGATACTCATTAAATTATCATCATCGTTTGTGTTCCACAGAAGAAATTAAGTTGTACAGGATTGGACCGAATTATGACCCTTACTGTGTACACTTATGACAAATTATGACATTTACTGTGTCTACTGTGTAACTATTCTTTTAGTGGCTGTGGAATACTGTAGTCTACTGTTTTTGCAAAAATAATATATATATATATATATATATATATATATATATATATGTATGTATACATGTATATTTCTATAAAATTAAAACACATACATTGGAGACGCATAAATGCATGCCATGGTGTGACTTTAACAGCTAAATAACACAAACACTGAAGAAGAACTGTGTTCTTCTGCACACAATGTGTACACAGGGTGTTTTTTGACGGCACACATGTAGCCAAAGTCAGCCGAGGGAATTTTGGTACGCTGCCCTCTTCTAAATGCTCTGGTAACCACAGATGAGGTGCAAAAAGAGGGGGGGCATCATTAAGTGGCCGCAACATGAATCTTTTTAATTACTCGGCCTTGCTTTAGTCGTTAACGAGAAGGGAGCATCCACTGATAATCCGTGTAATTGGACAATGGGCTTCTCTCATTCAATTATTGATCAGCGACTCTGTTAGTGTGGTGATATGTTGCTTTGCTCGCTAAGACCATAGGACTGTTTAATAAGCTGAAAAGACTATATAGATCTTAATTTCAATTACCGTATATGCGCACAGCATACTGGCTCACTCTTAGATATATGCAGTGAACAGAATATGTGCACACAGCCAATAAATTCCATGCAATACATATATAGGGCAATAACCAAAAGCAGTCACAGATAGCAAATGACAAAATTCATTTATTGTTTCGATATTGGAGCACCGAGAGGTTTTGAATAATCCCGCTCCAACACCACCAAAACGCATTGACGGTTTCATTGGAAATGCAGGGCCACTGTTAATTAACCCTACTTAGAAAATCCACACCTCCAGCTACTGTCATTATCATAACTGTTCCCAAATATGGCCTCTTTTAATTGCTACACAATTAATTCACTCAAATGAATATTTCCCGGGCAAGAAGTCATTTTGAAATGAAAAGCTTTTTCGAATCATTCCACATAAATACAGATAAATACACTAATGTTTCACTGCAAGTCAATGTGGCATGAAAATTATTCCAGCGTGCTTCAGCAGACAGAGGAATAGAGTTTCTGTTCATGAAACTAGCCCCTTAAACCCTTATGAAAAAGGCACACATGCAGTGTGAAGATACATTTGTATACTATACTACACACAGATATAGTTTCAGCTACACATAGAGCAGGATGGAGAATTATTTAAGAGTAAAGTGTAACATTCATGAATCTTTAGCCCTGAGACAATGTGTCTTTAACAACAGATGATGTTTAATGGAGTGTACCCATAATGCAATGCACGGGCCTACCCCTACCCATGTTCTCTAAATGTTCTCTCAACTTCATCAAAAACATTTGTGCTGTAACATTAGTAGAACATTTTTAATGTTATATCATATCAAAAATGTTATTCTTAAGTAGTTAGTGTAATATTTTAAAAACGTCACAGCATCAAAAAATGTCTGAATAATGTTCTTAAAACCAAAAACATTTATATCTAAAAAAAAACTGGACGTTTCTAGAACTTTTAAAACAAAATTTTTTACGTTTTTGTTGCTTAATGGAAATGTTAGGGAAACCGTCTTACAACCTAAAATTGCAAAGACAAAAGCTTAATTTACCAAGAAAACAAATGTAGGCCAGAGCAGAAGAACAGCGAAGCTGTCATTAAAACGAAAACAAATATGATCCCTTTTTCAAATAAAGACGCAAAAGTCTCATTAATTGCGATCCTTGCTGCTTGAAACTTATTGATTTAAGCAGCGCAATATGTTCAAATAACGCAGAGCAAAAGCTATTCTTTCTGCTTTGCCTCCAAGCACAGCGTAATCAACAGATTGTTAGACATGCATTTCCCGGGTGTATGACAACGTCTAATATATGAGGTCGATGAGAGTGTTCCTAATCCATCCATTGCTACAATTTATTAACTTATTATAATTGTATACACAAACATTGTGGTGATTTAGGTGACACAGTTTAAAGATGAAATCCGTTTATATTAAAAGGGGTGCTCACCCCTGAAACACCGTACTGGCAACATCTTTCATTGCCTGCTTTTAACAACATGGTTATTGTTTTATTGATCAGGATTTTATTACATATTTGACACCTGTGTTATGTGTTAATCGAACGGCGTATAATTTTCTGACACATATTTTACGAGATTACGACCGCAATTAATTTAATAACTATTATTTTTTTGCAGATTTCTGTCTGAGCGCTGTATGTGGCCGAGTGGGCCGTTTGTCTTGCGGGTATTGTCATTCTCACACAGCCTCTTTCGGCGGGAAAGTGCGTGACCCGAACGAAGGGGACGGAAATGGCCGACGCGGCGCTCCACGGATTCACCCCCAATCGTCTCTTCTTTCTCGGCTTCCTATCCTTTTGTTCCAGAGAATGATATCACTATTAACGTAGGCCATTCACTAACGTACCATTTCGCCACTCTGCCCTTAAATGTTCACGTTTTATGGGAAAATTATACAACGCAGAAAGCCTGACTCCTGTATACTTTGGTAATGTGACATTTTTCAGGGAAGGACAAGTTAACCTATAGGATTAAAGAAAAAACTGCCACTAGAACAAAAAGCAGCATTAATAATATTAATTACAAGGCTTTTCTTGCACCTGTGCTACGTTTATTGAAAACTAATGTACGTTTTCAATCGCCAGCCCTGAAAATGCATCGTGCAGGCAAGCGATGTGGGCTAAAGTGAGACGTAATGCAAAAACTCTGAATTCACACAGAAAAGAAGGGAAATCATTTTGGATTCAAAGGAAATCTGCTTGTACTCTCACATATTTCTCAAGAGTACATTTGCTGAAGGTGGCAAAAACTGTATCAGAGGTATTAATTAATTTGTTCATCTCGTTTCCTATAATTGAAAGATCTTATTAGCCCAGATAATAAAGGCAATGATACTCTCTTACCTGAACACACAGAAGGGACTCTGTGGACCTCACACTCTGTTTTGGCTTGTCAGCAAATGTATTATTTGCCACTGAGCAATAGCTAAGAACTTGTAGTTTTGTCAAACTAATTTTCGGTCGTTTTGAAATCTTCATAGCGATTGTGTTCCCTCATAATCAGCTTCAAGACCTTGGATGCCCAATGGTTCCTCTGACAACTCTAGAATAATTGCTCGTCATGGTTATTGAAACCCAAATTGCTTAATAATCATATTTAAAGTTAAAATTGGGTGATGAGGACTGTTAAAGGCAGAAAGCCGAAGTACTTTAAGATGTTACCAGTAGGCGTATTAAACACTGAACAAAGACAGTTACTGTGAAATTTCTGTCTTTTATAGTCAAATTGTCAAACTTTAGTTATCTCCTGCACAGTGCACATCCCATGAGTTTGCTACAACATCTAACCTGACAGCACAGAATTTGTCACACCGCCAAAACAAAAAAAACATTAAAGCTGCAAGCCGTAACTTCTGCCTCTCTACCGCCATCTCTGTTTGCAACACAGAATTGCAGGTTACTTTAGGTACTTTTTATGACGTATATTAAAGTCAAATAAAGCCAAACTGACATTTTCCAGGAAATCAGACCTGACAGCTTAAATTATAAATCATTACTAAAGACTTACCGTTGTGAATCAGTTCACAAGAAGATTGTGTTAAACACCCATCTGTCATGTTCTTGCTCAGTAGAGGATTCGTGTTTTTAACATTTTTAACTCAAAAAAGTTACGGATTGCCGCTGTAAGATACACACAACACATGATTTATCTACTCTTCCCACATCGATAATCTAATCAGAGCAATCACATACTCACTTAAACGTCACGTTTTTTCTAAAATAAGCTAAAAATCACCTCTAAAATCAGTTTGGACAGCTGAATATTTGACCAGGAGTTAGCAGTTGATCGCATATACTACTGAAATCATTTAATAAACAATCTAGCGCATGCTAACCTCAATTAAAACCAGCGCAACGGCCCAATGTCAGACATCAAACAGACCGTAAAACACAATAAAACCCTCACTGTTTTATTCACGCACTCACGCGCCAATCAATGAATAACTGTTGTGGACATTTACATCCCACAAGAGGATTTTGTAGTTTTTGTGTTATGCAGTCCACCCTGAGCAATGAGCATGTGAGAGATATCACGTTAAAAGATACAGGGGGATAGACTACAGATTTGTCCCAATTAACCTTGTAATAAGATGTATCAAAGGCCTTATTAATGATGTTAATGAGAGAGATGAATTGACAGTGTAGAAAAACAGCGCTGGTATGAAGATAAGCCTGCAGCACTAGTAGATGGAGACAGCAGACTGAAATGTAGGACAAAAGAGATCCTTACCAGCAAGGACACACACACACACACATAAAAAGAGTGAGAAAATACAAGGCTAGCATTGTGTTACCCTTGACTCTTAAAGTATATATGAATCAAGAAGCTTATTATCTGGTTGACACCATAAAAGAGTTGCTCCCTGCTCAGCACTACTTAGGACTCACCTCGTAATGTGCCGGCGCTTAAAGCCAATCATAATCCGTCTTACGCAATAACAACAAGACAATACTTTATTGAGAACGTCTGATGTCATATCATAATTACACTAATGGTGAAAGCTTTCGTTGTGAAAGGGGAAAAAAAAATCAAAGGACTGTAACCGACTGGCCTGTGATGACAGTGAGCTGTCAACACAAAAAGAAATTTCACCAAAAAAAATAATAATTAGATCAAGGATGAAAGAATCATGAAAATGTATTTTAGATATTTCAGAATACATCTCTCTGAAGTAAGTTTTAAAAAAAGACAGATGTGACTGTTCGAAATGTCCAAACAGGTTTATATGCCCCTTAGACTGGACTGTCTGTATTCCTCTGAAATATGCATTTACCATCAAGATGATATTGCCAGAAATATCAATAATTCACAAATATTCATCACAGATGATCGTTGTGGCTTTGACATCTAATTAAATAAAAAACAGAGAGGCGAATAGACTTCCTTTATTCAATGTGGGACTACCAAGAAAAGATTATGAGCTAATAGAAAAAAATCTATTTAGTCATTTGCTAGGTTGAATAACTTCAAGGGTTTTCCGATCCCCCATTGGATCAGCCTGGAATTCCCAAATGGAGACACTGCCTTAGGAAAACTTCACTTTCTTTGTTTGAGAAAGAACTCCCAATAGATTTAAGTCATATACTGTTTAACTTCCCCAAATCCAATTTGCCCCTTTTCTCATATTCCTTCCATATTTTGCAGTATTGTGAGGTCATTTATCTGTAGTCTTAATTGGAAATTCTGATATCTATTTTTACTGTCCTTGGAAGGGATATTTCTCTGTCACTCTGACTAGAATTAGCTGACATGACGGCCTGGTCACAGAGCTGCCCAAATACAACCAAAGCAAACAATACAGGAGAGCTGATTGGCCAGAGTCTGATGACATCATAACCCTGTTTAACAATTGATTAATAGTCCTTGTTAGAAACAAATGAAAGTAAATTAAAGGGGAAGCATGTCATTTTTCTATGCTAAAAGGCTTTCTTTCTCCTATTAATATGCAGAGACAACAACAACTCTACCAAAACATCTCTAGTTTGTTCAAGCAACCTGACATGTTGTTTTTATAGTAATTTTGTCCAGTTATTTTTGTGGTTCACACACTTTAGCTTTTTCAATCCTTCGAAATCTTCCTTTTACTCATTCCCTAACTCTAAAAGTTCTAACTCATTCATCATCATATATTGTAAATTTAGGAACTCTCTGTCTGTACGTGGGGGGTGGGAGCCTGTCCTTATTATTCAATTTACAGCAGTGAGGTTTTTCGACAAATGAATTAATCTATTTTTGTCATTAGGTACAACATATTTCATTAGTGCGGGATAAAAAGAGGGGTTCACTGATAAATAATTCACAGGAAGATCTGAATCTGGTTGCAGTGTAATTAATTATCAACTGGATTCAGAAAATGACTCTATAGCTCATTTGATCCGTTTCTGACTCAAGGTAAGGAGGAATAGCATAACAGTCCACCACATCTAGACAAAAACCCATTTGCACACATAATACACATGCATATCTGTGCAGCAACATAAAGGACTGGCTAACCATGACATGTACTGTGTATGTACAGCTCACAGTCAGAGATCAAGCTATTCTGCACACACGCTGACCACTGACCTCCCAGCTAATAATTTTAGGCTGTAAGAGCGTTTCCCTAACGCGTGCATTAAGTTACAACAACTCTGAGACTGTTATTAAAAGTTATTTTGACAACTGTGAGAGAACGCTCTGAGAACGGTGCCTGTGAGCTGGGTTTCAACCAGCACAACAACAACAACGACTGTTTCTGGAAAAATCGCCTTCCCTCCCCGTGTGATTTCATTCACTTCAACAAGACGATCAAACTGGGCGTCCTGCGGTCGGATGTTGGCCGTCACCGGGCGTTCTCGCTTCTGAAACAGGACATCCGGAACAGACCGCCGGACAAACATGACCACGTCTTCATTTTTCAGTTAGCAGGCCTCTTGTTCTCTCAACACATGCACACGCAGCAGGGCATCTTCTAACATGCATGTCTGATCTGCAGGCCAGTTATTCGAGTAAATGAACAGGCTTGTAAACCTTCAGAAATGTGAACAGGGCGCATTATCACTTTGTCCACCGACAGGCTTGTGTGCGCGCACATGATGAACTAGTGATTGCTTAGTGTGGGGAGGCACGCGCACGCACGGGCGCGGGCACGCGCACGCAGGACTGCGCCTCTCTCGACTAATGCTTACCCTTTTCCTTGCGCAACATTGCAATTTGGTTACAGCATCAGTCTGTGAAGTCGCAAAGAGATCCGCCTTTCGTTAACACGCTCGCCTTTGCGTTTAAACTTGCGATTACACTGAATTACACGGGCAAAAAAACAAAAAAAAAAACATGGGACCCAAATGAAGCACTCCGTCAATGCCAAACCAAAGGAAACTCGTCACCTTGTGTTTTTAACAGCAGCCCATTTACATGCCAGAGACGAGAAAGTTTATCAATAAAGTCAATTAAGCCATGGTGACTTCGTTTTCGGACCTGCAGGCGTGGTGACGTCGACGGAGGTGGGCGTGTCGTCGGAGGTGGGCGTGTCTTCGGGCACGTCAATCAAGTTGGCTGCGCTCTCACAGCTGCAGTGACGACTAGCGGATTGTGAGATAAAGTGATGATGTGCATTGATGTGCATTGATGTGCATTGATGTGCATTGTGATGTTCATCTTTGGTAAAGTAGTAGTACGTATAGTTAGGGTTTAAGTTTTCTATTGCTTTTTATTTTATTTGTATGCTTACAACTCTGCTGTGGCATATTGTCATTATATTTCCATGTTTTGGACATGTTGGACACATTGGACATGTTAGTGGGGATGCAGTTGTGTGTAAATGTGGGAACACTAGCCCCTCTGTCATACTGGATCTGATATTACTCTATTCATCCTTTATGAAACCTTATGAAGCCTTCACCCCCCACCCCATAAAAACAACTTACTTGGCTTAACATACCGAAAGACTTAAACTATATCCACAACACACTGAATTTTACCAAGTTTCCATTAAGAAGCAATAATGCTACAAATGTTGCATTTGTGCACAAAATGTTGCTTTTGTTCTGGGAACATTCAGGTATTGCTTGGTTTAAAAGAATGTTATTCAAACATTTTTTGAACGTTTTCAAAAGTTACATTGACAGATACCATATATAACGTTACAGAAACGTTCTGCAAACATTACCGCAAGAACCTTCATTGATAACATTGAGAGAGCTTTTAGAGAACGCTAGCCAACGTTTCCTGTAACCTCTGTAACATACATTTTGCCAAATACTGCACACTGTACCTTGTTTATTTATCCAACAAACTTGTAACAGGGACTGTATCAGGCATTGGTGTTCAACACAGTCACGCGGTCACACACGACACCGGACGTGCTGTGAGTGAATAATGCCACTGTTCATCGGCACCTTGCTGGCTCATTTTGCTGTTGCATTCTGTTTGGCAGTGCATGCAACTTGTCACAGAGCAGGTGCTTATCTCTTAATAAAACACTACAGATTCATCACCCATGTCTATCATATGGACTTCACAAACCCAGAACACAGTGAACAAAACCGTAGAACTTTCCAGAAAAACAATTCTTCATCCTTTTTCTAAATTATTCAGTCTGAAGGCGAGATAGAAAAAAAATACAGCCCAAAGCCATTTTCATTCGTCTTTCCACTTCTCTTTTTTATTTTGGACTAACAATGCAGATTCCTCCACGGAAAATATGTCCCGTGTGTTAATTAATCATAAGACATTAAATGTTAAATAAAAGAGAGAAAAAGCACATTGAATAATTCATATGGGATAGGTGGAAGAAAAAATAAACAAGGTGGTGCAGCCAAAGCAATGATTCATTAATAGTTTGCATTCAGATCTGGCAGATTCATTATTGAATGATTTCTGCTCTCACTTTGAGATCAGCGAGAACACCGGAACACATCTCAGCATGTTTTCCAGACAGGCCTTGATAAACACGGCTCAGGATGAAAGAACTTTTGAAATGAGAACTGGCGCCGTGGATTTCTGAACATTGACCATTCTGCATTTAAATTGATGTGTGGGGTATTTACAGACGAAGTGTGATTTTTATATTAAAATACTTTCTTCTGTCCGAGCTTAATGTGTGGAGATGAGTAAGTTAAGTTATGCATAGGTTGACTTCCTGGAGAGTGTAAACCAGGTGAAGGGCTGGTAGGTGTATTTGGTAACATATACACCTGGTAACATTTTGGTAACATTTCTGGTAACATTTTACTCTTAATAACAGTTTATCTGCCGTTTGGAATAACATGAACTATTCTACTTAATAAATCACAGTGACTTCATGTTTTTTGTAGTGGAAAGGAAGTTCTGTATTCTGAAAGTTACACTGTTCTTTTAAAAGGTCAATACAAATTAAATTTTTCATGATATGACCCCTCTAATGCATTTAGAGAAGTGTATGAACTAACACTAAACAATATGAAGATAACTTGCACATCATTTCTGTGATTCTGAAATTGGTGAAGATAAACCATTTATTATTTAATATAAATGTAAATGGGTGTTTCTTCAATCACAAATCATTTATGTCCTGGGGTTGATTTTTATTACAACTAACAGCTTTAAAAGACATTCAAACTATCCTGGAAACTTTTTTTTTACCAGGATTGGAGGCGTCCAGCGTGGCACCTGCTCAGCAAAGACTCTCTTTTATTCCTGAGCAGGATCCTTGGCAGAGAGAAACAGAGTTTTCTTCCTCCTCATGTTCATTGGATGAACACAGCACCTCCTCCTCATCCATCAGCTTGATTTCTGAACCCCAGGAAAGAGGAGGTGAGATCTGTAACGCCATATCTCGTTTCCAGCTCAAACCATTTTGCCAACTAAAACATTTTTCAACCACCACAATTTGCCCTAGATGTGTTACTGCAGACCCAGTAACACCATCACAGCTGTCACCACAAATTGTCTTTATTAAAAAAGAAACTAATTCCTAATATTATTTCAATTAACCCCCCATTTTTGTATACTCCCTTGTTTTGCAAATCCTTTGATTTTTTTTAAAGTATGAATTTGTGTTGCTACAAGCTGATAATTCTGCATTTTTACAAAGTTAATTATTAAAATGTATCTATAATTTACAGTGAAAACTAAGAAAAGCATGCGATTTTAAAGCCGCCTACATCACTCGTAACTGAATTAAGTGAATTAAACAGCACGTTCGATTAAACTTACATATAAAGATGAATTATTAAAACGGAGCACCAAGAATATTATGATTCAACAGCTTTTCAATAGGAAATTAATTAGAACAATACATTTCCCCCTCATTCAGCCAGCAGGTTTAGATGACTTAAAGCGCAGTCATTATGCATACGGCCCGGTCTTTATACACGTTACAATGTGTCTCCTGTATTATATTCCGAGGTTAATCTAATTCCCACTCTTATGCTCAGAGGCAGGGGCATTTTGTCCCACATTATTCTCAAATCTACTTAAACACTTGAAAGCCCGTGTGAAGCTCGGTTTATTTCATACCTAAATCCTCGACAACATTTCTTACAAACAGACCATCACAAATGTAAGTCGACTAAGCTGAATCCACCTCATTTTCTGGGGTGTGTGTGTCATCCTACTGTTTATTTAATTACGGGCAAGTGCCTCTCTCACAGCACAACACAGATGATCCTCTACGGGAAAAAAAACACCTATACGAACCGATGATAATTGATTACATCTCCAAACATCTCGGTTCCTTCCCTCTTTGGAAGGCAAGATGATTCAGTAAATTATGCATGTGTACAGAAGTGCCTGGCGAGAGCTGAGGCTTTTAAACTGTTGTACACAAGAGGTGCAGACAGACAGCAGGTCATTAAGAGCTACTGAGTGTCTGTCTCCATCCGCTGAAACCCCAAGGTAAGAGTTTTGAAAGAGGCCTGCTGCTTCTGTAACACATGTATCACTGTATGAGCGTTTTAAGCTCTTGTCACCATCATGTCATGTTAGTTGGAGTGCTTGATTTTAGCATTTGTTGCCGTCGACTGCATGAAGCCCATTTTAATGTGTGGTTTGACAGTAGCTAACAATTTTATGTTATGAGAACGTTTCCGTAATGTTTCCAATAAGTAACAAAGTAACAAGTAACAATAACAAAAACGTGTTATTTTTATGTTCGTTTTATGGTTTTTAGACATATTTTAAGAACGTTATTAAAATGTTTTTAAGCCACATCTGCCCTGCCTACATGCACTTCTCTAGCGCTGCATATAATTCTTTAATGTTTTTAAAATGTTCCACTAACATCTTGAGAATAACATTTTTTTATATATATGATCAATAAACGTTCTACTAAAGTGACTGCATAATTTTTTCACTAACTTTATTTTTAGAGAGCATTAGCCAAAGTTCTGAGAGTGTTCTGTGTTAGCCGGGAAAATGATCTTATCCCTCGAAACGGGTCTGCATATTAACAGGCTCTTGGGCCGACTTACCTCGGTTTTATCACAATGAAGAGAGAAGTGAAGGAAAAAAGGCCTTCAGAGTGTCCCTGTGTAGACAGCATGTTTAAACTAGAGTGCAGTTGTTAGTGCAGCTCATCTGAGACAGTGTTTTGTAGGACACTTGTCCTTCCAGCAGCCATCAACCTTTGTTCTTCGTTCAGGAAGAACGCTCTCTCGAGTGCACGGTGACGGTGTAATAGATCGTTTTTGTCAGCGACAGGCTCTCGTCACATAATGGGGAAAGCAACACTTTTGTACGCATGTTTGTGTGCATGTGATTTGGACATCTGTTAACAGGGTGAGATGAAGGTGAGAGAAATTGTTTATGTGTTATTACTAAATGTCTGTTTTCAGCTATCAGCCCATGGAGTAACCGCAGCTAACAATTGTAGGTTGTAAGAACCTTTGGCTAACATTTCTATTGAGTAACAAAAACGTTAAAAATGGTTTTTGAAGTTCAACCCTCCATCCTTTTAAACAGCTGCATTGAGTCCAAATGTCAGAGACACATTTTCATTTAAACCTGGAAAGAAACAAAGTTTTAGTTTTGTAAAACAAAGAAAAGTTAGAATGTGAAATGAATGTCAGTGTGTGAGCTTCTGGGTTCCAATGTAAAATAATTGTTGATATGTCATTGAAATTTGAGGCAAAATTTGTGTAAAATAAACGTTTGGTGAACAAATGAGCAAAACCCCAGAAGTGTCACAGTTATACCGGCTGTCCTTTATATAACATAAATAGTACACCAGCTATTTCTCCCCGTTGTCTTTTTATTTAATTGTCTTTTTAAACCTCTAAAGGTAAAAATGTGACAGATTTGCAGTTTGTACTTATAAAAGTTATAAAAAAAAACTTCATCTCATCCCATAAGAGGTTCTAAAGGCCCGTTACAACAGCTCTGCATGTCCGTGCCTGAGCAAACAGATGCCCACTTAAACTGTATACATCTGCATGTCTAACTGCTGGACCTCATTCAAATGACCTGATAGCTGTGGGAGCCACAGAGGCTGTTTGGATCCTGTTATGCTTTTGCATATGGTCTTATTATCTGTTTAAAGAACTTCAGAATGAACATGAATTCTAAACGTTTGTTTAATATCTTTGTGTCTGTGTCATTCTAAAAGTCTTTCCATGTTGTTAATGTCTGTGATTATTCTGTGATTCTCTGGACATGGGCCAACCACACAGTGTGTCACAGATCAGTCAAAACACAACAGCACGTCTCCGCAGCTATCCACTATCAGCACAGTGGCAAGTTTTGCATGAGCAAGAGTCGGGTATTTTCTTCAGAACGTGTAAACAGCTAGCCGAATGTTAAATGCGGTGGAAGGTTAAAGTATGTATGTGTGTGTCCTTCTGATTTGAAGTAAAACATCAAGAAATATCTTGTGTCCCTAAAACTGTTGTATTCTTTTAATGGTGCTTTTGAATTCTTGTGGATTCCTATGGATGATACACAGATCTTGCATTGCTCTGATTTATGAACGGAGAACAAACTGCATGTATGGTTGTAGATAGATAGATAGACAGACAGACAGACAGACAGATATATATTTTTATGAAGTACATTATCCCTTATTTCTCAACATTTTTCCCCAAAAGACTATGAAATTCATGACTTTTGAATCTAGGGCATCTTAAAGAAATGTCAGCCATATACACAATCAAAAAGACAATCCCCCCATCTCATGATCCAGGGTGGGTTATTTGCCTTTGGGCTATGCAAACTTTGAGTCCCGTGTGTGTTTCACATCACATCTACAATCAGAGATGCCTTTCAATCAGTCAGTGATCCCCATTTGACATGACAGGTGATTTTCCTTTGTGTCCAATTAATAACCTCAATTTAACAATTAACCGCCGAGAAGCTTGGAAAGCCCTGCAGAAATGGAAAGCCTGGGGGACTGGTAGCTATGGTGCTTTCTAAGCCCTCTAAACCACATTTTGCTGAAGCAACGTGAAGGTACTTAAATTCACTTCCACCATCCCTGGTCATAAGGCCACGCCCTTCTGCAGGTGTCGCCCTATGTCGGGTCTTGAGGGGTGTGGCAGGTTAAAGGGCGGGGTTAAAGTCAGGCTGGGGAGGGAAAGCACATATGGCGCAGAATGATGGAGTACAGCGGGCTACCTCCCTGCCTCCCCCCCCACAGAGGAGAGGAAATGAAAGCGCAGACGAAGACAATGGGGGTGTTTGTGGAAATAGAGGGTGATTTAAGTGTCAGTACGATGGGGGGATGGGACCGCCGAGTTAATTACTGAGTAATGAGGGACAATTTATTGTGTTCTTATTAGACGCATCAAAAGGCCTCTTGTGCCTCACAGAAGAGATGTCTCTTAATGCATCTCCTCAGAGCTCAGTGCTAAAGGTCCCAGAATGCTTGTCTGGGGCCTGAAGTGGCTGTCCTGGGACCCCACGGGCCCTAGAGCCTCTGAAATACCACCAGGTGCTTTTAGTGTCGCTCCCCTAGTCAGGAGAATTTATTCCGAGAAATAATGAGAGTTGCATTAGCAGTATCGATCCCTGCGGTTAGTCTTTAGAGTCGCCTCCTCACCTCACTAAATCCACACTTCCTCAGTTACAGCCCGCTGCTGTTGTTTCCTACCGCCTGTCCATCTGTTTTATTTCAGGTCAAAGTTTGTCATTCATCTCTACAGACTGTGATATCTATACTGGAAACATCAGAACCGCGTAAGACACGTATGATTGGATGTTCAGTGGGTGTGGTGTGTGTTTAGCAGCCCAATCAAATGTGTGCTATTTATTGCAATAATGCTCTGACATCAGCGTCCAGCAAAAATACCTGTAAATTAAAAAAAACGTCATTTAATAATAAGCATGTTGTCACTGAGGGTTTCCTTAACTCAAAACCAAATTTACTATGGTAACTATAATTTCCATCAAAATATTATATATAGGGCCAGAAAACACAGTATACATTGTTGTAACCGTCTGTGCTTAGAAAATGAAAGTGTGCACTGTGTTAATGGTCTCTTATACTGTTCTTGTTCTGCAAAATTTGGCTATTATTGTCTAACAAATAAAGGAAAGAAAGATTTTTAAAACTGCTTTCATTAATCCCATATTATTATATTGATAAAATAATAATTCATATGATTTTGCTGTATAAAAACTGTGGTACTTAACTGTGGTGAGAACTATAAATGCCTTATTGTTGATTGTTAATTGTTGTATGAGGAGGCAAATATTTGTAAGAAATATTTGTAAGGAATATATATATATATATATATATATATATATATATATATATATATATATATATATAAGAATTAGGCACAAACCCTTGTTGCACTGATATACAGGTCCATTTTGATAAACCTGTCTAAAGGAAAAGTTGATCAGACTTTTCTTCAGCCCTTTCCTGGAGAGAAACCCCATCCTTTGATGTCTTGCCCTTAAAATCAGACCACAGAACAAAGCAGCCGTCACCAAGACAGCCTGATGTCAAAAATAATCCACACCAATTATTATTGAGCACCTGTCATGCATGATTCACAAGCACCAGTATCAACAGAGAGATGCATGTCTACTTGACACATAAAGCCCAAAGGAGAGGAGATAAATAAAGTTGGACGTTTAAAACACAGCGAGTCCTACCAGAGATGTTTATGCCAAATGCATGCATATCTAATCTGTCATTTTCTCTTCAAATGCATGTGATTGATGATCTCTTTTTGTGGCGGGTCATAATCTAAAAGCAGTAATAATTACATTTCTGCATATTCTAATCAGAATTGTGCAGCCGAGTGGCCGGGCCGCTCTTGTTTTGAGGCTGAAATAAATACGTTCCATCACAGCGGAATCTGCCTTTGAAATGATCTCTCTGAACGCATGAGCTGCACGTGGAATTTCCACAGAATGCAAATGAGGCTTTCTTTGGACGTGCATAAATTAAGCAATGAGGTTCCAGCAATAATGCGCGGCTGCGAGGAGCGTCTATTAATAGATTAATAGAATTTGAAATGAGGCTTTATTTACGACTCCAGCCCGTGACAACCGTTTCTCCCCTGGTGTTTTAAGAGCCAGCGGTACGTCTCTTTCCAGTTGATCATAATGGAAGCCTTCTTTAGGAAAATGGATTTCTTCTGGTTTGTGTGTGTGAATCACAAACAGGAAGTAGATGTGCTAAAATGCAATGCGATGCCGTCTTTATTGCTATATCACAGCACTGCAGTTAAAAGCAACAGATACGCCGTCAGCCAGCACATACTCAGCTGTACCTCTGACGATAGCCGTGCTAACACACACCTAATGAAGTTTAGAAGTGATACATGTTGACTATACATTATTGAACTGTACCGTTTTCCTCCACAGCAGTTTGAGGAGACATATTCATCGTGTCACTCTGCTTTCATACTCCAAACGTCCCTCGGGGGCCACCAGCAGAGCTCAAACTCTGTTTCTGAAGAGACACAACGCTTTTGTACGTACGAGTCAACTTTTCCATTCATCAAAATGGCAGAAGGCATATGTATCCAGCTCCCCATAGATTTCTCCCCCAGGAACACGCTCGTCTGTGTGAAAAACAAGCATACCAACAATGAGTTAGGTAACAGAGCACCTCATTAATCACCAAAAGTTACAGCTTATGTAATATCAAAACAACCTCAACAAACTGATAACTTTGTGTTTAGACTCGTGTCAAATGTATGAACTCTGCGGTACTATGAAATCTTTCCATTTGAATTAGAAGATCATAATACAAGCCTGAAGACAACACATTCTAGAAAACTAGAGACGGACGTTTTGAAAAGACAAATAGTGTTTGGGTAGAAATAAGTGACAGTAAATACATCACATTCATCTGTGAAGACTATGAGTGCTTCAGGTGGGGCTGAGTTTCTCGAACCCTAGAGGTATAATACTGCAGAGGTGAGTAGAATTACTTTATTATTATTATTTTACATTGCAATAGAAATATTTAGCACGTTAATATGCAAAGATGTTACACAAATTATAAATTACATTGCAATTACTTTACAACTTTGTTAAATTTTTTGCATTCTTGGGGGACCTAAGCACAAATAATAAAGAGATTCAGATGCGATCCCTTATGGAAGTTATAGTATCAGCCCCTGTGTGTGTTTATTTGTATTCCTCTCAGCCTCTGATGTGAACAGCACAGGTAAACCTGAACCGCCACTGTCACATCACCACTTTACAAGTAAGAATCTGAAACATAAATGAACAGTGAATTAAATCCTAAACTTGTCATAGTGTCATTAAGGTTATTGCCAGTGTCCTTTTTAATTTTTCGTTTATAATTTATGGAAGGTTTATGAGTCGATTATCACAATGAAAAGGACTGTCATCTAACTGAAGCTGTAAGCACTTTTCAAGGGTGGAATCAACAGGATTTACACCACGTATAACTGTAAATATTAACTTTTCTTATTATACTTTGAGCACTTTGAGTTATGTCACACATAATGAATGCATTTAAATGTTAAAGACGCCATGAAATCTAAACTGGAATTCTGTGACTTTTAATACGTCTGTTAGCCTCAGAACCGCCTATATATGCTAGTGTACTGCTCACAGTTGACTAAATGAACCTTTAGTTGATTTACACATTTAACATTTACAGTCTTCTGGGAAAAAAAGACCAAAAATATTAATGATGCATCTTGCACTGTACAGACATGAACCCATCCAACCCAAATGTCTGGTTTTAGAGGGGAATATAACAACACAGCGTAAGAAACTACACTATTTATCCACAATTTAATACATATACGTTTACAAACTACTTCTCATAGAAACTCCCAAACTTTCAAATAAAAGTTGCGAACCAAATTCAATGTGTTATTTCAGTTTTCTACGTGTGTGTCCAGTTTATGTATCTGAATATAATTAAGCAGCACAGCACACACTGACAAAACATCACCCTTATTATTATTAAGTGGAAATGTGTCTTTTATATGAACAGTAAGGTGTTGTGAAGTTCTTTATGTCAGCAGGTGAGCGTGATCCAAACAAACAGCACATGCTTGCTATCATTAAATAACATGAGACACCGGACAGGGTATAAACAGCTTACACATCAAAATAAACTCTTCCCCATTCAATATCAGCTCAGAAATGCAACTCAATGTCTTATAAACTCAGTTCTAAGGTCAGCTGAAACTGCATATGATGTTAATTTCATAAAGAAATTAAAAACAGCTTCCATATTCGCCACGTCCTCCCTCAGCACCACTGAGCTTAAACAACTTGGGTTTATTGATAATTGCTCATTTAATAATGCATGTAATTAACACTGTTATTCCCAAGTTTGAGGCAAGGACTCGTAAATGTCAACTGTTTAGCAATGGAAAAGGTTACAGTTTGGTGGCATCTGTGCAATTATAAATGTGCGAGTGCGTGACATTTTTTCACACACCTCCAATTATTAAACAGAGAAAACACTATAGACAGTCAAGTCTTGTTTAATCGAATGTAATTATGTACAGTATGAAAACTATTAGTAATACGGTCAGACTGTTATTTGCAATCTTTATGTTTTTTAAAGGAAAAAATAGAAACAATAACAGAAATACAATACAATAAAAACATTTTAATTTTTAAAACACCACTCTCCTGTCTAATATTTTTATCCCACCTTTACAGAACAGTACGGTGGCAGCATCATGGTACAGTATGAAAACCATGGTGCTGAATGATTAGCTAACCCATGTTTTAAATATTTACTCCATAGTATATCTAAAAAACATGATGTATTTTTGCAGAAGAAGCAACACTGCACCTCACGCAACTTGAAGCTGTTCAACACGACCACAAGCATCCACATTCATCCAAGTTCAACTGAAATGCGTGTAGAAAAAAGAACAAGCCGTTGCAGGTTCCTTATTCTGCTGAAGAACTTTTTAGCAGAACAAAGTGAGTTCTGCTCAGTTTTCTGACAGCAATTCATCAAAAACAAATTTTAGATCCCTTACACATCATGAAGCAATCACAGGTTTGAAGAGAAACACTGCGCACAAAGCTGCAGAAAATGCTGCATCTCATCAGAGCAACAGATCGAAAGAAAAAAGGGGCTTTAAAGCAATAAACATGATATAAGGATAAGAACTGCCACAGCGGTTAACAGTGGTTAAATAGTCAACACAACATACATTAGGGGAAGTGCTGCTGGAAATGGGCTTTATTGTGAAACATGAGGCGTTTTGTGAAAAGCCTTTTATTTGTAAAGGTCATTCATAAAGTACATAAAAACAACATAATTGTAACATTTAACAGTAATTAGGCTGGAAAATAAATGAGGCAAACATTTAGGCTAGTATTTTAAATTGTTCAGTGGATTGAGCTGCAGCTTATCATCACAAAATCAAAAAACAGAAAGTGCAGAATTACATGTACAGAATGTAGACAATGGAAAATGACAGCTTGATGTTTTCTCTGATCTGTGCTGAGAAACTCACTTCTCGACTGCATGCTACCTCCTAGTGGCCAGACCATGAACTGCATAACCGAACCTGCTTTAAAGACCCATTTCATAAATCTTAACCTTTAATTAAAGATGCAATCCGCAACTCTTTAATAAAGAATTAATAAAATAAATAAACAAAAAACAGTTATTGAAAACGTAAATAACAAATCAGTTCAGGGTTTGAAGGAGTTCAACACAACCGTAAGTTTATAACAATGATTTATGATTAAGCTGTCGGGTCCGATTTCATTTGACGTCACCATACGCAATGAACCTGCGACTTTATGATTCAAGCAGAGATTGCGACAGAAAGACAAAAGTTACAGATTGCAGCTTTAACACGACTACAAATGTTTTTTGTAGTCATGTTATTTTGTAGGATTCTTGCAGCTGAAAGTGAAAATCTTCACAGTTTATGAGGTACCGTGCCTTGATCAGCCACAGAATCGCTGATCTAACATAACAACGGCCTAATTTATAACACTAATTATGTAAATATCTGCTTGAGTATCTGAGCTGATGGCATGAAATTACACACATTTGCGGGCGTACCTGCTGTCCTGTTGCTTTACTAATGGATCTAATTGGCCACTCCTTTAGAATAATTGCAGTGAATGGGGTCAAGTTCTCTACTGGCCTTTTAATTCAAGTATTGTTTTTCTGCATATAAACAGAACAGAGAGCAATGAAGAGAACCGTGAGGAGGGGCCCTTACAGACCCAATCAGAACTGCTGATGGTGAACCACGCCGGGTGGACCTGACCGAGTGACAGCGACTGCTTTTGGGTATGTGCCGTAACTTGACTACACATGAAGTTTTTAAGTTTGTGAAATTTCAATACTGGCGATTTTCTAAACAAGCAGCACTTTAAGTATGTGTAGCGTGAAAATATAACACCGCAACTAAAGGTTGTTTATTGCAACATGTTTAAATGTATAAATCTCATACAAAATATTTGTTAAATAATGTAGAGTTGCTTGCTATTGAAACATAAGTACATAAGTTCTAACACTGCTTACTAGCTTAACATTGCTTTAGCTCCTGCTTTAGCTCAACTGGTAGCGCACAGTGCTTGCAACTCCAAGGTCATGGGTTCAATTCCCAGGGAATGCATGTACTCAATTAATGTATTGCGTCATTAAAATAAAATGAGAAATGATAGGAGACACAGTGGAAGAGACAGTGCTGCAGAATTTGAGATGCAAACATTCTCTACCACAGACTCTGACCACCCTCTATGACTAAGTTATGCCCCGTCATGTAGTCAGACGCATCAGATGCCAAGTAAACCACTGCAGCCTGGAGGTCTGTCACTTGAGCCAGTCGCCCGGCTGGGATATCTGACAGCCAGCGCTGAACCAAAGGCTCCAGACTCTCTGAATGGATGAGAGGGGTGTCAACAATACCAGAGAGAGAGAGAGAGAGAGAGAGAGAGAGAGAGAGAGAGAGAGAGAGAGAGAGAGAGATATCAAGCAAGGTGACAGGGTTGTTTTTCAGCCACTTGCCTCAGTTATAGCAGTCAGAGTGTCATAAAACGAACTTCAGAACTTCAAGGACTTCAAGGACTTCAGAACAGTTTTGTGATGTTGTTTATACTGGTTTATACTGGTTCATTCTCCTTTAATGGGTGATTGATACACTACACACTGAGGGGTCTTAAAGGAACGGTTGACCTAAAAACGACAATTCTGTCATTATTTACTCGCTCATGTCAGCCTGTGAGTCATTAGTTCTTTCTGTCGAATAGAAAGAAATGTTCAAGTAGCATTTTTTGTAACAACAGTTTGTAGTGACAACGTCTGTTACATACTGAGAAATACAAAAGAAATGCAGAACTACTATTGTGGACATTTTCATCCTCTTGGCTTGACAGACGTGGTCACTACGAACAGCTGCGTGAAGAGTCTTCAAAGTTTTCAAAAAAATAAAAGCAATTGGAACAATGTGAGTGAAAGTAAATAATGATAATTGTTCAGTCTGGGTGAATTATACTGTGTGGCGAACAACTGTCAACTGTGTTGTCATTACGTCTGAACTTCAGTGCTGCTTCTGTGTGTAACTAAAGAAAACGCACACTAAATTGTAACGAATGCATTTCACGCCTAAATGGCCACATGGGAAATACAGCCTGTCTGTTCGTGCACTCCACAAAACAGTCGACGAAATTCCCAGCAGTCTTCCGCGCTGTTTAAGCCGCTCGAATGGATTCCATTCGCCTTGATACCAAATCCGAGAGAGATGCTGAAGTAGCATGTGACACCTTCGGTTAACATATTCAAATCTCAATTATATTTCTCTTCAGCCCTGCTTTATCAGGAAACCTGCCCTGGCAATCAAAGGCTTACTGTTTTCCCTCAGCCAATTTTGTAGATAATGCGGCTTATCAGTGTCGCGGCTAAAGTTGCCAATGAAATCAGGCGGCAGTCAACCTCGCGCTTGCTAATTGTGGCCTTCCCGCCCGTGTGCATATTTACAGACCGTCACTTTGCAGAAATCAGAAGCCCATTGAGAGACCTTGTATTTGAGAGACGAACGGGAGGGGATGAAAGAATTGCTTCCTTGTAAATTAAAATGAGAAAACAAGCTGTATAGAAATAAAGAGTGTGTGTGTGTGTGGATTTGCTTTGAGAATCTCTGGGGCTATGAGACGCTCTGCTTCAAGCGACACACACGCTCTTCCTCTCGCTCTTCTCTTCCTTTTCCTCAGAAGCAGCGTTCTGACAAATAGATACAAACAAGGCCGCCATTGTTTTGCTGACACGTCTGCTGAAGAGGCTAATTTGAATCCCTAATTGAATATAACAATTAAAGAAACTGTTTGCTGTGCTCATCCCTCAAGACTTCGTCTAATTAAGCCGGATCGTATTGTTTCGCACTGTAATTTAGTAACCGAGACTCAATTGTGCATCCCTTTGTGGAAAATAATGCATTTTGACCCTGTCAAAACAAATTAAGTTTCCACTTAAATATCAAAACATTCCTTTTTGCGTAATTGGCGTAATGCACATATAATGAGAGCAAGGCGTTTTTGTTGTTTGCATAAAGTTGGCATTGATTCATGCATTATATTTCAAAGCATAATACCGGCACGAACGCCAACATGTGATTCTGCATAACTGTAAGCAGAGGCCTGCACGCTGTACAGATTCTACAGTCATGGACCCAGCTCACAATTTTAGGTTGTAAGAATGTTTCCTTAAGTAACTAAAACATTTAAATATTTTTTGACAATATTATTGTTTGGTTATAACTTTAAGTTCTGTAAAAAATTTAAAACAGTCCACTAACAATTTAAGAATAATGTTTATCTATTAATGTTGCTGCAAAAGTGTTTTTGGTAACTTTGAGAGAACTTTCAAAAAACATAAGTCAACGTTTTAAAAATGTTTCCTGTTAGCCAGAGAACTATTACAGAAGACACAGTGTGTGGTCTGTCACACTCATGGGGAGATGCAGTTGACGTGAACTCCTCTGTCAATCCACTCTGTACCCAACATTTGTGTCAGCTTTACCACCCCAGCCTTGGATGTGTTGTAGGACAGCTGCTTCTGCGGGAGTGGCACTACAGAGAGGGAGACGACCCGTTTAAAACTCATCAACAGCATTTTGTCAGGTAAAATTTCTGATACACATTTCCTACTGGGATTTTAAAAAAGTTTAATAACGAAGTCTAGGCCGAGAACCAAACCGGCCAAATGTAAGAGGAATACCAACACCACAATCTTTGATCTGATGCAGAAAAAAACCTATCTTTATCAAGGTAAAACATTATTTCTTTACTTCATGAAGCTTAAAGTCGCATTGTGTTGAAACAGGAAGTTGGGGCCTGATATCAAAAAGACTTGTTTGTTCTTTTAATCAATATGCATTGTGGAAAGCGCCTTACAACCATTTAAAAAAACAACAACTTTCATTAGCAACTGTAAAACACATTAAAATCCATTTCCTGCTCTATAACGACCTGGACGTGATTAATACAAGACTGTATTACTTCATTCTGCTCATAACTCAACGCATGGGCCTTGAACTCCGGTGTGACATGAAAACACTTTCATTAGCTTTTGGGACCCCGCAGATGAAGCGATGCAAAATTAATTACTCAGTATGTTTAATGTGCATCATCTTCAGGAACAAAGACAAAACGCCATTTGTTTGCCTTGACCATCGCAGATGCTCGACACTGCATGCGTTGCAGGGAAAAAGGGGCTCGCTTGATTAATCATCACGAGGGAGGCGCCGAGTTACATGCAACTTTAGTAGTTAACCCCGTCACCCGGTGATCTCACTGCCAAATTGCCGAGGTTGGAAGTGGGATGATAAATACGGCACAGCTGTGCGACGGCATCGGCCGGTTCTGCAGAGACGGGATCGTGCTCTCCAGCCCCTCGTGTGTTTTAAAGGAGAAATGCTAACCGGACAATTAAGTTGGACTGGGCCTGAATTCTGCAGAAAATTTAACTGTGTAACTGGCTGTACTGTTTCGTATGCCCACAAACAAGCTTTAAACCTCAAAGTCTGGCTTATCAGCACTCCAAAAGGCCGACAATCCAAAAAAATGCAGCAACAGATCTGCCTGGTTATCTCCCACCCAACTCAGCATTGATGTTTTAAGAGAAAGAGTCAAGAGAGAGAGAGAGAGAGATACCTTAAACCACGCTTAACATTTGTCCTGTTTGTATTTCACTTTTTAAGAGCAGGAAAATCACATCTGCTCTGTGATCTGTACGTTTCAGAAATGTTGCAGGCCGGAGTGATGTCATCAGTGTCTGATTTCCATCAAAGGCCATTGGTTCATGAGTCTTAAGGAACAGTTGACCCAGATAGAAAACTTCTGGCATCGCTTACACAACCTCAGGTTGTTCTACACCCATGTGACCTTTTTCTCAGTGGAAAAGTGTGTGCAGGTGTAGCAATATTCTACAGATGACCAAATGTGTATTCTGCTGGGAAAAAATGTCATACTGGTTTGGAACCACATGAGAACCCAGCAAACAATTTTAGGTTTTAAGAATGTTTCCCTAACATTTATATGAAGGAATAAAATCATTAAAAACATCATTCTTTGAATGTTCAAAACATCCAGTTTTTTTGTTGTTATTGCTAGAGTACAAGATCATAATTCAAACTTTAATGCTGTATCGTTTTTAAAACAACTTAAGCGCAACTTTTTTATATATAATATATAAGAGTAAAGAGTTCTACTAACATTACTTTAAAACGTTTTTGAGAGAACTCTGACAGAGTTTAACAAAACGTTCTGAGAACGTTGACTGTTAGCTGGGCAGGAGAATATGACAGAATTTCGATTTTGGATGAGCTAACCCTTTAACAGCCAGCCTGCTCATGTTAGGTGAACTATATATTTCATCTGTGGGCCAAAAAAGCAGAAAAACACAAACCCACACAGACCGTTTGAATTATTCCAAGAGACATTACAGAAAGTGCTTACTCTTACTGCCCATCCACAATGAAGGGGATAAAACAGAAAAAACAGCGTGTGCTATTCACCAGATGGACAGACGCAGTGTCATTGTGAATTTTAATTGAACGTTCAAGATGTGTTCCCCAACTTGGCTACAACAGCCCCATGTGATTACACATTATGACAATATTATAACAGATGTCCGGGCCAATAAAGAAAATTCCTGAAGGACTGTATGTAATGTGAGTAATTGATCACTTTTTTTCTCGCTTGCCCTCCACTTCCTCCCCTTTTCCCCTCTCTCTCTTTCCCGCTCTCTCTCTTTCTCTCTCTCTCTCTCCACTTCCTGTAGCAGCATGGTCCCGTGTTACAGATTGCGCCCGCAGTTGGGACTAGCGTCCATATGGTACACAAGTTTATTGGCTACTTGACTGCACTGTTGATGGAGTGCCGCTGCTGCCCAGCGAGGGACCTGTGGAGGCATTGTGTTACGCCACGCCACAAATAACGGCCTTTTACAGCGTGCTGCGTAAAAATCAAGCGCTCGTTTTCTCCGCAGTTAAAGCCCGAGCTCCAGGACGGGCAGCTCAACAGGAAGTCCCTTTATACCAGCCAGAACCACAGGTTGCATTTTACAGGGCATTCAATGGCTGTCGTGTTTGTAATGATGCAAAAACAGCCCTTTGAGGGGCAATGTTGCTGAGGAGCTTTACAGTTAACAATAACATATATAAAAAATCTATTATAAACAATAACAGATTAAACAGAGAAAGACAGTAAAGATGGATAAATATACTAAAATGAACTAACATGAACATTTGAAAGAAAATGAAAGTGCCGCTTGTCTGTGTAAAACTTGTCATCGCCATGCTAGGGTCTTGTTGGCCGTTGCCAGGGTGTTGCTAGGCTTACTGGCCCAAGGTAGAAATGGCCACCCTAATGGGACTTCCAATAAATGACATTCTGGTCCCTAGATATGGCTTGGGACTCCCCTGTGGGACTAGTTTTGCATTGTATTTTAAAGCTTAGGGTTAATAGTACAAATGTGATACTAGCTAGAGGACTGAATTAAACTGGACAATAAAGGCCGCTTACAAAACTCAGATTCATTTCATTTCCTGCACGTCAGAGGCCTCTATTTCAACAAAACATACCAGTGAACTTTTCTTTCTCCCCGAATTTTACTTCTTCGACATTCTCTTTTGCAAACCCCACCCCTGCGTTTGATGAGAGTATTAAATTCAGAGAGAAGAGACGGCGTAATATCTCAGCTTATGGCGGTATAAAAAAATCATCACTCACCTATTAAACTGGCCATGGAAGCTGTGTTGATTATCTTGCCGTATCCTTGCTTCAGCATGACACGACCGGCCGCCTGAGGCGGTAATTTGAGGGAGAGAAGAGACAAATGTGCTTTCAGAGGAACATCACCGTATTGACACCTTTACTAATCAGAACTCCACGTCTACAGGGAAAAGAATAACACTCCCCGCATGAAGACAGAGACAAAAAAAGTGTCAAAAACTCCCGGCGTTCATTTTAGCGTGCAGGAGGCATCTCCATCACCGCTGAGGTTTGTATAAAACAGCTTACTCTGATTTATCTGCTGCCTGGCAGGATTTAATGTCTTCTAATGCTGTAGGTATGAAATCACTTTCTTTCACACCTCTCTGTTCTCCTATCAAAGGTTTTATTCCGGCTCCAGAAAATGTCAGAAAGTAATGGAAAAGTTGTTGCTTATACACAAAAGCAATTAGGATCTGCTAAAAGTTTGGGCAGTACAAGAAATGACAACTGTGGCGGACATTTTGTCTAGCGAAATTTAAATGCAACACACGCACACTCATATGTAAATATATATAAAATATCTACATATATTTTTTTATCCTCTTAAATGAAGTTGCATGGTTATTCTAGGTAAAAACAGGTGTTGCTCTAAAATGCCATGACAGAAATCATCTGTTCACAAAATGTGTGTACATTTGGTCAGTCCAGTCGCATTCCACCTTCCTCAGATCATTTGCTTCTACCTTCAAAATTCAAATAACCTTCAAAGAAAATGTCACAGATGATCTTTTCCATACAAAAATGATCACTGGCTGTCATGTGCAGTTACAACCTTGCAATTTTGGTCCGTTTATTAACAACTACGTTAGCTTAGGACTTTCTAGCTTCTAGCAGTTAAATGTGTTTGGGTTGTTTTAAATTTGGTCCAGTTTTATCTTATCTAGGCCTTTAAGTGAGACAGGATTGTCACTGATCCCCCCCGAAATAAGGGGATGCAACTACTCTGTTTGTGGCTCTATCAATGTGTGCCACATTATTAATAAAAACAAATAGTTTATCTGAGCTGGAAACAGTGACAAACACAAGATAAAGATGATGAGATACCTGACAACACATGAAAGTGCCTCTGAGGTTCACATTAAAGGTTTGATCCCATTCCTCAAGGCTGGTGTCTTCACTGGCTGAGTTTTTGTTAATGCCTGCATTGTTGCACGCAATGTGAATTGTGCCCCATTTGGAGACAATGTCCTCAATCATCTTCTGAACGTCCCTCTGGTCTGCTTACATCTGCGGCCACGGCCATGCTGGAAATACCTAAAACATGGAGATAAATACTTTAGTACAGTATATTCATGAACACACAAATACTAGTGTATAAAACTGACGTGACTCTGATGAGACTGACAGAAGTCTATATGAAAAACAATACTGAAAGAAAAACTACAATTTTACTTTTCTTTATTGCAAGTGTTTTTGTATATCTGTTTGTTATAAATGACAATAAATGAAGTATTAAAAAACAATATTGCAATTACAATAATCATATTGTTTGTGAATGAACATTTTAAACATGTATCAAAAATGTACACAAAATTTATGTAAATACACACATACAGATGTGTATTTATAAATCAACTATAATCGCTCTATATGTAAAATATAAATATTTTATATATAAAGTAAATACAAATCTTAAAAAAATACACAAATTCTGAGCATATATAAATCACACACCAAAAAAACATAAGATAACAGAACTTAAGGACAAAAAAAGAAAAATCTCCCTTTGTTTGGTTTTATGATACTAAAGCGCCATCTGCTGGAAAGACTAAGTAATGAATCAGGAGCTACTGAGGAGAGCACAGCACCACTTACCTTTCAAAGTCAGTTCATGAGCCACAATCTCTGCCTTCTCTTTATCCATGTCTATAATGGCTACTTTGGCTCCAGCCTCCCCAAGAGCGTGTGCGAAGGCCCTTCCGATGCCCTGACCCGGCCCTGTCACGTAGGCCACTTTTCCGTCCAAACGTAACCTGTCCAGCACCAGCTTTCCCTGGACTCCTCTGAACACCTCACCTCAGATCAGTCTCAGATCACTGAGCTCTGTCGAGCGTTCCTCATCATTACTGCTGTGTGCATCAGCTGCACACTTTATACAGTTTATATTAACACTGTAAGAATCTGTTTCTGCAGCTCTATGTGCTTTTGTGAGGTACTATATTTGCAATAAAGGTGGGGTTGGCAATTTGTTCCAAAAACATTTTTTGTTATGCTTCATATATAGTGATACTAAATATGTTTATATCAATATATATCTTCTGTGGAAGGTGCAGGACCATAAAATGTTCAGTAGATGAATTCAGCCCGAATGTAATGACAGGATGTCCTACAGGCCTGTGAAGATTTGTATGTGTTCATGTGTTGGAGGAGGTGTCTTAATGAACAGAGCTCGGGATCTTATGCTTTTAAAGCTAGCTTGCTATTGCTAGACTCTCCGAAACTGCATACTCTATTTATAACTGACAGACACCTGAAAAACAATTATCTTAAAATCAAAAAACATTTTTAGCATATTGTACATCCACATGTGCATCCGGCTCACCTTTGTGTTTGCCTGAGGTGCATATGGGACTCTTCGTATAATAGTGAGACCATCCCTCAAGGGAATAATGACCTTAAACCGGAATCAAAAAATGACTTTATAAATAAGTAAAACTGTATTCTAAACAAAACATTGAAAGAACTGATTAAATATAGCCTAGTAATATATTCATATTTTAGGTTATATAACATTTTAAAAAGAAAGTTTTACTAACAGTACTGCAAGAACGTTTTTGATAACTTTGCGAGAACTTTCAGAGAACGCTAGCCAACATTCTGAGAGCGTTCCCTGTTAGCTTGCACAGTAAAGTATGAATATACGGTGACATTTGGGATAACATCAGAACGTAAGCACCTGCTCTACCCGAGGATCATTTGTGACAAACTGATTGAAATCTCTTAAGGCTTTTTCAAAATCATCTGTTGAATTTTTCAGATAAACTCTCCCTTTAAACAGAGTTTGTCTACACAGATAACTCCGTCTATACGGAGAAGGTTGTGGTCCAGGATGAATTTGTAATAGTTAATGTAGTTCTGTTTGTCTGCGTCGATGAAAACCATGTCGAACTGCTCTCCTGCAGCCGCTAACTCCTGCAATATAGTAATGTTTTAAAACAGAGTATACAAATAATAAAGTTTAAGAATATATAAACCACCCCTTACATTTTAAATAGACTCTGTCTGCAGGACCCATCTCAAACTCTTTCATTCATACCAATACAGAATATTACAGCTTTTGTGTATAATCATAATTCTGTAATAGCTAATAATGTCAGCTAACACCTAAACTGACTAATACATGGAGATGGTCAGGTAAGTTATCACCTTCAAAGTCTCCATAGCAGGTCCAGTCTTCACAGTTATCTTTCTGCCATGTAGAGACTTGTCAAACATAGGCCGGGAAAAGTCTTTCAGGTAAGACTCGAGCTCACAGGTGATGAGTTGGCCGTCCTGAGGTAACGCTTCTGCCATTGACAAAGCTCCATATCCTGTAAACATCCCTATCTCCAATTGGGATCTGATTTTTTTGGTAACTCCAATTAGGTAACTGATTTTTTGTTTGTTTTTAACCCAAAAAAAGTCACGGACTGCAGCTTTAGCAAAGCTTGCACATCAGATCTTATACAAGTTATACAAGCATATATATATATATACAAATTAGACGCTTTATATCTGTGAAATTGCTACGTGAACATATATATATTACATGTGATTAATGCATGGGAACTAAGTTTAACAGATTTGCACAATAAAGTCTTGGATTAATACCTTCTACCTGTCCACTGATGCATGTAATAGGAAGCCTGGATGAAGTTTTTCCCTTCTTATACACCTGATCCCAGTCGTGTGACATTGATTTCCTTCAAAAAGGTATATATTACATATAAGAACAACGGCGCAGATTACATTAACTAGTATCACAGCTTCATAAAACATTATAACAAGTATAACATCTGCAGTCAGAATGACCTTAATGACCCCAAACAGAGACACCATCATTCACCGTGTTGATTATCTGATCGTGCTTCAGGTAAACAGTCACCTGTACAGCTCAGCCAGTGGTTCACTCTCCCTGCTGCTCATATGCTCCAGATATCCATCCAGACTGCCGGAGATGTCCAGGACCTTCTGGAGGTTGTCCCGCAGCTCTGCAGGGACGTTCACATTATTCTCTGCAATCTCTTTTGCCTTCAGCAGGTATTCAACAACAAACTCCACAGGAGTGTCTGAAAGTAAGATCGAAAGACTTATTAGTAATTAGTTACACTTGTATTTATGTATTTAATATATGTATTTAAAGGCAGGCCTGGGAAATGTTTTGATTATTTTTTAAGTTGTAATAAAGCCCAAGTCAACACACTAGTATAGCTAAATAAGAAAGAAAGCTTGTATTTGTGTCTAATTCATACTGCTGACATGTTTCTCTACAACAGGCAGATGTTGTGATTGATTTTTAGCCTGCTCAAGCTGACAGCTGTGGCACCAAAATTTGATTCCCGTCAAATTTTCACTCCCCAGCCTCTGATTGGTTCATACACTGATTGATCCCTATCAGTAAAGCCCACCCACATACTTAATCCCAATCCTACCGATAGTAGGGAGAAACAGGAGTCGTAATATCTCACGGGATCCTCTTTGAAACTCACATCAAACCCTGATTTTCCAAAAATAAAGTAAACTTCAGTAAACTGAGGATGTGCAGTATGTGTCACGTTTTCTACTGATTATTATCACTTCCTGTCAGCTCAGTGTTGTTTTCATCTGCGTGTGTGTACATTCATAGTAACTGTGGTAAAACAATGTTTCAACCATGCATTGGTTCATCTGCACCATTCAAATGCTTTCAAAAAATAATTTGTCAATCAAGTGTATTAGTTTGACCGTCATTCATCCAAAACACAAATGAAAGCCCAGCATGCGTCAGTGCAAGTCGTGTTCAAATGCTCGTACCTTTGGCTGCTTGCATGGCGATTTCTTGTAAGTTTGTATTTGTTTCCTGATGCACAAACCCACCCGCCTGGTAAACCTGATGCAAAGAATCACATAAACTTACACAAGTTGCAGTCAGTGCAGTCACATGCAGCCAGTGCAGTCACATGCAGCCACATGCAGTCAGTGCAGTCACATGCAGTCAGTATGCATAACTGCGCCTCTGAGTAACATTGCGTTGAGTTTTCAGGGCTGATCTGTCGTAACCTGAGTCTGACCTCTGAACCCTCACCCAGTGACCCCGAAACTCACCGGTGTGCATCTTACAATCATTATTTCTGTTTCGATGGTCAGTACATGTGGACAGCAGCTATTTTTTAATGACATTACCGCTGTTGGTTGTAAGAATGAAATTAGACTGCACAAATCGACACCCTGGGTGTTTAGATAACATTTCAAACATAGGAAAAGCTTACGGGCAAACATTGCACGGCATTGTAAGCATTTTCTTCGAAGCGCACATCTGCGTCTCTTCATAATTCACCTCCCAGTGCGCATCGTGCACACGTGGTCACCAAACTCCTCATATGTTTGATGTGGAAGCTGGAGGCCAAAGAAACCTTATAATATGGTACAGAGAGACTCTATCATAAGTTTACGCCAAGCGTCGCCCTGACTTGTGCTGATGCGCTCTTCAGAATATGTATTGGTGCCCAAAATATGGAGAGACATCTGTGAAGGGTTACAGTAACAGACCTAAAATAACCCTGAAATACTCGACGATGGACAACGTGCTGAACCTCAACCAAAATGAAATGGTGTTTAGTCTGGTACAGGTGAAAGGAACCTGAAAGCTTAAAGCGGGTCAGAACTTGAAGCAAGCAACACGAAAGCGAGGTTCATCTGCAAAAATATATATATTCAACAACATCAGTGAAGACACTCTGTTCAGGGCATATAAGAAGTGGTGCAATGAATTCAGCACCGGGTCACCTCGATAAAAGCTCACCACACTCACGACCTGTTTCTACGCATGAGGAGCCCATTTTATTAATGTGTGCTTCTATTTCATGTTTTATCCCAATCCATTATGGGCATTTGTATACAAGTGTTATACATTGTGGTTAATTGCTTTTAATTACTATAAATGCACTTTTTTAAATGGTTGCATGTGAAAAAACAACGTGAATATCTTCATGTTTTGGTATCTCTGGTTTTGGTAAAGCACTTTCATATTCATTAAAGGGATATTTTGGATCATTGTGAAGTCGGTTATTCAGTTGTGTTTTATGGAATGCATGCACGTATATAATAAACAACTCATCTATGAACAAACACCACAGTGAGGAGAATTAGTATTTGAGATTAGTTTAAATTATTTCACTGGCATGTTTTCATCTGAAAGAAACAGAGTATATAATAAAATGAATGGTTTATTTGAAAAAATTGTACTTGTCTTTCTCTGCGCCCTCTTACAACTTTGTCTTGTGATGTTACTGAAAACCTTGAGATGGAGACGGTTTTCTTACTTTCAGCTCAGATAATGCCATCACAACAGAGCACAGCAAAAAAACTATCAAATGACAATTAGTAAAATCAATATATAAAATATGGAAATTATTATATAAGTATCCTGCGCTGTAAAGTTAGAGATGATCTTCATTGTGCCGTGTATACAGAATAGAACAGAATTTTTATTCACATGTTCAAATACAAGATAGTTTTCAGTAGCAGGTATATGAGAATACTGCGATCCAAATCCCTACAAACTGAAGGAGTGACATGACAGAACTACAGTGATCATTTGTGTCATGTAAAAATGAAATGCCTGTATGAATGATGAGACCGATGTTCAGCTTTTCGGCTTTGAAGTACAGTCACATGATCAGTGACATCATTGGAGAAAGACTTCACCAGATGCGGTCAACATGATTGATTTTGTAACATAATTACTTAATTTCTCAACTTTCTTTCTTGCTGTTATATAGTACAAGCTGATTTTATGCCCTAAACTACACTATTCCACTACTAACAAATCCGTATACCTTTCCCCTCTTATAAAGATGTCTGGAGAGTTTTGAAGTTATTATGGTTGTGTAAAAGACCGAAAAGTGAATGAGTTAAAAATTACAGTACATCACTCCTGCAAATGTACAAATGAGTGGATTCAGTTTAAATTGTGCGTAAGTCTATAGCTGCATGTATGTTCAAACCCCCGGAACTTTGGTAGTGCTTTGATATAAAAGTATGTTGTATACTACAAACAGTGTGTTGCATACTACAAACAACTTGTTGTATGCTACAAACAGTATTGCATACTTCAGTGTGTTTCATACTGCAGTGTGTTGTATACTACAAACTACCTGTTGTATGCCACAAACAGTATTGCATACTTCAGTGTGTTTCATACTGCAGTGTGTTGTATACTACAAACTACCTGTTGTATGCCACAAACAGTATTGCATACTTCAGTGTGTTTCATACTGCAGTGTGTTGTATACTACAAACTACCTGTTGTATGCCACAAACAGTATTGCATACTTCAGTGTGTTTCATACTGCGGTGTTGCATACTACAAACTACCTGTTGTATGCCACAAACAGTATTGCATACTTCAGTGTGTTTCATACTGCAGTGTGTTGCATACTACAAACTACCTGTTGTATGCTACAAACAGTATTGCATACTACAGTGTGTTGCATACCTCAAACAGTGTGTTGTATACTATAATCAGTGTCATCATTAACAGTCGCTGGGGCCACAATTTGACAATCATCTTAACTTCATAAAAGCAATACAATTACACCAATACTATTAAAAACAGTATATTTTAAAAGATAGTCGTGGTTTTATCCACTTTAACTGTCTTACTATTGGTGATTGCTTTTAAAGAAATCCTTCCTAGATCAAACACAGTTATTCTACACTAAACTTCCAAATTATAAAATGAAAAAATATATATACACTAAACATTGTAAAAATACAGGATAACACTGTAATTTATGGGCTCATGTTACAGATCATTTGGATTAAAAAGATCCCAGCTAACAGGGAACATTCTACGAATGTTAACGTTCTCTAAAAGTTTTCTCAAAGTTAGCCAAAAACGTTCCTGCAGCAGCAGTAGTACAACTTTTTTAACGTTATATATTATATATCAAAAATGTTATTCTTTAGTAGTTAGTGGAACATTTTAAAATGCTATAGAATTAAAAAAACATCTGAATAATGTTCTTATAACCAAGCAAAAACGTTAATACATTGCCTAAAAGTAACTTTTAAACATTTTTGTTACTAATGAAAACGTTAGGGAAACGTTTCTACAACCTAAAATTGTTAGCTGGGAAACCACACCGCGTACACATCTTTGATCCCAAACTCTCGGGTAACATTTAATTCAATAAAGAAACATCTAATCATCTAACTGTGGTTAGTTTGTTGACAATGCTAACAGCCGTTGTCATGTTCATCCATACTGCCACTGCTACTGGAAGGGATGGGGGAGCCTGAGGACAGCAGGGGGTCGCTGGTGCCCACTGGAGACAAAGTGTTGTCCATTATCATATCCTCCAGCCTGGCGGAGGCTTTGGTGGGGCTGTCATACACCCCTGGTTCCCCTTCCTCTGTGGGGCTGTCGTTGTAGCTGATGGTTCCGCTGTTGAGGTCCAGCGTGGTGGGCCGGGACATGTCGGGGCTGGGGAGGTGAGAGTAGAGATCAGAGGAGCAGTCTCCCATCCCGGGCTCCTGCTTGATCGCCCGAGCCACCAGATCGGCAGAATAGAGAGAGGGAGAGGCCACTACAGCGAGTCCGTGAGCACGGGCTTGTATCTCAAGCTCCTGTAAACGAACACGACAAATGCACAAACATACACTTTAGCATAACCTATATTATATTTTACAAAATATACTTAAACTTAAAAAATTTAGTCTTTTTTTACTTAAAATTTTTTTTAAAAAGTCTAAAAAAAGTCTAATCTTTAGACTTCCAAATTATAAAATAAAAATATATATACACACTAAACATTCTGAAAACACAAGATAACACTTTATTGTGCTCTTCATGTTACACATTTCACTATGCTCTTCATCTTTTGCAGAATGTTCTCAGAACGATCGCTAATGTTCTCTAAAAGTTCTTGCAGTAATATTAGTAGAATTTCATTTTTTACAAATGAAAGTTAAGTAAAGAGAGCCAGTGAGTGCCCAGGACATCTGAGAGCTACGTCTGACCAACAGCGTGTTTGTGTGAGTGTGTGATATGTATGTGATTGTGTGTTTAAACAGCGGGGTTACTGTGAATCAAACGGCATGTGTCAAAACAAGGGAAATTTTCCTGTAATCAATGACTCAAGTGTAACGATCACATTTCATGCGTTTAAAGCGTTACTCAAACGTTATAAGCTTTTAAAGCAATGCTACGCTCAGTGCTTCAGCATCGAACTTCAAAAACCAGTTTGTTAAAGGGCATGTTAGGCATGCCTAGTTTAAGTTGGTCATGTGACCAGCTACCAACCCAGTCAACTTGTAAGAATGTTTCCATCACATAAAATGTTATTTTGAATGACGTTTTAGGAATGTTCAGTTTTTATGGACGCTGTATTAATGTTACTGCTTAATTATAGGAACGTTATTCAAACTTTTAATTTATTCTGTAATGTTTTTAAAATATTCCACCAACAACTTTGATAAATGAATCAAAGTTGAGTATCATGTATCATTTATCAAGAATAACATTGATAAATGATACATAATTTTTTAACGTTTTCTACTAGTGTTACTGCAAGAATGCTTTGTGATAACTTTTAAAGAACATTAGCCAATGTTTTGAGAATGCTCCCTGTTAGCTGGGTACACTTTTGAACCAATCAGAGTGTGTATTAGGTTCAGAATTTGGTTTACCTGAATTCGGAGCAGCAGGTGTCTGTTGGCATGCTCCAGTCTCCTCTGCCTGTTCTCCAGCTCTTTTGTCTTCTGTTGCTCTTTCTGCAGTTTTCTTATATAATCCACCGAAGCTTTTAGAATTGTGCCCTTATTCCACCTCATGTCTCTGAAACACAGACATTCAGAAGGTTAAACTCAACCAATTTGTACAAAGTTTTACTATTACTTTTAACTACAAGTTAAATATTATATAAATGTTTTTATTAAAAAGTATGAAACTGAAGGAGTTTTAAGACTTACGGGTCATTTGATTTAGGAATTAAAGTCCCCAGCTCTTTAATTCGGTCATTTATGTTAAACCGCCTTCTTCGCTCAACTGGAATGATATAATATAATATAATATAATATAATATAATATAATATAACAATATAATATAATATAACAATATAATAAAATAAAACAAAATAAAATATAACAGATTGGATGACATATAGATGGATATTCATGCATGTAATCTGATGTTCAGACTCACTTAGGTTGTGGTTGTCCTTCTTTTGTCTCTCCTTCGCCAAAGCTCTGACCTCGGCCTCTGCAACACATAATCAGATTAAGCGTAAAACAATTATCTTCATAACTATCGCTCACACTCGTGAAATCAATATAGCTGAATGTTCTAAAACAAAGTTCACACTTCTGTCCAACTGAGCAAAAAAAACCTCATTTAAACTGATGTGCATTTGGACGAGTGTACATATTGTATGCATTTATGTTCTACACAGAGGCTGTGGATTCTGTTAAACATTCATTATTTGACTTGAATGTGTATGCACGTGTAATTTCACATGTTAAAATACTTACAGTATCAGTTTATAATAACATGTTTGAGAGATGAATCACCAGTATTAGGACAAAAGATCACCTGCAGATATGCAACAGTACAAATCTCTTAATTCATGCTTATCTCAGGCTGAAGAAATGGAAACATACCTACTGGAAAGCCCTCAGACCTCTGATAAGAGTCAAACTTGCCACACGGTCCAGCCTTTTCCATTACGTGCATCATGCCTGGAGCTGGTGTTGCTATTTAATACAATATATTTTTCATTGACATTGTGCATTCTGAATTGCACACAATATGGATACTTCTGTTTCTAAGCATAAAAGGTGTCAAAATGGTAACCAAAAGTTTGGAGCGTTTTGGACTTTTGATGATAGATAGAACAGTGTGAATATACCGGATAATTCCCTTTTGACGGCGGGTAGGTTAGATGAACAGGTGTTGCTAATGGCAACCCCAGCTGGAGGAAGAGCATGACCATTGTACATGTCCAATAGGTTTGCAGAAACTGGCATCTGAAAAAACAATAAATCATAACCCAAAATGAATCACAATTTCAGTACAATATGTGTTGAATATTTAAAGGGGTCCCATTATGCCTTTTCACTTTTTCTACAATTAAAAAAATATGTTCTCACTTTCATCAACGATATCTGCAAAGTTACAACGCTCAAAGTTCACTGCAAAGGGAGATATTCTCTTTACCCGAAATCACATTTTAAGGACTACAATAAACAGCTGAAAGGAACTACAGCTCTCTTCTTCCAGAGTTTGTGATGTCATGATCCCCAGAATTTCGAAAACTCCACCCCTCCGCATCAACTCTGTGACATTTCATGACAACACGCACTAGGCGGTTAGCCAGTTACAACACACTGTGGGCCAACCAACCATTTTGAGCCCATTGCATAATTCCGAAGGAGGGGCTTCATAGAATCAGGAACTCAATGGCCCGCTTTTATGAGAATGGAAACAGCGCTATAGAATAATAAAAAATAAAGCATTTTTTAAAAAACAAAGCACATACACATATTGTTTCCCCCTCAAAAACGCAATCAAGACTTTGAGAAAGGCATAACAGGACCCCTTTAAGTGTAAGCGGTAAATCATGCAATATTTTCTTGAATGATCGTGTGATTAGTTTTGGGGATTGTTACCGAATTTGAAGTCATTTGAAGTCCTGCATCCATGAATCCGAGGATGTCATCGTTATAGCTCGATTCCAAACTGATAATGTCTTCAATTACATCATCCATCTGTAGCAATTGAGTTTTGATGTGAAACACAAGCATAATGTGTTTGCATTACTTTGCAGTCATGCTTTAGTACAAAAGTAAGCACGTCTCTATTGTGAGTCAATACTAACTGACGAGAAACGCTAAATGCATCATAACGATAATTACAAAACGCTAAACAATCGCTATGATAATGCATACCAATTTACAAACTCATGTAAAAATAGCGTAAAACCATGCACACTGCAGATACAATGAAATACAAATAAGCGCTACATACACATACTGTAACTTTTTTGTTTTCACTGTTGATTTTGTTTTGAAACCATTACAGCACTCAGTAGCAGTTCTTAAAATGTACGATTTTCACATTATCAATAGATCTGATTATGACCTTATCAATCTATAGACGAAGGCAAACACTCTTGCGAAACTCTTGATTTGGACTGTACAACTTACAAAACATGCTTTAACGTGCAGTTACTTTCTTAACTACAATTTTTTTATCATGATATAATGCATTACATCCCTGTAACTTAAATCGGACTTCAATACATTGCATGTTAAATTTGATTTAATTTGAGGCTTATGCTTGCATGTCCAGGGAGGCCAATTAATGTGATAAAGTAATATTTATTAATATTATCTTATTTTTATTATTATTATTCCCCTGAAAGGGGTTTAATATACATATGTACACACACACACACACACAATATATATACACACACATGCAATGGGGGGGGGGGCAAAAATGTCTTTTGCCTATGTCACAATAAGATGTAAATCCAGCTTTGGGTGTCCCTTAACTCAATAAGAAGGTTATACCACTTCTCCTGGTTTTCTACCACCTGACTTGATTGTTCCCATCACTCACCACATTGTGGCCTCCCACAGCTGCATTACCTAATAATGCTTTTGACTGGGGTAACTGACTAGGCCAGCAGTTATCTACCTCTTTCTCACAGTTGAGGGTCAGAAGGGCCATCGGGCTGTTGGGAGCACTGGCTCCTGGTCCCGGGGGCATGCCGTGCTCCGAGGGCTGGCTGGGGCCGGGCCCTGCGCTGGCCTGTGGGCTTAGCTTTGCTCCCAGTGCGCTGGACAGGTAATGCTTCACCTGCTGTCTCTGGGTCTGATGGAGGTGATACTTGGACGGATTCTCCAGGTGACTCTGCACCTGTGTCACAAAGCAGGAAAATGAGGGAGCGGCAACTCAGACACGCAACAAATGCGATTTGTGTATTTGATTTGTGGCCTGCACTGTTTTCTGAATAGACTGCAAAGACAAATTTGCCTGTTTTGCAAAAAATGCATTTTTGGTTCACATTAAGAATAGACTGCAGGCTAAATATGCTGCATGCACACATTACTGTCTGCGGATCAATATTTTAAAAATGCTGAAAAACTGCTGCATCTTTAAAGAAGATAATTTCAGAAACACTTCTCTGATCAGGATATAATGACAAATTTTGATTTTATATTGGATTAAAAATCATGCAAAAAATCAAACAATGCTGCACAAAAACAATTTAACATCCAAATGCAAAACGTTATTAACAATTTCACTTCTAGATCAATAAACAAAAGCTCAGCTCACCTGGTAGTGACTGTACTCAAACATCTCCAACATATTAAACAAGAGTATTTGTTAACGTTAAAAATATTCCCTTTGTGGATTGAGTTTGTGATGTGCAAGAACTGACCAGTCGTTTTGGCTAGCTGAAGATATCGACGCCAAAGAAAAGAGAGAAAACGTATTTAAGGAAGGGGAGGAGAACTTACTGTTCTCATATATTGTTTTTTCTTCCCAAACGATGAATTTATGCCTTTATAGAGTTCATTTGACGTCACCCTTCCATTTCCACAAAAGACTCTTTGAAATGATTGGTTACTAGCATCTAAACTCAAACTGGCTTACGGCTAACTAACGTTTCATCTTTAGTTCCAGTCATTCTGCATAAAACATTGTTTGTTCTCGGCATCCGGCATACAATCACTTCCACTGTTAGTCTAAAAACAAGACAGTTTAAGATGGAGTGATTTTTGAAATGTTGAACATTGCCCGATGAAACTTTGGTAATTGCTTTTCTTACAAAGCTGGAGTATTGTGCATGCATACGTACGTATGGACAAACACACGCAGACACAATTTAATTCCCGCTGAACTGCTAAATTTGGATATACAGGTCATGAAACAAGCAAAGATTTATGTTCTATGCATGCAAAAATTTGGATCTATATGATAAAAATGCGCTAATCCTTGCTAACATGCTACTTGATTAGGTACTGTACACACCACAACACAGATACTGTATCTGTGTAAATGTTACACTAATGGATCCTAACAACCAGAGCTAGTACATGTGAATGGATTGCATATTGTTCTACAAAAATAAAGTAATCATTCACATAATAACGTTTAGTGATGCAGTGTTTGTTTTGATGCAACACAAAGTCAAATTGTTTATGCTTGTCTGTGAGGCAGCGTATCAATAACAGGTATGGAAAGGTTATCTGTTTCACAGAAGTACCTCAGGTGCTGTTTCTTCGACAGATTTCATTATTTGATTATTCTATCAAACATGGATCAGCTGTACGGCATGCTGATTATTCCATACAAAAAATTTCAAAAATAAAAACGGGAAAGCTTTTGTGTGTGTTTTAAAGGACATTAATCAAGTATACGGTATAATAAATATTAATATTTCAGCTTGACATGTTACAGCACATTAATGTGATACAAGTGATGGCGTGCTTGAATTTGCAAATATCACCAACACAAGCAAACAAAATACATACCAACCTCATGAGCAGGTTATGGTATGGATAAATTAGTTTCCCCCTTTCAAATTCTCATGAGGGTTTTTTTATTCTTAATTGTGTTTTTATTTTTTATTATTATTTATTTTTTATTAGTATTATTACAGTAACACAAACACAAACTGGGACAGGGACATTTTTTGGAAGTATGAATAGAAAAACACACACACATGGGCGGACATACACAAGCACTAACACACACACACACACAAACAGACAGAAACATATTTAGAAATGTTAACTTAACAAGAGCTGAAGTGTTTTTTTTCTGAAGTCAAACAGAAGGTTAATTCAGACATCCCTCAGACGAAGACCTTAAATTAGTGCCATCAGCAGCTCCGCACGTGCACAGCTGAGATCAGGACACACAGCTCTCAGGTCTGTATGTTTTTTTACAGATACTAAAATAAGATGTGTATTAATGTGTTTGTGCTTGCTGAGGGTCAGAGCACACTGACACTGAAGTAACACAGCATTTTACACTGCTTAAATTATGGCTTTCTGAATTAGATAGGCATGAAAATCCAGTGGCATGATTTTATCACAGTCTGTAAGTTACTGATGGTTCATGCATAATGACATCACGAGACATGTACATGTTGAAAACATCTCTTCTAGTAAACTATAGAAGCAGTATGTGCTTCACAATGTGATGCTTGTTTTCTATGATCCCTGAAGCAGCAGAAATTACGACTGCGTTTTATAAATATACAGATTATACTAAAACATACATTCAACATATACAGAATATACATTTTAAAACGTTATAGAATAGTTTAATTATTAGACTTTAAGGGATGCTTCAATAGTGTTACTTTATATTCCAGGTGTTCCTCAACTGGTAGAGCATTGCATTAGCAGCGCAAAGGTTGTGGGTTTGATTCCTGGTGAACACACATGCTGATCAAATGTATAATTTGAATGCACTTTAAGTTGCTTCTGGACAAAAGCGTCTGCCAAATGCATAAATGTAAAAATGCTTTTCCAGGAAGAAACACAAAGATTCTTAACCATATACTGGGGACAAAGTCAGTAAAACCTGACAAATCGAAGCACAACTTCTCATGTGTTAAAAACACTGTAAAAATATATATACAATTATATATATATATATATATAGTTGCAGAAAAAAAATGCATATAAGTTGCAGAAAATGCAGAAATGTTCCTGTTAGGGGTAGAGTGTGGGTTATGGATAAGTAAATAATGTGTGTGTGCATATTTATGTGTATGTATCTAACAACATTCAGTGGTGTCTGCACAACATAAAACTCATCTGCGATCTATAAACAGAGAAGTGCTACATAGACGTGACCCTCAGGACTCTAAAGTCCTGAGCTAGAGAACATAAGAACCTTTCTCTCGTGTTTTCTTCACTCTGATTGGTACCATCATCCTTTAGGTTTATTAGAGTCTTCCACCGACGCAAATGCCCACAGCGAAAGCATCTATGGAGAGATTCATCAATTCTGAGGAACGAGTTTTATCATCTCCCCACAGGAAAGCGATGAAGGAGGTGATAGTCAACAGTCAACTGTGTCCTTAAGGAGTTGCTGATATTTTGTTGTTGACTCAAAGCCATTGTGCTATTAAAGTGCTGGTTTCTGTGCTGCCGTTCATTAAAACCTTTCAACCAACCACAGCTGAACTGTACATCAGCTAAACGTTTCATACCAGTGATATAAACATCTCAAAACGTCTCCTGTCTGATCAATTACTGCAAATCACTAACTGAATAACAAAGGTATTTTGAAGCAAGAAGCGACATCACATGCTATGAAACTAGTGCTTTGACAAAGTTTTTCCAGAGTTTTCCGTGCCGATAACATAATGGAACACAATGCAAAATACATGCAGACTAGAGGCCCCGTCCCAAATAGCACCCTCAGCAATCATGGCTCTTTGTTAGTGTCTAAAAGTGCCAATTGAGGGTGCATACAGTAGTAAGCATCATTCAGAAACCAATCGGGACACAAACAGTCTCATGGACCTCACAGATGCACGTAGGCAAATCTCATGAAACCGCAAGTACATGCCAAATGCACCATTTGGTACAGAGCCAGGACGGTTAAACAACAAATGCTGGGCTATTTTAAAAGGGTTATGTGATAAGCCTCAATTTGAATCTTTTTAAAGATAAAATAAGATGAATTGTAGAGACATTTGTTGGAAAGGTATGTGCTGGCTCTCCAGAATAGCAAAATGAAGAGGCCATTCCCAAAATATTAGACTGGAAAAGGCTGAAGAATTTAGAGGCTTGTAGGTCTCATCATAAGGTCTCCAGGGCTGATAATGTCAAGAAATGTCACCTATAGATCTGATCTTAAGATAAATAAAAAAGATCTATAGAATGAACCATCAATACACATTTCTGACCACATTATAAATACAGCAATAAATATAATCACCCCTAAAACATCATTTGCTGACATTACCTGATTTGTAGCTATGCGCTTATAGTACATTTGTGCTTTAATGTCATCTTAAAGACCATGAAAGTCGGGGGTGGGGGGGTGGGGGGATCCTACTAAGTCAAAGATCATACAACCGCTGTGGCGTTACTTTAAAGCAGGAAGAACAGAATGAACTCAGCACCACAAAAATGTGCATGACTAACATGCAGTTCAGGATAACAACACTGTGTGTCTAAGAGAGAGCGGGTGTGGAAAACGTGCACATTTCTGCATGCGGGATTATACGAGTACATGTGCATATATGTTAAAGTGCGCAGATTTATTAACACACACATAAGCTGAGCCAAAACATATATAAACACTTTAGGACATACAGTTAGAACTACAACACAGGATATGTGATTGCATTAGATAACAAAATATAATACCAACGGCTTTAAAGCAAAATGCTGCAAACTCACAAGTGTTAAATTATTAAAAACTGTTTAAAAACACACTGTTCCAAACAGTCTAAGTCAAAAAACATTTGGACTCTGTTTGCTTGTACTTAACCAGTTGACCATAACCAGAGTTAATCTGAGGAACTACACTGGTGGTTTCTCTGTCAGGACACGTGTGTGAATTTTATATCCATTAAAATGACCTTAAGACCAGCTAGTTGATTGCAAAGTAATTACAAAAATGGTGAATGAAAATGAAGTTTGTGCTGTTTTGTATGTACTGCAATGACATTTCTACACTGAGTGAGTTGAAGTGTCTGATTATTTTAAGGGGCCACTGACACATTTGTCTGTGTGGGGGTTTGTATATATTAAGTGACTAGGATTAATTGCAATACCCGAGGGCTGTAAGTTAAAATTTGCCTTTGTGAAGTGGCATTAACATTACGCACTGAGAGCCGTGCTGATGACACGCAGACCAAAGGGAGGGGCCTGAGACAAAAGATCGACTTCTTCCTTGGCCATTTTCGTGCAATGTGCTTTTGGGCCCGTGGCAAGAGGCATTAACAAGAATTTACCACCATCAAGACCAAAATGGAAAACACTTAACAATTTACAAAAGATTAGTAAAATGCAGAAAAAGAAATGTGCAGCTGGGTTACTGTCCACAGTCGAATTATTAAAGGTCAGAGACAGACTGGTTATGACAGCTGGAGAGAGACTGGGGCGTATCTGAATACACTGTGTACCATAATGTGGGTGTTGAGAGCACAAATATTTGTCACAGTGTCAGAGGTCAAACAGGTCACGCGGGTCAAACACAGAATGAATGACGACTTTATAGTTGCACACATGTGAAAATAAAAGGCAATTAGTCACTCTTATGAAAGTCCATAATACATTGCACACAAATCTAAGATTATCCTGCTCATTTATAAACGACCTCATGGTGAATCAAAGGGGAACGTCTGTTAAGAGACTGTATTGTCTTTCAAGCATAGCTAAAAGAGAGCCAAAACCTTGCTTTGTTCTTATGTATTTGTGTGTGTTCTTGTTTTTCTGGTAAGAGTCAAATATATACACACATATACACTGTGCAGACCAGCCAGAGCTCCCCCTGAGAGAAATGAATTATGAAACATACTAAATGATGCTTATTTAAAAATGTAAAAATGCAGAAAGGTTTCTGTGAGGGTTAGAGGTTTAGGTGTAGGGTGAGAGTTAGGGGATGGAGTATACAGTTTCTACAGTGTAAAAGTCAGTATGTTTATGGAAAGTCCCCACAAACGTGTATGCGTGTGTGTGTGTGGTGTGTGTGATACAATTTAATCTGGTGAGTTTGTGCAAAACCTGATGATCCATGTTATCTCTGCCTGATTTGAGAATATTCCAAACAGCATTTGGTGGATGAGTAAATCTGACCTTTTGTTAGATTGTGAAACAGTTAACAAGCTCAATGTCACACATATTTTCCTGACTGGTGACCTAGATAAAGAGCATAATCTTAAATATTTCTAAATATATCTTTGTTTTAAATCCCCATTTACAAGTTCTCATATCCATTTATCTAAAATACAATGTGCTACACAGTATTGTACAAAATTTCATAAACTACACAGATAAGTACAAAAAACAACTGTATTTCTCAATTAACCTCAATTAATATTTTTCCCCGAAGGCATTAAAATATTATGAAAGATCTTATTTATGCTATGATATTGCTTTGCTATAATTTAGTCAACCATTTTCATCTTCACCTTCATTACAATTCCTGAAGGCCTTTCGAACGTTCAACATGTAACTCTACAATCTTGCTGGCAAAATAATACACACTAATTCTCAGAAACAGGCCAATCCCCTTTTTTGCACAGAACAAAAGCTCTTTTTCTGCCATCTAGGTTTTGACAGAGTACAACGCCTCGGGCCTACTTCTCCCAGAGCTGATACACAAAGCCCAAGCTGTGGAGAGAGTCCTGAAGCACTGCAGTATGAAAGGTCAGCCCAACCACCACCGCGCTGCGCAGACAACTGCCAGCCAGCTGCACGTGGAGCTGCAATCTGATGGTCTTTAAAAGTCATCTGCTTTTGGAAAACATTTGCAGGTCTTGTTAAAGGAAAACCTTCTAATGGTGACGTGCAAAAAGCTTGATCTGTGCTTCATTCTGAGAGCCATCGCGTCACAAAACAAAATGAAATGACAAATTCTCTCATTGGAAATGTTCCTCTGATGAGGGAATGTTTTTTTAGGGGCCCTTAGTATAGTTAGCCAAACATCACGTATATTATTTAGTTACATATTTGTGATGTAAATCTATAAACAGTTTCTGTTCACTAACATCTAGCATCACGTGTGCATTATACTATAATACTAATTATATATATATATATATATATATATATATATATATATATATAAAATAGGTATTATATATATTACTATATGCATATGTATGTATATATATTATGTATAATACTACATATATATATATATATATAGTATTAATGTATTTATATGTATTTGTATAATATATGTATTTGTATATGTATTTGCCTATACATTTAACCAGACTGCCGGTAACTCTTTGCTTTTTGTTAAATAAGGTAATGTCATCTAGCACTTTAAAATGCTGATCATCCACAAAATATAAGTGTCTAGTGTCTTGATAATGGTCAATATTTACATTGCAAGCTGTCATCAAAGAGCACACACTCACATGTACCAGAAGAACAGTAAACTTTCATGTAATTAAATCAAGTCATAAAAGTCAAAGTTTCAAGTGAATCATGAGCTTATATTTCCACGCTCTTGATCATGACATTAAACCCTGTAGATCCTGTCCTGTCACCATTTCAAAGCGGTCCGATTTTTCTCCCCCCAAATCATTTGAAGAATGAGAGCTGTGGGCCTCATTACCAGCATTCCTGCGTGAATTAGTACAGAGTGTGTGTGTGGTAGATCTGTGTTTGCCTTTGTCTTCATCTGTGAGCTGATTCTTTGCTTATTTCTGCCCGGGTCAGAAGTACTTAAGATACAGCTAATGAGGGGTTTCACTCAATCTCTGGTCAAACCTATCAGGGCTTAAAATGTTACGCCTCAGTGCTCTCTGCCTGGTACCTAACAAAAATAGTTCCCTGCTTTGTGGAGGAATGGAATAACATACACAAAAAGACAGATCTGCTATAAATCTATTCTTAAAAGTCATTATATTTAAAAGCACTGAGACTTTAAAGGAAAGGTAGCTGATTTTTTCCAAGATTTTTTTGTTTTGCAGGTTGAAAGTCTACTCACATCCTGATAGTAAATCACTGAGTGAAGTGATCTAAATATATTTATGTAGACATATGTGGTCTGTGGAAGGCACAGGATCGTAAAATGTTCGTCCAATTATTTCATTTGGTCCACATGCACTGACAGGATGTCCTACTTGCCTGTCAAACTTTGTATGTGTTCATGTGTATTGGAGGAGGCGTTGCTTTGTAAAGCACACCGAAGGGAGGGCAGGATCTCACACTTTCAAAGCTAGCTTGCTATCGCTAGCCTCTCCGAAATTGGCTACCCTACCCTGTCTACCCCTTTAAACAGAATAACTTTTTTAGAAGAATTAGAAAAACATTAGAACATAAATAAATTTAACAATAAATTTAACAGTTTGTTTGAGTACATGACTGTGAAATATATAGAATAACTGTGAACAGCAAAAGATTTTTTCTTTTACATAGATTAAAACAGAATGTAAAATGAATAATACGAAATAATGCAACAGGGGCATTCATGGCCACTGTGTGAATCCACAGGGCCTGGGACAGATTATATGAGCCCCCTAGCACCAAGCACTCGGCAGTAAAGAGCATTTAGAGGGCCTACCGCTTCATGGTGCGATTGTGACTATTAGAGGCTCTGCAAGTTCACTTTTCTTTTATCACAAATTAAAAACTAGCACCCATACCAGAACACGTGAAAAAAACACCTGCTTTAACTGCTAAACTAGCATGAGATTATCATAAACCTGTTACCACAAAAATCTGTTTGCTAAATATTACTGTTTGAACTAAATAATACTCAATTACTGTAACATCCTCTCCACAGAGTTTCACAGAAATAAACACTACTCACCAGAGGCTCTTGGCTTGTTCCTCTCTGTTAACGGGTCACTTTACTGCTAATCAAACCATTCTGTGTGTCTGGCCATGAGATTCTCACTGGCCACTTGTGCAGTCCACTCACACCAATCAGAAATCAAAGCTGCAAAATCACGTCAGCGCAGTGAGGAAAATAGGATTATGCACATTGAACGCAAAAGTCTGGAAACAGCACAAATTAGTGGAGGAATTCACTGAGCACAGATAATCCCCACTATGTATTTAACACAGTTTAGTCTTAAAAGACATCTGTATCTGGAGCCCAATTCAGACAGTCAGAGGAATTTTTACTGGAGCTTGATATCGAGAATCTACCCAGCTAATAATTTTACAGTGTAAGAACGTTTCCCCAATGTTTCCATCATGTAACAAAAACATTAAAATTGTTATTTTAAATGTTGTAGAAACGTATTAACATTACTGTTTGGTTTTAAGAACATTATTCAAACTTTTTTAATTTTTGTAATGTTTTAAAAACATTCCACTAGCAACTTAAGAATAATGTTTTTGATATATACGATATATAACGTTAAAAATCGTTCCACTATCGTTACTGCAAGAACATTTTTTGATAACTTTGAGAGACATTTTACAGAACGTAAGCCAATGTTTTGAGAACATTCCCTGTTAGCTGGGTATACTAGAAAATCTTGTATCATTACATGGGAGTATATGCAGCAACTTTTTTTATTATATATTTAAACTACAAATACCACGTAACTATGGATTTTTTTGCCTAAGACTTTTAGTTTGTAAAATCATACCTGTTGCACTCCTGTAGCTCCTTGGCTAATTCCTGTAGCTAATTGGGTTAGCAGCGCAAAGGTTGCAGGTTTGATTCCCAGGAAACACACAAACTGACACTGAAGCATCTGTGAAGTGTGTAAGTGTCAATACCTTGAGAAATGGACCATTCCAGAACATTCTCAATGGAAAGTCCATTTACACAGTCAGTCTTGGGGTTCTTCTGGTAGAAGGCCATAAAACTTCTGTTCTGATGATCTGGTGGTTATTCACTGGTGATGATGCCACTGCCAAAAAATGGACCACAGTAATGAAAGTAAAGCCTACATATGAATATATAGAGGCCCCGGGGTCCAGTCAGAGTGTTAAAGAGTGAAAAATAGAAGAGCAAGTGATGGACACACATGGCAGATTTAATTATTTTGAGCTTGACAGATTAAACATGCAGGATTTTCATCTTGCATGTTGACTCTTCGAGCATCATCAGAATGTGAATCTGTGAAAGAAGGATCGCATGAGCAGCAGGCAGGAAGGAAAAAGCAGGAAGCAGATTAGTGGCGTAACAGTGTCCACAAGGAAGTAGCAAAGAGGAGTGACAGATGTAAAGAAACTAGAAACAGGAAACAACAGTGTGAAGAGATAGTGATTTCAAAGAAACATCAACATAATGCCTGAAAACAGCCCAGACATAACTTTAAGTACCACAAACAGGTTACAGCTTTACCCAAAGGTCACGGGTCTAAGATGCAAGATATTTATGAAACATGAGATATGTCCCCACAATCACTAACAGTACAGCTAAATGTAATATTAAAATTATTTTATTAGTATGTGTTAATGTGATTTTTGTGATTTGTATTTATTTTCCTTTGAAACTGTCTGTTGCTATCTGAATATAAATGGAAGAAAAGGTTCTGCATTCGAAAGAGATCGAAATAGTTTGTTCAAACACTGAATTAAAACTATGCCACTGACTGTTATGTAATCTAAACATAACTTTTTAAATGAATCACATGAATGTACAGTATGAGCAGCTTACACAAACATAGAACAGAAAAAGACACACCTAACGACAAACATGGATTTTGCAAGAACATGTCAAAGCCTCTTGAACTGGCCCCAGAAGTTGTTTTACAACCTGCCTAAACAAACACAAAAAACTCTGAACCATATTTAGCTATCCTGCACAGATCTGCATGTTTCTTAAAAAAATGACTGTGGCTCAGGAGTGTGAAGTGACAGCAGTGGTTATTCTGAACACTGCTGGTGACTACAGAATGAAACAGGAAGGACGCAGGATGGCATGTGTTTCCAGTGTTGAAAAGAAGCTGAAAACGTGCCCAGGTCTGTGACAGGCTGCTGCATGTTTCTTCCCCTCTCTAAATATTGGATAAAGGAATACCTGTACAAATGCTGTGTGAGAGGAGCTAATGAAAACACACCTCAGTTCACTTCCCTCTGATCTGATCTATTCCATCAAAGCAGTGGCTCAGCTATAATGTGCAGCTCAACTTTTCAACCACTTTGTGTTGTTCTATAAAAATATTGATTTGGTGATATTAAATAACATCTTTGACTAAATAACATCAGCGCACGTGATAACTATTTGCGCACGTATCCCACGTATGAGGTATAAAAGCATCTTTTTTCTGAGGGCTGTACGGAACTTGTTTCATCACCAACCCATCATTATGCCAAAACCTGCAATGCCATTACAAAACCATCGGTCATCCAGACAGCCAACAGGGGAAGCACAGAGACACCTGAAAAGCATGTGAGAGGGGCTACTGGGTTCACAAAAGCCTCCAGGAAAATACCTTTTAAATGAAACTGTGTCTTTTCAAGCTGCAAGCTAGTGTAAGTGCAGCCTCAAAGAGATATGCCAACAGTCAAACCCGGTTGCTGGTGATATTGCGATGAAATCTCAGCTACTACCAGTGTTTGGCTTAAAGCTAGGGTGTCGCCCGTAAGCTGCTCAAATTTTTAATTTGCTTCAAAAACATTATTAACAAAACTAATTATTAATAAGTTTTGCAGACTGCTGAGGTTTTCATTTCTGTGAAGAGAGTGTCTTCAGATTTACCTTTCACAAAAAAGATGCATTGTAAAAAAAGAAAAAAATGGAATGTTAAAATGTAAAAAAAAGAGCTGAAAAACATGAAAGGGACACCAGATCAAAAAAAAGAATTATATTTTTATCTTCCCTTAGGTCAGGATATTGACAACAGTAAATTTAATTCATTGCGGGTGGTCAGATCTTTGCAAAAATGAGATGTGGGGAAAAAAACTGTTGAGGAAATATTGGCAGAGTTGCTTTTCCAGGGATCTGTTGAACCGCATGATAAATGTTTTATTGTTGGTTCATTCAGATCTCTTCTTCTGAAGAATGAATTGAGAGCAGACTCAGACTTTTTTTGTAACTGTTAGAGAGCTTTTGTAACATAAACATTAGAGCTTTTGTAACATGAACACCAATCAGTGACAAGCTGGAGTCATATAACTAACTATACACACCCATTTCTTACATGAAGAAGTCTGTGCTTTCATTGTTGTGTAGCAGAACGGCACATTTTACACTTTCATATTTTGATCAGCAATAATAATTTTGTCGTACCACCAGCTATACATAAACAATATACAAACAAACGTAAAGCTGCAGTCCATAACATTTTGGGTTAAAAATGAACAAAAAAAACCTTATTACATAATTATTACAAACGGATTGCAGCTTTAAGTCACGTAAGGCGACTAACAAATGCATAATGTATGAACCTTAGTAGTAAAAGTGTTTATATTTTTAATTTTGCTTTATTTATCCTGTAGAACAGGCTGCTAACATTTTCATAATGATTTGCCTTAAATAAGTGCATTATTATTAATATCCTTCATCTCTTATTCAAGGTTTCAAAAGGCACATTTGGGACAGAGCAGTTTAAATGCGTCTACAGTAGATGGAGCCATTTTTAGCTGACTGTTAGCACGATTATATCCACCAGATGGCAGTACACAGTGGATTATCACGAGGTAATCAGAGCACATTTATCAATCTACCCCTGACCACGTACCCCAGAAATTATCGACGAATAATTCCATTAATAAATCTATTAATAAAATATTCTCCTTAATTATCTTGGTAATGTTAAAACTAATGGGTTATTGCAATGTGCTGACAACATCCTAATGATCATGTGTAATCCAACTGACTTCACGTACCCCATATAGATCCATTTTACATCCATAAAACTATTATTAAGATAATACCAATTTAATAATCTACATTGCAATCTACATCCGAAATCTGAATGATTTATGATGTATTACGCTACATGTGAACATACAGTTTATGAGAATATGGTACAGTTTCACATGTACATTTAAGTTAAAACAATGAAGCAGAGGTCAAATTGAACCTGAAACCAGACACACATTACAGCACACTAGTACACTGTCCAATGGTTTTTAACAGTATGTGACTGGAAGGGGCCAATGGGGGCCCATTCCCTCATGGATTTCATTTAAATTGGAGGTTCCACACTACTGCGCACACAGTTGTAGCTACTTTGTGTGATCTTCACTTCTCTGAACAGACCAATATTGATAAGCAATGAACATATGCAGATCCTTCATGTGGTTTTCACACTATGCTTCATTTAATTGTTTACCAGAACAAAGTACATAAAACAGAAACGGATGTTTTTAAATATATGTTGTGAAGTAAATGCAAAATTCATTATAATGCATTGACCAGAAGCCCCGTTTTCTCCTTTTTTTCATGTTCCTGCAGTACTATTGTTTCTGTTTTTAAGCGGTTTTCCATTGTTTTGAGCACTGACACTCCCTTCCTTCCCCCATCCCTCTCCCTTTCTCACCAGCTCATTCGCTCTCTTTCTCTCCCTGTGCTTTGTTGGTGTCTCTATTATTGCCTTTTAGGGCAATAAAAAGGTCCTTTAAAGTGACCAGTGTACATACACATACCACTCGTTTTTTTAATAGTGTTCAAAGCACATTTTACAGCATTGTGTAGATTCTTAACAATGCGTTTGATAAATTGTGCTTTTCATATTCAAACAGTACTCACTGGCTACGTTTACACAGCAGAGCAGAAAAACACAGATGTCAGTCTTGCTTTAGTACTTAACACAGACCTGTTTACATACAGTTCTGTTATTAACAAGCCCACAACATTTTACTACATTAAAAAAAAAACTACATTTTTGGTAAACCTTTAATGTGTAAAATGAGATAATGCACACTTGCCAATGAAATGTGTAGCCATCTTAATTTTTTCTTATGTCAGTAGCCACTGTCACTATGGTTACTGCTTGATTCACGGCTATCTGAATGATCATTAGGGGTTTGACTTTAGTTATTTGCTAATACAGATAGTAAACAAAGCTTTGAAGATGTTGTGTCAATTGGACAATTCGAGACACACCCGCTAGTGAATACAGTTGCCAAACACTGACTGTGTGAACATAGGTTAGTCTTTAAAGGTAGGGTAGGCAATTTTAGAGAGCTTGATAGCAATAGCAAGCTAGCTTTGAAAGCATAAGATCCTGTCTACCGTTCAGACTCTCTAAAGCCACGCCTCCTCCAACACATGAACACATACATAGTTTGACAGGCAAGTAGGACATCCTATCATTGCATTCGGACAAACACAATCAATGCTGTTGATTGTATATGACTGAAGAAACATTTTTGGTCCCATGCTTTCCACAGATGATATATATTGATATAAATATATTTAGACCACTTAGTGATTGTGATCAGGATGTAGAGAGACTTTCAACCAGTGTAACAACAAATGTTTTGTCACCCACCCTGCCTTTAAATGGCCCATTATTCAACAACAAGACTTATAATTAGTCCTTTAGACTGCCTACAATGAACAGAACCAATCTTTGCTTGTTTTCTTTGATGTGAATAGCTCACATGAACTTAGACTTCAGACTTCAATCAACATAAAGTTCAAGGTGACCTATCCTTCACTGAGGTTGCCATAGAGCTTAACAATTGTATGTGTGAAAATGTCCAGTCATTTGCTGTGGTCAGTGAGGTGAGAAGTGGAACTTTCTCCAGTGACAAGCCCAGAGAACTCATTAACCCGTCTTACTGGATAATCATCTGAATCAAAACGGATGTGGGAGAGCGAGCAGACACCGCAGTGCAGTCTAGACTCAGCCACGTGTGAAATCACCAATCTGGATAAAACAAGCGTTGATCTCTCACACTCCTTCTTTACCCGCATGAAACTATAACAAAAGAAATCAAAGACCATTTGTTACTACACAGTTTAGACCATTTGTTAGTACACAGTTACTGTGTACTACGTACGTTCAAATATCATAATGGTAAGACTTAACACACACAGGTTACCAGGTGGTTTTAGGTGACCTGTCATAAAAACTATCAATGTAAGGGTACACTGACACTGAATGTTTAGAGATAGGGAGGCAATTTTTTCATAAACATTTTTTGTTATGCTGGTTGAAAGTCTCTCCACATCCTGATAGCAATCACTAAGTAAAGTGGTCTAAATATATTAAATAAACATATCGTCTGTGTATGATTTGTGTTGGAGGAGGCGTGGCTTTAGAAAGTGCTCTGAACAGGGGGCGGGATCTTATGCTTCAAAGCTAGCATGCTATTACTATCCTCTCCAGAATTGCCTACCGTACCTTTCTCTGATCACAAATATTGATTTATTATAAAATTGACATGATTACCCCTACAAAAACAAATCTGTGGTGTTACCAGAAAGTAAATACTAAGTACTAATTGATGGACCATGACCAACTGTGGCAATGCTGTGTAAATATAAAAAATCATGGTATTGTCACGGTTCATGTCCCAAAAAAAACAAACTCACCAAAGAGCACAAAATTACTGCCAGCTGTCCATGATTATGTGTCAGGACTGGGTCTACCTGCAGCTGGAGGTACATGTCAATTAAACACGATGTTTACAGGCATTTGGGCACGACGGTATCATGTAGTCTTACAGTAAAATGTCACAGGTTATTTATCAACATCAGACCGGTCTGATACCGGTCTGAGACGGGTCTGATACCGGTCTGAGACGGGTTGATAGGTCTGAATCTAGTCTATACGTTAGGTCTTCTACGGTCTTTTGATCGTCTGAGACCGGTCTGATACCGGTCTGAGACCGGTCTGATACCGGTCTGAGACCGGTCTGATCAAACGTGCACGTCGCGTTGACCTGTTCGCGCAAATTGCGCCTACCGGAACACCTGACGACATTTCCGCTCCGTGGGTTTGTGCGGTGCATTGTGGGATTTCTGCGGCGTGAACGGTTGAGAACGATTGAAAAAATCGCTATTTTAATGTTTAGATTTTATTAATAATAATAAATTAATAATAATTATTATTATTATTATTGTTGTTGCTATTATGGTTATATTCGTATTAAACGCACGCGTTGTACGATTAATCGCCGGCCTCAGCGGCGTTCATATCACCATGACAACGGCAGAGGGCAACTCATCCGCTCCGGCTGGTTTGGCTGGAGGCAAGAGATGGGCGGAGGAGGGTAGATGGGTAAATGAACGGGAGTTTAACCAGCCCGTGTCCTCACAAAGCCGACATGAACTGTACCACCGGCTGCTTACGCGTGGCGCATCGGTTTTCTTTTAATGTGCGTGACTTTGGACTCGAGATCACGGACGCTACGGAGATATTGTAGCCTCCGGTAAATAAAGACTTAATAAAGAGATTATCGCAAACCTGGGGCTGAAGCGGAACAATACGGACGATAAAGAGAGGTGAGTCCCGCTTGTGTTTTACCTCTTTTGTGTTTTAGGGGAAATGTAATATCATTGTTCAAGTCACTTGACGATGAGAGATTGGCTTAATATATGTTTAATATATGTTTGATATATGACAACCTCACCGACACAAACTTACCTTTACTCAGTCACCGCACATCGAGTCACACAAACGGGTTGTAAGGCTTGCTTTGCCATCCGTAGGCTACGAGTTGAACTTTGTGCTTTGGTGTGGTGTAGAAATTCAGGGTATTGTTTTGGCTGGAGCACCTGACTCTCATGAGCCGTCGCTGACCGACTGCAAGTGAAGCTTGTTTATCTTAAACTGGTAATTGTCTAACACAGACGTTCACTGTTAAACAAAAGAAATACAAACTTTGCATTGGAATTAAAAGTTTCATTTCCTTGCTCAGATCTTAACAATAAAACCCAGGAGAGTACCTGGCTTGTGCATGCCTGTTTCCTTGTTGGCACTAGAGAGCTGTTGATTACAAACACACAGGGATTCTCCTGGGCCGCTTTTAAAGCACTAAGGAAGACAAAACACTGTCAAAAAGCCCATTTTCCCATAGTTTCTGCAGACACGGTCCTGAACTTCCTGCTTCCTGAGAAAGACAAACAATAGGAGAGAGGAGCATGTGACATCCTGGAGATTGTGAGGGGTGAGACACTCCAGTCCAGATTTAGGATAACACATTCTGAATGGCTTCTTTATTTTGTGTTTTAGGTAAAAGTTGACATTATTAAGAATAATCAAAATGATATTTAAGGGATTAGCTATTTATTTATTTATATATCATTTTATTGAGTGCTTTATTATGTGCATGTGGCGTTAAAATAGATTTATATATAATATATATATGTGTGTGTGTAGCTGGTTTTGTAATAAAGGCAGTATAGAAGCATGGCTGTGTAAAAGTGGGCACACACAAACCTTTTAAAGCGTGCATAATCAAAATCCGAGTGGCCAGGTATTGTGTTGTTTATGCTGTAGCAGTGCGGTTGAACACGTTAAATTGGGTCAGTTGTTCTAATTCAATAAAGCTATTAACTGATGTCAAAAAAAATCCATGGGTGGCACTCGGCATATGCAGAAGAGTCATTTGCTTATAGAAAGTGCTTTTAATGCATGAACACTTTAGAGCCGGGCTTTACTTTCTCCCAGTTTTAAGGGGAGTGTGCTTAATTGAAGAGCTAGTTTTTTAGTCATGCTCCATTACATTTGTTTCTATATGATTGTTAATGGCATTTTATCTTACCACCCATGTCAAATTTCAGTAGTTCTTTCAACACTACTCATATGAGGGTAATGTTACGTGATATAGTTGTAAATCCAGTATGTTCACACTGTGTAACCTGACAACCAGATCACCTTCCTGTTGGACAACAAAGGAAGTCTCCCCACAAAAGATAATATTTCGTACACACTGCTGGATGACGTTTCTAAGAGTGTAACTTGAAGACAGGCGCACTTTTAAGGAAGTGACACAGTTTTGGACTTCTGTTAGAAGTCTTTGGCAAGCCAAGAAATCACCCAAAGAGGTTCTATGTCTTGTGAAAAATTTCTGCAGTGTTTGAATTTGCTGAATTTAAAATCTGAATTTGCTTTGAGGTTTAGGTAGCCTGGTCAAATCTTTAAGCTTGGAGGTACAAATCAATTCAGAGCATCCACGTTTGGTGGTGCTTTCAGTGCCTCTGAGGGGTATGTCAGTTCAGTTCAATTCAATTACACCAACACTGTTACAAAGCAAGTGTGACCCGGTGTCATATAATTGATCCCTCATTGCATTTGTGTCAGTCCAGTTTGATCGTGTCCTTGGAAAACCATACTGGCAAATACAACATCAGAGGATCTATGTTGATATTTTGTTTTACTCAGAAGTAACATAGGTTGTGAATTGCATTTAATTTTGGCTTTAAGAAAACACTTGTTTCCAGCATTTTCAGTTTTCATCTTGGTGTCCAAGGAACAGGAAACAAAGAGATTTTATCCACGGTTCCCTCTGTTCCCTCTGTAGGTCTTTCTTTGTTGCATGGTGCCAGTCTGTTTTGTAAGGACCTGGACCTGAGGGATATTTACCAGCTCTATAAATCACTCTATAAATCCTGCGCTTTCAATTAAAGGTTCATTAGAACCTCTTAAAGATACATGTACAGCTACAAAGCGAAATGTATTATATTACATATTGTCACTCTATGCTACTTCGAACATTGGCTTCCATGTTTCCTGTTACTGTTCTCCAGGGAAACTGTGAATAATTCCTATAATTATAACCCATTTTCTCCTTTTCACTGGCAGGCATATGTTCAATTCTATTCCATCAATGCCCAAATGAGAGTGTCTATTAATATCAGACCTCTTAGACACAGAGGGGAAGAATTGATGATAATGGTCCATCCGTTAGTGACTCCCCCGCCACTGCTGTTGTATATTTGTGTGTTTCCTGTCTTTAGAAGCATTGGCATGGAATCTGTGGAAACATCTTCACGGAAAATAGACACGGCCTACAGTGGAAATCAATAGAGCTGTATTGCGTGTTTCCTCATTGATGGTAGTGTTTGAGAGGGCCTGGTTGGGTTAGCGAGTTGATTTTATCAATGTTTCTATTTTTTCCTTCATATTTCCCTTTTAATAGACTGTAAGCCTTGTGAGGATAAAGTTTAATTTATATTACATTTCATAAATGGTAAATTAGGTCAGTAACACACAAGCAGGCTGGTGACAATGAACTGAAACTGAATGTCAGGATCTCTTATCTTCAAGTAGATGATTTTCTATATTAGTGTGTCTGTCAAATAGACCATGTGTCCTCTGCCTTTGTAAAATTTATTCAGTCAAAAGGTATATAATCGGTCTGTGAGACAGATGTTATATTATTAAAGGGCAGTCAGTTGAATTCAGTATTTAGAGGGACAGTTTCATTCAGTCTGTAGGTTCTGCAATTTTTGTGGATGACACTCATAAATTTATGCGACAGATTCTGGATCTGTTTAATCAATTGCATGTTAATGTTGACAGCAGAAGGTTCTTGTATCATTTAGTCAGTAAAAGTCCCGGGGTTACTATTTACTAGAGGTGACCTGTGCTTAAACCAAAACCTGATCCTTAATCAGTTATCCTGCTTTAGACCCTAAAGCCACTAAACTAAACTAAAAAAAAGTGTGCTAACAGGTGACATCGTACATTAAGGATCAGGTTCGTCTAGTCTTAGGGGTCGGGCAAAAGTCAAAGGGTGAAGACCTTGTTATGCCGTGAGTAACCAGAAAAAGGTGACTGAATTGTTGCCCAGACGGGTTAGTAAAGCTTTACAGGATTTTGTGGCTAAGACCATGTTGTAAATTCCAACAAAAGTAGAACTTCACAATGTAACCGTAATAATTTTTCTGGGAAAAGCTGAGCTTTTGCTGAATTGTTTTTTTATTGCAAGCAAAGCAAGACAACTCATGACTGGATCATTGTGATAAGATTTAGAGATTAGAGTGCAGGTGTCCTGTTGTGGTCTGACTTGTCAGTCCAGTGAATCTCTCATTCGTGTGTTTGTTTACACTGCTGTAATGACATTTATACGGACACATGATGTGTGACTGTGGGCCATTTACACACGAGGCAGGTATGATCTCACTTAAAGTTAATTCCCCTGTCCTTTTCTTTCTTATTTATATGGACTCAAAAAACAAGGCTGTGTTCAAAAAGCATCTTGCTATACTATACCTACTGTTTCCTGTACTAGAAAATAAACAACATTTAGAGGGCATAGTGTGTACTTTTCCCACATTCTCATTAGCCACCCCTTCTAACAATTTTTGATTGTAAGAACATTTCCCTAACATTTCTATTAAGTAACAAAAACTTTAAAAAATTTCTAAGAACTTTTAAAACATTCAGGTGTTTAGATGTTGTATTAACGTTATTGCTTGGAACATACTGTAGGAACTTTGGGAGAACTTTGAGAGAACAGAAACCAATGTTCTGAGAACGTTTCCTGTTAGCTGGGATGTTTAAGAACTGTCAATGATTACAGTATAATGTTGCACATATTTGGTCAGTTTCAATTAAGTCCTTTTGCCACAGTGACGGAAATAATGTGAGATCAGGTATAAACGGTTTTGCAAGAGGCTAAGCTTGTATTCCTTGTCTGAAAACACAGCACGCTCTGTGGGCTTTATCAGCACTGGCCTTACGTTGAACCCAGTTGTGTTGCAATAAAAATATTAGAGACATAATTCATACAGATTTTCATACTGCAAATAAAACGTTGCTGCTTCAGGCCTACAGGAAGTGACACGGTGGTCCTTAAAGCCTGTTTTAAATACGGGTGAAGTGTCACAGTGATTTGAAGGCTGTGACACGAGACAAGATTATGAGGTTCAGAACAAATGTTTTCAAATGTTACCCAGTGATACTTTGCATAATGTATATTTGGAGATGTTGTTAAATGGTAGGAACTGTTAAATATTAATAAGGACAAGAGTCAAGAGATGTGGGATACGCTAAACATTTATGCCTCAGCAGCTCATGATTACAAATGCAAAAAATGCGCATATTTAAACATATCAGAATGAGGGTCCAATCAGTTATGGACTGAAGATGTTGTATTCATGTGTAGTGCATGTCATTTTAAAAACAGACTGTTGCTATGTGACGCTAAGAGGAAACGATATATAGAAAATGTATAATGTTTGTGTGTGTGTATATTTTCAAATATATAAACATATAAGCAATGAAATTCAGAATGAATCATTCTTTACTGTAAAATATATAAATATGAAAAAGATATAAATATGAGTAATAACGCACAGTGACGCAGTCATTGTAAAATATTACACCCATCTTTTATCACCATGAAGGGGTTTATGTTCAATAACAAGCAAGTATTGTACTTGCACAGCTGCTTAGCAAACAAGTTAATACATGTGCATGAAATATTGAAAGTATTTTACAGTTATAAAACTTGCACGGTGTAGGAGATTGGTTGCCAGCGGCAACCGTGAAGCATACAGCGTAGCGTCATTACACAAATATATTTGATTCCATAATTGACCAATCAGAGCTGATGCAGATAATGTCTGTCTTTGTCTTTTTTCTCTCCCTGACTCTTTCCTCGTCTCTCTCTTACTCATATATTCATCTCCCCATTGTCTACACCCCATGACTCCCTACAGTGAAGCTAAAGAATCCATTCATGGTTTTCATCTCTTGCAAATGATATTGAAACCCGGTGGCCCCACGTTTTCAATCTATCGTTTTTGAAAAGTCCCAGCACCCACAATCCCACTGGGACCTTATTAGAGGGGCAGACGGACAGTGTGCGCCAAATGCTGGGCAGAAGCAGCCGTGACCGCCTCCCCCTCTGCTCCGTGGCATCTGTGTTATGCGCACACACTCTCACACCCATTCTCTTCGTCATGGTTCAGGGGTTTCAACATAACCCAGCTCTATGTGCTGTGACCTACATCAGCCCCAAATCCCAGTCAAATAGACACTTCAGTGGGTTCACTGTGACAGCCCAAATGCTAAAGACCCGGCCAGGACACAAAGCAAAGCCCTACTGTAAGCTAAACACTCCGTCTTAAACATAAAAAACTTAAAAGCTGAAATTCATAACTTTTTTTTTTGATTAAAAATAAACCCTAAACAGTTACTGAGTAAGTACATGACAGATCAGTGTTCAACACCATCTCCTTACCCTCATTCACAACAGTAAGTTTATAATAATGATTTATGATTTGAGCTGTCAGGTACAATTTCCCCCAAAAAATGTCAGTTTGGTTTCATTTGACTTACATTGAACATACGTCATGAAAAGTACATAAAGTAACCTGCAATTTTATGTTTCAGACTGAAATGGCGGTAGAAAAAAATACGGATTCCTTTTTTATTGTGTACAGTTTTAATTTGTATATACTTGTCTGTGTGGTTGCTAAAAATATATACAATACAACAAAGAAAACTAGTATCATTTTAATAGTAACTGAATTTTCATTTGCTCCAACATAAACTAGTATAAAATGCATATAAACCAGTATTCTTTTAGTTCTTTTGTTTTTGCATTTTCAATAAATACAACAGAAGAATCAGATTTCCATCTCTCAGTTATGAAAAAGCATTATTGTTCTTACAGTATACATAACAGGCGGGTTAACATTTCAACTCTTTCTTTTTGCATCAGATTTCATGATTCAAAACAATTTCCCCTGCCAATAATACACCTGTCGAACCATCTGTAACCTAACAAAGACTGCAGTCAGTAAGCGGGCCTGTCAAACAGCTGTTTGGTGTCGATTCTGTATAGCCTGACTATACAGTGGCTGATGGAGTTCAAAAGGCATTAAAGTAATGTAGCAGTTATAAATGCTTTTGGGGCATCAGCTGTGCGCACTTGTACTGCTGAAGAGACGCATGCCTGTCATATCTGAGTGTTTTTATGTGTAAAACGCCCTTCCTTTACAGGCAATTCATCCTGTTCATATTGCATTTGGTAACTGATGTCACATTGCAGCTATGCTGGGGACAGCACAGGAGGTTGAGGGCGGCTCTTCTGGTCGAGTTTTCTCTGGGACCTCAGTGGAAAAGAGCTCATTAATACAAATGAGAATGAGTGTTACTATGGGAGTTTCTCTGAGCAACAACAGAGGAGGAAAAGATAAAGAAATTGAAACAGAGACTGAATTGTATGTTTGTGTGTGTATGTGAGTGTTTTTCAAGGCAGAGAAGGTAATTTTTTTTTCCAGAAATATTTTTTATGCCTGTTGAAAGTCTCTTCACATCCTGATAGCAATCACAAATTACTAAAGTATATTTATATGTTTATATATCTTCTGTGAAAGGCGCAGAACCATAAAATAGTTTGTCTAATCATTGCTTTCAGTCTTACTGCAATTATACAATGTCCTACTTGTCTGTCAAACTATGTATGTGTCCATGTGTTGGAGGAGGTGTGGCTTTGCAGATGCTTTGCAGATGCTTTGCAGATTACTTACCCTTCCTTAAATGTTTTCTCATGCTTTGACCATTCACTTTAATAAATTAGACTAAATTAATAAATCTAATTTAATTTTGTTCAACTGTTCTTTAAAACAGGTCTTACACCTATTGAAATTAATAGTACTTTACAAGTTTCTTTTGCTGGTGTTTAAAGGGGCCTAAAAAGCTATTTGATTGTACATAAAGCGGGCCACACACTTATGGTGGCCGCCATGTTAAAATCACATGACCATGCATGTCTTTCAATTCTGCCGATAAAGACAACCGTAATTTATCTGCATGAAATTAGTCGCTGTCCCTTTAAATCTTGACAAATAGACACAAATGTGTGTTCCAGACCAGTCTATGTAAACAGTCAGCAGAAGGTCTTCTGTCCTGATGTTATCAAACACAACGTACAACTGTTCTGGTTTTGTTGGAAATACAATAGGCATTTAATTGGCTGCGGGGTGCCATCAAGAGTCATTGTTATTAAAATAAATGAGATCTCATGTCACTGGATGGCTTGAGGGCTTGCACATGACACCAGACAAGTGCCAGAGTGTGAGGTCATCACTCAATGCCAAGCTCAGGCTGTTATTGTATCTCCTCCACAGTTTGTGTGGTAATAAAGGGATTGTCGCTTTATTAGGGTAACCTTTGTAATGGTTCATTACATGTAAACCAAAGCACAAGCCATCAGTAGTCTCATGGAACATTCTCAGAACATTGGCTGACGTTCTCTAAAAGTTCTCTCAATGTTATCAAATACATTCTTAAAGTAATATTAATAGAATGCTTTTTAACGTTATATTGTATATCGAAACTTTATAAATTGTGAGTGGAATGTTTTAAAAGAATTGAAATAGTAATAGTGTTACAGAATTTATAAACCTTTAAATAATGTTCTTATAACCAAACAATATTGTTGATACAGTGTCTAAAAACTGGACGTTTTGAACATCACTTTTAACATTCTTGTTACAAATCTAAACATTTGAGAAACGTTTTTACAACCTAAAATACTATGTCGAAACTGGAAATTGCATGTGCCATTTGATGTTTTCTTCAAGCACTGATGCAGGTGAAGTCTTTGTTTTAGTCTTGAGTTTCGATCGAATACTTCAGAAGACTTCAAACGGTACAGCTGTGTTTACTTTGAAAGGTGCAGGTCACGTGAACTTATGTCTGTGCACACAGGCAGTATTTTCCCTTCACAGAAGTGCACTTTATTGTGATCCTGACTCTCCCTCCAATTTTGTTTGTTTGTAATTGCATTCCATACACAATGTCTGCATAGAGTCTAGACATTCATGTCTGCATGTTTCGTGTTTTGGTCCTGCTCTTTATCTTTCACCTTCTTTGTCTCTCTCTCTCTCTCTCTCTCTCTCTCTCTCTCTCTCTCTCTCTGTATTACACCTGAGAGGTTTCGCTTGATAGTTTTTGTAAAGGTTTCACCCTGTGAATATCTAGGATCTCCCATCGGGAACGACTTTCATCTTTGTATTACTCAGTGTATTTGTATTGTATTTGTGTTAAATGAAACTCTCAGTAAACAGTTACAGTTTTCATTGAATGTGAATTGTTTTCAACTTAAACGTTCACACTAGGAATAGGAATGAGGGGCTTTAGGAATGAGGCTTATAAAACTGTGTTCAACCTTTGCTATTGCTACAGGCTCTCTGAATTTCCCAGAATGCACTTAAACTTTTGACCCTTGCCTCCCAGCATCCAATCAGTGCTTAACATCAGTGACAACTTTAAACCATCAGGTAACCATTGAACACGGGTTGCAATACTGAGTGTGTATGCAGAAACCCCAGCTAACAATTTTAGGTTGTAAGAACATTCCCTAATGTTTCCATTAAAAAACAAAAACATTATAAATTTTATTTTTATGATGCAAGTACCTCATTATCATAAGTACCAAAGCATCATTTGAGATACTGTTTTGAGATACTTTGAGACATCTGTGTGAGATTCAAGTGTTTGATTTAATTTTTTAGTAGTAATTCTAAACTGTCTGGGTCATATCTCATGTCTCTTTATTTTTAATGCCTTATGTACTTTATTGTTTGAAGATTAAACTCATCCAAACAGAGAAATGTAAATGTCCATACAAAGTACTGCTAGGTATGACAGCTGTATGTGTGTCACTCTGCAGTCTGAACTTTTGTTATGCAAGACCCCAAACACATACAGAAAGCAGGAGGGAACGCAAAATGCATCATTTTGGATTCTCAACAGTTACAACCTCCGCTTTCTCTTTTATGGCATCAGCAGATTTAGAACAGGATATAATGTTTAGATCCTATGCTATTGTTGGATTTACAGAGATGGAAAATGTACTTTTTTATTCCATTTTTCATACTAAAGACCTTTAAGGTTTCTCCATAATTTTGCACCGCAGCACTATAGTTTGGGCGTTACTCATCACACATCCATCTCGTATATATTCCAGATAGTTCTAAAGAAAGTGAATATTTTTATACGTTTTTCCTCTGTGGAATATGCCGGGTGGGGAAGCGTGGTGTCTGGCGGAAACTACGCCCGACAGACAACCTCTCAAAAACGCACACGCAGTCAGAAACATCTAATGCCAACCCTTACCTTCCCAGAATGCCGAATGAATGTGAACGAAAGTTTTGCTAAACAATCATAATCATCAATAACTGTCAGTTTACATGTTGATCGCCCCACATATACGAACAATGAAAGACCTCTTTTGATTGGCTATTAAAGTGTATGTTGGACATGAAAGACATGCGCTTGTGAAAAGCACAGAGAAACCACAACGTTTGTTTACGAGAAGGGAGTGGAGCAGTTGGGGCAGACATTGTGTGTGATTCGTGTAAAAATGTGTGCGACTGTGATCGCACGCTCTCGTTCTCCTGTCTAAAGAATGAGTATGTGTGTCATCGTGCGTGTAGGCTTGTCTCTGAGACTGGATTGTTTGTGGCCTGCCCTGTCTCTGTGTGATTCTCCAACGGGGAAAGTCTTGGACGGAAGCCTACACAGAAAGCCTCAAACCCTGCCAGTGGCGTACCGACCCTGGCTCTTCCAGGCTCCAGTTTAGTTACAGCAGTCTCAGAGGGAGCACAGCTTCCCGGTGTGAGAGACAAACAGACATGGCTCTGGGCAGGTTTTGTGGCATAGACGATCTCCTGGCCTCTGGAAGTCAGTTAGTGTGGACTTTAGCTGAACAGGTGCTGAGAAGATGCTACAGTGATGGGCTTGTGCCCTGTAGGAGGTTCCTGCAAACGTGGTGTCACCTGGGAGATGTTTATCAGGTATGAGACTGGTGAGCTCAGTTTAGAGTTTGATTATCTGAGAAGTTTTCGTGGAATTTGGACAGTCACTGGAGATTATCATCTATAGTTTTGAATCTTTGATGATATTGATTTGTGATTGTGATATAACATAGAAACCACTCATCATGTGTATTACAAGCAACACAATAGTTTTTTGAATCTTTTTAAATACATTTAAAAATGTGTGTATTTGTTTTGAGAGTATTGATTATGAATAGAAATATAAGGAACTATTGATTTCGATGATCGATGGTTCACAGTATCACCTGCTCTGTTCAGTTAATGTTTTTCAGGGATGATAGCATGACTGTTGAATAATGATGTTGTTTCTTACTGTTGTTAGTTATGTGGCCTGTCTGCTGCCATTGTGTTTATTGAATGCTCTGCTAGCAACCTTAACCTGGTCATTCATGACATCTGATATATAATATATGCTGTCTGACAAACACAGGTGTTGTCTTTACAGAGGTAAAGACGAACAGATGCTGTTTTTCTACTCTTTATTTATTTAATTTTATTGCTGACCGTATGGAGATTGCATGAACAATATGTAAACATGAGATAGACAGATTATTTCTTTGAAGGAAATAATTTAGAAAATGTTTAGGCAAACCTGTTTCAAAACAGACTCATAAAACTAAATCATATAAAACAAAAAAAGAACAAATGTGTGTCATAAAAATTCCTGGTTGCCATATTTCTCTTCATCATGTTTATTGAGTCCTAATTGAGAGTCACTTCACAGCTGAGTGATATTTATACATCAGACAGATCCCCTCTCCAGATGCTTCTCTTTGCAGTTGTGTATTATAGGAACTTTGGAGCTGGTAGGTCTGAGTCATTACATCCTTTTGTTTCTCTTGTGACGTATCCAAAGGAAACATGGTTTGTGTAGCTTTGTGAAGCTTTTGCAAGTCAGACAAACTTGTCTGTGTGGTGTTACTCATGGTTTGAGTTGTATTTGTTAATTGGAGCTAGCGATAGCCATGTCTGTGTATTCAGGGGACTGTGTGTGTGTGTGTTTGGGGAGGGAGTTTAAGGGTTTTGTTTGAACTTCGATTATAATTCACGGGGAATGACCCATATGTCAAAAGCAGTACAGGTCACATGACCCTCTCTTTTTGCATTGTCAGTCACTCCCTGCCAACAGCCTCTATACACACACACACACACACACACACACACACACACACACACACAAAATACATGTGCTTAAATTTAGTTGAACCAATACAAGGTAATTACAATTGTCCCTTGTCAAAAATAATAGTGTAAACATTCACAATGTTGAATATTCATTACCGGTCCCATACTTTTGTATTTTAAAGCTGCGATCCGTAACTTTGCAGCTCAGATTATAAATCATTGTTCTAAACTTTCTGTTGTGAATCAGGGTAAGGTAAGGAGATTGTGTTAAACACTGATCTGTCATGTACTTAACTATTGGCTGCATTGATCCATAAAATGAGTTGACTGGTTGTTTAGTCAGACTGACATGACGGTCAGTGGGTGCCTGGCACAGTCATGATCTTATACTCTGTAAGTGTACAAAACAAGGGAGAGCTCAGGCAAACAGATAACAGAAGCGGAGGCTTGTTTTGGGGGTCAGTGGAGGGCTTTTTGTTTGGTGAGTGGAGGGGGTGGTATCTTAGAGCTATAGGATGAGACGCTGCATTAAGCTTATATAATGCTGAGTCTGGTGCAGGGAGCTTTCAGGAACATTGCTGCTGGCTAGGTAAAGCTCAGCCTAAAGCCAATGAGACTTTCTGCTCTGCTGGTTGAGCAGATTTTCCTAATGCATGGCGATACGCAGTGTACCATACGCAGTGTTTCTGCGTATGGTATTGATCTCATCAAAATTAAAAGGTTTAAACCTAAACTTTATGTTTAGATTACTTAAACTGAATATTGAAGCACAAACCACTACAATAATCTTGACAATTCCCTTTATTAGTGACAAAAAAACTCATTTTTATTTGAAAGCAGTACCAGAAAGAAGTAGTGTTAGTTTATAAAACTTAAAAGTTTCATAAAGCATGACTTGCTCGGACTCATTCATTGGCCAGGATTCTTTATCTTTAAAGGGTTACTATAGTAACTAATCCAGGCTTAGACTGTGTGATTACCAACTGTAGTGTTCTTTCTTCTACAGTAAGATGGCTTAAATGTGGGGTTTTATTTTAATAGGGAAGATCCAACTGTTTCTTTCATTATTTCTATTTTACTACTTCTTGTTTAATCACAATTGCTTTTGAAATACGTCTCGTGTAGTTGTACACAACAACCAAAGTATTTAATCACAAACATATAAAACGGATGTGAAAGTCACTTCAAACTGGTTAATTCACATGGGAATGGTTAATTCTGGTTAATTATTCAGCTGTTATCAGTACACTGTACACTGGTGAATTTGGTGAGGGGAGATTATTTGGATCAAATTAATTAAACGACACACACACAGTCTGGGTTGGTTTTTCAAGCTCGAAGTCCTTTTAAGTCATGATGAAGTGAAGCTAATCGTGTTTATTATTCATTTTGCAATCAATGTAAAGATGATAAAATTAAGGCAGATTGATTGTATTTAATTATAGTTATATTATAATGATAAATCTTATCTGTAGCCTTTTATAATAAAAAGCTGTTTCGCTTGGCCTTGATTCACTCTGATTAAATTAGAATCTATTATGGCTCAGATCTTTAAATGCAAGACTCAGTTATGCAGCTGCACAGCCATTGTGTAAGAAAACGTGATGTAAACCCAGAACAATACATACAAGCGTTGTAGCAGACGTCTCATAGTGAAGAGAACAATGCCCCCTTACAGGTTTTTAAGACCTCGTTGTGGTTGTATAAGTTTCTCTTTCTGTCTCTTGCTCTTTAAGAACATACCAAGGGAATGCATAACGCATAAAACAACCATTTGTATTCCACGAAAGAAAGAAATGTGTGTCTGGTGTGTGTCTGATTTTTGTTTGAGTAAACTACTCCTTTAACCTTGCTATGTCCAGAGCACATATTGTATGATGGTAATAAATTAATAATAATAACAACTCTTTGACTTTGTCAGACACTCTTACAACCCCTACAGCTGCCAAAATCTCATCAAAAACCAGCTGACTCTACACACAGATCAATCTTCCCAATGGGAAAACAATCCAGTTTATTTACTCTGTATCAGAGGACACACTCTCCTCACATTATGAGATTAGTGTATACAGGACAAGTGCGGAAGCATTTTATGAATGTGTAAATACCTCTAGAGGTCATGGAAGATCATGGACACACACATATACAGTCAGTAATGATGTTAAAGTTGAATTATGCTGAATTATGTCCAGACTAATGGGATGCGTGTCTGACTTTACCAGATGACGGAGGGCCGACTGTGTCAGGTGTTTCTGTTGGATGACAGGGAGTTGGAACTGCTTGTTCAGGTAAAACTGTCATTACCAACACTACAACATCATAGACTGATGGATCATATATATAAACTAAAAAAGACAGACATGTTATTCATAATAACAGCTGTTTTCTCTTACACAGCCAAAACTGTTGTCCCGAGATCTCTTAGACCTGGTTTCATCACATTTCAACTTGAAAGAGAAGGAATATTTTGGCATCTCCTTCACCGATGAGAGGTAAGACAATGAAAGGGATTCATTAGCATTGTATACTGAGACATATTTATGATACAGCATTGCCCCAGACTATCATGCAGATATGAAGCACCATTCAGTTGCCATTAAAGTGTCACTGCAGTAATCAGTCTTGGCAGTCATTTACATAATTGCATTTGTTGATGTCCTGGAACATTTCCTTCAGCAGAGACAACTATCACACACGCCATGTGCCCTATTACCACACCAGAAATGTGACGAATAAAAAACAAAAAGCAACAGTTCTATTCAGTAGAAAGAAAGGCCTACAAAACGTAATTAAAGCTGCAATCCATAAGTTTTTTTTTGAAAATGTACAAAAGAAATCAGTTCTTAAACAAGTACATGACAGATCAGTGTTCAAAATAGTCTACTCACCCCATTTTGCAATTGTAAGTTTTTGACAAGAAGAATTTTTTTCATTTATAATTTGAGCTGTCATGTCTGATTTGTTGAGAAATGTCAGTTTGGCTTCATCTGACTTCAACATACATAATGAAAAGCCTGTAAAGTAACCTGCAATTGAAACAGATTGTGTTAGAGAGGCAAAAGTTATGAATTGCAGCTTTAAGGAATGTACTTTTTAAAAATGTTTTAAAATCTTGCTTTAATGCTGCATGTGTAACTTTAATTTCTAATGTATAATTAAAATGTAATCATTAGCCAGACATCCTCAAATAATAACCATATTCCTTACAAAGAGGTTTTGTTAGAGCTTCAGAGGGTAAATCCACTCGTGTAACTACTGTTGATTGTGATTTTTTTTTTTTATATATTACTGGGTTGTTTGCTTTCTTTATCCTCATGACATTGCTAATATCCTCTGACACAACCGAAATGTGACATACTGAAAACAGTTCTAACAATCTTTTAACAACATCGACGTTGGCAGATCATTTAAGCGTTCACAGAGTCATTTTAATCGAAGTATTCAATTAGAGTTATTATTTCATCAGGGGTCAGACAAAATGGCTACAGCTGGACCGCAGAGTGCTGGACCATGACTTTAACAAAAAGGCTGGGCCACTGGAGCTCAAATTCCGAGTCAGGTTAGTCCAGAGATTATGTGCTAATGTGCATGCATGACTGATTTGTCCAGTAGGGGGCACCAGCAGCACAGTGTGAGACTGTAATGGCAACGTGCAGAAGCATGACATTGTCTTCTAAAAAATACTGCATGATTTTATTCTTTTTTTTGCTGTGCTTTCTGTAGGTTTTACATTGAGAGTGTCGCATATTTGAAAGATGCGATCACTGTCGAACTGTTTTTCCGGAATGCTAAGATATCTGTCTACAATGTAAGTAATGGAAATGTTCAAAATCACAACACATTAATGTTTACAGAACAATTTTTTTAAGTTGTAGCACAACGCATGCTAAAAGATAATAGGATAATTTATTGCCGTTGCATTCATTGATTTTTTTAAGCAGTTGTCTGGGAAAGACTTTGTGATTTCTTTGTGAGGCTTTTAAACAGCTTGGCAGGTGGCTGCCATTAAGTTTTTTTTGATTATGGGCATTTAGAGCCCTCACACAGCAGGTCGGCTGGCTCTTCTCTAGCCTCTTTCAAACTGTAAGGGCTATATTAAACCACCAAGGCTAATTCAACCGAACACATTTCATAAAGACTGAGACGTGTGGAGCTCAGGATTTAATTTCCTCTGACATATTTCCTTGTTCTGTGTGTCTAAACGGTGGCTATTACGAAGTATCACATGATTCAGAAAGAAATGCACTGCAAAAAAAACTTTTTCTGTAATGACAGAAGAAACAAAAAAGTTAAATCTTTACACCAGTAAAGGTTTACATAATCCAGATTATTTTAAGTAAATATTTGCAGGATTGCTATAATTTATAAGTGCATTACATTGCAAATTACAGCCGATCCGTAAGGTTTTTTGTTAAAATATAAACAAATAGTTATTTATCAAGTAGTTAACAGATCAGTGGTCAGCAGCATCCCTTTACCTCACCCTGAATTGCAACCCTAAGCTTATGATAGTCGTTTATAGTTTGAGCTGTCGGGTCCGATTTCCCAGTCAGTCTGTATGTGACTTCAATGTACGTGCAATGAACCTGCAATTGCGACGTTTAAACACAGATGGCGATGAAGAGGCAGAGCTTGTGGATTACAGCTTTAAATGGCGTGATGGTGGGGCTGAAGCACAGCGACCCCACGTTAACTCATCAAACACGTACTGCAACTACCCCAGAGCTACAAACTGGGGCATTACTGTCGTGCAGGCTTGAGAAAACGACCCCTCCGTTTCACCAACACCCTTCATTCGTCTTCGTGAGACATGCGAGACTTTTATCCTCCAAACTTTCTTTATTGTTTCTTCGGTGAAACGCGAGCGCTGAACCTGCTGGCGGACCGTACCAAGTCGTTCCCGGGGGAGCTGAGCGATTAAAAGCAGCAATTGTTTGTGGTCGTGAAAGCAAACGAAAGTTGTTTAAGGTCCGAAACTCAGGCGTTGTCGTCATTTAAAGTTAGTTTGTCGTCGTATAATACAATGGGCGTATGATATATCGAGCTTTTTACATTGAATAAGATGCCCTTTGTTGCACCCAGGTGGTATCGTCCAAAGTGGAACCTGTGTGTGTGTGTGGAAACTGGTCGGATAAATAGTTTGATACGGCGTGTGCTCTGAGGGGACACGAATAAAGCCACTTTTTATTTTTATTTCAATAAACTTTTCTTTCTTTTTTAAAACTCACAGGGAAACCTTGAAGTGGAGAGTGAGGCCGTGCTGAAGTTAGCAGCGTACACGGTGCAGGTGAGTGGGGCGAGTGGTGACAGCCATTAAAGTTTGTGTTTACAACTAAACTTCAGCTTCTGAGTTACATTATAATTCATTTTACATTAATTCACAAGACAAACTTTCTGTAAATATGAAGTTTTCATGAAGGCTGTCTGATATAACGTGTGGCAAACCTACACCGAGTTCTTCAGCATCGGACTGATTCATGTTTGTCTTTTCTTAGGAGGCAAACGGAGACTACACAAGGTAAAAGAAATGGTTTGATATTAAGAGCTTCAAAGTTTTAAAGAAATGTTTATAAAGGCCCCAGACAATGATAGAAAACCTGAGCCACACTTGTGAATGATGTTAGTGCATTAGATCATAAAAACCAAAGTAAGTGCAGTTGATTTTTATTGAACAGTAGTGCTGGCACGTTTCACGAAAATAGTTCATACTAAAACATATTTAAACACTTTAGTCTTGATTTCGGCTGGTTAAAAGTAATTAAAAGGGTTAAGGAAAGCCAAATAACAAAATCAAGCACTGTTATTTGTACGTATTGTGTTGTTGTCAGTATAATATAGTTGACAGTAAATTTTGTTTTAGGCCACAGTATGTGCATGCTTTTCATACATGCATATTGTTTCTGTCAATATCTTCCTATACTAAATATAAAGAAACAAATCCTTCAAGATCAGCTAACAGACCCAAATGATTACAGTCATAACTTAAACATGGTACTGTATTTACATGCTCTTGTAAGGATGTCAAGTTATGAGAAGCTCAAATCCTGCAGGATCTTTTGTATTCATCAGTACTGAGACTGTCTTCATATTTTAAGATTAAGTCCAATATTGGCACACTGTAATAGAGAAGACGTATGTAATGTAAAACTAAGAAGTGCAAACAGACTGCTGGAATGGCGTGTTTGGGAGTCAGTTTAGTCTAAAAGTGAATGTTTAGGCTGTGTGCTTGAATGTTGTGTTGTGAGACCACCCTTGGTTGATCTTTTCCCAGAGGTGCAATTAATGACAGAGAGTAAAACTATCAGTTAGTGTAAATTTGTGTGATATATCTGTGGCTTAGATATAACAACTGATTTCTCTTGGTCTTGTACCTTAAAGGGACAGTGGCATTTTGCATTTTGTGATATCCAGTTGTTTGTTTTTGCATTTTATTATTTGGAAATGGTGGCCACTTTTAAAACACAGTACAGTCAGAATACTGTTTGGCATGTCGCTTGGTTGTTTATCTTTATGTTTCTAAGTATTGTGTAATAGTTTAGCTTTGGAATAATTTGTTTACCATGTTAATATGGACTGGTCTTCAAGCAGGGGATAGATATGTTAAAAATAACAAATAAAAGAAATGAATTGGTCAGAAAGGGTTAAACCTTTGTTCCTTTCACTCTTTCTCAGTAGCCTTGCGATGCATTATTGGAAAACAAAGCATGTGAACTGTTGGCCAGTGTGAAAACGGAGGTGTATGCTTTTTCTATTCTGAAAATATTTACCTTCCAACAACCTCTGTTGTTATTCATGCCCAGCAGTGTTGCAGCACTTGTTAAAGACCTCATGAAATTAAGATGAGATTTTTAAGATTAGTCATCAGTACTTTGTCTATTTTCCCACAGGAGAACCCAGTAAGCAGAGCGTTTTAGGTCTGCTAAAAGTTTATCGACTTTTAGAAGTACTCTGCAAAATAGATGACCTTGAAGCTAACATTTGTTTTGGGATGTTTACAGTATGTTGGCAAACAATGTAGGTATGTATTTATAGAGCTGCGTTTAAATTTTGGCCTAAGGTGCTGATAGATTGTGTTGCCCTACTTGGAGTTTTATGTCTCTTTGGGCTTTTATTTAACAGTCTGTTTATTTTGTGTTTAACGTGCACAATTTTAGTTTATTTTTAAGTTTCAGATTAAATTTCATAGTTGACAGGCTATGCCCTTCACGGTTATGCTAGCACATTATTAAGTTGTCCGGTCAAGCGGTTCTGATGGCAGCATATCAGCACTGATAGTGCCCACTTATAGTTTAAGAGTGAAGGAGATCAAGCAAGCCCTCAGGCCTTTTCCTTTTTCTGGTTTGTGTTATTTCCATGTGTGTGAAGGCTCGCGGTTCTCATAAAGCTGTAGCTGTAGCATTTGGGCAGAGCTGGAGGCCCAGGGCTCTGAGTTTATGTAGGAAGTTAGGAAGACCCCCACCTCTTTCCATATAAACCTCCTCTCCTCCTCATAAGATTGTGTTCATGTGAGGCACCCGGGAGTGGAGACATCTCCTGTTGGCAGACGATAGGGCGTCAAGCAGGATTCTGATGTCATCTGCCTGCAGTTTATGTCAGGGGCAACCACAGGGGTCGTTTTCCATCAGGTTTCTTCCGGATGTCCTTTTACAGAGAGAGTGGAAAGGTTGGGAAGTGATTTCACTTAAGATCATCGCAAAATGAAATGAATTACAAAGTGTACAACTAGTATTACAGATACATCCTGTTTGATTCACTTAAAGAGATCATCATTATACTAAATAACAGTGTGATGGTTTTTGATCTGATAATATCCTTTTAATGCATTTTGCACACAAAACTAAAAAAGACGTTCTTAGTGTAGTAAGAGTTGTTAATCTGTTGATCTAGCATAACTTTCACAAAGAAGTTTCACTTTTATTGTGTGTTTTTGTGCAGCTGTTCAAGGACAGTGTCAAAGGTGTGATTCTCCGCATTGATCACTTTTGGTTCAAAGACGGTGACATTAAATGACCCATTTCCCACTGGTTTTCCTTTCAGTAAGGGTAGTTGAACTTCTGAAATAGCTGACACATGACTAACGCCTCCATGTTTCTTATGCTGGGTTAAGCGTTCACCCGCCCTTCCCTGCCAACTATTTGATAGTACAGACGGTATAATGAATTCCAGATTGCTGACAGGGCATTTTGGTCTCAGGGCGCCAGCTTACTGTATTTTACCACATCATCAACCCAGCCTGCTTGATTTATACCATCAAATTTGCCGTAAATCGCTGAACTGCAAAAGTACAAGCTTGAAAGGGGAATAAAGCGGTGCTTAGTCAGGCAGTGTATTAATGGTCTGATAAGCTGGTCTTGAGAGGTCGCTGCTCTATTTACATGTGTTATCAATTGTGTAACCGGTTTCCTTTATTTTCAATTCATTTTCAAAGCATACTGACTCAGATGTTGTGTTTTTGTAGTGTTCAGAACATTGGATCAGTTTTGAGTCTTTGTTTTCTGAGTAATTGCTTCCTGTAAAAACAATATCGCCCACTACACCCTCCAGACGGTTTTGGAAAAGATCTGTTCAAAGGTTTCTAAATCAGATCAGATGTTTAAAGCCCATGACATGAGGGTTTACGAGGATACAGCTTTACGGTTTATGAATTCAGGTGTTGTGTCTTTCCCAGTGTTGTGTTGGTGCCAGCCAGGCATTGTGTGTGTGTGTGTGTGTGTGAGTGACTTTTGTTGTAGATTCACTGCTGAGTTGAGTTTTGTGAACTTGCTGCTCAATGGAACGGCACTCTGCTACACCTGTACAGTTAAAGTGACTCATTACTGGTGTTATCATGGACATTAAAGCATAGCACACTTTAACCTAAACACTGGAAAAATCGCTAATAGTATAAGTAATAGAGCACCATTACCTTTAGCTGTAATCTGTAACCTTGCATGTGAAATCCCAGTAAAATAACATCTGATAGTTACATGTAGACTCAGTGACTGCAGGCCAAGGGGAATCAGGGCTTTTTTTGTGACGGTAGAACAGAAAAGACTTATTTAGAATAGTGCTTTGTTTACAATAGAAAACCACTTTATGTAAAGAAGAATTCAGACGCAAAAAGATAAAACCAACATGCGCCTCAGAGATCAAGAAATACCTCCACAGTACTCCATCCGTGTCACCACTTATCAGCACAGTTCAAAAGAAACATTATCACTTACATCACACCTTGTGGTTTTATTTATGTATGTGAATACAAAGATATCTGGAGTGGCATAGCAACGCTGTATTGTATTTAGTGTTCCAGTTCACTCATGATTTTTGTGAGGTTCATTTTAATATGCATTTAATAATGTTTGGTTTTCTAACTTTTTTAGTGATGAAACTGCAAGATCAGACATAAAGAAGCTTCCTGCTTTTCCCACCACAGTTTTAAAGGAGCATCCATCTTTAGCATTCTGGTAAGAGTTCAAATTCAGATGTGCAAGTGTGAAAAGCACACGCATTACAAGCAGACAAATTATTTTTTGATATTGTCATGAAGAACATAACCTCACAGATAGTTTGTGTACTTAAAGTATGGACACGCCAAGCTCCAAGTCATCAGTGCAAATATGCGGCGTGCAGTCTGTGTGTTTCAAACCAACCTTGTTAATTAACTAGCTTGTTATTTTAACCAGTCCTGTGGCTTCTGTAACCCAGGGCATTTAGTTGTTGATGTCTACCACCTTAATGGAGGTTGATGTGGCAGTTTTAATCAATGAGTATTTAGAGTGACGAGCAGATAGACTGAAATCAGTGAATAGCCGCTATTGAAGTTTGTGTGTGTGTGTGATGAAACAGCTGTGAGCCGCCGCAACTGTGTGAGAGACAGCTGTGAGCGCAGAAGCAGCCGTGTGTGTGCCTGCATGTGCATGCGTGTCAGTGTTTGTGCCCATGTGTATGCGCTTGTATGTGTGTGTGCGCACGTGTACATGCACATTTTTTGTAAAAATGCATAACATGCATTTTCTGCAATATTAATACAACATTTCCTTTTGTGTAGTTTCCTTGTAATAGTGAACATAAATTAATACTTAATGTATGTATGTGTATGAGAAACTGGTTTATTTGGATACCGGCTTCATACAGTGAGTTTGTGATTCACAGGACATCCTCCCTGCTTGGCATTTCACACATGGGTGCACCTGGCGTAATATCTGACTAGTTAACAGTTCAACCAGACACGTCATTTAAATGGCACACTCACGTGTTGGTCTTGTACAGTCGCTGTGTGTTTTGGGTGGTAATGTTCTCTCTCTCTCTGTGTCTCTTGCCCTCTAGTGAAGATAAAGTTATCGAGCATTATAAAAAGCTGAAAGGACTCAGTCGTGGCCATGCCATCATACGGTAAGCATACAAATCAATTATACACCCAACATACAGGGAACCAAAATGCGCAGAGAAACATCAGAAACTGCGAGTCTGAGCTTGTTGCCGTTCCTACTAGCTATAACTGCTGGCAGCGTTTGTTTATGGTAGGGCGAAACTGCATAATTAATTAGAACACATTATTTCAAGTGACTGCTTTCAACACACTGTCCCACATTACTGTTAACTCACTGAGTTGGGACAAGGTCAGTTTCCCACTTGCTTTGTGTCACTGTATTGATATATTGACTCTGCTGTCAGATAAAATCAATTGTGGGGCTACTGTAAGCGAGACATTAATAGACAACTTACTAGGTTTAAATGTTGCCCTTCCTTGTTTTTTGCCCCCAACGTGTTTTTTTAAACTTCCATCCTGTTGTTTTTTCATGAACTTTATATTTTTTGTCAACAGTTATCTTACCTTAGTTGAGTCTTTGCCTGCATATGGAGTTCATTACTACAAAGTAAAGGTATGTGGGTTTTTTTGTATTTTAGAAAATTGGAAACCTTAAAGGCCGTAGATTATATATATTGAAGCTGTCTTAAATAATAGGATCTTAACTTGATTTATAGTAGTAAAGTGTGTGCAGTGTAATTATAATTGTGCTTAGCCTTGCTCATTTAAAACGTCTGTGGAGATCAAACAGATTGTACCCATTTGATCTGTTTATTTTACTGCTGTTGTGAGACATAAGTGGTAATTACCCTTTGTAATTACTTAGTCTTTTAAAAACAATTTATTTTTCGCAGGATAAGCAAGGCTTACCATGGTGGTTGGGTATTAGCTACAAAGGCATCGGCCAGTACGACCTGCAAGACAAGCTGAAGCCACGCAAGGTTTGCTTTTTTTATTTAGAAGAGGACAGTCCAGAACTTGATTTAGGCCAGATTCGAACCCACAACTCCATGAGCACAACCACCTTAAACGTATATTAAGTTGAATAACATTTTGGGCCAATGAGATTTTACCATGGCCAGGGCTTCCCAGCACAATGCCACCAAAATTGCACGGGGTTAGGGCACAGCGTTATGTGTCGCGAACATGTGCACAAAACTCTGAGCCGCAGCTCCGACGTCTGAGTCCGATTAAGATGTATTAGCGCTGTTTAGAAAAGCAGATTATGTGGCTGGTGAAACCTTTGTCTGGTTAGCCTGCAAAATTTGAATAATTAACAAAATACATACAGGTAAAGGTTACCTAAAGAGGAGAGACTATGTTCTGTTCATTAGTGTTTGTAATTAGCGTCCCATTTTTAGACATTTCAAGCATCTCCCCCATCCTGCATGTGAGAGCTGGTTGCTCTTTTTATTGTGAAGAAATTGTATATTTCCCTCCAGCCGCACTCATTACAGCAGCTGTGAATTGTCATTCATTACTGCAGTTCTCTGTAGGATGCAGCTGGGTGGGTATATATGTTCCACCCTGTGCCAGACTGTTAATGGGCACGTCCCATTCTGTGACCCTGTTGCATGGCTGCTATGAACACAAGCCCCTCCCTGTGCAGGGTGTAATTATGGAGCTTCATGGGGAGCAGGGATGGTCGGCAGGGCTGGAGATCTGCCAGCAGTGGGATGTCTGAGGGGGGATCGGCTCTTTTGGCATTTCCCCAATCAGCTCTTCCCCTACAAAGCTAAGATGTTCATAGGAGGTTAAGTGCAGAGTTATTATAGATTTGTTTGTAGTTTTTCTGTAGTTTTATTAAAATAGCTTTTAATTTTGTTTTTGTTAATTTTAGTTACATTTTTAGCTATCCTGCTATGTGCTCTTGTCATTTATTTTTAAATTGCTATACAAGATGAATTAATTTTTATTTCAGTTTTAATTTTGGATTATTACCAGTTAATAATTTTAGTGCCTCATCTTAAGCTTATATCGGTTTATTACTAAAATTTCTTTTAAAAGTTTCTTTTAAAGTTTGCACAGATTATTAAAATAATATTTCTGGCTATATTTTACTTGATTTCAGTTAACAGACAGCTTTTGTAAAGTATAATTGGTGTAAATGGGATTGTTTTTGTTTTGTTTTTCTCTAACAAGCAAGTATTGTGGTGGTTTTTCTGTTGCAGTGATGTCAGATGCTAGATACTGTATTCATACAACATTCATTGTTATTTTCTATTATCCCACTCAACAGTGTGAGTGTTGTACACTCTCTTTTTAAAAGTCCACTCAGTCCTGTCAGAATGCAACCCATCATCTTGCCAGTATTGATTGTGCATCCTGCCAAGGAGGCGGTCTTTGTGCACACCGCCCCCAGTCTTCTTCCAGCACACCAATCTCATTATGCTAATCTGACCGTCATTGTGTATTTCTCTCAGTCTGGACAATTGATCAAGCAATAAAATACAATTAGATTAGCAGGGGGGCTGTAGAAGAGAACGAGGGCTCTCGCCGCTGTAACTCTTCCATTGGGTGGGAGGTCTGGAGTCTTTTTGTCCGAACTTTCCCGGGCTCTGAGGCATTGCCCTGTGAAAGTGGTAAATGAAGTGTGTTTTTGCATTGTTTCTTGATTTATCTACAAGCATTCTTAAGTATCGGTCACTAACTGTCACTTACTGCATCTAATAAATGATTTTACAATTGCAGACCTAAGCATGCTTAGCGGTTACTTAGCAGATGAAACCTAGGTAATATAGAAATGTTGTAAAACTTGATTGTGTTTTAAATTTTAGCTACAATTTTTTAAACCTAAACATCAATATCAATGTGTACAGAGATAAAGAAAATGGAATTGGAAAATGGTTGGAATTACTATTTTTTTTTCCATACTTTGTGTTAGGAATTTAAGCAAAACATTGTGATATTTTTGTATTACATTTTGGGGCATAGATTGTCCCGCATCTTCTACGTTACAAACATGACCAATATCTCACATTGTGTCTAAACACCCCAAAAGATCCCTTAAATTTATCTAGGGATTATCTTGTCTGATTCTTGGAGATGGACTTGTTTTTTCTTTAATAACACTCTAATAATGTGTTAAACCCGTAGTAAAGGGCTTAGCAACTATATAGCTATTTACCCAGGTGTTGTGTACGGACAAGCACAATCTAAAGTTTCTCCTGAAGGTTTTCACAGTTGTGGATATTCAGTACCTCCACTGGGTTTGTGCATGTTTCTGCTTGTCTTCAAATGTTTAAGAGAGTTCTGTGTGGAAAAAGATGACACTGTCAGACATTGTTGGAGTCATATTTGTGTCTGGATGACCAGCAGATTTGGTGATGACAAATCATAGAAAAGACAGATAGTCTAGCTGTTCTTCAGTGTGTCACATCTATTTTGGACTCAAGATACTTAAACATTGTCTCTCTGAGTCTTTGAAGAGAGTAACACTTCACACCTGAGCTTATTTACATCTCACAGTTTCATCGCGTATTGGTGGTGTCTCATCTTCTGTGTTTATATTTCCAAGAATTAATGTTGCTTTCTTAACTCATCTTTAGAAGATTTAGATTTTTGGTTTAGACTTGGATTTAGACTTTTAGCAAAATGATCAACTAATAAAATAGATACTCTTAAATGCACAAGTCACTTTGAATAAAGCCTCTAATACATGCATCAATGTGATTGTCATTGGTCAAATTGTATGAGAACCCAGCTGTGGTTTTAGGCTTTAGTCGCTGTTATTATTGCAAGATTAAAACATTGACTGGGTTATTTGCTCATTCAGACAGTTTTCGAGTCATACCGGTTAGTATACAGAGTTGTCAGTCCCAAACGCTGTGTGAACGTGGCTCATAAATCTTAAAGTGTCAGTGACACATCTCGGTTAAGGGTGTGTCTGTGTTCTTGGCATATTTCTGTCGTGCTTCATCATAATCCCAGTGACATATGAAAGGATTTAAGGTGTGTGATTATAAAATGCTACTTTCACACATGCATTTGTGCAGTGCTGGTCTTCAGGTGTGTTAACTACACAGTCGATACTGCTGCTAACTGAATCTGTAATAAGGATAATTGTGTCTCAGATGTTGCAATTACATGAGAATCAGCGATGCTTTTAAATACAGAAATATACATTGTATTCAGTCCTTTGTTCTTTTTGTTTTGTTAATCTGTGCTTCTGAGGTCTGTCTTTATCAGACACAGACTGGCAGAGGTGTTACAGATTGTTCCCATTGTCTGGCCATTTGCACAAGCTCAATTTTTCTCTTATCTAGTTATCTGTTATTTAATTGACGGCTAAAAGAATTATGCTGAAGTAGCTTGTCTCGGCTTTCTAGACGACTTCTGTCATTGTGTTGTCGTTGTATACTTTGATCTCACATTTTATAATTAAATAAGCGCATGATAAAAAACATTCCATGCTGTTGTGTATTTAGTCAGCACTACTACTGTGTAAATTAGCACTACCGCAGTTGCAGTATGCACTCATTCATGGGGTTTTATTATGTTGTCAAAAACGGTTGAGGATTTCTCATTTCCAGATAGGCTGTGAAAATTTCAGTGTTGGTTGTATCAGCCGTTTAACTTTAGTGAGACAGACAGGGTGTTTTCAGCAGGAGGTGAAGAGGGCCATGGTCAACGATTAATGATTAATAGAAAATAGTAGATTCCTTACATATTTGCCCTGAGAAGTGTAAGGGAGCCATCGAGCGAGCGTTACAACTGTCAAGAGGCGGATTACGATTCAGACTGTAAAGATGCGACACACCGGGAGATGTGGATTAATGAGTAGCTATTGAAAGGTGTGTGTGTGTAATGATGAATGCACCGAATCCCCTCCCAACATGAAACGAGGAATGCGGTCACATGCGTGTGTATTACAGCGTAAACCTGTTAGGCCGGTTCATTCACAGAGGAAGAGAGTATCAGAGAGGCAGGGAGGTGGACGCTGCGGAAGAATTGTGTAGTAAAGGAGTCATAAAAACAGTTTCAGAGAGATGTTGGCGTAGTTGGTGAGACGGAGGAGAAGAGAGAAGACCGTGCTCGAAGAGAGATTGTCTGGCTCTAGGTGCATAAGGGCACTTGTGATGTCACAGGACGGGGGAGTGAAGGGGTGTGGTTTACTCGCCTGAAACTCTTGCAACACCTTTTGGTCTCTTCGAAAGCAGACAAGAGAGTATTGTTCAAGGAAGCCAGTGTGGGAAACTTCAGCAGTCTAACAGGACTGTGCTGGACGTATACAAATATCCAGGGATTTTACTGGCTTACTTTTTGAACCGGTAAGGTCAGATTTATTTATTTATGTTGAGTACATTATCAGGGTAAATTTGTTTAATATGTGTGTAACTGTCAGGAACACGTTACCTCTGTTTTAATCAGTCCTTGATAGTCAAATGTGCCGTACGATTTCCTTGCTCAGATCATACCGTTCCTTTAAAGGCAGCTGTGTTACTCAGAGCTGGGTTCATGCAGTACCTGCTGGGGAGTGTTTATTAACATTCCTGGTAAATCCTCACCCCCGCACACTGATAATAGCTGGATATTGTACTTTCCCTGCCGGAGTCGAAGTGCGCTGCCCCTGAGCTCAGGGGAAAGGCTCTCTGATCTTATGAATGGCTGTTCTCTCAGCAGCAGATGTTTGGCTCTTTTAACCACAAACCTGTTTTCAGTGCACTCCCTGTGGGCACATTTGATATTAAAGTCGCTAACCCAGCGGCCGCTTGTCTTCTGTGGTGGTTCTGTTATGAGGGTTTCATTGGCTTTGTTTCCACTTCCAGTGAAGTTTATCAGTATTCAGGCAAATCGAGGGATGTTGAGTGATGTTTTGGGGTATATTGTGTTTAGGTGAGCAGTAATGGTATTATTTCCCACCAGTGTTTTTGTTTAATGTGTAAATACTGAAATACAAGGATGTGGATGTTTTTGTTGAATTGCAAAATTATTTGTGTCTTTCACCCTAAAATCAAAAGAAATTATTTTGTGTATTAAGAAAATGAAAACCTTTTTTGATAGGATCTTGTTTCATGACTTTATAAAACCGTCAAGCATTTGGTATATTTCCTGATACAGTGCCTGATTTAGTTCCTGTTTAAAACCCGTGTTTTCTTTCCTGTAGCTCTTTCTGTGGAAACAGCTCGAGAATTTGTATTTCCGAGAGAAGAAGTTTGCAGTAGAGGTCAACGACCCTCAAAGGTAAGACGATGAGATCATTATACATCAAGTCCGACGCTCGATATATATTTAATGTTTCATAAGCTTTCACACAAGATACTTCACACATACTCTTGCTTGCCTTTGATGTGCATCACGTCCGCAGCATCATTTTTGCATTACTCACACTTTCAATATGACCACTAAATAAACGTTAATGATGAAAATTCTGACCATATAGCTGCTGTGTTTTGCTGAATTGCGGCACCAATAATACAGGCTCAGTGTAAAACACTGCTCTGTAAACAGAGATGATATAGAAGTACCAACCTGCAATATTACCCATCAGTACCATATTATACATTGTGAAAATGTTTTGTCAGGTAACCTAAAAACTGCTTTATATAGTGACTAGTATATCCATGCTAGTATATATACTAGTATGTAATAAAGTAATTAGTATCTAATTTAGCTTGTTTTGAGTCACTATTATTAAATATGATTAAACCAACCTGACTACACTAGAGTTCACCAATAAAAGAATTTGTAGTTGTTGGATTAGATAGAAATGGTTATAGGTAATAACCTATTACTACCTGCATTTGTGAACTAATTCACATATGTATGAGTATTATGCAAATAATAATAGTTGTAGAAACAAACAACTTTATTGGCAAAATATGAGAGCAAACGCTTTGTAATTGACCCCTGTGTGTCTTAATCCACAGAAGAACAGCATCTCGACGCACATTCGGTCAGTCTGGTCAGGTCATCCACTCCTGGTATGCCAGCCACTCTTTGATCAAAACCATCTGGGTGATGGCCATCAGCCAACACCAGTTCTACCTGGACCGCAAGCAGAGTAAAGTGAGTATGCAGTAGTGGTGTTAATAATGCAAACTAGTCTTAATAATAACTGGTGATGTCATAACCGCTTTACATTTCTGTTTTACCTCAAGGCTAAAATAACCACAGCAAGAAGTTTGGGTGATATTGCCATGGATCTCACAGAGACCGGAGCCCCGAGGAACAGTAAGCTGGTCAGCATAGACAGTAAAGATAAACTCATCACAGCCAGCAATGGAAGTTTGGTCTCTTCAAGTAAGACAATCTATCTCACTGTTCTTGTTCCATGATCAGCTGAACACCTGTTCATTCTTCAGCACTGATGCCATGTTTGAACTTGCTTGCGTTTTTTCAGATTCTGCAGACAACGAGGTGAACGAGGAGCAGAAGAATAGAGAAGATAGCAGAATTGAAGAGCAAACAGAAGAACCTGGAGGAACTTCTAGCGCAAAAGCTGGACGAACTGAAGAAAGTCTGCCTCAGAGAGGCGGTTAGTGGCTTTGACACATTTCCATAGACTCTTTACAGTATAGCTTAAATTGACTGACCAGAAAATATTTGTTTGGTTTTCTTTCAATTTGATCAGGAGCTGACCGGTATGTTACCTAAAGAATACCCCCTGGGGGTGGGAGAGAAGCCCCCCGTCGTTCGCAGACGTGTTGGAACTACTTTCAAATTGGCCTTTTCAAATGACCTTTTCCCTTACGATGCTGTAGGTTACTCACAACTGTTTATGCTACGTTTACCATAAGAGCCACTTAATATTCTGGACTTCCTTGTTTTGCTAATTTAAAGTTTGTCTCTGCAGGACCCTCACTTAAGAAACCTGGAGAGCCGCTTTGCTCTTCAAAAGATGATTGTGGAGGCAGCACAAAAACTTGCCTATGAAAATGAGCTTGGTAAAACTGTGAAAAAGAAGCGGAGGAGAAACCTTCAGGATGCCAACAAAACTCTCCAACAGATCGAAAATGAGATTAACGATTACAGAGTGAAGATTGGCAAGGAGCCCACGCAAAGAGCTTCCGTCATCATCGCTGGTGAATATCTGTTTAAACAATTTACATTTATGCATTTGGCAGACAATGCAAAGACAATTTGCATTGCTAGTGCAATTCTGTGCACATCGAGCTACAGGAATGATCATTGAGCTAATGATTATTGATATTAACAGTATTATTCATTATTAACAGCAGATCGGGGAAAGTAAAGAGAATTAGTTATATATTTTCTCAGGAAGTTTTCACGTTCAGTAAGGTTAGAGAGGCTGTATTGTATTGCAAACATTGTCACGGTTGAATAACTGTGTGTACCGTGGCGTGTCCATGCGCACACAGAAATAAAATCTTTTGTTTCTGTAGATAATGTGAGCCTTGACAACCTTTCTGACAGCCTGAATCTGGATGATGGTGAGTGCTGACGTTTTTAATGCTAGTATAAAAGACAGTGACACTTTGGTTGCCACCCTCATAATCCTGACTTTTATTGTAGATGAGCCATTGCACAGACAGCGTTCCCGTTCGGTGCAGTATTCTCCGCGTCCCAACTCCACCAACTCTTTTCCTGCACAGTACCAGTCGGATCGCGTAGATTCCGGCAGTGACACCAACACGGACTACAGCAGGTGAGAGAGGCCCGTCACCTTCAGCTCTGTAGAGTTAAACTGGAGCACTGCTGCTTTTTGTCTGCCTTTGCCTGGTGTTTGTCTTTGTGCCCGTCAAGCTAGTAGAGACCTGTGGAAAAGAAACCAGCTCTGCATTCCTGCCTTCCCCTGCCTCGCCTTCTTCCCTCACAATCTACTCTTATCAGCCCAAACACTCACAGTGGTAAAAATAGCGCCCCAGGAATATACATGTCGCTGCTTGACTGCCTAAACTTCAGCAGTAAACGAAGGGGCATACGCACACAGGAAAGCTTGTCTGGAAAATTTCACAGGGACAACTGTGCATTATTAGAGCCATCCGCAGATGGAGAAGTTCAGAGAGTGCAGACTGTCGAAGTCTGTCTGTAAAATGAGATGTAATGCTGTCGCAGGGTATTGTTATTTGATCGTTTGTTCCTCAGTTACGTTGACTAGTGGGCTTTTGTATTTGATCTAACCAGGTAAACGTGTGGCATTCAGAGAGAAGTCTTGATTTTTTTTTTTTACTTTGTCCACTGAGGCTTTGTGTACGATAAGAGCTCCACCCATAAAGGAAGCTTTTTTGTAAAGCGCTGTTCTTATCTGTGTTGTAGATTAAATTATGGTGAAGTCCAAGAATCTTTGGCCTATACACATGGAGATAGCTTATCAACACACAGCAGTCCATACCGCCATCCCTCACGTCAGCCTCCTGACTCCCGGAGCATGCCCCCCACCCCGCAACTCCCCCGCAATGCCTACAGCAGCATCCAGCTCAGGTACTGTACCACCCTTCCTTAGGGCCAGGGTTCCCACGGTCACGAAAACCTCAAACTGTTCAGTCAGGAAAAATCAAGAAACTTTCTGTAGTCAATATGCATTTTTCTAGTTTGGCTTGTGTATACCAAGTAAAATTGTTCAAAGTTACAATCCCTAACTTTAGTTGGTTAAAAATAAACAATCAGTTATTGAGCAAAGTACATGACAGATCAGTGTTCAAAACGATCTCCTTACCTGATTCACAATCAGGTAAGGATGCTGTTTATAATAATGATTTATAATTTGAGCTGTCGGCTCTGATTTCCAGGGAAATGTCTTTCCTTTATAGTTTGCCTTTATTTCACATCACCATACGTAATAAAAGGTACATGTAGTAACCTGTAATTTTGTGGTTCAAACAGAAATGCCAAAAAGTTATGGATTGCAGCTTTAAATGTCTCAATTTAAACTAGTACATGACAAGCGATATCTAGTGATCTTTCGCCTAGGAAAATCTCTTTTTTTTTTAAATTCCAGTAATCATGAACAACTTAATTTACTTTTCAAAAATTAGATTGTTTATACACTAAAGGATTTGATATAATTGATTTTTACTACTTCCTTCATGCAGCACTCATTTCCGGCAGCGCAGCGGCAGTCTGGAATCTCAGTCGCAGTTCCTCACCGAGAGCGAGCCGCCTGAGCCCGTCTTTACTATCTCTTCTCCCCGCCGTAGCAACAGCACCGAGATCCTGGATGACGGCTCTTCCTACACCAGCCAGTCGAGTGTCGAGTACCCTGCGCATGGCTACCGTTCCCGTGCCCAAAATCGTCACCGACGGAGGCAAGGTAATATTTACGCCAACACAGGAAGCATGCCTAATCTGGCCCAAAACGACTCAAGGTGTTACACCGCCCAACCTTGTCAGCAACCAACCACCACAGCCTACTACGTCACCGGATATCCACGGTACTTAGAACCGGAAATGTACACAAGTGGACCGTATATGTACGAAACTGAGATGGAGGGACACTACAACGTTAACGCCTCCTACCACAGACATGACCCCCACGTGAACTACGGTCACGATGAGATGGACGGTATGACCCAGAACGTTTATGCCACATTAAGGCCACCAAGAAACCGTCCACCATCGAGGAACGAGAACTACAACAAAAGCATGCAGAGGGCTGAAGTGGTGGAACACCTGAGGGGCTGGTACAACCGACAACATAAACAACATGAGACCTACAGGCCCCAGCAGCAGAACATTGGCTATAGGACCATGTCGCCAGGTTACGCACGCAGCGAGAGTACAGCCTCCTACTCTACAGGTGAGGAAGAATAAAATCCTTCATCACCCTCATGTCAGAAATGATGTCTGGAGTTTTCAAACACATGGATGTCACAAAGGAATTTTCATGTCATGTTTTACATACAAATATGTAGGAAAAAAGTGTTTGCATTTTCATAACAAATAAACACTTCTTCAAATTGTACTTTACAAATACATTTTTTAACAAAAACAACATTTTTACATAGTACAATTTTTATACACTAGTATATGTCACTATTACCATTAAAATATCTGAACATTCCTATAAATTGGAAAAAATATTATAAAATGTGACCTGGATTGTTCCTGACAACTTTTTGGGTGCAGTTAAATCACTATATAGCTCTCGCTTGTGATATTGCTTTAATTTGATGAACGGCATCCTCCATTAATTCCCTTTCATCTTAATTTTCTTGGCAGTGAATTCGGGAAACTGGTACGGTCGACCGGTTATGGGAATGCCTGAGTATGAAATGCCTCTTACACACCATCATTCATACGGCTACAATACTGCCCACCACGGCCACTCCTTACACAGCAGGTACGACTCTTCTGCAGTCCATCCATCCATAGTTACCTCGTTAGCCTCCATCGATAATGACCTCATTAGCCTTTATCTATAGTGCCTTAATCTGAGTTAATTACCATCATCACAAAGCTATGCCAACAGCTGACTCACTGCTGGGCAGTTAATAATTAATCCCTCACAACACTATAGCAACCCCATAGCAACACAAAATATAGCCTTGAACTCCCCAGCAAATGGATAGCATTTTTCAGGAAAATGTACAAACCAGTTAATGTAATAGTAGCAGTTTTTGTCTGTCATACAGTACACTATCTAATGGAGATGTTGTAGATGCTAACTGTAGCCTAAAGCCTAACGTTTTGCAGATCCGGTACCTGCTCTCATGCTCTTCTCCTCCCTATGACCTGTTCTTTCCCTCACAGACGCGACTCCAACATACACCCTAAACGTGCTTGGCACTACCCCGCCAGCCCTCAGTGCTACCCTCCCTATTACTCTCAAGCTTGCTTTTCCTCCCTCCCTCCTCCTCCTCCTTCCTCCTCTTGCTATCAGATGAAGCAGACGGGCTTATCCCCTCCTCAAACTGGTGGTGCAAAACTAGAAAGGGTTAACAAAGCTTCATTTGCTAAGTGTAGCCCCTAATAGTAAGTAGAGCGCCGGCGGTGTGGGGTTGCTCTGTCTGTACTCGGCGTGATTTGTTTCGTCGGCGTCTGTGGGCATCTGGTTTGTTGCGTGTTGTAAAAGTTTGGCTTTCAGCTGCATGGCTTTCATGTACATGTGCTTGTTTCTTCAAACAACAATTAAAGGTGTAGTTCACCAAAAAATGTAATTACTGAGTATAAGGAATTCATTACTCTCATGCGGTCCGAACACTCTTCTGTGGAAACACAAAGAAAAGATGTTTCGCAGAATGTCCATAGTGCTCATAAAGGGATCTGAGACCACAGCACGATAACTCTTGAATCTCATTCAGTTTTAATACGACACATCAAGACACGTTACTGTATTTATGACGAGACATGAAACAAAACTGGTGCAGAATTTCCGTTTCTCAAAAAAACGTGGAATAAATTCCTTCAGGCTACCTCGGTAGTGTCATCTTGACAGTTTTGGACCTCAGCATCTTTTACTTGTGTTCCACGGAAGAAAGTCAGTCAGTCAGTCATACAGGTTTGTAATAACATGAGGGTGAGTAAATGATTGCTTTTTTGGGTGAACTATCCCTTTAAGCATTAAAATATCCAGTAGTAAACTCTCTCCGGCTGGCTGCCGTAACACACATGACCGCGTATTATCCATTTGATCTGACTGCTTACCCTTCCTCCCAAACCAGCCCTGACCCCCATCTGCTGACTCAGCCGACTGACCCTCTTATGGACAGACACCCACCCGAGTTTGGGTGGATGACTCCAGGCAGAAGAAGCCCATTGATAGCGCCAGTAGAAGTGCCTGGTGCTGTTGGCTGTGATTATGACCAGGAATACATTTGTAGTCAATATTAAAGAAAGTGGTGAGATATATATGAACCCACACTGACTCTAACTAATGGCCAGTCACTCGGGTTTACAACTCTTCCTCAAGCACTAAGAGCATAGCCTTTTCCACTGCATAGACCTCTGTACTCACTGGTGGTGGTGTGGTTGTGTGTGTGTCTCTTTAAAAACGGTGAGGTCTCGCTTTGAGGGAAAAGCACGTGATTCCTGCATTGTGTGTTTGCCTTTGCAGTGTGCGAGTTGTGACTAGCACACGTGTGTTTTTGTACGGTCTGCTTCAGGTGTGTATAACCCTGTTCAACAATGTTTTGTCTCACAGCTTCTGTCTGACAAACACGTTTACTTACAACAATCAAAAACAATCATCTCACTGCCACATAATAAAACGGCTAGTTTCTTGACCAGATGTACTGAATCCCATGGCACAAAAAGGGAAAAATGCTGCAAAATGAGCTTTACAAGAAATGTCTATTAATGTCCTGTAAACCATTGACAGTGACTCTGGTTTTGAGTATATCTGGTGCTTAAATTTATTGTTTAACGTAAAATATTCTTTATAATTTGTGCATATCTGTAAATCATTGTCCTTTTGTACGTGTACTGTTACACGCCCTTATGCCAAATTTGTTGAAGAAATACAAAAAGTGATTTTTTTTTTAATTCCAAAATGACAAAAAAAGTAACTGAAAGTATCACAAATGTAATTGCTATGAACTATTTGCTGCATTGCTAGTTTGTTCAAGTCAAATAGGACCTTTTCTGTTACAATAGCAACAAAATATTTTACAACACTTTTGTGGTGCTTTTTTGTTATTTTGGAACTTGACAGCCCTAATATGGTAAATGCATTTTAGAAATCTCTGAAAAAAAATCACCTTTTTTGTGTTATATGGACAGTCATGCAGGTTTTGGAACAACATCAGGGTGTGAGAATGACAGCAGAATTTTCTTTTTTGGAACTGAAAGTTTCACTCATATTTGTTCTCTGTCCGCAGATCATATATGGACATAAACCAGCACGATTCACACACGAGCAGTCCAATAAACAGCAGTTTTGACTCTGAAGACCAGCAGACACTGTATTGGCATGAGGACTCAAAGCCAGGAACAATAGTGTAGAGAGTGAAGAACCGTTTCTCACCGACTCGTGCCTTGTTCTTAGAGATTGAAACGCATCAACCTTAACAAGAATGTGACCAGGCAAGAGCTTTAAATTCTGTGCGTGGTTAACCCTGCTGGGTGACTTCAAAAAAGACAAAGCATTTCCTTTGTGAACAGACTCACGGAAAGCTGCAGGTTGCTACGTTTTTAAAGCGATAGCACTTGAACGTAAAGACTGAAATATACAGGGACGCAGCTGCTGTTGAAACTGTTGTATTGTTTAATGCGGTATTGTACAGTGGGCAAAGTAGCTACATTTTCTAGCTACCCTGCCCCGACTAATCCCATACAACTCAATGTAACGAAGGATATTGCAAACATAGAAATGACATCAGGCACAAGCAAAAAAAGATATGAAGGATTGAACCCGGACAAATTTCTTGTGTGCAAAGCTTCACCAAAATACTTCACGTTGCTTTTTCACACGTGCTAATGTCTTTCATATGTTGATCTATTCTTAAGAAATGCTTTTTACTTTGTGTGTGTTAAAATGTTTTTTGTTTTGTTGTGTTCAAACCAGAAGTACTTGGAATGTGGCTGTGCAAGAATGCTTTTGTATTCAGTATTTTCTCACTCTTCGGTCTCACTTTAAGTGCCATGACACTGTACAGGTTTCATTCCAGGTGTTTTGCCTCTTTGCGCTTGTACTGGTACGCCTCTGCACCATCAGTTCAGTCCATAACACTGTTTATCATTAGTGTGCAAATAACACATGGACCAATCACAAGGAGTATTACAGAGTTTTTGTTTATTCATCAGCCAAGTACTAGTAAATCATGTCTAGGGTCAACGTGTTACTTTGCATTAATCAATGCAAAGTGTTACTTTTTTATCCTGCTAAAACAGAAAGTGAATCCTTGCAGAAACGACTCTAATAATTGAAAGATAAGCTAATTTCTTAAACATGGCTTCGTATGGCAATGTAATCAAAGGCTGTTGTTGTTATACATAAAGTAACAAACTGCCAGGTTCAGGAATTCTGGCGGTTTTAAACTGCACTTTGGAACTAATGGATTTCACTCACCCCTAAAGATTCTTCAGAACCAAGACAGTGCACAACTTTCTCTTGTTCTCCAGAAATGTAAACATGCTGTAGATAATGTAAAAAAATTTGTTACTTTTTTTCACCTTTTAGAAAGATTTGTTTTTATCATCTTGAAAATGTTGTTTTGAAAACATATAATATATAGTTTGGATTTGTCAAGCTGGTTCTTAGAAAATTCTCCACAAAAATGTCATTGTAAATAAAGAATACCCAAATGCATCGACTTGTTTTTGATAATATGAAGCTTTTTTTTAACCACGATTGGTTTGCTTGACATTGCGGTTTAAATTGTATAAATGTAACTTCATGAATATTGTTCTTGAATACTGAAACAATATAAACCAGAAATTCTACCTGCCGGGATGCAATAAAGAAATTGCAATCTTGATAACAGCTTACAACAGCACTAATCATTAGAGGCCAGCAGGTTTTTGTTTCGTACTTAAGATTTATAATTTAATTATATTAACAATTAACATCATTGTTTCAGCAGAAGAATCCAAAAAAGTGAGTTTAGAAAGGAGTGGTACTAAAGTTCAGACAGAGTTCGATAATGGTTAAATGGGTTGGTCTGATGATCTATGTAGTTAATTGTATTTAAAAATTAAACCGCTGAGTTCAGGTTACACATTCTGGGTGGATTATGTTTTTCTCTCACTCCAGAGTTTACCATTATTCTCTTATTCTTCTATTGTTAAGATGGTAGAACAAGCAGTTCACCATCATGTGAAGAATCAAACCGGAAGAACGTGTCTGAAACTGAGCATGAGCCGCTCCTCTAAAGATAAGCAGAGGGCTACATACAGATGGCCTCATCTGTTTACACAGTGAAGTAACAACATCACATGTAGCTTGCTTGCTCATTTGTGCTACACCTTTGATAAATATTCATTTTACATGCTTTGATGTTTATGCTGTGTTATAAAGAGGAAAAACAGGTTAAAAATGATCATAAACTCCTTTTGTAAGTAAATGGTTCATCATAAAATCTTGTGACCTTTGACCCTCATTTTCTCATAGGCCTGCATTTACAGCCCAGCCATTTTGTGAAGAAACCTCACAAAACCTGTTAATACATTTCATCTCAAAATAAAATATGACATTTCAGTGTCTGTTGTACTAGGTTTTATTAAAGCTGCAATCCATAATTTTTTTGATTAAAAATGGGAAAAAAAAACAGAAATCAGTTAACAAGCAAGAACAGATCAAAGCTGTCTCCTTACCCTGACTGACAATAGTAAATTTCTAATAATAGTATATAATCTGAGTCCGATTTCACAGGAAATGTCAGTATGACGTCTGGTTACGTCACATCTGTAAACAATGAAGATCCGGTTACTAAACCGAGTGTGCTGGTGTGGGGCTGCGTTTGTGGCTTGTCATCCACGTTAAGAAAATAAGTCCAATTTTATGTTTCAGAGACAGAGATGGTTACGTTTTGCATCTTGTTTGTTGTTTTGTTTTTTTTTGCAAAAAAATCTTACTTTAAACAATATTTCTTTTTACTTTAGAATGAAATCTGATCCCCTCCTCAACTCAAAGGTTAAATATCCAGGGAGCTAACATGATATTAACTGTAACTTTAGATAAACGTGTCTGGAAAACAAAGGATAAATGTGATCCAGGCTTTTCCCAGAACATTGCCTGTTTTCACCTCTGAGGAAAGTTTTGTTCTGATAAACTGTGACTACAGAAGTGTGCTGATGTTTGTGCCGCAGCTGTGCTTCTCTGTCTGGCCATCAGCTGTGCCGAGACATCACAGCAGTCATGCCCAGCTGACACCCCAGCTAACAGAGAATGTTCTCAGAACATTGGCTATCAAAAAGTTCTTGCAAAAATGTTAGTAGAATGTATCAAACTCTGTATATATCAAAACGTTATTCTCAAGTTGTTAGTGGAACATTTTTAAAACGTTACAGAATTAAACAATGTTCCTAGAACATTCAAAATAACATTGTTTACGTTTTTGTTACTTAATGGAAATGTTAGCTGGGTGGGGGAAGACCAGTAAACAGTATGTTACAGTAACAATTTCAGAACCTGAGGCTGATGGAAGGACCGATATGGGTAATACTGAGCAGGTGCAGGAACTGTTTTTGATTAATATGTCACTTTAAATAAGATTTACTAAATGTCTTGGATCTGGTTCCATTTTTAATGAAAACTCATGAAGGTGAAGTGGCTGATGTGCAGGATCAGAGAGAGGAACCCAGCATAACTTACTGAAGGTACAAAATCTACAAGCCACTCCAAAACACCTGCCGTCATCTGCTGCAGCTATTGATTAGAATAAGGAGGGACAGAGAATAAGTGTGTTCAGATAGGGTGGGAGAAGGCTGCCTTTTAAGTTACCGTCATGATTTAGAATACTCTCCTTTGAGATTCATACCTATGAGTTCAGTCGTTCTGTGACTTTATCTCCTTATCAGAGAAATAAATATGCAACTATGTAGATGCATACGCATTACTTTGCAAACTTTGTGTAAATCAATATTTGCAATAATGACATAAAACATATGGTACTGAATTTGGCTTTATTAACACTTTTTGCATAGATCTCTATAGCTATAGTTCAGTATAGCATCACTGCACATTCAAAAAGATTCAACACTCAAGGTGATAACAATGATTTGTAAAATTATTCATATTATTTGATGACATTTCATTGTTATGTTACATTTTGGTTGTTCTATAGGTTTTGTAAGAATGAACACTTTAAACAAACATGTATGACAAATATTTCCCTACAGAGTGGTTCCAAAATACTTCCCAAACCTGAGATGTAAACAAACCTCTGCTTTTTAAACACTTATTAAACACTACTTAAAAATACAGTTTCCCATTATTTTACTGAAAAAAAAAAAAATACACAAGGTTCCCGCAGTTTTTAAACAATGGAGTTTTCCATGACCTTTCCAGTAATTTCAGGATATGTGAATTTGACTTACACTGAGTTTTGCTGTAAAGTGCAGTTAATAAAATAAAAACTAAATAGTTCATAGTAGCACATAAATACTGTGTATGTACCAAAGACAAAGTTTTCAGGTTTAATTCATATCCATAACCATCATAATTGTTTGGCCTAGAAAGCACCATTTTAAAATCCCCTGATATTTCCAGATTTTCCATAACCAGAAGAACCCTGAATATATTAAGAAAGCCAATGAAGTTCAACATGCATTTTGGAAGAAATAGAGTGGATTGCACAAATTGTTTTAGTGGAAAACAGTTAAATTTATTGGTGAGAACCTCATAAAGGTGAGAAACATCTCCATGTTTCTGAGTTCACTCCCTGAGTTTGCTCTCCAGAAGGTCTTGGATCTTATTGAGGTTCTCCTCTTGTTGGCCCAGCGCTTCAAGTATGATACCCATGGGTGTTTTCTTGAGTCCTGCACTTTCCATCTTATTCTCCAGTTTGTTTTTCATGTTCCGAAGGCGAAGGGATGCATGTGCGAAGATCACTTAAATGCAGAAAGGAAAAGCACTTTAAATTTCCCCATTTGTTTTCACTGAAGCTCTAGGGCAGCCTTAATAAACCACACACAGGTAGCAGACACTAAACACACATACTACGTTTTTGTATTTCCTCTAAGCCACAAATTCCTCCAATGAGATCTGTTGAATTCAATTTAATACATTTACATTCAGTCTCAACAGACTGGTTTCCCTGATGATAAGTACTTTATACAAAACTGAAGACAATTCTTATGAAACTTACACAGAAGTGGTAGCTTGATTCCAAATAGGAATACCATGACTCCACCAAAGAGTGACATGAGAAGGTAGCTCACTACCAGGATTAGGAAAACAAACAAGGCAGAGTTCTCCTTCTTGAAGTTCTTGATCATTGTCTTGTTCTCCGCTGCCCAAACGGAGCCAAAGAAGACCGCAGCGACCACTGCTGCTCCTGTAAACATGCCCACAGGGTTCAAGAACCTGTGAAGGATTCAGATAGAGAAAAAGAGCCTGTCAATGGCGACACCTGATGGCCATAATGTCCAATAAAAATATTTTTGTTTTTATAGTTCAACCATGTATGACTAGATTAGATGATAAAATACTAAACCAAACGTCTGTAATCTACTGACATATTTTTCAGAAGTAATGTCACTTTCCCTAATCATTCTTACACTTACATTCACCCAACGGCTCTCACAGTCATTGTTAGTGCATGAAGTCAGTTTCTCTTTAGGTTCACACAAGTGTCCCCGCAGAATAAGCACAGCTGTGGGTTCATCACCATAAATGATCAACATATCCATTTTCTTCCTTTTAAACTGTGTGTCCTTATTTAATGGGTTAAAAGAGTTGATCTTTCTTTAAAATAAATGGCAAGTGGACATGTTGGCATGTAATGCATAAGAATTAATGAAAGTGTTGCATAGTTTCCAAATGCTCTTTGGTCTTCTGTATGACAGCTGTAATAGTCTGTGTCTTGTGATTACCTCTTTAAATACAGCTCAGTCTTAGCAACTGGTCATAACATTAGACCAGATCAAACCCCACACACACACAGATAGAAATGACCTCATGTCCTCAGCTGGATATAAAAATGGCACTTCAGTATCTCTCAGAGATGACCATATTCATTCACTTAAAGCAGTTCAGAGGAAACTATGGCATTACTGTCTAGAAAAACATGTACAATGGAAAAGATTCCCAGCTTATAATCAATTGATTACATAATCAAGCAAGTACACGTTAAAACAACGTCTAAAAGGTTCAAGTCTGGAGCATCCCTGCAACTTTTAAAGAACCTTCAAAACAACCTTAAAGGAACCCTTAGGGATTCCCATATCCTAAAACTGCTAGCTGGGTCTTAAAGTAACGTTGCTTAATATAAAATAATAATAATATAATAATAATAAACATGTGAAATCAATGTACAGATCAATCACAGATGACACGTGATCACTTACCCTACAGTCACAAAAACAATGATGGCCATCGCCAGATAGTTGCTTTGATAGTACAACAGATTGCTGACGACCCTGTTGTTCCACTTCGCCAGATCTCGCACGTCTGGTTTGGAGAAGCGATCTGAACCCGGGAAGAAATCCTCCCAGGTCCTCACAGGAGCGATCTCCACTTTAGCCATGAAGTGACATTTACCAGATCGACCACACACCGTCACGCATCCGTGTGCGGCGTACGTCACTTCCGCTCTCCTGTGCGTCGCGTTGATACGGGCGGTTTTCTTCACACAAACTTTTGTTTTAAAGGTTGTCGACCGGGGCGACAGGGTCGCATCGATCCCCGTTCGCGTTTTTATTTCGATATCATTTTCTATCTGATCCGAGCGCGTAAACAAGGGCTCGGCGTGGTGGGCGGGGTTTCGTGGTTTAACGCCGTGTGACGTCATACGCCGCGCGTTTCACGGCCCCGCCCACGCTCACTGTCATGGCCGACCGCGGTGAGGAAAGGTAGCCCGGCGTCTCTCCAGGTGAATAAAAATGTAATTTCATATAAAATCTCACGACTTTGTGTGCCTTTACAGTCGCACGTAAAACGCCTCGCTGATAACATTGTGTGTCATTACCGCTTGACTGAGTAGTTTAGCGTACCAACATTTGCAGTTAACTATGCTAGTTACCTACGAGTTAGCCTTGGTGGCCTAGTGACATTCACTCAACCAGCTCGCTGTTTGTCGTTTCAGGATCACAGATGTGGGCTAGATTTGTTCATCTCAGTCAGAGGACATTCAACAGCATGCAGCTGAAAACTAAAGAGTTTAAGTCCTTGTTTACCGACGGGCTTGTTGGCCTTGCGGGTAAGATAACTTGTGAATTGACTATAGGAGTGTAAATGGTTAACACTGGGTCCTCACTTTTACAGCAAGTTCTGTAGTGGCATGGTAGTGATATTCTGTAAAATTCTCCCATCTTTCACTGTCCTGTCATTACAAACCTGTACGACATGATTTCCTCTGAGGAACACAACAGAAGACATTTTGAAGTATGCTGGTACCCAAACAACAACGACACATATTGATTTCCATTGTTTGCACGCCAAAACACTGACAAATTTCTCAAAATATCATACATATTCATAATTAATAGACGTCTTCCAAACGTAGTTGCTCTGAGAATTGTCATCCTAACTCTCAATACTACTAACTTTAAAACATTACGTCACATTGTCTTCCGTTCGCTCTCTCTTTTTATCTCCATTTCAGAAACGTTTGAAAAGAACCAGTATGAGTTGAGGATTGCTGGCGGGGCTGTGCGGGACCTCCTGTCAGGACAGCGACCTGAAGATGTGGATTTTGCCACTACTGCCACACCAGAGGAAATGAAGACCATGTTTCAGAAAGCAGGAATCAGGATGATTAATAACAAAGGCGAGAAACATGGGACCATCACTGCCAGGGTAAACTGTAGCTGTTTGAAATAAACGAAGCATATCTTTGTTACTTTAAAACTGCTCTGCTGTAATACACGTAGTTGTGCACTGTGTACACCGATTCATCCCATGTTTATCTGTCTGTGTTTTGGCTGTATGTCTGATTTTTTACCTCCATTGTGTAGCTGCACAATGAGAACTTTGAGGTGACCACATTGCGAGTGGACGTACAGACGGATGGGCGGCATGCGGAGGTGGAGTTTACCACTGACTGGCAGAAGGATGCTGAGCGCAGAGATCTCACCATTAACTCCATGTTCCTGGGTAATCCACGAGGGGCTCTGCTTTTAAATAGATTTGTTCTCTGATTTTCACTTCACTGAACAAATTTCTCATGAGTTTGATGTTCATCTTTGACAGAAGTTTGACATTAACATTTGTGTATTGATTTGTCTTCACAGGTCTGGATGGGACTTTGTATGATTATTTTCAGGGATATGAGGACCTCAGGAACAGGAAAGTTCGGTTTGTTGGCAGCGCTTCACTAAGAATCCAAGAGGACTATCTCAGAATTCTGAGATATTTCAGGTACTTTTTTTAATGGAGATTTGGGATAGTTTGAAAACAAGGGCAACTCATAATTATAACTGAGAAAATGCTTTGATGCAATAAGTGAATATTTCTTTAGATGAATTCAAATAGGTAACTTTAGAATTCGTGAGTATATTCATCAGAAGAATCAGATCATAGGTGTCATTTGTTTGTGAATCAAACTACTCTGGTTAATATGATAGGAAGACATGTTGTCTGTTTGTTCTCTTTGTATTTTTTGCGGTACATGCTGTCAGTGATGGCCAGTATTGGTTAATGTACACTGAAGTCCACTATGTTTAATGGGTTGCGTGGGTTCGGTCTGATTGCATTGACTGCAGATTCTATGGGCGGGTGGCAGTTGAACCTGGACAACATGAACCCGAGACTTTGGAGGCCATAAAGGAGAATGCATGTGGATTGGCTGGCATCTCAGGGGAGAGGATCTGGGTAGAACTGAAGAAGATGCTGGTTGGAAACCATGCGGGCCATCTGCTGGAGCTGACCTATGAGCTGGGTTTGGCTCAGTACATAGGTGAGACACAAGAATTAGTGCCTGTGATTGGCTGCAAGGAACTACGGTGGAAATCTCAAGAAAGTATATTTAAAAGGAATGTGTTTTAATGGGGTGGGGGGTTCTGGTAAAGTGTGTTTTTTGTCCTTCCAAGGACATGGGTTCAATTTCTAGAAAACAAATTGCTGAAAAGTTGCGTTTTGTGCAAATGTGTAAATATCTTTTGTTGCAGTACAGACTGGTTGTGCGTTTTCCTTCAGGTCTTCCAGCAGATGGCAGTGTAGGAGAGATGAAGCAGATCTGGCTGAGAGCTTGTAAAAGCTCACCTAAACCCATGACTGTCTTGGCTAGTCTGTTCAAAAGCCAGGAGGACGTGGAGAGACTAGATCTGCGACTAAAGCTCTCCAAAGAAGAGAAGAACCTGGGACTCTTCCTGGTCAAATACAGACGAGACCTGGTTAAGGGGCAAGACAAACATGATGGGCTTAAACCGTATACAGATTTCATTATTGATGTATGTACTTTTCTTTCAAAAGCTCCATAATAAAATGTTAGTACAACACAAATGTCAGGATGTCAGTTGCTGTATCTTTTCATTTTGACCTTTAGTTCTCTTTGCTAAATGAAGTGAAATTGGAAAACCTCTTTGTGGTGCAACATTTATTATTTTTCAGTTTTTATAGTTTGGTTTGCATCGTGGCTTTGTGGTTATCTATCCATCTACAGTTTTAATAAGGTCATCAGATGAAATATATACAAAAATATAATAATGAAATATATAAAGTAATTTGTGTTTTTTTTGTCCTCAGTCTCGGGAGCTGGACTCCCAGACTAAAGTTCTGGAGCTGCTGAAGTATCAGGGAGAGCAGAAACTTTTTGAGGAGCTTCGCAGGTGGTCCATCCCTCGTTTCCCGGTCAGTGGACATGACCTGCGCAGGCTGGGTATCACCTCAGGTAAAGAGATCGGAACCATCCTTCAGGAGCTCCGGGACACGTGGAAGAAGAGCCGCTATCAGATGAGCCAAGAGGAACTTCTGGCCACACTCGGCAGATCCTGATACCAGAACAGAGAACTGTGGATTTTTCTGCATGCACGTGCTGACACGCGTCTCTCATCCGCAGAATACCGCTCTTCATTCTTGCCTCTGCAGCCAGTGTGTGAAGGAATAAAGAAAGCATCAGGGCTGTCTGTGGCATTTCATTTCTTTTGTTCTGTGGCTCAACATTAAAGCCTGCCTGAGGTTTAGGAATATCACTATCTCTATTTAAATTCTGTGGTTGATATCTTGAGCATCTGTGGTGGCTCTGTTTCTTGGATGGTTTTTGGGATGTCACATTTAGAACATTGTTATAAATGAAGCTTTTATTTATAGTCCTTAAGCAACAGGCACTGTTTATTTCTTAATGTCAATTTCATCATCCTTTTTCTTTAAAATTAATCTGAAGTGCAAATATCAGATGTTGCTATAAGTCGAACATCGTGATGATCTGAAAGTTCATTTTTTCTTTATCTGATGCAGGATTTTGTCCTTTTATAATCGTGATATAATTATTCAGTCACGAGTTGTGAGACTGTCTCTTATGAAGCTGTAGCCATGGTTTCACTGTGAAGAAAAATGATGTGTCTCTTTTCAACAATTCAGGGTTGTTAGAAGGTTAAGTAACAGCTCTCCAGAAATACCCTGAGGAAAAATAAATGGCCACGTACTACAAAATTGTTTCAGTCCCAAGCAGAGATTTCCAAGAATTGTTGAGTGACAGTGAAGCAAAGGAAAATTGTGTCTCTTCAACAATTCATGGTTGTTAGAAGGTTATGTAACAACTCTCCAGGTGTTTTACTTTGAAATAAAGTAAAACACAACGTTTCTTACAGTGTGCGGTTTCTTTTGTTTCAATAATTATTTTTCATTTATACTTACATTGTGAAATTGTGAACTTCACTTTTCTGTCTTGCTTTTTAAAGCTGTGTGGTTTATAACAGCGAAATACCCTGAAGAAATACCCAAAACTAAATGGCCACGTACTACAAAATTGTTTCAGTCCAAAGCAGAGGAGTTGTTGAGTGACAGTGAAGGTGATCTTTTCTATTGATTTTATGCTCTTCTATTATTTAATCCCAAACTTCACTGGGAAGCGTCTCCATTTTCTCCACAACAATTGTGCCAGTTTCTTGTCATATTCTCAAACATGTTTTTGGATGTACTTTTTTATTAGTATTATTCTTGGAGTCACGCTGTCTGGCAAGTTAAAAGATTAAATGGTTTTTAAGAGACAGTCGTGGCATCTGCAGAAGTCCTCAGGTGGTTTTTGTGATGTTTTCTTAACTTGCTGGACTAATGCGTTGGATAATGTTAGAAAACATGAAAACTGTGTGAGATGAAAAGACCTCAAAACATCTGAACTGCATATAAAGCCTGTTCATAATTCTGCAGGTTATTTCCTTCTGCTCTGAGAGTTGTTCGGTCAGGAACCCGGCATCACCCTGGGTCTTCAGTTTATGCCATTCTGAGCTTGTGAGTGGCGCTGTCCAAAAGCTCCTCCTTCAGACCCCCAAACCCACATATAAAAGCTCTTCACTCTCCATCATCTGCCCACACTGGAGATCACCAAGCGTCACTTCTGTGAGTCTTGAATGCATTGAGCTTCATTCACAGTATCTGAAGAACCTGCGCTTGTGCAGACGTGCAGTATCGAGTTGCAGCGCGGTTATGGAGATGTCTGTCTTCAGTTTGAACCTGAGCAACGCGAGCTTGGAGATGGAGGCCACAGCAGATCAACCTCGGGACGAGTTTCTGGCGCACGTAGAGATCGCGCTGCTCGGCGTCATTTTTGCGTGCGCGGTGACGCTGAACTCCGGGCTGCTGCTGGTCCTCTGGAGGGGCCGCCGGCAGGTGTCTCGGATGCGCGTTTTTGTGACCCATCTCTGCCTGGCGGACCTGGTGGTCGCCTTCTTCCAGGTGTGCTCCCAGCTCATGTGGAAGTTAACGGACCGCTTTCTCGGTCCTGACCTCGTATGCCGCTCGGTGAAGTATCTGCAGGTCGTCGGCATGTTCGCGTCCACCTACATGATAGTGGTGATGACGGTGGACCGCTACCAAGCGGTGTGCAACCCCATGGTGACCTTCCAGAGGAGGCGAGCACGCTGGAACCTGCCCGTGTGCGTGGCATGGGCCGCGTCTTTCATCCTGAGCACCCCGCAGGTCTTCATCTTCTCCCGGGTTCAGATCGCCCCGGGTGTTTACGACTGCTGGGCACAGTTTGTTCAGCCATGGGGACTTAAAGCTTACGTGACGTGGACGACGCTGCTCGTATTTGTTCTGCCCATTATAGCCGTCACGGTGTGCCAGGTGCGCATATGCCGTGCGCTGCAGAGCAACCTGCACATGAAAACGCAGCAACGGGGAGGCGATGGCAACTCCCACCCGCTTTCCTCCAGGGCCAGCAGCGCGGCGTCCGTGTCTAAATCTCGGATGAAGACTGTGAAGATGACGGTGGTGATTGTACTGACGTACACCATCTGCTGGGCGCCGTTTTTTACAGTGCAGCTGTGGTCTGTATGGGACGCCTGCGCTCCGACTGAAAGTGAGATGTTGTGTGCATGCTTTTTTTCCTATTGCCAGTGTATCATAAACAAAGTGCACACGAATAACGAATGCAAAAGTGCGCAGTTTGCAATGCACGTAAAGAAATGATGTCCCGTACATGCATGGGTTACGCACGGTGTTTAATCTCGATGGCGCTTTTCTGTGGCTTAACCTGTTTGTTTTTGTATTTCAGACGCCACCTTTACTGTCCTGATGTTACTGGCGAGTCTGAACAGCGTCGCCAATCCGTGTATCTACCTGCTTTTCACAGTCAAGTTCCCCAAACTGTTGGCGGTTCTCCTGTGCATGGAGCCTCCTGTGCACGTAAAGGAGGCGACGGAGGAAGCCACCGTGATCAGCTCTCTGTACATGAGCTTCAAAAGCCCTCCTGACATACGGTGAAGAAACAGCTCTGAGAAAGCTCTTCTCAGCTACAGTTAAAGGTTTTAAGAACGTTTCTGTAAAGTTTCCATATTTTGAATGTTCTAGGAACAGTATAAGGACATTATTTTACAACTTCCTTTAAATACCAGGCTAGTCTGGCATGTGAATACTGTGTACCATGTACTAGATCTTAATACTAATACATGAATGTGGTATTTATTCAGGACCATCGTATATGTATCAGTAGCATGATATCTGACACATCACTGTATTGTGGTATTGCTGAGTACTTTAATACAGAAGAAAATCACAAGAGAGCTCATCAAAGATTTGTCTCTAAGTGCCCATACTAAAGCATGTTAAACTAAGGCCCCCTGCTTTCATTTCTCCCCCCAAAAATCCTATTGTTATTCATAAACAGTCATTTATTTGCATACTATAATTTTTTAGTACAAACCAAGCTGTTGTCTCATTTTGTAAATAATGTAAATACACAGAGAGATACGATAGTCGTGTCAGATTTTAATATCGAGACAAATAATAACATGACAGTATTGTTTGGAAAATGTTGTTACTGTATGTGCAGTTCTATGTGTCATGTCAATAAAATGCTTTATTATACAGCTCTGTTTGGTATTTTAAAGCTTTCTAACAAACATAAAGCGTCTGAATACAAATGATGTCTTTTTAGAGCTACAAGAACAGTTAATCATTATCCTGAAGGGAAGCAACTACACACAGTGTGAAAGACCAATTAGCACTCAGATCATGAACAACTTTGCATATCTGTATTGTATTTTTCTGTGGGGATGAGAAATTATATTTTTCAGTATTGTGCCTCATCTGGTGTTTTATACTTATTTTATATCTTGCGCAAAAGACTCAAAAGACTCTTTAAATGACACAAGCTCTTCAATCAACTAAAGAATCAGCTTTATTTAAGACTCACTTCCCATCTAACAATTTAAGGTTGTATGAATGCTTCGCTAACATTTCCTTTAACTAATAAAATGTTAAAAATGTTATTTTAAGAATAGCATTTTTGATATATTTAAGATATATAACATCAAAAAATGTTCTACTCCCTATTAGTGCAAGAATGTTTTAGATAACTTTTAGAGAACCATAGCCAACGTTCTAAGAATGTTCCTTGTTAGCTGGGTTGGGCTGAGGGCAACTGAGATATGCAGTACGTGGTAGAACATCAGTATATGAAAAACAACACGCGCCCCTCGATCTACTGAAGTCGTGCATTTATAATCATTTTCTGGCTTTGGATGCTTTTGCATATAAACCAAAACAGTTCAAAGTCATCATTAATTTCCTGCCTTTTTCATGCTACATTTCCAGTAACATCTACATCAATGGAGCTGAGCATAAAAAGCTTTTTAATAGTCAGTCCTATATGACCTATATGATCAAGGTAAAGAAGTATGCTTTTAAAGTGAAGTGTCACAGTGGGTCAAGAGACTGGGAGATCAAAAATCCTGCATATTTTGCTAATGAATGAAGATTTTAAAAAACGGAAGCACATATTGTAATGCGGAGCTCTTTGATGGCTTAGATGGAAAGCATAATAAACATGGTGAACACAGTAATTCATTTTCACTCAGCATATACACATGACAAATACAGCAGTGAAGCTGTTTGCCTCGGCCGGCTCATGTTTTTGTACACAGAAACACTGTAGTGTGAAAAGGGAATTCTGCCTTCATCCTGCCAATGTGTCTTTCTGTCGTTTATGGAACACAAAACAAAACCAAATAAAGTCCCGTCTGCTCTTTTCTGTGCAATTACAAAGAATAGGACTAAAGCTTTCAGGTTTTAAATAGGATGAAAAAGCATCAAAGAGCATTTAAATTTATTCATGGTGGTACCGCGGTATTCTTTAAAGTAGCTTGGAGTATCATGCAAATACCACGGTAAAGGAATATGGTAAGCGTATGGACAGAACTCATGGTATATGTTAAAATACTGTCGGGTCTGATTTTGTTGGAAATGTCTGTCTGTAAACAGAAGGAAGAACTTCTATAAGAGCTACGATATCTCATGTCTGGGTGCTGTAGATGCTACAGCGTTTGTATCTTGTTCTTACAGCAGTTGTTTAGAATTAAAACTTGTCATCCATGTTAAAAAAAACTCCACAAGTACCCTGCAATTTTAGCTTTAAAAAATATGAAGTAGTTTAAACAAACTGTTGAAAACTCTTTGTACCTTGTATTGAAAATAGTGAATTTCTCCAAGCAACAACTTTTAATGTAGCTTAGTAAATTTCTCTACAGAGCAGTTCGCTTTTTCAAAAGCTTGCCCAGCAGAGGATATGATCTCACAAAGTGACACCACTGCACTGTGCTGTGAGTTTGTTTATCCAGACCATCATTGTACAAGAAACTAGATTTGTGTGTAGGTCCACTGACTGCAGCCTCCAATAACAACATGTATAGAATGTTCTGGAGGTCTAGCTAGTCAAGCTACACAACAGAAAATCGATTTACCTTTTATAAGAAACCAGCATGAGTCAGAATGCATCTGTGATCTGCTTCCAACACATCTCTGCTTCATGGATTGTGTCTGCTTTAGTCCTGTTGTTGGAAGACATGGGGAACGTTTTCCCGTGAGCTGATCAATAATCCCTGTGGTTTCTTTCTAAACTGATGTTTACTAATGGACTGCAGCAGGATCATGAGTGTGATATGTGTCTTCATTGCAAACTGGATTTAAAGAAACATTCTGACCTATAAAATGGATCGTTCCATTCCTTAATACTGATTGGTCCATACCCATGAAATATTTAAAATAAATACAACTATGACCTTGTCATCGAGTTAATATTACTATTAATAATACTGATCATTATAATGATTGTATCTTCTCATTTTAATTGTATGTGCACGTGATGGGACAGTTATTGGTACACATGTCCTCTGAGCATCTGCGTAATAATTATGTTTGTATAACTGCATGTGAGTTTATATACACCAGAATGAGTGTGTATATTCTTGTAATTCTCAGAACAACATCATGTAGAGCCGTGCGTGTTCTGCATGGAGGCGGCGCTATTTATTACATCCAATCAATCTGCCTTCATTTTTGATCAGCATTTTATCTCTCCACTGCCGGCTGTTGCTAATTTACACGTGTTATGGGGTGGCAAGTTTCACAGGTCTGACCTGCTTATTCTACATAATGTGAATAACCTGCTGTGTTCTGTAGAATGAATGAGGCTAAGTAAATAAAAACAGAAAATAATTAGAAAAGAGAAAAGTTTTCCCTGCCCCTAATGTGCCTGTGATACTGAAAAGTCTCCATTACCCTGTTTCATAAAATCACAGCTAGTTTAAGGGAGTACAAGAAAAATATTACAAAGTAAACCCACCCAACAACACTACATTGACATTTGCAGATTTGGCACACACTTTTATCACAATATTCAAGCTATATATTTAATGTAACTGACTTGGACAGCTATTTTCTTCACCAGCAGAGCTACAGAAAAGCCGATTATCATGAAATCTCAGGAGGACACAAATGTATTAAATGTTAAGATAACTTGTCATGACTCTTTGAGATTACATAACAGTAATCACAGCTGTCTCAGAACCTGTGGATGTGTGCTGTGAGACAGATCAGCCGCAGCTTTAATCAGCTGTAATAATGCACTAATGAGTTTTATCTTTTTTGTCTTTCATTCTTATCTTTTCTCCTGTTTCTGTTTTTTTCTATTTGCTTTCCTGTTTTTATTTCTGTTCTGTACTTTTATTTCTTTTTCTTTTATCCTGCCTCTCTTTTCGCTTTTGTTCTTTTATTTTCTTGTTTGTTTCTGGAGTGTAAAAAAACAATAACTATCGAGAAAACTCAAAATAAACTGGCAGTGTGATACAAGAATCGATGATTGTGTTGTAATTATTGACCATAGCAACCTGCCTCACATGTCTGAAACACTTAGCTTTGCAGTGTAAAAGAATGCATGCATGCACAGGTGCCCATGTGTGCTTTTAGCTGTGACATCACATGCACAAATCAAAAATGCATGACGTGACTGTTCACAGATAAATGACCAGTGGTCACACTTGAGGTGATGGGTAAACTGTCGGCTGAACTAAATCAATGTACATAATGTAGCATGAAACTGATTTCAAATAAGCACAATTACTGTTTGGGATTTTTTTAAAGGTCAAACAGTCGTAATAACTGTAAAAGAAACAGAGTACATTTTTTATTGTAAAGCAGCCCCATCGTTACCACATCAGGAAGACGAGAGAGAAACTACACATGAACTGGAAATGAGTTTCAGGATGTAAAGATCGAATCTTTTCATAATAGACTTTGATGCGGACACCATTAACTCTGGCATTTGGAGTCTTTCAGAGGAGAAAATGGATCAGTGAATGTGTTTCAATAATGCACAGCTTTGAAATTTCCATGAAAGCTTTGAGCATTTTTGAACATGCTTATGGACATAATCCAATGTGCTCATGGTAAATTGATTTGCAAGGGGACAACAAATGAGACCTGATGATTTTCAAACAATGTGTGCAGTTTGTTGTTTAATTTTTGTCGTTTATCATTTACTCTATGAAGGTAAAGGATCATTCCAGACCACACACAATAGTGTGTGTGCAATGCATGTGTATGTTTTTGCTCTGCTTGTTTTGATCTTTGCAATTTGATTATCATTAGGCTATAACCTATATGACAGTAACGATCTGTAACTTTTTTAATATATGAATCTTTTTCCTGTTCTATGAATAAAAGGGAGATGTGTTTTCTTCTTGTGTAAAAATAGTGTAGCTTCTTTTCAATGCTCTATTGAGGCTGAAAAAGAGAGAGACACACAAAACTCATTGCATTTTCTATAAACAGCATATACAGTCTTAAGCCAACAGGTTCTCTATTCAACCCTGGTATTTTTGCCTTGATCCTGAGATTGTGTGAGGTGCGTGAGAAAGAAGCTGATCTAGTCATTTTGTTCTTAATACTGTGAACTCTCTGGTGACGGCTTATCTTCTGTCCCCTATAGGATGCGTATGTACAGAGACCCCCAGACACAAAGCCTCTTAAATTCGGATTTGTATCCGTGCCATCCCCAGACCCTCAACGCTCAACCCAATGGACACCTACAACAGAGATACAAAGAGTGAACATATTTTTTAGGACACACTACGTTGTCTGTTTAGAACACATTTAGGTGTATTCACAGTTTAACAGCATGCGATCTGCTCTGAAAGGTTCACACTCACAACATAAGTGATGTGTGCCCCCCCTGCTAACTTACCCAGCTAACAATTTTAGATTGTAAGACTGTTTCTCAAACGTTAAAACTTAAAAAAAAGCTCACTAATGTCACAGCAAGAACATTTGTTGTAAATATGAGAGTGCTTTCAGAGAACATTATGTTAGCTGGATAGATTGTTTGTGAAACACGTCTTTTGCAGGACTTAATGAATGATTGAACACACTGGTCATGCATGCATGTGCACTTCACCACATGACCACAATTCTCTTATTAGTATATCTGAAAAGGTTTGAGTCATCTCACGCTTCATGGGTGTCCAATACCTTCATCTTCCACGTGAGCTTGTTTCATTATCAAGTGCTCCTGACGGCCTCTGAGAGCGAAGTGAGAAGTAAGGATTTGTTTCTCTGCGTTTTCTTTCTTTACACAGGGTTTTATTATCGGATGGATGAAAGAAAACGTGACTCATTTATTTACTTGCTTTCATGTTGTTCCAAACCTGTAAAACTTTTGGTCTTTGGTGTAGCACAAAATACAGGCTGTTAGAGAGTGATAGTCTTAGTCACCCTTCACTCCTTCATTTTTCTCCAGGTGAAAAAGACCATCAGACCCTAATTTTGCTTGTTGTTTTCCAGAAAACAAACGGGAAGTTTAAAGCTGCAATCTGTAACGGTCGTCTCTCTGCCGCCATTTCTGTTTGATGCAAAATTGCAGCGTACTTTTTGTTGAAGTCAAATGAAGCCAAATTGGAATTTCCCAGGAAATCAGACCCGACAGCTCAAATTATAAATCATTATTATAAATTTACCCTTGTGAATCATGGTAAGAAGACCATTTTAAACAATGATCTGTTATGTGCTTGCTCAATGAAGATAGATTTGTAATTTTTTGAATGAACTATTCCTGAATACATTACCATTTTTGGATGTGTTTCTAAGAGTCACACCAACTCATACATCCATCATGAAATATGAGCACAGCTGCAGTATCACAAAATGCCTGCTTGGGTCACATATGTCTTGCAACATTTTTAAATTCACTTTTTGATCATTTTCAATATGTGCACAGTGTCTAGTTTATTATCACAATGAAGGATTGTTCAAGTTAAGTATTTTTACACTGACAATCAAGAATAACTCACTGCTTGTTTTTGTGTCTGTGGGATTCAGCAGGTGCACAATTGTCGACTGAGAGCACAAAATAATCCTTTGTTATTGCAGCGAGTGGCTTCACTAAAGATACTCTTGTAAAGTAAGTGTGATTGCAGAGCGACAGTAGCCAGTATTCTTGATTGCTCACTCTCAGATTCTAGATTTGTCTGTCTGAGTTTCCTGCTTTTTTCTGTCTTTATTTCAATCCAGGAAAAGGTTATTACACTTTTTGACAACAGCAGTTGTTCGGCTGTAATACCGTACTCCCCACCTGTGCATTTTATGGGTTATTTTTGTTGACCTAGTTTAAAGTTATAAAAGATTTTTATAATGAACGTAGGCAATCAAAACAAAACAGTTTCTGATTTTCTGAATCAGGTCAACACACCAACAGTGCCACAACCTGATATACTGTTATAAGTCACAGAAGACCAGCTCTGTATGAAACCCAAACTGGAAACTGGAGACAACTTCTGGGCAAAAGGACCTTGTGGTGCAGCTTCACCCCCAAGCTCAGTGTGCACCATAGTGGCATTTCTGGGGTGAGTGGGTCACCTAGTGCACCTCCACCAGCCCGAGTGGGCCCCATGGTGCAGCTCAATGGGCTCTGTTGTGCTGTCAGTTTCAGAAAACCTGTTTCACAAATTTGACCGGACTATTATTGCTAAAAACGAGGGCACCTGAAAAAGGTCTCAAGCAGCACATTTTTATCACTGCACAGACATAAACTGTTACTTCATGCAGAACAAAAAATAATTTATAATAACGTCTTGAGGTATGAGGTAGCATTTTGTATGAATGCAGAAGGTTACAGAAATAATGTAATCTGGTCTTGTTTATGTGAGCAATACCGGTGATTGTGTTCAAACACTGTAAATGTGTGTGGACACAGAAACGTCACAATCAAAGCCTAACAATCCTTCCTTTTCCTGAATTATAAGTGTCTAAACATTTTGTCTTTTTGATTAAATAATCTGCTCATATAATGACGTTGTTTGTCATCTGTTTGGGGTGTGTGCACATACATTTGTATTGATGTGCATAACTGTTCATAAATCATAATTATATGATTTTGTATTATATTGTTGTTTTTCTTTCTCAGCCTAATATTTTGGAAGTTTAGCAGAATCAATTTGAGCATTTTAAAGGGAGAATCAGTTTTATTTATAATGCTCTTCTCCAAGTTATACGGACTACAAAAATGGCGCAAGATCAATAGCTATTGGTTCTCGCTTGTCACGTGACTCGACACGTCACGGACGTCAAAGGCTCCATATTCGATGTTAAAGCTTCAAGTTTCGTGATTCTTCTGCGACGGTGATTGTTTTTCTTTAACCTTCACGACGATGAAAGTAATATGGACAATTTTATATTTAAATGTCAATGGATGAATGTGGAAAAGAGCGGACAGGAGGTTCTTTAAAAATCACATTTGCCCTCCGTGATGAAAGTTTTGAGGTGAGTGAACAATGGCAGGATGCGTAATGTTTCTATTATTATCCTTTAATGTATGAAAACGCCATTATTTGACCAAGATTAAACACACTAAACAGAAATATGAAAATATGAAACGTCTCAGAAATATGAACATTTATTCTAAAGGAAGCAAAAAGATAATGATAAGGAGAATAAAGATTACTCAAGTGCGACATCTTGTGGTAAATCTGCAGTACCGCCTTTTACCGAAATTGTTTATAATCTTGATTTATTGATTATTTATATTTAGTATTTCTCTATATAAAACCTGTTAGGGGACAGAGATGGATTTACTTTCTTCAGAATGTTTCATTACATGGGAAACCTCTTTGAAGCAATGCAACATTATAAACATAAATATAGTAAATAAATATATCAATTAATTGATATAGTTATTTATTTATATTGATATATATGAAAACGATATTGATATATATCAAAACGTCGTTCTTTAGTGGTTAGTGAAACCTTTCAAAAGCGTTACCAAAATGTTTGAATAACGTTTTTATAACCAGAAATTGGGCGCATACGACCACAGCAAAATTACTCCTCGCTGTTGATCTCTAGGGGGCAGTAAAGAGCCACGATAAACGAGGAGAAAGAGAGATAGAGAGGGCAGGAGGGTGGTCATTTAAATGTGATTTAATACTCAAGAGAAGATCTTCTACCTACAGCAGACTGAAAAAGTGCAGAAGGAAATTGTGTGTTCAAAATCTGACCTTGCAGCAAAACATCTGCTTACGTTCTCTGACATTAGGGAGAGGCTGGTGTGCTAACCTGGTCCAGTGGAGAACTTACAGTGTTCCCTTAAAAGTGAGGATGAAGTCCTCCAAACCAAATGAAGTGCCTGAATGGACTGTAAGCAAACAGTGAAGCTCTCTGACGGCAGTGAGGTCACACGGGTGGAGGAAAGGTGTTAGGTGGTGTTAACTGATCCCTGATCACTTGTTGTGTTTGGCACTCACATGCCAGAAATCAGTCCAATGCAGCTGTAGTTCCAAGGACACAGATGAGTCGCAAAGACACTGCAGGCATGACTCTGCGCTTCTGCTTTTCTGTGCTCTCGCATTCGTCTTTATAATCTTGAACATCAGCGCTAATAAAGAGGCAGCCATGGTGTTAATTACCCTCCCAGCAAGATACAGAACAGCATGCCATTATCCTGAATGGGAGACGGAGTTAGTATGGAAAATTTGCTGCCTATATTAAGAATATTGCCTAAGCGTGTGCTCATTAGTTCAGGTTGTCCAAGTATGGAAATATTCAAGATAGGCAATTTGTTACATGGGGATTAAATTAAACAGCGTCTTAAAATAAACAAAGTTTTGCAGGGTTTATATATGATTAAAGCTGCAATCTGTAATTTCTGCCTCGCTATCGCCATCTCGGTTTGAAACATGAAGTTGCAGGTTACTTTACATTTGTTGAAGTCAAATGAAGCCAAACTCACTTTTCCTGTGAAATCAGACCCGACAGCTCAAATGATAAATTATTATTATGGATTTACTGTTGTGAATCAGGGGTAAGGTACGGAGACTGTTATGTAATTGCTTAATAACTGATGTTTGTTTATTTTGAACGTAAACTTGAAATTTTATGATTAGAAATACTGAATTTTGGTCTTGTAAAATATGGAAATAAACTGACCAGTTTGAGGTTAAAGGATTAACCTTAAGGCCTGTTCTGTGTTATTAATCTGTGCAGGTTATTACGGATAATTATGTTTAAATAATAATAAATAATAAAAAAGTAAATAATAACTTACCTCTGAGATGTCACTCAGAACACATGAGCTGTTGGATGATATTAACCATTGCCAAGCTAATGCAAAGAATTACTTAAGCAAACTCGCAACACAATATTAACCAAACATTTTTTTGTGTCAATATATTATTTTTCATTTGCTGCTTGTTTTTAATACTCATTTTATCATTTAATAAGACTAGAAAGGGCAGAAATGACTGCTTCTCCAAAGGCAGTTTGTTTACATTTCTGTCCCGGTCAAATTGAAAGAAACATTTTTTTTTGCGAGGGCTGATTTACAGGGCACTGATTCAAAGGGCAAGAGAAGAAGCTACTGTTTCACTCCTGTGGAAAAGGAAATGGGCTTAAACTTGGCAGCAGGCCCCGCGTTTAAGACACAGATTCTCTGTTTGCTTTGGATTCAGCTTATTCAGTCAGAGAGCTGACCTTCACTAAAGACAATGATGTAATTATCTCATAGAAACAATATTTTGAATCGTTGAATATTGTGAATCAAACGTTCATCCATTTTGAATTTGTAAAATGAGCTCGATTTTGATCTGACCTGATTCTTGTTAGAACGACATTAATGTTGCTTGTATTAAGGCTCCAGTGGTAAACTGGACATGCTCAAATGATTTAAAGGCTTTATTCCACACAGCTCACAATAAGTTGCATTTGGCAACACTCGGTAATGCCTGATTGGCCAAGATTCAGCTTTGCAATACATCTGGACCAATGAAAGAGCAGTACTCAGAGACAGCAGGTGCAGCCTGCACCTGTGTAGCAACAAAACCGCGTTACCCAGCAACGAGAAAGCCACTCAACTGCCTGTCAGCCCCGCAGAAGGGTTAAAATAACACAGGAAATGCTGCTTCACATTTTCACCGCCATCCAGTTGTGTTTTGTAGGACACAGCATTTTAGAAGCAAGCCAACAGTTTTACAATACGTCATATAAACTCAGTGGATTAGACATGATGTTCTGTCGGACAAAGTGAAATAAGAGTGGCCAGTAATATTGAGCATCTCATGACTCTTGTGATGGTAACAAGCAGAAAAAAACCTTCATTAAAATCCATAAGTCTGTGCCCTCCTGAAGATGTTCCAGGCAAACCTTTGATGTCTTCTGGCTTTTATGGTGAGATGCCTACAGCTCTGAGTGTCCTCACAGATATTTTTAGAGGTTTATTCCTACCAGATGTCGTCTTTGCTAGAGAAGACTACCTTTGAAGAGGGAATTAAAGTAAAAGCACAAGCGAGTAACAAATCAGTCTTTATTCCCCTGTATGAAGCTTGTGTACCACTGCACCGGTTTTATAAGATAAATCAGAAGATCATGATAAGAGTCTGCTCAAAACAGGGAGAAAGGGAGAGACAGACGGAGAGACAGACAGACAGAGAGAGAGAGAGCGAGTGAGTAGAAGAAAGCAGACAGTCTCAGATGGGCTGGTTTGTCACAGATAAGCGTGAAGCTCTCTGTAGCCTCTCCCAAAGCCACACAGCGGAGTGGAGAGAGGCAGGATAACAGCAGTATCACTGCAGTGTGCTGTAACCACTGAATACTGATGAGGGACCTGCTGTGTGTTCTACCTGTGCATTTCACGTGTGTATATCTGACTGACTGTATGAGGCGTGCTGCTCTGTCAGTTTTGTTAAGTGTTTCTGGGACAAAAACTCACATTCCAGGCTTTTTGAAAACCCAGAACTGTGTACGGCAGATTAGTGCCACTAATATAAAATAAAATATAAAGGCGTTGTATTAACATTATTGCTTGGTCATTGGAACGTTATTCAAACGTTTTTTAATTTTGTAATGTTTTTAAAGCGTTCCACAAACTACTTCAGACAAATATATTTGACATATGATATATAATGTTAAAAAACATTCTACTAAAGTTACTTTTTGATAACTTTGAGAGGAGTTTTAGACAATGATAGCCAGCGTTCTGGGAACGTTCCATGTTAACTGGGACGTTTAAAATAACTCACAAAAAACATGAAGTCTGCTCTTTATTGTAGCTAATTTTGGCCATTGTATCCAGCGGTACCTTGTTAACATGGCTTTGCTTTGAGCAGACTGTAAATGTTTGCTCTTTCCGGTAGTTTAAAAAGCCCTTGCCATATTTGAGTATAGCAGGAAAATTGATTTAATGTTGAATCAATGTTAAATTGGTTATTTTCAACATTGATGCAAAATTACTATGCATTATATGGTCAGTGAATGGATAGTGGAAGGGAGACTGTCAAAAACATTTTTGTTATATCTGCATTACTGCATTCTGTCTGTCTGTGCTCCAGACAGACTATTTCACAGTACAGCTGATCTTCAGTAGTGTACATCAGCATACTCACATACTAGTGTCTTCTGATTGTGTGGGAATCACTGAGCTGGTCATTCTTGCACATATAAATACGAGCTGGTCAGAACTGGAGCTGCAGAAGCGCTTGTGAGCTCACACCTGCTGGAGTTTGTGTGGATGTGTGTTCGGCTGTCGGTGTGTGAGCGACAGTGACCTCTGGCTGACCTTTTCTGAATGTCATGCTTTATGTTTTCTCCGGATGGTGGAGCGATTCTGCTTCTTCGCTCGTCTCCTCTTTTGGCACAGCTGTCAATCACTGTCAGAGCAGTTTACCCAGAATGCCATGGGGCTCGTGATGGATCTCATCTGTCTGGAACACCCGGGCATATTAAATACATATTGCAATTGGTTCTTGACATACCAAGCAAAGGCTAGCAGCTAAATTGCTAACGTAACAGTTATCAGTCAGTTATCAACAGTTATCAACGGATACTGTAAAATAACTAAGCATTGTTACAGATCATTTACAGAAAAACAGTTGTAACAATACATGGATCAGCCTCCGTAATGAATTATGTGAGATGTTTCTTGACACATGTTGTAGAAATGTCTGGTCTGGGTAATGATGCACTCAACTGCAGTTAAAAAATCATTCCCTATGCTTGTACCAATGTTTTTCTCTTAGGACTTTTCTCTTTGCGTGTTTGGAAAAAGATAAGTTACATAAGCTCAATAGGACCTGTACTTAAAAATGTGTGCTGAAAGTAAAAACTCAAATGAAAAATTTCTCTTGATCTCTTGAGATTCAATAAATGATGTGCTGCGAGAACATTCTGTAGTTTTCAGGACTCAAAACCAAAGAGCAAGTGAATCAACACATGACCATCTGCATCACTCGTTGGGTGATTAGAAAACTGGGCCACTCATTTTGAATTAATAGGGAGAGTTTATTCCTTAACCTCAGACCAACAATAATAACAATACATATGTGGGAAAGTTTGCTGTTTCTTACTGTATGTAGCAGCTGTCCAGCTAACAGCACATTCTCAGAGCATTGGTTTATGTTCTCAAAAGTTTGTTCATTCTTATCAAAAACATTCTTGCTGTAATGTTAGTGGAATATTTTGTTAATGTTATATATCATGTTTATCAAAAATGTTATTCTTAAGCTGTTTGTTACAGAAAAGTTACAGAATTTTCTTATAAACAAGCAATACAATACAACATTTAAAAAAAATTTGTGAACATTTGAACAGAGCAGCTAAAGAACCACCAAGTTCAGGGTTCATATAACTTATATTAGAGGCTCATATATAAGATGACAGTTTTAAAATGTAAAAACGCCATTGCCCTTTTCTGCAAGATGGTGTGTCTCTCGTTCCTCTTACATTTATATAACTGCGACATATTTTCCTCTCTGCAGACTGATTTCACATGCCTATTACAGTAAAACTATTCTCTTGGGCTTTTTTTGCATTTGCTGCCTTGAGGTCATTAAGCCCTGATTAAGTCTAATCAGTCAAATCAACAAATGAGGCTTCATTAGGATCAGTGGGCAGTGGAGAGCTCAGAGAATACAGGTGTCAGTGGACAGAACACAGGTCTTAATGAGGGCAGAACCAACCCAGGAGGAGTGGATGTGGTACGTTTCATTATATAAACTGTGGTATGAACACTTGCGCATTGGAGGCTTATGTAGTATATAATGAATTGTTTAAATAAAATCTCTGTTTTGGTCAGCCAGGACCACGCACAAACACACACGCAGAACAATATTCACAGGATTGTTTGTTTGGGTGTTGATTTCAGTTTTCAGCAGCGTTTCTCAGAAATCACTTACTGCACCTTTAACTTAATTTGTGAGACACAGGATGCTGTGAATAGTCAAACACTAGATAGATAAGCTTGACCAGAAAAGAGACCCTAATCACAAAGTGATGTAAATGTGGTCACATATTATCTGTATTTGTTTCATCTCTGTGCCATTTTGTTATTATAATGCCTGGAGAAACTCGATGAAATCTAATGTTAGAGAGCCGTTCTCTTCCCTGCTGTCACAGTAAACTTACTTTCTGCTGTAAGGTGGGACAGACTCTTCCCAGAATCTTAAAGTCTGGATTTGACTTGCAGATTCCCACATTTTCTCCTGACTGCCATTTTACAGTAAAGTCATTAATATTAATGAACTTAATTTGCATTCTCTCAAATACATTTTTCATTTTGGTGTCGTGGTTGATTATTGATGAAGCGAAAATTGCAACGATACCTGTGCACACCTGTTCAGGTGATGACCTTGTCGTAAAATTCGATTAGCGACATCACGTGATGTTTTGCACGGATCACCTTATTCTCTCGCTGTCGTAAGCGTGATGACCTAAGCGCTGGTGCGCTCCAAACCGTTCTGGAGGTTCTGAAGGCTCCAAACCGTTCCATCTGTTGGGCTGCATGTGATGTATTTGATGGGTTTCTTCAGTTGTGTTTTTGCTTAAAGAAGCAAGAGACAGATGGTGAGACGTGAAGTTTGCATAATAACAGTTGAGGTTCTGTTCACAGTTTGCGTGTCAATCTGAATAACTCTGTGTTACCTTGCTGGATACGATTACATGCCGTCTGTACTGGTAGGCAGTTTGCTCTCTGTTATAAACACATTTGTTTGTCTGGCCTGCCTCACTTGTTATCCTTCCAAAAGAGATAATTACCTGTTATTTAGCAGCATGCTTTTAAATGCACCATTAAAGACATGCATACTCAGTACCTACTTTTTATCTTAGACTGTAGGCCTGAAGATACTGTCTTATTATGTGTATACTTCAACAGCAGAATTTTGGGATGCAGGTTCAGTTTTGACCTACTTTGAATGTGTTTTATTATGCATTATGCGTCGTCTTATATGGCAGTAAACATCTGCAGTAAGTCCACACGTCATGGAGTTTTGTAATTTTGTAAATACAACCTGCAGTCAAAATAAAAACTGGTTGCTTTCACCCTTTTATGCACTTTTTATGCATTTAATATGCATGATAAATAGTTTTATATGGCAGTAAACATCTTCAAAAGTCCACACAGTACAAAGTGTATTTTTGTCGTAAATATAAGCATTGTTGACTTACAAAAAATTATTTTTTTGCAATCTTTTTGACAGATTATTGAAGGATTTCATGGTCAGCTGCTTTCTCAACACTTTTGCCCTGACTGTCTGATTTCCTCCGAATTACACATCCTTTGCGATCAGAGTTCATATTTAACATCCTGCCTCTGTTTGGCCTGTCGCTTTTCCACTCATTCAATTATGTAATGCTATTACATTTCATTGGAGAGCCAATGGAATCGGAAGATCAACATTCAATTTCCTCCCCTGTGGCATTCGTGGAGATCTATGGCTGGGGTAATTGAATTTCTCTGCCCATGTTTGTGACTTTTGTTCTTTGACCAAACGGGTGCTGTAGCAGGACCTCAGGTGCACCACAGAGCTGTTTGAGCACAGATCCAAGATGGCTGTCAGGAAGGATATCTGTAGATATCCATCTAAGAATAACAATTTTGATATTCATGATATATAACATTAAAAAAAGTTCTGGTAATGTTAATGAAAGAACATCTTTTGATAACTTTAAGAGAACTTTTTAGAGAAGGTTCTTATAATATTGAACCATCAAAAGCTGGGTCCAATCTGTTCAAACACCATTTAATGGAGGGTTAAAATTAAGAACAGTGTTTGTGTTTGTTTCATTGGATTTGAATGATTACGCTTGACAGTTCTGTGAAAAGTAAGTTGTAACAAAAGTATCGAGTACTTGAAAAATACACAAATGTGCTAAAGAGCAGAAAAAACATTTGTTTATTAGGAATTGGTCTGCTCATCTGTTGAGATCTCTCAGTCTGTCTGTGAATGTAATGAATCTAGTGTATCAACACTTTGAATCTTTCTAATGTTCTCAGTATGAGTGTAAATCTTTCATCTGAGCAGCTTTAACTGGAATCACAATAATGCACATCAGCTGTCAATCAGAACCCAAAGCTTCTGCGTTTTCATTATGGAGAGGTAATTCAAAGTGATGGAGAACTGCATTAATGCAATAGTCAGAGGAAAATGATTCAGTATGAAGGAAATGCTTCTCCTACAACACACTGCACATTTGACTAATTGATAAAGTGTGTGTGTGATATGAATCTATGTATAATGCTTGTACTGTTACAGCCTGTCTGTCCTTCTGCTGAAGTACTGATGGATGCTGCTGACTGCAGCCTGCGCACACATTTGACATTGCAATGTTATAGGTCAAACGATCAATAGCTGTTCCTGCCGAGCTTGTGCATTGCATGCGATCTGAATGTTGCGCCGCAGCTAACAGGGAACATTCTCGGAATATTGGCTAACATCCTCTAAACGTTCTTTCAACGTTATCAAAAAGTTCATGCAGTTCTGATGATGTGTGCCGTTGTTATGTGTTATTGGCTAATGTTCTAAAAACGCTAGAAAAAATATACTATTCTTAAATTGTTAATGGAACGTTTTAAAAATGTTTAACCAAGCAATAATAATACAATGTTAATAATATACAATGTCTAAAAAAATTTTTACATTTTTGTTACTTAATGGAAATGCTAGGGAAACGTTCTTAAAACCTAACGTTAGCTGGGTCTGATGTTTCGATTGCCTTTATCTTTTATTAAATGATCTAAAGATAAATATGGCAGCAGTATCAGCCATGGCAGATCGTATTTCTTGGCGAGGACCATCAACTGACAACAAGCCAAATTGATAGAAATGAGACGATACAGAGAGCAGCAGAATATAAGGAGTCATACAACATTAGATTTTACAGTAAGATATTCATCTTCTGGGTTTAAACAGGCTCAGATTGCCGCAGGAATGCCAGCTAGCTGTTGTCCCTTCTCTCAGAGGGCTTGTTTGTTCCAACAGCTTGCGATTATATTCCCAGAACGTGTCTAAAAATCTCTGGGTTGTTTAGTCTGTGCTTGATTGTAATATGCTGCTCTTCAGATGGTGCTGAATCAGGATATTAATGCTGTTGTGTACTGGTTGTTGTGTTAGGGTTTCTGTTATATAATAATAACATTGATTTTTCTGCTGATAACACAAGCCCTGTGGGATTTACTCACATACTTGTTTGGCGTTATCACTGATACAGCAATAATAAATTGTGTGTGCATTACTACATTTGTGAGGACAATTTGTCAAAATTTTGCCATTTTTACACATTTGAAAATGTCTTGAAATACCCATAAATTAAATTCTCATAAATTTATCAAAATATATCTTGCTTTAAATCTAATAATATCAGCAGATGTCTGTGAGATGTACGTCCGTATGCATAACATAAGCATATACATTTCACCTGTCTGTTGTATGTCAACTCAGTCTGGTAGATGGTTTCTATGGTAACGTTCATATGCATTCATATCATTATGCATTTGAGAGACGCTTTTATCCAAAGTGATTTACAGTACATTCAGGTATAGATTTTTGACATATAGTATGAGTATGGATGTGTATAGTGTAGCTCACGTCATTTTGTCTTTAAACAATTTGACATGAAGAGTTTGAATCTCAGACTATTTAATTGAGTTCAGTGTCGGAGGAGATCTCAGCACAGTTTGGGGAGTTTGAGAAACAGGAGACCTGAACCAAAATCTCATTGATGTGTAGAAGAAACTATTTCATTGTTTTTTGTGATTGCGTTTTCCCGTAGGTACGGTGTGTGTTTCACAGTGGAAATGTTTAACTTATCCTCCAGATTTACATTGATGGTGGAGCTCAGCTTACTTTAAAAGACCCATTTTTAGTTTTGTCAAACTCACGTCTAACTTCTGCAGCAGTGGGACAGTGATCAGTATGAGAACTCAAATCTGATGTCCCTGCTGATTTGCTGTCTCTTACAAAAGTGGAGAGGAAAGGTTTCTGTCATTGCAGATTCTCAAGACTGGCAAGCGTTCTCTTCATTCTTACCACAAACGCGTCCGACACAATCTCAGTGTGTGTCTCTGTTACAGACTTGATCTTTCACTTCAAAGGGTCATATAATTTTACCAGTTATCTTCTTTATGACTTCCTTTGATTGTGCATGCTTTCATAGTTTTGGCTTAAATATAATATTAGTTTTTTCCAATCAGATTTATTTACAAATCAAGTTTAGTTCATTCTGAATGAACGATGGAGCATTCATGATTATTTTAGCAGAATTCAAACGCCAGTTCTGTTTTGGCTTGTTTGATAGTACCAAAATCAAGTAGTTTTCTTTCTGCTGTTTAAATTCTGTAGATTCTTCCTGGTACCGGGTTTGGATCTCACACATACGTTGCACAAACCACTGTGTTTTTGAGCAGAAACACAACACCCCCCAGTGGTCTCACCACAAAACCATGTTTTCCATGTCTTTCCATGTCCCATAGTGTTTAGATCTACAGGAGTGCCCTGGCTTCCTGAGTCAATAATACATAGAATCTGGGCTGAATAATTGATCATCCACTTTATGTAATTGTTACTCAGCGTTTAATTATTCATAGTCGGGAAGCTGGATTGTCAGGAGCTTAGGATAAAGACTCAGAACAGCAGAGTTTGAAGATGAAACTGGAGCAGGATGGGACTGAATTGATGTGTATGTCTGTCAGTGTTTAGTGATACGCTGATCTTTTCATGACTGCTATATTTCTCTGCGGAGGCTTTCTCTGTTCTGCTGTCCCAGCTGACAGTTTTAGGTTGTAAGAATATTTCCCTAATGATTCAAAAAAGTAACAAAAATGTTAAAAATGTTATTTTGAATGTTCAGGGAATGTTCACAACATCAATTTTTTTTTTTACATTGCATTAACGGCATTGCCTGGTTATAAGAACGTTATTGAAACATTTTTTTTAATTCTGTAATGTCTAAAACATTCCACTAACAACCTAATGATAATGATAATGTATTTGATATATGATATATTAAAACATTAAAAAAGAAAGCTACTAATATTACTGTAAGAATTTATTTGATAACTTTGAGAGAACTTTTGGAGAACGTTTGCCAATGTTTTGAGAATCTTTCATGGTTAATGGCAGGGGTGTTGGAAGAACATCATCATCAATAAATGAAAATCATCTGTAAATGACAGAATATTTCTTTTGACAGGAAGTTGTTGTTTTGACTTTAATTGGTTCGTATCGCCAGACCTGTTGTGCTCTCGTATTATGACCTATTTTATTATTTCATCTGTGCTGCAACCGCAGCTTAGAGGCCACGACACATATACAGATTTTGTGGGTTACAGCTGTAGCAGAAATCATGGACATAACCAGCCTAAACCAGATTAGCGCTTGCATACAGGAGTACAAGTAGTTTCAGAGTCATGAATATTGTGGTAATGGCATGGTTCATAAATACTGATACTGAGTGATTCCAAATAGTTTTAGTAGTTTAAAGTAGTTGAAGATCTCTTGAAGGGGAACTCCTAACTGAACTCTCACTGGATGACATTTCTAGGATAATGGGTCAAGGAATGACTCGAGTCACGTTGCACCCTGAATTATTCATGAATGATTTCTGTTGCTGCTCACAATCTCTGGATCTCTGGTGCCAGATGTGGTGAACTGAGGGAACATCTAATTAAAGAGCATCAAACCGTCTTTGTGAATTGATTTTATTTGCCGTCACGTGCAACGCAAGTGAAATTCTAGATCATTATTTTAAAAAACATTTTGAAACACAAAATTGAAACACTAATAACTGTTCTGTGCTGTTATGTTGGGTTTGCATGTTTTATGGGGACATTCCATGGTTTGTTAGTGTACAAAATGTATATTCTATCCCCGTACACTAACTCTACTTCTAAATCTAACCCAGAAAACTTTCTGCTATTAGGTATTCAAAAAAAGTCATTCCGCATGATTTATGAACTTGTTTCTTTATGGGGACCTAACAAATGTCCCTACATGGTCGAAATTCACTGGCATTAGTTTACTCGAGGGGACATTTGGTCCCCATAACGTAGTGCATACCAGGAAAACACACACACAGTGCCACCACCTGCGTTTCATCTGTCCAGAATTCTGCTTGGGCTCCAAAACGTCTCGTTTGCGTGTCATATCCTGTCTGAGCCTCTGTTCGTCTCTGCAGGGACTCCAGACACAAACATATGCTGTTTATTTATTGGCTAGAAGACGGGGATAAAAGTCGGAGAGTTAGATAAATAAATAAACAGAACTTTCTTTTTTGAATATTTTCATATTCAACGCAAGAAATTCCTTGTCTATGAATCTAAATGCGGTTGGTTTCCAAGGAACCGTCTTCTGTGCTCCATGGCAACAAGTTCTGAAGTCTTAACCCAGTAAAGCTTCTTATGCATGTACAGCATACAGGAACTGTACTGCCTACAATGTGTGTATGTGTGTGTATCAAAGTAGCACCCATTGTATGTGGTTCTGTGTATGAGTGCTGCATGTGCACAAGCAGTGTCAGATTGGCCTCTTGGATGAGTGCATTTCTTTCATCTCAGATTCCTCTTCATCTGAGCTCTGTTTAAACAGGGATTATCAATTGACTTTCTCACAGGATTCAGAAGGTCACTGCCATGCAGATGCTGTTATCAGGCGATGAAGACTAATCTGTCTTAATCTGTTTTACGCAGGTGTCTCATTGTTTCTTGTTTATTTGGAGACCAGGTGTCAGTAAGAAAGTTTATTTTGGCCAGCTGTAATCAAGTTACCGCAGGTTTTGTAGGTTTACAAAAAGTGGTTTTATTTCAGACATGTTCTCTAAAAGTTATCAAAAAGTTCTTGCAGTTACGTTAGTATAATGTTTTTTATACGTTATATACCATATATTAAAAAAAAAAGTCAGTGGAACATTTTAAAAAGTTACAGAATTTTTAAAAGTTTGAATAACGTTCTTATAACCAAGCAGTAACGTTACTAGAAACAAAAAATTGGATGTTTTGAATGTTCCTAAAACTTTCAAAATAATGTTTTTAACATTTTGTTACTTAATGGAAACATTATGGAAATGTTCTTACAACTTAAAATTGCTAGCTGGGATGACTGTTAACATATGATAAGTAATTAAACAATAAATCTATATTTTTTCTATATAATCTACTTATTCTACTGCACTGTTAATGTTATTTAAATGTCAGGAGAATATCTTAGACTTCTTTAACTTCTTGATTTCATGGATATTAAATCAGAGAGAAAAACAAAGTATTTTCCTGTTTTATCATCCATGTCTTGTTTGTGTGGTAATGACTACAGCGTATGTTTTCACAGTTGTGGTTGTTTTGTGTTGTAAAGTTCTATCTGTATATTCTCTCACTGTGGGAGGTCATATCAGTGATTTACATCTTCTGCTCATTAAGACACAAAAACATGTTCATCATTACCATACTACTGATGAATGGCAGTGTTTCATGTTCTATCCCTGAACTGAAGTTGTTTACCCGTTCAAAGCATCACTGGTGGCACATAAACTGCATTTATAATTTCAAAGTTCTGACATCATCCAGGACAGTAATGCGCTCATCTAAACTGGCGTGTTTTAGATGCGACTTACCTTTATTCTGCAGGCTTTGCAGAAGGTGGTGCTAATTGCAAAACACTGGGGAGTGGTTTTATCGCCATGGTGACTCGTGTAAAACCGTTTCTGCTGTTTTTAGGTCATCTCCATGAATTTTGGCACGAGCCTCAGGCAATCTGCCATAATTTCCATAACAAGCTCAATTTTGTGAGTTATGGTGTCATTACCCATGCATGCTTTACATATATACATTATGTTTTATTTATGCATGCAGTATGCATCCTAATAATTTGGGCAACAGGGAATCCAAAGAAATCATGAACGAGAGAAATGACGGGTGAACGTTAGTGATCTATGACACCCTCGGTGTGCGATGCCCAGTCGCCAACCTCGTTAAAAGATAATTAGCCGTTACTAATGTGAATCAGCCTCTGTTTACATGCAGCAAAGATTTACTAGCAGCCGTCATCTCCATAACACCAATAAGGGTTTTATAGAGAGATGCCAGAACCCATTCTTTCAATGGCGCTGTACAAATGGCTTTATGATTGCTCATCACTCTTTCCGTCTTTACAGTTGCAGGGCCTGATATGTGCGTGATATGCATTAATTATTGTTGGTAAAGGATTACGAGCATTAATCACGGTAATTCATTATCGATGCTGAGAGATAATCTAAATCCATGCTCTTGGTTACAATTATCATTGTCATAGTAAAACATTTTTGTTTAAATGTTATGGTGCTAAGCCTGTAAAACTTTTATTTCTGAAGAAATTGTGGCTGGTGCTTAATCATGCAAAACCTTTAATTGTGATACGGGAGGTTGCCGCTGGTTGCCGCTGTGTTACTGTGGGGTTGCTAAGGGGTTTGGTGTGATTTTTAGCATGTTGCTATGTGCTGGGTGATTGCTAACTGGCCCAAATAACAAAAAGGCCATCCCCAACCCAGCTAACAGGGAATGTTCTCAAAACACTGGCTAACGTTCTGTAGAAGTTCTATCTTAAGTGGAACATTAGCAGAACATTTTTTAACGTTATATATCGTATACATCAAAAATGTTATTTTTAACTTGTTAGTGGAACGTTTTAAAAAGTTACAAAATTGAAAAAATGTTTGAATAATGTTCATATAACCAAGCAGTAACGTTAATACAACGTCTAAAAATGAACATTCAAAATAACATTTGAAACGTGTCTGATATTCTGTGTCTCCAAAGTGTCAAAGTGTCTCCAAATATGACTCAAGTCTCTCCCTCGATGTGCCGTAAGTCTGTGGGATTTATTGTCTGAACACCATTAGTTCGATCGTTTAAAGTAATAGCACTTCCTTTCTCAGTGAGTCACATAGTTTGATGTATCTTTATGTCTGGAGCTCAAACGATAAGAGCATTCACACACCGAAGTTTGTTCTAATCCTCTAACCCCAAATATATCATAACAGTGATGCTTGCTTCAGCAGTATTTAATGGTGAAAGAGTTTTAGCCTTTTAACACATTTATGGAATACTGCCTTTGTGTACAAGACAACCGGACAGCCTGTCGGCTCCAGCTTTTTCCCAGCATGCCTTGCTTAGGACTGATACAATTATTTCATTTGCTGTAGCACCCATAAACACTCCTTAATCAGTAACTCTCCATTCACTAAGCTGATATAAATGTTGATTAGTAAAGCTGCAATTCATAGCTTTCGTCTCTCTAGTGCCGTCTCTGTTTGAAGCATAAAATTGCAGGTTACTTTACATATTTTTCATTATGTATGTTCAGATGAAGCCAACAATTCCAGGAAAATCAGAACCGACAGCTCAAATTATAAATCATTATTATACACTTACTGTGGTGAATTGGGGTTAATGTAAGGAGATTGTGTTGAACACTGATCTGTCATGTACTTGCTCAATAACTGATTTTTGTTCATTTTTAACCCCCCAAAAGTTGCAGATTGCAGTTTTAAAGATGTAAATTCTTGACAGTAAATTCAGACGTGAGTCTAGACCTCAGAATTACACTCAGTAAAGTCTGATTTAAACAGGAATATATGAGCACAACCTCAATTGCCTGCAGTCACCCAGAGTGTGACATCAGTCTAAACTACAGTGTCAGTGTGATGGATGATGTTTACACCATTGTTCTGAAACACACGATGAAAGACAAACAAACACACACTCACATGTACACAGGCCACATGCATGTATTTATATCCACACAAGCCAATGCACATGGGAGCTATGCATTCATCAAGGGAAATGGCACACATCCACAGAACACGCTGCACAGTGACAGTGAGTAGGTGGAGGGATCATGGCACAGAGCGGAGGAGAAGGAGGGGAGGTTAGACCGCATGTACCTTCTTCATCACAAGCAGAGCCCTGTCAGCTCTCATCTGGGGTTTCCTCCTCCCCTACCTTCATTATCATCATCATCAGAAACCCTCCCTCTTCTTTACACCTCCAACACTCTCTATTCCCTTTAACCTTTTAAGTCATTTACAAAAGCTGTTTTTGCAACATCGCACACACAATTGCCCAGCTAACAGGGAACGTTCTCAAAATGTTGTTAAACAATCTCTAAACATTCTCTCAAAATGATCAAAAAACGTTCTTTAAAAAAATGTTATATGTCATATATCAAAACTGTTATTCTTTGAAAAATGTACAAAATGTAAAAAGTTAAAAGAATAACATTCTTTTAACCAATAAATAATATTAATCCAATGTTTTTTCATATCTAGATTCGTGTAGATAGACCTGACTATAAATGTAAAGTTTGGTCCACTTTGCAGCTTATTTTGCCCAAGAACAGGCCAGTTACACAGGAGACTGGCATGTAACTGGCATGTAAACATTTTTTCATTTTAATATGCTGTTGGAGGTTTAACTGATGCCAAATCTTGATTTGAGCTGGTAAAAGATACAAAAAGCAGTCAGATTGGAGCTTTGTAAATCAAGAAAGTGTTTGCCACGTTTTTTCAGCGCAATATGCACAAACCAAAATCCTGGATTGTGAGTTGAGAGTATTTTACATCTGTCTCTTTCTGTCCCCATTTCGCTCATCAGGCGTGTAATACGAAAACAGTTATTATTGCTGTCACTCAATGGTGATACTGAAATAGCTCCTGGAAATCTGTTTTTAAGAGGAAACCAGTTATGAAGTCAGCTTGGAATTAAACCATGTGTTCCTGTCACATGCCTAATGGCCTGATACTAAATCTCATTTCCTGTTAATTTAAATGACCTTTCCGTTCAATCAGACAAACTGAGATTAGTTATCTCATAAGCAGGAGTGTCCAAGCTCACATTAAGTGGAACGGAGAGACATTTAAACATTTGTGCCTGCTGTCTATATTCCTCGTGAGTGATCGCGGTCACCAGAAGATTGAAATGCGTGTTGTGTATTCTGTTCCAAAACAGATCAGAACAAGAAATGATGAAGGGTAATATTAACAACAATAAGTGAATATGTTTTCCCAAGATGAAAACTGTATTGCTCAGAGGTTTCTTGTGTATCTCAGAGGGCTCAGTTAGGCCTTTGGTTCATTTAAGTATCAGCTCTGTCTCAGATGTTTCTCATTCCGCTGTCCTGGGAGAAATAAAAACAGAAATATGAGTTTGTTGATATGCTGTAGGAGTATACACAGCAGTAAAATATGAACCACTCCACTTGAATCGTTTGGTTTCAGAAGAACTGAGATATGTCTGTGTTCACATTGACTTTTGGTTAAAGAATCTGTTTCTCCGTATTTTGTCTCATTACTGAAAATCTTGAGTGCGTACTACACAACCTTTAGAATATCTTTGTAAATCTCTAACAACATCCAGTCCCAGAAAACAGGGAACGTTCTTAGAAAAGTTTCTCTCAATAACAGTAGTAGAATGTTTTTGTAATAAAGTTGTATATCATATACATAAAAAACATTATTTTTAAGTTGTTAGTGGAATGTTTTAAGAATGTTACAGAATTTTAAAAATGTTTGAATAATGTTTTTATAACCCAGCAAAAACTGGACATCTAAAAAATGGGACGTTTTGAACGTTCCTTGAACCTTCAAAATAACGTTTTTAACATTTTTGTTACTTAATGGAAATGTTCTTAAAACCTGATACTGTTAGCTTGGCTGTAGCTATTTTTTAGTATTTGAGTGATTTTAAAAACACTACCTGTTTACTTCAGGGTATGTGTATAACAGTCTTACTCTCATCCGTACCCATGATTAACTATTAGCTCATTAATTTGTCTTATTGCTCCAATTCCCTCCTTCAGTGCCCAGTGAGAACATGTGACTGTAACCATGTCAGCACTGAGTCTCTGTAGTTTGCTGCTGTGACAACAATTCATTTAGAACCAAAGACAAGGTACACAAGTGCAGTGCGTGTAATAAAGAGGTAAAAATAGCTTCTGTAAACAGGAATACATGCGGTCCGGTCATCTCACATCAGTCTTAAACAAACATGTTTTGTAACTGATCTTACTGAAGTCAAAAGTATCAAGACTGGATCAAACTGATTATATTAGGTTGCATCAAGGAAAGTCACTTATAATAGTTAAAAATAGATCCTTCAAATAACATTCAGATAACAGACTATTTATAGTGACTGTGGCATATTTATAGAAAAAAACAAATCCATCTGAAGAAACAATCAAGTAATTTTGCTTTCAATCATTTCTGTAGCCCGTTTGTGTTTCGGTTACCTGACAAAGCGCGTTTTACAGCGTAATAAAAAATAGAGACAGAACGCGGTTGTTATTGTAACTACAGATGAAACGTACGCCACATATTGACAGCATTTTTTCCCTGATCGGTAGCAAGACGTATCCCAGAATTCAAAGCGGGAGGGAGTCTCATGAGATGCCGTCCAGTCAGAACACTGACCTATTTTAAGTGTAGCTGATCAACTCCAACACACTCAACACTTCTTTATTGTAATCGTTGCAGTAATTTGCTGTGTTTTAGGAATATAATCTGTTTTCAGGAGGCATAGAGTTTAAAGGCGACAGAGGCCCAGCTAACAATTTTAGGTTGTAAGACCATTTCCATAACGTTACTTTTTGCTTATAAGAATGCTATGCAAACTTAATTCTATAATGTTTTTAAAAGTTCCACAACTTAAGAATAACGTTTTTGTTATCTATCGATATAATAATAAAAAAGAACGTTTTTGATAACTTTGAAAGAACTTTTAGAGAAGAACATTAGCCAACGTTTTGAGTACGTTCCCTGTTACCTGGGGACGGGTGTATAGTTGTTCGCAACAACAGAAACATGTTCATAAGGATCCTGTCAACAGCAGCAGCTCTCTTGTAATTCGGGCGGTGGAAAGCACTTACTTCTGGGGTGGATGTGTTTAAATATTAAACCGGGCCTGGCTAACGTTCTTCCACTCTTTTGAAGGTGTATATCAAAAGTGGCAATGTGCCAGTGCTAATATAAGTAAGAATGGTGATGGATATTACTCGAGCGTCTGTAGAGAGCGGTTTGGAGATGAGGGAGGGACAGCTTGTTTAAAGGTGACCTGTGTCGCCGTCGTGCCTTTAAAAACTTTTTGATGGAAAGCGGCTCTGATGATAAAGAACAGACTCTCATTTTCAGTGGTGGTGCTTCTAGAATTTTACAAAAGCCGAGACTCGAGAAAAGAGCCGTTTGAACAAACCCGGCTGGAGTCGTGCTGTCAGGGTCTTCGTTTCATTCTGTTTCATTCTTTATTTGAAGGAGGGCGGGGCTTAAATTGCAGGTGCAGTGAAAATGATAAGCTCAGTTTCTTATAGTTATTTGATCTGTATTACAAATGTGTACATTGCTGTTTATGATCACATTACATCTGACAGGAACACTTTTGAACTTGAAGGTTAGACTGACAGAGTGAGAGAGAGCGAGAGAGATGGGTTTTAACCTCATGTCACAACACATCACTAATGCTCTGTCAGTTGTCTGCAATAACTCACTATAAAGTGCTGTGGTAACCCTGGATAATTCATCGTGAATGATGTGTTGTCTCTTGAATTAGAGTATTATGTGACATGACGAGCCACATCAGACAATCCAGTTGCTTTTACAGAGTTTTGTAAACCTGGCAGCTCTTAATTATACAGTTAAATTATGATTATAATAACAAATAGATTTACACATTTTCTATAAAAACGTGAGTGGTCTCGCCACAATGCTAGAGGGTTGGCAGGGCGTTGTGTTTTGTGTTTCTTATAACAGTTGTTTAGGTTGCTAGGTGGTTGCTAAGTGGCTCCTCCAAGTCTTTTAGCAGTGTTAACATTCTGCTTATAAATCGAATGGCTATTAAACACATAAATAGCTATATTTATAGCTAATAGTTCTCTCTTTAGTAAGTCTTATGATTTGAGATCATGTTTTTGAGATATCAAGTTTACTATGATTGGGGAGTCACTGTAAAAAAAAACAGTTTGAGCAACAGAGCAAGTAATGTTTGCTTTAGCAAAAATCTAAACTAAAATCATTATTAAATATTTATCACAGATATTTTCTACATCGCGACTTAAAACGTCTGTCCATTTGTTGTTTGTTTTTCACATCAGGAACATTTGAGGATACTGAAAGGTCTGAATTGTTCCAGCATGTAGAACAAGACAATGAATTTCTTTCTTGGATAGCCTCACTTCTTTTTACGGTCGGTTTGAAATGAACCTCCTGTAGAGTAACAGCAGTCGTGTATTAACATGATAAAGCCTCAGGAGACAGAATCCCATCAAACCTGACACGTTCTGCTCCGCTGCTTCAGTAATCACAGCATTTACCTGATGTGAAATAGTGCAGCGATTCCCAAACGGAGAGACAAACACAAATCTGCTGCTTCAAAGTCTGTTTTGAAGCTACCAGCACATCCCAATGGAATCTGTGCTTTCTGAATTTCCATTTAGTTCAATGTCATTTATTACTATTAGTATTGTTTTTATTAAATAGGTACAAAATGGCAGAGGATGACGGCTGATGATGTTCTGTCTTTTAGGCCCAAAATGATTTTCTGGTCACCATGGACAGAATTTCTGATCTGATTAATGTAACATGGTATCGTTGACGGCAAATTATTCAGATTCCAAAAAAAAGATTAAGATGGTTAGCCTAAAATTGAGATGTACCCTGTGGACGCTACACGCCGAGATGAATTCATTTGCAATTATTATGAATAGCTTGGTCAGTTGATTAGTTAACCAGCTGAGTCACACTCCCCGCAGAAAGAAGGTTTTGAAAAGATCTTAATTTAAGCCAAGAGAGAAGACATCAGTTTAACATTATAGGATTTGATCTGTGCTTTTCAATATCTTCTGAGATATTTCAACAAACAACCACATTTTGATATGCAGAGTGATCAATTAAAAACAACAGAACGATAGTAATCAAACAGTTTTGAGCGCAGTCTCACCCAGATTCATTTTATGAGAATACTGCTGTTTATTGCTTTATTCAGTTAATTCCTCTGTGGAGAATGCTGTTTTGGCTCCTGTTTAAACTGAAGTCTGTGCCGTTTGCCTCTCTGTTGCCATCTCTGTTGAAACATAAAACTGCATGTTATTTTACATACCTTTTTTACATTGAAGTCCAGTTTCCCAGGAAATCGGACCTGACAGCTCAAATTATAAATCATTATTATAAACTTATGATTGTGAATCAGGATAAGGAGATTGTGTTGAACACTGATATGTTATGTACTTGCTTAACTGATTTTTGTTTAATTTTAACAGAAAAAGTTACGGATTGCAGCTTTAAATGTTTATATCTCATTTGTTGGTGAGGACACACACTGGTTGTCAAGGTCACATCTCCTGCACCATCCAAGCAGGTACATCCGGTTCATTTAATATCGCATGTGACGGTGACACCAGGTTCCCATGCACGAGCAACCACAGGCAGTCGCTCTGCGGCACACAAATGCAGAATAACGCATGTATTTCGCAGGAGACATGTTTACAGGACAGCTCATTAACATGACGCCTCCCACGAGAGAAAACTGCAGTCAATGTGACTAATGTATTTCCTGCAGCACATGTAGAAAACACAAACCTGAGGCTGACACTGCAGCATAGCCTGAAACTACAGAGTTTACTACTAAATGCTTTAGCCCTCCCCGGTGACACTACAGTCTGTATTCTCTGGAGTTTAGTGAGGATTGCACTTTTTAGGCGGGTCTGTCCTTGTTTAACCCAGCTTACAATTTTAGATTGTATAAACGTTTTCCTAACATTTCCATTAAGTAATTAAGTAAATATTTTATTTTTATTGTTCTTGAAGCATTGAAAACGTCCATTTTTTAATAGTTGTAGTATCGTTTTTGCTATTCAAACATTTCTTTATTTCTGTAACATTTGAGTTGAAAAGCATTCGGCTAATGTTGCAGCAAAAACATTTTTGATAACTTTGAGAGAATTTTTATATTTGATTAAAATATAAAATATTTTATATTATTTTATAATATAATATTTAGATATTTATATTATACGTTTTGAGAACGTTCCCTGTTAACTGGGACAGCAATAGCTACTGGAATCTGTACTTTAGACAGTTTTACTGCTTATGTGTGATTTTGGACCGCACAACCTTTCATGCTGGTGTCATGAGGGTCCTCTGGGTGTTTTTTATGAGCTCAGTGATTTATGATTTTCATTATATACACTTGATGCAAATTTTCATGGACTGGTCTTAGTTTATGGCTTTGCATTCATTCGCTCTGGCAGGAACATAGAGAGTCATCTTCCTCTGCTCCTGTAATCACAGAGGTTAATTGTCTCATTGTAAAGGATATTTTACTGCATGTTTAGAGCATCAATTTCTTTGACAGCCTTTCAAAACTCAAGAGGACTAAACAAAGAGGTTTATTTGAATGAACTGCTGTATTACGAAACATTTTCTTCATCAAACTCCAGTATTCATCTGAAAGAGTGCAGCGCTTATATCCTGTAGCTCAAACAGAGCAGAGCATGGCACTCGCAACACCACATCATGGATCTAATTTACAGGAAACACACAACCTGATGATTCAAGATTCAAGACCTTTATTGTCGTGTGCTACAAACAATCAAATTCTGATTTCCTTTAACTCCTCGAGAATGATGGGGTAGAAGATCAATAACAAAGACAGTAAAATAAAAAAGAATATACAATGAAGAACAAAATCAGGACAAATAATAGACAATAAATAATAGCAGAAATCCAGTTACTTCACGAATAATATAATTTGAATGCACTGTAAGTTGGTCTGGATTAAAGTGACAAATGCATGAATAGAAATGTTCCATTGGTCCTTGATTTAGCATAACTCTGGTGACATTTAAATAAATGTTCCTTCATCTAAATCACAAGTTGTGGGATCATCGTTGCCACTTCGCTCTCACAAACCCTTCAGCTATGTTTTCAATTGATTATGCTGACCAAAACCTTGAGCTGCAGCCCCGAGCTTTTCTTTGAGCTTGGCCTGGTTTCAAGCCATTGTCCACTCTGCTTTCTTTCATCCATCAACATAGGAAACCCCCATTAGTGGGCAGATGTTCAATTCTGAAAGTCATTACTTAAAAACACAAGTGTCGGAATGCAGATCGGAGGCGTGGGGGTGGCAGAAACAGGGTCGTCTCCCATCTTTCCCAGCCTCTGCTATAATGAGTCTACAGCAGCAGTCATTGGTGCCTCTATTGAACCCTGACAGAGTGCAGGGCAAGAGCCCGACATCAGGGTCGAGGTTACAGCGATCAGGGTGATGAATATGGATGATGTTACCCCATCTGCTCCTGTTGCAATGGGTAAACAAACACAGGCGTGTGAATTCGAGGCAGGCAATGTTTTCTCACAAAATGACTTTGGTGCAGTAAGCCATAGCAAAGACACGCAGCTTTCCCAGCTTCTGGTGGGGCCGGCAGATGTGTGCGTGTGTGGAAACCAAGCTCGCTTTGTTAGTAAGATGCCGTGAAACGCTGCTTTCATAAGGCTGATTGTAATAAGTTTGAAGTCTGTTATCTACTCACAAATAAGGCTAAAGTACCTCAGATTTATGCTTATGTTGTTTTACAGGTCTCAGGGGAAGTGTGCACCAGTCTGCAGATTTAATTTACTCCTCTAATATATCTGCGGTTTTGTCCTCTTCTGCGATTAAAGTCTCCAAGGAGAGTCGCGGCAGACGGCAAATGTCACATTTGTATAAAGCTAGGTTACGATACGGCTCTGCATAAAGATTACTAGAACGTGTTTTTTTTATAAACGAATCAGAGCAATTTGCTTCATAATCATATAACGTATAAATTATGTTGCACTGAATCAATGGCAAAGGTTTTGATTCATTGGTTAAGAGCCAAACAATGAAGCCATTGAAGTCGTATTGAATTTTATTTACTGACACAGAGATTACAGATGGCACCTAATCAAGATTTCACAGGAGGCAAAAGGGATTATAAACTGTTGAAAAAATGAAAGAAGCCAATCGCTGCACTGTTGTGGGGTAACCACTCTAAGTGTCTTCAGCTGTTTGCTGTGGGGGTTTAACATAGGCTGGTAGTTTGGTGTAGTGTTTGTAAACCCCATGCGGTCCAGCTTTAAGCCCCCTTCTGTCTGAAATGCCAGTCAGCTGAGCAGAGTGAATTCATTCTGAATTCACACACACTGAATGGACGTCTGAGTTTGAAGAGCACCATTGTTCTCTGATTCTCTCACTAGCAGGTGTAATCCACAGTTTGCATGTCATAAGAAAAATCTCAGACTAAAGAACACGTGTAAACAATAGCAAAGTAATCTCTGCATGCCTGTAAACGTATCTGTTCGTGTGTCTTGATATTTTTCAAAACATGACACCCTGATGAGAGTAAAACATGTATAAGAGTATAATATGTATAATATTTACCAGCCATTTTACATAGAAGTGTTTGTGATTGTATATTTTCATTCTTTTAATTATGAATGTTATGTAAAGTCTCTATCTGATTCGCTGATTCGCTGTGTCTGATATTAGAATAAAAGGATGGTGATGTAAAATCTGTCTTTTAAACATCTCTGCCTTAGCAACTAGAGAGCAGAGAAAACAATGCCATCTGTTTCCTCACATACTAATACCCCAAAATCCCTTTTGAATCTTCTGCTTAGCTCTTTGTCTTTGTGTATTGAGTAGAGAGACTTCTCTTTGTGAATCACCTGTCACTGAAATATAATTCAACATATCTGAAACTTTTCAATCCTTTGAATCTGTCTGAAATTGGTGCTGACTACATATCAGATTTTTCTGATGTGGTCATAGCTGTTTAGTTTCAGTGAAAAAACAAACAATAGGTTGAAATAGGTTTTCTGCTGTAACATGAAGGAATCAACACAATGGATTTCCTGGTCTCTGTCTCAGTAATAATTAAATGTTGTGTAAAACGTACAAGAGAAACGTCTATTTTCAGCTATTAACATTTACATTCATGCATTTGACAAGTGCTTTTATCCAAAGCAATTTACAATGCATTTAATCTATACATTTGATCAGTGCTTGAACCCATTTCCTTAGCATTGCAGGCGACACACTCTACCTGTTGAGCTACGGGGACACTCTGTCTCGTGGTGAATTACTGGGCTTCCTTCACATTTTGGGATGATTGGGTGGATCTCATATCTTGATTTGACAAAATTAAGTTTCAAGGCTTGAATTGATTTTTGAATATGCTTTGAAAGGTGATGACTGCTGCCTAAGCAAGAGAAATCAGTAAATCAAGACATGAGGTGGACATGCTATTTTGGTAGCAAAGTTACATTGTTCCTGCCGGCTAAAGTTAGTGTGAAGTGAACCACAAAGACACACTGTAAACATTTCAGAGTGCCTTAAGGTGTATTGTAAAACATTTATTTAAAATGGTCTGTGACAGTGCAAGTCTGAACTAGCAGCCAGACTCTCTTCTGTAATGTTAAATATTCAGGGCTTGAATACACAATGTAAGTCGCCTGAAAGAGAGATGCTGGTATTTTGCAGGAGTGCTGATCCTGGCTTCTCTCTGCAGATGTTTGTAATCATATTTCCTGTAATCCAGGACAGGTGGGATGTGTTCATTGGATGTGTTTTGTTGTTGATTTAATAAATTCATGAGCTAATGACAGGAAACCACATGTATTTCCTGTAGAAAATGCTGATAATCCTAATAGCTTTTATAACGTGTCTCTGTCTCCTGCTGTTAGATGCAATGTTAATTAGAGTTTTTTGTTCTAATTGGATTGTTGTTCAGTTTTGAACCAACTTTAAAAAGCGTATTTATTTTCTGATAATCCAGTGCATTATTATACTGATCAGAAAACAACAAATAAACATTCGATTTTAAGGTTTTACTTCCTGATGTGTACAGTAATTTAAGGATCGTGTTGGGTGTCAGAAAGTGAGGACCGGCCAAAATGTCTCACTTTACTATCTTTATCCTCACTCTAACTGGTCACACTGGTCCTCACAAAGACAGACTTACACACACACACACACACACACACACACACACTAGTTTAGCATAAACTTCAGTTCTTCAACGAATTATTTTAATAATGTTCTGTCTCTATCCGTGGTGCTGAAATCCTGATGGATGAACTGAAGGCAAAAACGTGAGGTTCATTTAATTTTATTAAAATGATTTAAAGAACCAATGAAAGTCTTTCTAAAGGTTGAATCAAGCAAAAACGGCTCTCTAAGGTGATAAATGTATGTTCGTATGCTTATATTTGGTAACCAGGCAGAGCTGCTTAATATTTACATGGCATTTCGGTGAGTTTGGGTCCAGTGATTCAGGCTCCTTTGAGAGAGGCAGAGAGTGAGGGAGGACATTCTGCGACATTAGAGAATGAAATATTGCACAGTTCTTTACATTTTAAACGTGTCGTCTTAATTGAACCCTCTGATGTGTTCATTATTAAAACATCAGAAAAAATGTTTCTTTTTAAAACCAATCCTTCTCCCCAAAATGATGAATACTGAGAGATTTAGTAGATATTTAGTGAATCAACACTTGCCAGCAATACTAAATAGATGTGGTCATTACATGTAAATCATAATAAATGTAACATCAAACCTTGAACAGGTAAAAATGTTTTTTAAAAAGCTCTGGCCACTATACAGTATATAAACATTACATTATATTTAATTTGTCAACAGTGGATATACATTATTTCAATAGTATTCTTTCTGAACTGTTGTTTTCCTGAATTAACAAATGTAATTTACGCTGATCTGAAATTATATATATATATATATATATATTTTTTATTTTTATACATCAAAGATTTAAAAATGTGGAAGTGTGCATCCATTACAGCAAACTGCTCTGATTGTTACTAACATTAAGCTCTTTTTCCCTTTAGATGAAAGTGCATTCAGTTGTCTTTTACCTTAACACCGTTTCATTTAAGCAATTTACCTTTTAAAACTTCATTAGCATTGCCAGTCCTTGATCAGTTCATCCAATTACTGATTATTCTGCTGAAACCACAAATGCAAAACATTTTCGTTTGTGCTCATGGCTTGTTGTAATCAGACTTCAGTGTTATTACATTTCTCTGACTGGAGGAACAATCGCAGTTAAGTGTGTGAATCGTGATTCTGCAATGGCCTGATTATACTGATTCATTCTGTGCTTTCATGATAATGGACCTCTGTGCTTCGTCTTGCCAGCTTTAAGAAAGTATGAGGCCTCGGTGCACCTATAATTCAGTTTCTAATAAGGGAAAATTGCAGGCAGGCAGTCTAGTACCTAAAAGAGAGGGAGAGAGAGCAAGAGAGAGAGAGAGAGAGAGAAGAGGGTAAAAATGAGCAAACATGTGAACATGCTTGGCTACAGGGGATTAGGATCCCCGTCAGGACATCAAGCTGTCCGATCTGCCTGGCAACCGTTGCCGGGCAAGCTTTAGGTCTCTGTGCCGTATGTGAGAGAATGTTTTGCTCTGAAAGGATCTTTCCTGTCTCACCTCACCCTTTCGTTCCTTCTCATCTGCGCTCTGTGGAAGGGTCATAACCCGACCCCAAACATGGTCACCATTGTGACCCCGAGACAAGAGGTTTTGCTCTTTTCTCTTCTTTGTTTTTGGGGAGGAGGGGCACCTGCGGTGACACACTCATCTGTCTCTTAGAGATTCATGAGACGCAGACTGAGAGAGATTCAAAACTTTGATTGGACTGAATGTACTTTCAACATCTTCAGAGAGTGAAAATAAACCTTAATTCAAATTCTGAATTCATTTATCAGAGAGGAATACCATGGTACCGAATGATTACTATATTCATTTTCCATAGTATTCACATATTTCAGCAATTGAATTTTTATACATGGAAGTTGTCTAAAGTCTAAAAACACAGTTTGTCAGAGGAAATTCAATATGGACACCATTAATTTTCCTATTTCCTTTTTCCTTATTCAAATTACGTTCAAATGAGCTAGAATTGCAGGCATGGAGACTATGCGTGTTTTCTCTAGGAGAGCAGAAAGTGAAGCTGTTTGGTACTGTGTTTTGGGGAATCGTGGGGATCTGTTGGGGAAAACCGATGCATGCAACAGAGGCTTGATCAAAGACTACATGAGTCAGTCTATAGGTGGCACGTTTTCCGAATGAATTCAGCATTTTAGATGCTGAGTCTTTATATTGAACATTCTGGGCCGAGCCATCTTTGACACAGCAATCTGATGTTTAAAGGGTTAGGTATTCCTGTGCCGACTGTAACACGTGTTATGCGTGGTTTAGCATGCTAAGGGAATCCTCTTCAGTGGACAAAGCTGACTCTCACAAACTGTTGTTTGTTGCCTACCATAACTGAATAAATCAATTTGACCAGAATATTATTTTCCCATTGAAGCAAGACAAATGTGCTTTGATACATTAAGGATGTCTTAGACCCTTAAATTCATAGATTCCATAGATTAAAACAAACCTACAAAGAAAATAAAACTTAAAGGTAGGGTAGGCAATTTCGGAGAGGCAATAGCAAGCTAGCTTTGAAATCATAAGACCCCGCCTTCTGTTCAGACTGCTCTCTAAAGCCACGCCTCCTCCAACACATGAACACATACAAAGTTTGACGGGCAAGTAGGACATCCTATCATTGCATTCAGGCCGAATGCAAAGTTTAGACAAACGTTTTGTAGTCCTGTGCCTTTCACAGAAGATAAATATATAAATGTATTCAGACCACTTCACTTAGTGATTGCTCTCAGCATGTGAAGAGACTTTCAGCCAGCACAACAAAAAATGTTTCTGGAAAAAAACCCCGTACCTTACTGTGTACCGCTTATCGTGTGATGTTTTCCCCTGTCAAGTTTGTGCCTAATCTGAGCATGTTAATTAACAGGCGAATATGTTTTCGTCCTCCTCGTGTCTCATGAGGTTTCTGAACATTATTTATTTATTATTGGCAGATTATGTGAATCGAGCGTTTTCTCGTTTCCCCAAACCCCCAAAACACAGACACACACGATCTGTAGCCGTTTTCACGCGTTTCGCTTCCTAAAGCTTGCCATACACACATTCACAGTTTAAGAAGAAAGTTGTTCAGTTCTGTGATTGTCATGTCTCTTCTACAACAATTCCCAGGGGTGGGTGATAGAAGAAGAATGAAAACGCTCCCAAAGAGAAGAAACCAAACAAAGAGATGTTGTCTCATTGAAAACCTTTGGTGACTGAGACACCATGCAGAGTCCTCCATCACAACGTCAAGAAGGTGGAGAAGAAGAAGGAGGAGGAGGAGAAGGAGAAGAAGGAGGAGGAGAAGAAGAAGGAGGAGGGATCCATCACCTCCTTCGCCTTCCACGCCCCGCGTTATCCCCACCGTGCACCCCCAGCGCCCGCCTTTGTTCGCATCACAACAATCCCCGAACAGATGGCGCTCTGCTGGGGGATCGAGTGACAACCACCGGCTAGCAACCAATCGGCTGATCGGGGATCAGCTGACTCGCCTGCACAGCGCCAGGTGTTGTCATCATACTTGCCTTGGCGACGCAGCACGACTTCCACAGTAGGACGCGCGGAGACGCGGCGGTACAGCCAGTCGGATACCCGCAGACGTGGCTATGCGCTCGGCGAGGATGTAACGAAACGACGCCCGTTTAATCGTCAATCGTTTCGTTAAACGGGACTTACGAGCGTCGTGATGGTGTCGGTCTGTGGATTTTCTTTCAAGACTGATACGGTGTTGGACTTCAAAGGTATGGTGAGACTTCTTGTGGCGGACGCGTCGCGTTTGCCTTCGTGCGTGTGCGTGCAACCGGAATAAGATCCAGTAAAGGTTTTTCTCACCGTGCAAACCTTCAGCGCTGTTAAAACGCACACCCGTGTAGCGGTACGGTGATGTTTCCGGGTTTCTCGGGCTTTTTTCCGGGTTTTTGGGGTCGATGGTGTCTGTTTCTGGGGCTTTTCTCAGACGCGCCGCGGTCTCTCCATCTGACGCGCTTCAGCGAAGGGCGACGCGGCTGTTGCGCGCGGGCTGTTCAAGGGCGCGACATTTCGTCGTTTATTTGTTTGTTTGTTTGTTTGTTTGTTTGTTTGTTTGTTTGTTTATGAAACGAGTCCGTGTCAAACGACAGACCGAAACCGACCGTGTGCACGACACGGTGATATAAACGCATCCGTTTAAATGCGAGTCGTAATGCGGCACGGTTTGTGCGCTTCGTCGCGTTTGGGCTTTGCGTCCGTAAACGGAACGTCTCGTTCAGCTTGTTTGCGTTTTTCGTTGCGATGTTACGCGATCGTTGTTGCGGCAAACTTCGCGTTATTGCTGGGTTACCGCCAGCATGCGCGCGGGTCCGGCTGGCGACGCAGAGATGGGGTTCGAATCTCAATGGGGGATACGAAGACGCTACAACTTCTGCAGTAAATAAAATCAAGGGAAGGATGGATGGGAAGGATGGAGGGTGGGCATGGAGGAGGGCTGTATTGTCCACCCCTTGTTGCAGGCACAAGTTGTTTCTGATGCACCGCATCAGCGTGTGGAAAATGTCGGGTCGGACATTGTTGAAACCGACGGCTTTACAGCTTTTATGTCTTTCAATGCTCTGGCTGACCCGTAATCTGTTATTTTCTCTGTGGAAATCACACATTACTGTCTTGCATCTACACCTACTGCGATTATTACACCATTAGAGCTGAAGCTAGAGCAAATGGAGTCTCTCCAGCACTTTGAGGCCCTCGATTCCAGTTTCCGATATATGTGCATGTAAGTTCGGATTGACCGTTGCGGTGGGTTCAGACGTAAAGTGGTCTGTGATATCTAGTGCCGTACGAATGGATCAACAGTGTGGCGTTTGTGTAGGTCACTGAGGTAAAGAGTGCAGCAGACCCGGCAGCTGCCTGACTAATTCTGCAGCCGTGTAATCTGGTTAAGAAATCACCCTGCTGTCTCACTGGGACAGCAGGTGAAGATTTTACCAAAGACATTATCTGCCGTAACAACCCGTTCCTTACTGCTGCCTTACAAAGACCTAACGATGAATTTTAACGATTTTCTTCTATACATAATCACCTGCCTGATGGAATTAAAAATGTGTTGCATTTTTAAAGCAAGTTTCATTTTATTTTAAATGGTGGCTGTAATGTACAGATATTCCTTTTAAGCTTATAAAAATGTTAAGAAGCTACGTTTCTAGTTCCAGAGATACAAAAATGTTTAGATGTAGACATCATATTTTCATGTAAATCAAGGTTAAAATGTTGATTTTTCGTACATAAGGCAAATCCTCACAACGTAAAGTTTGTGTTTTTTTGTTTAAGAAGATTTCATACAGGAATAATTCTGTAGGGTGGAGTTTATATCTTCATGTAGGGAAAATTCTTTGTTCCACTTGGTCACTATTAAAAGTGATTCCGAACAGAACGCAGAGTGCTGAAAACAATTGGAATTGCACCTTTGGGATTTTTCCGTGTATTCAGCGCTCTGCCTTATGCAGTGATGCAGATCTGATCTGTAATCAGTTTTTTTAAGCCACTCACAATAGTCCATCTCTACAGCTCTACCACAGTTCAACACTGGACAGAGCTGTGATTCACCCTGCAATTAATAACCCCTCAGATTAAGAGACTGGCAAGTGTAGAGGTTCTTGAATGTTGGATATGAAAGATCATCACTCTCTGCTCTTCAAAAGCTTTCTTGATCCTAGAATGAAATTAATTACCATTAATAACTTTGTCCGAAGGTTTTCAGGTAAAGGGGCCTTTGGGGAGATGAGTGGAGAAAGACTTTGAGAAGAGATGGTAATTTTTTTGGGGAGTTGACAACAAAAGTAGTTTCAGGGTTTCAGTTGTTTATTTGGTGCTTGGTTCTGTGTTTTGGAATTTATTTCCTGTGTTTCCTCTGCCTTTGCGTATATAGGGTTAGAAAAGCAAATACAGTTTCCTGTAAATGTGTTTTCAAGATATTTTAAGCCATGTAGACTATGAGAGAAAGATCAACACAGTCTGCTCTGTTCAGTTCAACACGTTCATCTGCTGCTCTGTTCGTGAGCGGCTTAAATAAAGAAAAATGCAATATGTTTATGAGTCACTGCATCAAGAGCATTCTGGTGTTTGTGTGAGAAGGTGAAGTTATCACTACTGTTTATGGCATAGTATGTCCTCTGTTTTTTATAGCCGTTTTGAAAGCTTCATTGACAGATTTGTGTCTTTGTAATCATGTTGGCTTTAAAAACTGTAAAACCTGAACAAAGCAGTTTGTTTCAGGAGCTGGTTTCAGTATCTTCAGTTTATCTGAAACGTACACAAGGGGCTATACTAAGGATCTAAGTTTGCACTTTTTTCAGAGTTGAAATAATACCCCGTCAGACAATGGCTGCACAGCAACCCATAGATCAGACATGCCTTCAAAAAAGTTTTCACTGTCTGCGGAGAACAGATCTACATCTGGTGGTGAACTGAAATGGCAGGTGTTTCAAACGGCTTACATTGATTTTCACAGCTGTCATTTTTCTAAGACTGGGGGAAGTTACAGATGACGGGCTGGACAACAGGAAGCTAGCTGGATGCAGAAGTTTACCTAATGAGGTTGGAGTGGCGTGCACAGCCTTTAATTTGACCGCAAATTTGGAGCCACAGATCCTGTTTACTCATAAAGAGTAAATATTAATGAGTATATCTTTAGTGTGTCCTATTTGTTCGGTCCGTAGGCAAAGGCTATTATGAGCTCTATTTTCTGAGCCTCTTTTTGATTATAATATACTAAAAAGACTCTTTCTCTAACCTTTTCATCACTTTTTCATTTTCTTTTTCTCAATCTTCAAGCATCATACTGTGATAAGCAATAGATAGTGACTCAGAAACAAATAGTGACTCTAAATTATGATTGAATGAGCAACATTCAGAGCTATTGAATGACTATAAACACCAGTGACCTCACATTCTATATTATATTACCTGCAGTGAGGATAATGAGCTATATAACACAAAGTTTGTTCTAATTGTTCTTTTGTCGTGTTTAAAAACAACAAGCCACTCGAGCGACTGTGATTTTACCGCTCTTAGGTGCTCTTCTTAGCATTGTGCTTGAAAACAACCCTAACCCATGGTTACGGCAATGCATGTTCTGTCATGGCTTACTGATTTAATTTACCAAGGAAATCCAGGCCACGTTTTCAAGAGAAACATTAAAAACCTCTGGCTATTTATTGTTTACTAAAGGGTTATTTCTACCCTAAAGCACTGCCAACATTAGTTTTGTTGGTAACTAGTTTGGGTTTTAGTCTGCAAAAAGATCAATAAACTCCCAGCAGACTTAATAAAAATAGTGATTCCTGACTACAGCCAAAAATCTAGGCCTTGATCTAAAAACATAGCGGTGAAATTGGGGCTTAATTTTAAGCCTTTATTTACAGAACTGAGTCTTAAATGAAACTGTGGTCTCTGGATTACATTATCCTGGGTATCCTGAATACTGCTATTAAGAGCTGAATCTGAGATTGACCTTAATGTAATTCATATTAGAACGGCAGAACATAAGGGGGTAAGAAACAAATTTGACCAATATTGATTTTAAACAATGGAAAATATTATAATGCATCAATATTAACAATTCAGTAAACAAACGTATATACGTATATTTGAGGCACATATGTAAAGCTGTAATCTGTAACTTTTCTTAAATAAAAATAAATCAGTTATTGAGCCGGTACATAACAGATCAGTGTTCAGAACGGTTTTCTTGCCCTGATTCACAACGATAAGTTTATTAGAATGATTTATAATTTGAGCTGACAGGTACAATTCCCTGGGAAATGTCCGTTTGGCTTCATTTGACTTAAAAGTATGTAAAGTAACCTGCAGTTTTATGTTTCAAACAGAGATGGCGGTAGAGAGGCAAAAATTACTTTTTATTGCAGGTCAAACACAGTCACCTTCTGAATTTAATGTCTTTAGAAACTGATTATGATCCAGTAAAAAAATGACTATTTAGAGAATGATGGAGTAGTCCATTTTTAATTTGTTCAATCTTATTCCATCCCCCTTTAATTCCTTACAGATTTAGATCTTGGTCAGGCAATTACAATAACAGATTCTTCACTGAAACCGTTTCGTGTGATAAATTGTTACAACCAAGACTTCGTATTTTATCCCTTTTCTTGCCCCATCTGTTTCTCTTCTTTGATCTTTACAGTGTTAATGGAGCGAATTGAAAAAGTCACACATTAAAATATGTGATTAATTTGGCTTTTGTCTTGCTCTTTTCAGTGTGAGGTGTCAGTCTGTATTGCGTTACAGAACCGATAACACTGTTTTGGGGCAGATAACTGTGGGCCGGTTCATTCTCTGTTATTAGAGTTGCTGATACTGGCCGTTACAGTCAGCTTTCATTCTAAATTGTCCTGATGCACCTACAGCCACATGGGGGAGATCAGACATCATATTGATTTCCACTCACATTAAAAGAGTCATTTACACCAGCTGCACCATTTACTTGACACTCGGAGACTTAAAGGAACAGTTCACCCAAAAATGAAAACGATTCCATCATTTACTCATTCTCATGTCATTCCAAACCTAAATGACTTTCTTGCTTCTGTGGAGCACAAAAATATATTTTGGTTGTATATGTGGTTACCAACGTACTTCAAAATATCTCATTTTGTGTTCCTCAGAAACAAAATAAATGCACCAGGGTGAGTAAATGATACATTATTTTTGGGTGGACTATCTCTTTAAAAGTGCGAGTTACTGTCCAAGCTTGTATGTCTTGGTGGATTAGAATGTGTTTACTGCAGATTTGAAGACCTTTATCCTATTCACATCAGTCAGCAGCAACATACAAACAGAGTGCAATGCCCTGAAGTTTTGGGATAAGTACAGTGAGATTGTAGCGCAGTTAAAACACTTAAAACGCTAAACAACTTCTGTGGAGGAGTGTTTGTTCTTAATGTAGGTGGTATTTGGCATGGACTAAATCCCTCAGGCTTGCTGTTTGAGATTTGAGTCAGCATTAGCACCATATGGGAGAGCAGATGCCCCGTTTGCTGCTCCATAAAAGACACAATAATATGAAACCTTTCTGTACCTTTGGCTTGCTTTACCCGCTTGGTATTTTCATTCCAAACCTCAAAATCATCCTCCAGAGTTAAATTAGCCCCAGTAATCTAGGACAATGTTATTTTTTAATGCAATGTGCAGAATCCAATGGTTTTCCAGCTAAAGAGAGTGACCCCAGAGGTATTAAGATGATAGTATATGCAGAGTTCATATTTACTTTAATAAATGTCTTGTGTATTAGTTTTGAGTAAATGCTGCAAAGAGAGACTAATTATTTTAGTCACTGTAGATGAACAACAGTTTTAGATCGGACAATCTAAATAACATGGTGACGTTTTGACAAGAAAGCTTGTGAAATGAAATGCAATGAGTATTTTTCCCCACAGTCTAATAATATTTCTTATCCATATCAAGGTTTATTGCTTATGCAGTAATTAGAGAAACGGTCCAACTAATTCTAATTCTAAAATCTGCATAAAAAGATACTATAAAAAAATAAAGCGTTTTTTAAGATTGTACAAGGTTATACATTGTGACAAAGTTACTGTTCTGTGGAAATCTGTTTAAAATATTTATAAGCTTGTTGATGGTCATTTTAAAAATTCTGTTGAGAGTTTCTAATGATGATTTGGAAAAGCTAATGGTCTCATGTTTATGGGCTGATTGCATAGATGAAAGCCCTCAACTGCGTTTCACTTCTGAGAAGTGTTTTGTATTGCTCCAGCATAATAATCAGTTAGTTGGATGAAAAGTAACTAATCTACATACTTCTATTCCAGAGTCATTTTTACTCATTCTAGACTGTTGAATATTTTGCATTAAACTAATAGGCTTTGTTTACCCTGTTTTACTTTGTTCTGTAATCCTTGATTTAACCATGTAAAAATGGTTTCCATTTAGAATGCATCATTCTCACTTTCATCTCATAAATGTTTTATTGTCTTTATAGAAAAATGTTTATAGCTGAATAGCATTTCAGCTCATAGAATTTTGCCATTCATTGTTGTAACTACCTTTTCTGTTTGTTTTCTTTTTTAGGTCAGCTCTCCAGTCTCAGAATCAAGCTGTGAGGAACTTTGAGTCCTATATGAGCCCACAGGAACTGCAACCTTTTAAATCTTTCGGAAGCTCTTTGACTCCCCCGTCTCAGCAGCATTTCAGAAGGATAAAAGAGCTTTCCTGCAACAGTTCCATTGAATGAGAATCTCACCTCACCATCTCCATTTTTTTGTCGCTATAGGGATTCAAGCTTAGATCTGAGCTCTTACTTGCTGTCAAAATGGCAAGAGGGACCTTCTTTTTTGTTGTGCGGGGCCAGTTTTGTCTCTTCCTGCTTCTGATTTTACTTGGCATCTCTTCGGTGCAGAGTACTGAATGTCCTCAGCTTTGTGTCTGTGAGATCCGGCCCTGGTTCACGCCGCAGTCCACCTACAGAGAAGCGACCACAGTTGATTGCAATGACCTTCACCTCACACACATCCCCGGAAACCTGTCCTCCGATACGCAGGTGTTGCTTCTCCAGAGTAACTACATCGCCAGAACCAGCGAGGAGCTTGAACAGCTGCTGAATCTAACAGAACTGGACCTGTCCCAGAACAACTTCAGCAACATCCGTGACATTGGCTTGACCAACATGTCGCAACTCACCACGCTTCACCTGGAGGAGAACCAGATTGTTGAGATGCCGGACTTCAGTTTGCAAGACCTCACCAATCTGCAGGAGCTATACATTAATCACAACCAGATCAGCTCCATTGCGCCCAGTGCCTTTGCCGGTTTGCGTAACCTGCTGAGGCTTCATCTGAACTCCAACAGGCTGAAGGCCATTGACAGCCGCTGGTTCGAATCAACTCCCAACCTTGAGATCCTGATGATCGGAGAAAATCCTGTGGTTGGCATCCTGGATTTAAACTTCAAGCCTCTTAGTAACTTGAGAAGCCTTGTGTTGGCAGGAATGGAGCTCACCGATGTTCCAGGCAATGCCTTTGTTGGACTAGACAACTTGGAGAGTCTGTCTTTCTATGACAACAAACTGGTTAGGGTGCCACAGACTGCTCTTCAGAAACTTCCTAATCTGAAATTTCTGGATTTGAACAAGAATCCCATACATAAAATTCAGGAGGGTGACTTTAAGAACATGCTAAGGCTGAAAGAACTTGGCATTAACAACATGGCAGAACTTGTGTCCATTGATCGCTATGCTCTAGATAACCTTCCTGAATTGACCAAACTGGAAGCCACAAATAACCCCAAGTTTTCCTACGTGAGCCGTTTAGCATTCCGTGACTTGCCATCACTGGAGAGTCTCATGCTTAATAACAATGCTCTCAATTCCCTATACCAGGCAACAGCAGAGTCTCTACCCAACCTGAGAGAGATCAGTATCCATAGCAACCCACTGCGCTGTGACTGCGTCATTCAGTGGATGAGCTCTAACAAGACAACAGTGCGATTCATGGAACCACTTTCCATGTTCTGCGCGATGCCACCAGAGGTCAGAGGTCTGCGCGTGAAGGACGTGCTTTCTCGTGAATATTCAGGCCAATGTCTGCCCATGATTTCTCATGACACTTTCCCCAATCACCTCAATTTGGACATTGGGATGACCGTAGACCTCGACTGTCGTGCAGTGGCTGAGCCTGAACCGGAAATATACTGGGTAACGCCATCTGGAAACAAAGTCATGATAGATACAACGTCTGATAAATACCAACTCAGCAGTGCTGGAACTTTGAGCATATCCAATATTCAGGTGGATGACTCTGGCCACTACACTTGTGTGGCCCAGAATATTGAAGGAGCTGACACTCGAGTCACAGCCATTCGGGTCAATGGGACTCTACTGGATAGCACCCAGCTTATGAAGATCTACGTGAAGCACACTGAGTCCCACTCAATATTAGTGTCCTGGAAAGTGAACTCCAATGTCATGACATCCAACCTGAAGTGGTCATCAGCCACCATGAAAATTGACAACCCTCACATCACCTATACAGCTAAAGTCCCTGTAGATGTTCACGAGTACAACCTCACCCATCTTCAACCAGCCACTGAGTATGAGATCTGCCTCTCGGTCTCCAATATCCACCAGCAGACCCAAAAGTCTTGTGTCAACGTCACCACCAAGCATGCCACGTTTGCTGTGGAGATCTCAGACCAGGGCACCAATACAGCTCTTGCGGCCGTTATGGGAACAATACTGGCCATCATTAGCTTGGGGTCCATTACCGTTTACATTGCAAAGAGATGGAAGAGGAAAAACTACCATCATTCCTTAAAGAAATACATGCAGAAAACCTCCTCCATCCCTCTAAACGAGCTCTATCCACCCCTTATTAACCTTTGGGAAGCAGATAGCGAAAAGGACAAGGAGGGATCTTCAGAAACGAAGCCCACCCAGGTTGACACAACAAGAAGTTATTACATGTGGTGAAGCTTACCAGACTTACTTTCCTTCTTCTTTAGAGCACAAAGACACATCTTTGCTTATTTGTGCGTAAAAAAAGACACGTCATTTCTTTTCTGCTTCGCTTACTGCAAGCAACTCTTCAGACTGATCTCTTTTTAGTAGAGTGTTTTGCCTTTCTTCTTTGACTTTCAATATGGCAGCTTTGTTTAGCTTCCCAGACGTGTTAGTAGCTGTGCTTTCTTCGTTCAATATATTTTAATAGCACAGCATAGATAATGTCAAGGATTAACTTTGGGTCGAATGATGCTGTAGCACTGTATCTGATCCAGTATCGATATGTCTTTGGCAGTATTCATAGAGAATGCATTGTTTCTTTCTCTCTTTCGTAAGACAGTTTAACTGTTGTTCACTGTAATATAATAACAAGATTGTCTTTGGACTCCACTGTAAGCTGACAAGATGAGTTAAGACTTGATACACTGTCTATTGAATAACGTTAGCAATCGTTCTGTAATGTTGTATCAACTATAATTTGAACATTTTGGATTTTCTCGAAAGTAATTTTTGATTTAGAGAAATGAACTGTAAACCAGCAATAGAAACGTGAATGTTTAATAATTAGATAGTAGAAAAATGCTTTTTTTTAATTACTCGGGTTCTTCTTTTTTAATTGGCTAGAATCTGTTAAACACTTGATTTTGTTGTCATTTACACATGCAAAGTGTTGCATATTACAGCGCAAACAGAAATAAAACAGTTTCGTTCCGATATTTTTTATATAATGACTGTCAAGTGTCTTCATTCTAAAGACTTTTACGGCTCACATTTTTTCACTGTTCAGTTCAGTAAATGAAGCACATTCTACGATCATAATTTAATACTTCCAGTGAATCACCACACAGCATAACAAAACTCTCCTGTAACAAACCACTGATAGTGACTGAGTCCAGGAAGGCAATTATGAAAAGATGATTAAGTCTCTCCTTTTTTGTCCTCAGTTAAGTAACTTCTATATGAGCTATTTGAAACTGTGGGTTACAAATTTGGCATAGGTGTTCTTTATTGATTGTTTTATGAATTAAGATTGTGGCTGTATGCCAGCCACATGGTGTCAAATAAAGTGAGAAAGTTGTGATTATGTGTAATAAGTATAATTAACTGCTCTACACTGGCACATCCAGCCTGGAGTCATCAGCCTGATTTTAATCAAATGTTCGCTCTCTTGCTAGTATCAAACCTTCACAGAGCACAAAATCTGAATTACCTTTGGAGATTCATAACTCTGAGGAATTCCCCGAAAGGTATATCAGGCCTCCAAAACATCGCTCATTCCTGCATTTTGATTACCTCTTTAACATTCATAGCCCTCCAATGGGAAATTATGGCACCGCCCACCAGTTTTAATATCTGGGTCTCTGTCTTACTGTCTGAGAGACATCCTATAGATTTGTTTTGTACCAGCCGCATCTCATGACACCATAACCATTAAAACTGGAATCTTTAATTTTTGCCTCTCTGCCACCATCTCTGTTTGAAACAAAATTTCAGGTTACTTTACATGCTTTTCTTTATGTATGTTGAAGTCAAATCTGGCGAGATGCCAGTCTGGTTTAATTTGACTTCAACACATGTAAAGACAAATATGTAGAGCAACATGCAGTTTTAAGTCACGGATTGCAGCTTTAAATTGCAGTCAGTACAATAAGACTTCTGCTTTTGATTCCAGGGGCAACACTAGATTATAGGTTCATATCATATTACATTAGGGAAGTCATTCACTCTCTGCGCAGTACTTTATTGTGATGAAGAACTGCAGCTGTACCAGAGTGCTGCGTGTTTGTAATGATAATGTAAGTGGGTTGGATTTCTGTAAGAGTAATTAAGGGAATCTTTTAAATCATTGCAGGTTTCAGAACTCCCTGTGACTCTACAGAATAAGTGGTATAGAATATGGATTTGAATCAAGCCGATAATACATTGATTACTAAAAGAGTTGGCAGGTGTGATTAAATGAATAGTTTACCCATAAATCATAACTGTGCCATTATTCACTCACTTATGTTTTCAAAGAATTTTATTTTTTAAATAGCTTTCATTCCTTTGAAGGTTTATATCTTGTCCTTTAAACTTTTTAATTTCTCAAAACTTTTATCAGTTACCTGTTCATCTCATTACAGAAGCAAAAATAGGTGTTTTTAATGGAGCTCTTTTGGCTTTTCTCTTCCGAGACAAAACTTTATTGCACTGAAAGTTGCCAGAGATTCAATACAGTGAGTCAGGTGAGGGAGACTCACCTGAGGCATAATAAAGCATCCCCCACACAGAGCAGAGAATCTACCAGAAGATTAAACTGGGGCTTCCTCACGCTGTTCAGTTGTTTAATTGTTTTCTGCCAGCAGCCCTTGACTTCATGCCAAGTGCTCTTACATTGACCAGGTGTCGTGCATGCAGCTGCATTAGGGATGTACCCAACAATATACACCTATATAGGGTTGATACATGAGCAAAGAAAATGGATCACAGACAATAGAGTTCATTTATGTTCTGATGAAATAACTTTGATTTTTTTAGACTTGGTCTGTGTTCATATATGTTAATGAGATGTATATTAATATGATATACTGGATCTATAATAATGATATGTATATTGATAGATACTACATCAAAAATACCATATGTCAGGTCTAATCTGATACTTCAGTCCTGAAGCATCTGTTTGGAGAATCTAATGTTGTTAGGTTTCACTACCCCTTCATTATCAGGAGTGTCATCACAGCGCTGAAAGGTTTTAAAGATTGTGTTAACCCCTGGGCTTTGTTAACATGAGCTGTAACATTTGGTCAGGACTGAAAGAGCGACTCATTGACTGATCTGTTGCTCCTCAGTGTTTGTAAATGGGAGATGTTTCTGATGTAGAAGGATGAAATCTCCCTGTGGAATCCTTATTCATCTAAAACAACTGCATTGATTTTGTTTTCCAAAAGGCAAATGTTAAAGCTGCAATCCTAGCTTTGCCTCTCTACCGCCATCTCTGTTTGAAAAATGCAGGTTACTTGTGGAGGTAATTTTAACATGAATGACAAATTCTAAACAACTGCTGTAAGAACAAGCTGCACCATATACACTGCCCAGACAGGCGAAATATGAGCTGAATCTTCTTTCTGTTTACAGAGGTTCATTTCCGCAAAATTGAACACGACCACTCAAGTTATAAATCATCATTATAAACTTGCATTTAGTAGATGGTGTTGCACATTCATCTATCATGTAACTTTTTTTTTTTTAACAAAAAAACATTACGAATTGCAGCCTCAAGCCACGCAAATGGAACATTAAAACATCCCTTAATGCCAAACACCTGAATTCATCAGTCTCTTCTAATGAAAGTGTACTGAAGTTACACCTGCTTATCTTGATATCATGAGCACGGCTTTGTGAATGTGTCATATCTTCACCTTCATCATGCTGATAGCCGTTGAGTTTGGTCATTGTGGTCACAGCTGTTGGTTACGGGGCGTGAAAAATAATTCAGTGATCAAATTAAATGACCTTTCATGCTTCCCTGACAAGATTTCTCCAGTAGAACGGTATCATTTATTGATCCTGGCCTGCAGTATATTGAGATTCTCAATTTATTGGTTAATAAAGATTGATATACATTATAGTTTTTCTTGCTCTGTTTCCACACCGCCGAGAGTTCTTGTCCTCTGGGCAGTAGATTCTAGCCACCACCAGTTTTTGTGTTAGCTTTACGTTATCTGTTACTGCATGTAGCTTTTTTGTATACATTTTAATGTAGGGTGGGCAATTTTAAAGAGGCTAGCAATAGCAAGCTAGCATTGAAACGCTCTTCAAGCCACACCTACCCAATATTGCGGTGGTATGCAAAGACATTATCTGACAGGCGAGTGGGACATTCTGTCGCTCTGCAGTCAGTCTGTATTCTCTTGACTGAGTTCAGTTGACTTTCTGTATTAACGTTTTGCTGAACTTTCTTCCCGCAGTCTTGTTTCTGCGGCAACCCTCCATTTCTCTTCCTGCCAAAACTGGCGTTGGCAACTGTTGGATGCCTCCAGGCGCTCAGACAAAAATATCTCTGACAAGGTCAAACCCTCTGGGCACCGAGCTGCAAAAAACACCTCGTAGCCCCTCAAAGGTGTGAAAAACGTCTTTAGTGTGAAGCGACTGAATATTAATAGGAAATAACTATGATCGCATCTGCCCAATTCCTTTCTGCTTGGAGCATAAGAGGATGTGTTACGGGCGTGACTGTACTAATGTCACAGTATTTATTATAGGATCTGGGATTCAACTTTTTTTGGCTACATGCATGGGTCTCAAAATGATTCTCTTAACTATCTGTGATCTTATATAAGTATGAATGTGGCCATGTTTCTCAAGTTATTAATCTGCAGAATCAGTAGAAAAACCAAAGATCACAAGTGGCATTGCCTTAATATCTCAATTATTTTTTCAGAGAAAACACGATTAAAAGCAGACCAAATGGAGACTTTTCCCAGATGTTTCTCAGATGAAATCTCCACAAATTCTTACATTGTGCTCAGATTTAAAAATAAAAAACACAAAGTCTGCAATAAGAACTCTTTCGATTTTGATTATGAATCCATACATTTTTCATTATTTTTTCCAAAAAATCTCCATATCAGAGTTTGTCAACAATTGTTTCATTTGTGTCTGTTTTATTTCCCTTTTTAGTTTTAGGAGAAATGAAGTCTCATGAGCAATAAAAGAGCAGCTATACCACCCAAGAATATAAACAGAACATAATGTTATACATTTCTCGAGTATCTACAGTTGAGTTCACATCATCATAACAAAATCACATTATCTTGTGAGGAAACATCATTCAAATGAACTCAGAGTCAGTTCTGAACAGTAAGACTACCGTTCAATTAAATGCAGTAAACATGGGTTGACTCAGGGCATTTTATGACTAGAGAGAGATGCTTTAGTGACCTCCCTTATGCCATGGATCACTGTAACACTAACATTGCTCATCGGGCTACCCGTAGCCGCCAGCTCTGGCTGTGAGAAATTAATCAAAATTGAATCTCCCCTCACAGCGTGTGGGAAGCCCAACCTGTGTACGGCCTGACATCTTCAGTATGGTTTTAAATAAAAGCAGTCTTTAAGTCAGCCCTGACCCAAAGTCCCTTTAAAGAGGAACTCTCTAATTGGCGGCTATATTTGTGACACCTCCAGGCAGCTGTTTTAAGACCAAATCCTTTCTGCTTCAAAGAGGGAAAACAGATAGCAAAGACTGTCAGGTTCCTCACAACACTGTACAAAGCCCCTCCTCTGAAGAATCGTTAGTGTTTAGCTATTGATGATTGGTTCTTTCTACTAGTAGGCGGGACTTCGCTGGAGCGGCCATGTTGAGTGTTGAACTTTCCCCCATTCAGAGTAACAGAACTGCGGCGTCTTGTTTTTCTAACATCTCTGTCTGACCTCACTGCAGGGCTTACAGCAAACCAGCGGTTCTGTAATTGTAATCACTGTTTATTAGTGGGAGTGGAGCATAATCACCAGTATTACCTGTAACTTAATTTGATGGTTTAATTATTTTATATTTGTTCAAACAGTCTCAGTGATCTGAGAATTACCGGCTGCATTTGTGATGCTGTGTGATATACATTTTTTTTCTCTTAAAAGATGAAATTCTGCTACGTTTTTTTGCTTACCAAGCTGAAGACCCATACGGTCACAGCAGCCATTTTTAGCCCTCAATTAATCTCTGTTTGTGGGGCTTCAGTCCAAATAAACAATAGTGTACTTTAAATTCCCTTTTAAGTGTACAGCTACTACAGCTTTGTGTTGTAAACACTAAACACAATGGGTTATTATCAGATAGGCCTCTAAAAAGCTTTAAGACTACGTAAGAAATCTGCAACTTCAGACATATACATTTGCACTTAAATGGTCATATGTTGTTTAAACAATAGTTTATAAGGAAGATGAAAATCTATTTCAGCAAAATGAGTCCCTGCATGTTCTTGAATAGAAGAATTTAACATTTAATTTACGCTGAAATTTAAACATCTAAAGCATTCTGGGGTTTTTCATTTGATACACTGTCTTGGAAAGAGAGACCTGGAAACAAAGAGCTACAGAGCTGCAGAGAGGCAGTTCTCAAACCCGTGCATAACCTCTGTCATGATGAAAGGCTGAGGATGAAAGGGTGGATCTGCTAGTACAGACTGAGAGCTTCATCCTGACAGGGTGATGTTGATTCAGTTTCTGTGGGACTGTACGCTCACACTGTGGACCTCAGTGGCTTCCTGCCGAGCGTGCACCTGTTCTGCTGTCTTTGTGTTTTCTTTATCAATCAGTCCATCTGTACAAGAAAATGTAATATATAATGTGAACTGTTGTGAACTCAACCAGAAATCAGAATGTAAAAACTGTGTACCAATTAGTCTGATTAAATGTAAAGCAAAAAAAACAAGGGTTATTTAGGCAACAGTATAGACAAATAATGTGTTTAGCCAATTCCAAGTCTAGGTTGTAAGTACATTTCCTTAACATTTTAATTAGCCAAAACTTTAATATTATTTTGAAAGTTCTAGGGATGTTCAAAACGTCCAGTTTTTAGACCGTGTATTAAAATTATTGCTTGGTTTTAACAACATTAGTCAAACATTTAATTCTGTAACATTTTAAAAATATTCCACAAACTCACTAAGCATAACGTTTTGGGTATATATGACATAACATAAAAAAATCATTCTACTAACGTTACGTCATAAATATTTTTGCGAACTTTGAGAGAACTTTGACAGAAAGTTGAACAACATTCTCAGAACAGTCCATTTTAGCTGTTAGCATGTTATACATAAGAGAACAGGAAAGCTTGATGTAGGATCATTTGGGATAGTTCTAGCTGTGAGAACAGGGACTGATGTAGGTTAAAAATAATTATGAGAAGAAAAATCTCACGGAGATCTTGAACAAAAATATTTCAGTGTTGTTAATGATCTGTTAAGTTTATAATGAATCAAGTGCAGGGATTTTACACTGAGATTTCTCTCAGGACCCAATTATCTGTTTGATTTGGCTTGCGATGTTTTTCAGTTTCCTAGCCGGTATTCTTTGATTCATCAGGCATTTGTCTGCACTCAATTTAAACCATTTATTTCCTTAAAATGAGATAAATACTGTCGATTTTTTTCTTCTTGTGACATTTACCACAACAAAAGACAAGAGGCTCATCAGATCATGTACTGTATGAGCAAACATTTTTCTTAAACCGTTAACCTCAGATCTGCACATAATGAACATTGTTATCTACAGTTGTGCTGTTTATCTTTAGCAGATGTTTCTTCAACCTTTGGTCTGTATCAGGTCTCCCAGGACAATGAACCTGTCACGGTACGGATAAAATCCATCAATCCTCACCTCTCCGTTTTCCAGTGCTCTCTCTCCACTGCGAGCAGGTATCTTTGCTCCCACCCTTGCTGCATTTATGTGTAAAAGGACAGAATCAGAGGCAGATCCGATCTATCACACTTCTGTTGACCTCATTTCTGTGGGGGATGGTGAAGCTTCACAGTTTTTATACTGTGATGTGAAGGAGAACTTTAAGGTACTTGGTTTTGTCCTCTTTTAAGGGGCTTTTTGGCTCAGTTTGCCTGAGCTTTTGTCTGTGTGCCCGTTTCTAAAATTTGTTAGCTAATTAAGAACGCTGGGGTGTGTTTTAGAGAGAGAGAGAGAGAGAGAGAGAGCACAGATTAGAGCTTACCTGTGTTGTAGTGCATTCTTCAAAGGAAGAAACATGCAGTGTCAGCATTCAGATATTACTGTCAGCATGTTTACGTGACCTTATGTTGACTGTGTATGTCGTCTCCCCTCACCATGATTTAAAGCAATAATTTACTCAAGTCTATAATCCCAACACACTGAAGCTGAGGACAGAAGTTCATTTTTAGTCATTATTCAGTGTAAATGCTCACGTTGCCACAGATCTCAAAATGTATTTTTATTGGTGTATATGGTGTATATTTTAATATATTTGTAATATTTAAAGGCATAGCGTACCAGTTATTTTTGCCAATGATACCAAATACATTTACAAAAACAATGCAGTTCATATAAAGATGAATTATAGTAATTAGTAAAGCTAAATGTAAGGTATTTTGGACAATGTGTCATATTGTTATTTTGATTATAAAAATGTAAAGTTTTTATAACATTTGCCAATTAGACAGATTGCTTGAAAAATGAAGCAATGGTGAAATTAGCATTTATTTATTTTGATATGAAATTTGCACTTTTGGCAGACACTTATCCAATGTACTTAAGCCACACATCGGATCAGTATGTGTTACCTGGGAATCAAACCCCCAGGTTTTGCGCTGCTAACACAATGCTCTAGCAGTTAAGCTACAGGAGCAGAATTCTGTTCTGCCATTTTCATTATTAGCAACAGATAAATTGGAACTATGGAAACAGGATACAATGAAGAAACCCATTTTTACACCTATTTTAAAAGCCTACCAAAATTCATACATTCAAAGGAAACCAACACTCATAGAGAAACCACGTTGTTTTGCATAATAATAACCATAATGTGTCTCACTCTGATGAGCTTGTCTGAAAAATATATCCAGAAAATATTTTCCTGCACAAGCAATAAACCCAGAAATCAGCAGAAACTCTTTTGAATTTGTTTGCGTCACACATTGGATGAATCCATCGGTTTTGTGAAAGAAGCATCAAGAAAGAGTGTTTCAGGTTCTTTGTAGATCTGTGCCTGTTAATCCCACAGAGTTACTGGAAGATGGAGAGGGATAAAATCAGGGATGTGCAGTAGAAGGGAACGGGATTTAGGAAGAACAGGCAAGCAGCGTGTTTTAACCAGTCATCTGCTGGAGAAACAGAGCAAGAATGTGGATGTGCTTCTGTGTTTCTGATTGTGTCCCCTCGCTTGATTCTCATTCGCCCTTGATGACACAGCCACAGCATTGGCCCAGCTAACAGGGAATGTTCTCAGAACATTGGCTAATGTTGTCTAAAAGTTTGAACAACGTTCTTACATAACCAAACAGTAACATTAATTCATCGTCTAAAAAACTGGGTCTTTTGAATGTTCCTAGAACTTTCTTAAAAGCTTTTGTTACTTAATAGAAATGTTAGGGAAACATTCTTACAACCTTAAATTGTTAGCTGGGGGACCCCATTAGTAAATATGACTGAGTTTCTGATTATGTTTTATCAGGCCTTAAATTACCTATAGTCCACATTGTAAAGATAAAGCAGTGCTTTTATTTTTTTTCACTGTTGTCTAGAGAACTGTTGTCTGTAACTGAACTGAAAACAGTCCTAGTTAAAATAACCAGGTAAACTGTATAGACGGGTAACTGATTCTCAATCATGCTACTTAAGATACTACTGAAGACTAACTGCTTTAGTCAAAGCTCAGCTTCATTTAAATTTTCTCCCTCAGATGCCCAGCAATGAGAGAAGTTTTGATATTCCTCAAACATTCTTTATCGTAATGACTGGCAGAGTCACCTGCTGAAGAGTCACTCCAGTAACAAATGGTGTGCTGGTTAACATTTTCTTTCTTTGTTTATCTTGAAGCTGGCTGGTAAACAAGTGACGTGTTCATCAACATATCAAATATAATCAGATGATAGGGGCTGTCTCAGCACATTGGGCCATAAACACCGATATAAAAATATAATCTCTATATCTCTGTTTGTGTCTCTCAAATGTGCTGATTAATGGAATTGTCCGTTCTCAAAAGATAACACGGGTTCTGCTGAACCATAGAAAACAGGAAACAGGATGTGGCTGGTACTAAGAACAAAACATTATTGTCATCACTGTTAAATGTCAGTTTTCTTTCAAAATCCTGCAAAATCCTGCAGATTTACATGTTCATTATGATGTGGTTATTGGGTTTGTGGCTTAACAATGTAAACCATCACAAGTGTTAGCTTTTTAAATTCCTCTCCTGTCCTTCTGTTCCAAATGATTCACATATTTCTTATTAGTCTCTGTTCAGCTGTCTGTTCCATTTCACGACACAGTAATTCTTCTATTGAATCTGTTTATGGTGAAAACATGAAGCTGTCACTCCTCATGTTTTAGAAACAGAAGACCTAAACCCTTGTGAAGGTTTTTCGGAGGGTCACTGTAGGTGGCCGTTGTGAGAAGACGGAATAACTGGTGAAGGCATAATCAGGATAATAATCAGCCTCATAAGGTAATGAAGGCAGGCAGGAGGTTTGAGGTCCTTTTGTATGGAGAGGCCCAGCAGAAGCAGCAAGCTGTTTTTTGCATTCTGGTCAGAGGCATTCAGCCTCATGTGTAATATGACGTAAGGTCAGTCACCCTGAGGGCATTTGTATTGACATACAGTTGTTTATTTCACCCAGAGGCAAGTGAGTTTTGAATGCAATTTCCTAAACAACGTTTCGTATCATTGATAATTAAGTTATGTGATTCTTGTAGATTAGTCAGTTAGTCAGTCTAATCAAGTCGCACCTTTTAGAATTCAGTTGCTGGGTTAAAAATCAATTCACCTTCATCCACTCACTCTCAAGATGTCTGAAAAGGGTGATTTGTTTAGCATGCAACACAAAAGTAGTTAGCAAAATAGCAGTTATTTTCCATTCAGCAAAAATGCATGACAATCACAGGGCTAACTAACAGGGAACATTCTTAGAACAGTGGCTAATGTTTTCTAAAAGTTATCAAAATGTTTTTGCAGTAATGTTGGTGGAACATTTTTAACATTATATATCATATAGTAGAACATCGATAGATGATAGAACGTATGATAGAACGTTTTAAAAACATTACAGAATTTTAAAAAGCTTTGAGTAATGTTCTTATAACCAAGTGTTAATGTTAATAGAACACCTACAACATTGGACATTTCTTCCAAACATAGTTATTTTTAAAAAAATAACATTTTAATGTTTATGTTACCTAATGGAAACGTTATGGAAACATTCTTACAACCTAAAATAGTTACTTGAGGGCTGCCAGGTTTGGGCCCCTTGAACAGAACCGACAATACAGAGCAAACACAACCCACACATTTGCCATTAGGAACCTTTCCATTTTTTCTTTACCTTTGAAATGTTCCAAGAACCGTACTCCTATATAACCTCTTTGCACACCTTCCAAGTATTCCAACGTATGTCTTTATGGACTGTCATTCAAAAGTCACGTATTCCACAATCAAAACAGCAGAAACAAGCATCAAAGAGCTTCGCTTCATGCATATTCTGCATAATATTTGAATGCAGGTCACAGCCACTAGCTTCAGGGTATTAAAAGCACAAAGGCAATAAGACACAAGCCATTCACAAGCCAAACACTGTGAGAGATTTCTCTTTGTTTTTCCTGTAATGGAATAACAAGAGCGATGGTGCAATAGAGAAAACCTGCGACGATGAATGTGAAATGGAGTATGATAAAGTATTCAGGGCTGCTAATTTGGTTTCCATCTTCTCCAGTTACCATTATTCCCCATATGGGCTTTAATGAAAAAGTGAGAAGATCTAATTGCACAGTGTAAAGTGATACATCTTAGTCACTTACAGGAAGCGAGAGTTCAGCCACCTCAGAGTTAAGCTTGTATCCTGTACTGATTTCAGAGACCCTCTGGTCATGCAAATGATATTTCTTATTGCTGAGCGTTCATCAATCGCATCCTCTTTTTGCTGTGGAAGTCACCTGCTGTCTCTTTGTTATCATATCTGTACAATTTTCTTTCCAGTCCATCATATTGTCACTGTGTTCCTCTCAGGTCCCCTCCATGTTCACACTGTCAGTGTGTAAGCTGTGACATTCGAATTGCCCTGTTCACATAACAGCTTCATAAACTTTTGTTATGTTTCATAAACTTTATAAACAGATTTGTAAACATTGTGCTTTAGATACTGTAAAGGTGTATCGAATCTGGATTATTTTGTCAGCAGCTTCAGGTGTCGACTTCATAATGTCTGATCACTGATAGAAACCGTCCAATGGCTTTTGCCAAATTCTCCCCACACGACAGCCAAATCTGAGCCCTTTGTAAAAATAACAGAGCATATGACTGCCACAAGGACAAAAGACAATAATGTGAGGTTACTGCACTCGCACAGAATGATGAAGGGTCACGAATGCTGCAGTATGGAAATACCAGCCAGCAGTGTGACCTCTTCCCATCTGCTATCTGCAGCCCCTTGAGAATTACGTCCCAGCTAACAGGGAACGTTCTCATAACATTAACTACTGTTCTTTAAACGTTCTCTCAAAGTTATTAGCCATTAGCAGAATGTGTTGTATATCATTATATTATAGAATGTGTTATAGAACATTATTTATCATATATCAAAAGCATTATCCTAAAGTAGTTAGTGGAACATTTTATAAACGTTACAGAATTAAAAGTTTGACTATTGTTCCTATAACCAAGCAGTTTACAACCAAGCAACATTAATACAACATAAAAAATGGACATTTTATAAATGTTTCCATGAAACAATAAGAGGAATAAGAGGAAACATGAATCCGCCCGAGGTGACTCGGTTGTGAGGCAGTCAGCGCCCCCTGGCGGAAGATAGCACCAGTGCACCCCGACAATGTTTTTCACCTTTTCGTCCTCCGGGGGGCGTTTTTTTTTCATCTCAGGTGGTCGTGTACTCTTTGAAACTCGTTATCTTTTCATTTCATTATCTTGTCTTGGACGTCCGCCGATCGTTTGGTATAAATCGATCACTTGCAATCCGCGATGAATTCCGTAACACGGACGACTAATCGCTAACGCCTGGGATTGGCCCGGAAGTGATGACGTCAAACGAGGATTTTGAAGGGCGGACGTAAACAAAACAACACAAGGAGTAACAAAACGAGTCAAAACGATCACAAGATGAAAATGTGACCGTCAGCGGGGTTAATGCGGGACTGACCCCTGACCAGTCCTTTACCTGCACTGTTAGTGGCTCTTGGTGAATGCAGCAGCGTTTGTCAGTGTACTGTGATCAGCTGTAGTCAATCATTACTCGCTCCGTACACACACTGTCATGCAGTCTGGGGACTCGCTTGTGCTCAGTTTTGTTTTGCTTACCAAACAGTTTTGCGATCTCCTGACGGCGGTGAGTGTTACGAGGTCCCCGCTAATGCTTAACATTAAAATGTTGTTGTGCACTAATAGTAACTGCACAATCTTTTCACTTTACATTAACATCAATGCTCGGTTTTATTAAACGTTTATAATATAAAACGTTTTTAATACGTTGTACTTACGAGTAACGTTTTGATATATGCCGTGCATAACGTTGAAAAGGTTATACTGACGTTACTGCAAGAACTTTCTTGAGAACTTTGTGAGAACTTTAAGAGAACATTAGCCAATGTTGTGTGAACGTTCCCACGTTAGCTGGAGTATTATGAAGAGCTTTACTATCAAGAATTATATTTACTTATATATAATTATATTATTTTCATTATTTCAGCCAGTGTTTTGTGAGGATGTATTCAGTATATACAGCTGGACCTTTCTCACATCTATTAACTATCATTCTGTCCCCACAGGTGCTCTGCGGCTCTTTTCCTCTGCTCTGGATAGCTTCATTGGTTTATGGCTCGGGTTCTTGCTCTCTCACATCTTCGTCTGTGGCGTCCAGCGTGGATGAACTTGGCACCGTTCTGCTCTCGCAGTATGTCATCATTAGAGAGGCGAGCGCGGGCCGTGTTTTCTGCAGCTGTAGAAGGTGTGCAGCCAGACATTGTGGTTCGCAGAGGCCTGGAGCGACATGGGAACAAAATATTGGTGGGAGGTCAGAGTTTCACGCTCAGTAATAACCTGTATCTGGTGGGCTTTGGTAAGGCGGTGCTGGGGATGGCCGCAGAGGCAGAAAGAATTATCGGGGACCATCTGATTAAAGGAGTGGTGAGTGTGCCGCATGGTATTCAGGACACACTACGGAATCATGGGAAAGAGTAAGTGTTTTTGTGTGTCGGTTTTTAATACATATAGTTTTTGTGCATACTTTTCACCAGTTGAACGAAAACATTTCCAGCTAAAGTTTAGCTGGAGTATTATACCCCAAAACAGAGAAAGAGAAAACAGATTTTGCATGATTTAAGTCTTTTTTAGTATTACATTAAATTTTTGCATTGCTTGGAAACGCTCACAAAATGAAGTTTATTTAACAAAGTTCGGGAGGAGCACGGTCATGTAATCCAACCATTCAATGCGCAGGGATGCGTATATATAGCCATCCCTCACCTCCGTCCTCCGTCTTGCAGCATCCCTCTGCCCCCCCATCGCCTTACTCTTGGCTGATATCTATCTCAGTCAAGGATGGGGGAGTACTCTGGGTTCTGGGCAAATTTCAAGCTCAGAGCCCTCCCCCCGAATAGACTAATACAACTTGTGAACCTACTGTAAAATTTTAATTTGTCCTAAAAATATTTTTTTTTCTTATAATCAAGGCTGGAAATGGGGGGTTTCTATCAGTTTTGTGTGGTTGCACAGAGGTTTACATGGACATTACTGAGAAACTGTTTTGGAACTGTATGTCTTTTTCAGGAAGATGCTACTTGAGAATAACAGTAAGATCACAGTTATGGAAGGAGCAAAACACAACTTACCAGACACAGATGCCCAGAGGTCAGCTGAGTGCATCCGAGAACTGGCCAGTGGTCTTACAGAGAAAGATCTGCTGCTGGTTCTCATCTCCGGTACTGTGATTTGTCCAAAAGTCTTTTAACATCATGTTTCCTGTCCTCTTTTCCTCCATAACTTTGACACTTGCTTGTAAAAACAATGCATGTAGTTCACATAATGCAGTGTTCTCCTTTCTGCAAAATAATGTATTGCTTCCTGTTTTTTTATTTAGGAAGCAATCCGTAACTTTATCTGGTTAAAAATAAACTATTATCAGTTATTGTGCTAGTATTGATTTCTCGGGAAATGTCAGTTTGGCTTTATTTGATTTAAACATACATAAAAAAATGTATGTAAAGCAACCTGCAATTTTATGTTTCAGCTTTAAGATTGCAGTAGAAATCTTTGAGATTTTATCAATTAATGCATTTATGTGCAGGTGGAGGATCTGCTCTGTTACCTGCTCCGGCGCCTCCCATGTCCTTGCAGGAGAAACAGGAAGTGACACGCTGTCTTGCAGCAGCAGGGGCCACAATTCAGGAGTTAAATACAGTACGACGAGCCCTGTCACTTTTGAAGGGTGGAGGCCTTGCTCAGTGCGCCTACCCAGCCCAGGTAACGTTATTCTATAAAGTACAACAACAAAGACCTAAAACACTTTCAAACAGATTTTCAGGAGAATCCATTCTGAAAAACTGCATTATCAACCATCGATTTGAATGGCTTCTTCCTTTTAATCAGACTTTTCAGCAGTCGTTTCTAATCTCTCAGTTAAATAACTGAGAAATGATTAAGAATGACAATGACTAAGTTGAGGTTAGGTTACTTAATATTTATTCAAATAATAATATTTACTGTGGTGTTCTATCTTTTCTGAGGTGGTGGCATTGATTTTGTCAGATGTCATTGGAGATCCTCTGGATCTGATAGCCAGTGGTCCAACAGTTACGAGTGAGACGCAGCCAGAGGAGGTCTGGGCTATCTTGGATCGCTATAAGCTCTCTCACTCTTTGCCTTCCTCTGTGAAAGGGGTGCTTAGTAAAACTGGCCTCCATCAGGGGTCACAGGTGCAGAAAGAGCCACAAGAGGTCAAAGATCATGTTTTAAATGTTGTGATTGGTTCAAACACTATTGCTCTTGAGTGCGCGGGTCGTAAGGCTAGTGAGTTAGGACTCCGGCCCGTTATTTTATCCCCAGGGGTATGCGGAGATGTTCGCTCCGTTGCAAAAATGTATGGACTGCTCTCGCGTTTCGCCTGCTCCCTGAGGAAAGAACCTCCTCCAGAACTTGCAGAGCAGATCCTTCAGCTCGGGCCAGAGGTTGGAATAGAAAGCTGGGACTTGTGTCGTACCATGAATGTACTCGGAGAGGTAAGGAAGGAAGGCTGGGGTGCTACCTGTCTCCTGGCTGGAGGAGAACCCACTGTGCAGCTGACAGGAAAGGGCAGGGGAGGCCGAAACCAGGAGCTGGCTCTGCGGGTGGGACTTGAGCTTAGTGGAGAGGTGAGGGGGGGTGCAGTGTTCCTCAGTGGAGGAACCGATGGACAGGATGGTCCTACAGATGCAGCTGGTGCAGTCACTGATGGGGAACTGATGGAAGAGGCCACGAGTCAAGGTCTGGGCATTGATGCCTCACTTACAAATAATGATTCCTTCACCTTCCTCTCACGGCTCTCTGAAGGACGACGGTTACTCATGCCTGGACTGACAGGCACCAATGTGATGGACGTGCATGTAATGCTGCTGCCTTCACCAGCCCTTTAACTCCAGATGGATTTTTGTATTAATACAACTCATGATGTTTTGAAGGAATAAGTACTGTTTATACAAAAAATAGCTGTAGTCTAAGAGAAGTGCACTTTCCTATTCAGTTATTGGAAAATGTAAAGAACAACAGAGCTAATACATGTCTTTATAATATTTCTCATTTTAACCACAGTAGATTCTATATTGTTTTCATTATGAATGAGCCTTGTTCCTGAACCAAAATGAGGTGTTTTCATTATGTTCCAACATTCATAAAATAAAAGTAAATCAATACACACAGCTAGATCCAAATGAAATTTATTGTTCTTTCTGCAGCTAGACAGCAGTAACCTCTCAAACCTGACAGCAGCACAGGTGCAGTCTTGATCTCTTCTGTACAATTATCTCCAAAATCAATAACCTGATTTCTACACAGACATTTGGGACCAGTGTTCTGGCATACTGTTACTGTCAGCTTTTAGTTGGTAAATGTACACAATCTTAGAATTCAATCCACTACTGTCTCTAAAACATTATTAAAGAAGAACCAGAGCTAAATATCTCACGTCACATGTTCCATGAATTCTCTCTCTCTGCTGCTGTGTGTTATTCAAATACGTCCATGTATTTATTACATTATATTACATGTATTAGTCTTGAGTATTGTACCATGGTCCATCACAGACACATCACAAGGAAAGTTAAACTAAGCAGTTTATGGCACAGGTTCTGGTGTATTTAAACTTGTTGGAGGTCTGTGAGTCTCTGCAGTTTGCCGGTGGGTCACTCGCGGTGGGTTTTCATTGCGTCACCAGCTGCGCTTTCCCTAAGACATACAAAAAAAAATTAGAATTGATAATTAAAGCGTCGTCAGATCAAGGTCTGCGGATCAGATAACATTTGTTCACCCCAGACTACATCTAAATTGTAATTCTATGAATAACAGTTGATATGTCTTTAAGTAATGATTAATCACCCATAATCCTAAATATCAGCCACAGCAACAGTTAATAACAACAGTGTTATTAAAGCTGCAATCCATTACTTTCTGGGGTACAAAATGAACCAAAATCAGTTACTGAGCAAGTACATGACTGAGGACAGATCAGTCATCACCATCTCCCTACCCTCATTCACAACAGTAAGTGTATAATAATGATGTATAATGTGAGCTGTCGGGATAGGACGTGTCAGATCGGTTTCATTTGCTTTGTACTATATAAAACAACCTGCAATTTTATGTTTCAAGCAGAGATGGTGACTGACAGACAGACGAACATTATGCATTGCATCTTTATGATATAAATATAGATAATTAGTGCCTGGTGACCGACCATCCTCCCGGATGAGGTGCTGTGTCAGGGGTCCCGCCGTTCTGTCCTCCGGTACCTGAGAAACAATCACAAGCCTCTTAAAGCAGCTTTATTTGACAGTAAGAGGCCGATAAACTCTCATCCACTCACCCTGTCTGTAGTACATGTCGTTGACGGTGTTGCCGTACACTTTCCAGGCGAAGTGTATCGCGATGAGGCTGAAGACGAGCCAGCTGAACAGGATTTTGAACACCACAACTCTCATGTCGTTGGCCAGCCAGTCGTCCACAAATTCGGACAAAAACGACACCAGACTGTCCACCATACGATACATGAATTCAAAGTCCCACGATTCCTCCATTCCTGCTGTTTGTTATCTCACATAGTGGGCATTTCAAATTAAACTCCCGACAGAGGTTTGGAAAAACGTAAACAATTCAGCCGCCATCTTTGAAGTAAACAAAGCCGAGCGGCCGTCTTCGTCTTCACGTCACCAGCTGAAGATTTGAACACACCGGCATCAACAGCGCCATCTGTCGGACTGGAGGACGCAGCGGTAGCGCTTGGTATTGCAGTCTGGCCAATAAAAGCAACTTTACAGCTTATAGATCTTGAACAAGAGAATGTAAATGGAGCACCTTTTGACAAGGAAAGTATTATGTGATATTGTGAAAGTAAAACTTTGAAAATGGATTACACCACTTTTGATTTTATTGTGGCTTTAAAGGTAGGGTAGGCAGTTTCAGAGAGGCCAGCAAGAGCAAGCGTGCTCTCTTAAGTCACGCCTGCTCCAGTAGTATGCAGAGGTGTGCAATGCTGAATGCATTGACATCCTGTGGGTTTAAACAGAGACTCATTCATTTAAAGTACTCCAACTTAAGGCTGTTTAACAGAATATTAGATTGCTGATGGGGTAATTGTTGCCACAATGTGACAAAGCTTCAAAAGAAGCCCAACACTAATGTGTCATAAATACAAAATGTACTTAGCACTTCAGGAAGCAACTGAGAAAATTACCAAACAAATTTCTCATTTTGTACTATTGCATCTCATTGTACAGCTGCCTCCAGCTGTTATTCATTTACAGACAGTGCAAAATGAGAAGGTCAGTCTTCTTACAGGGTCCGCAAAGAGTGAAAATTTTAAAATGTGTACTAGTACATAATGTACACAGGTCTCTTGCGTCTTCTTATCTTAAATACATTTAATTATAAAATGTAGGTTTCATTTTTTGGTATGTGTTTGAATGTTTATCGTAAAGTACCTCATACCTTATACTGTGCACCGTCACTTTGGATAAAAACATCTGCCAAATGCATAAATGCAAATAAATCTAATTCCACAGTGTAGATGTAATATTACATAATAGCAGCATTTGCATTAAGGATGCTAATGGTGTTTATAAAAGAGATAGAGATCTTTCTGGATGGGTTGTTCTTTTCAGCTGATAAGCACACTTGTAAAAAGAATGCAAATTAATGAACAGAAGTAGGTCAACTCAAAGAAATTATTCCAACCATGTTTATCTTCAAAGTGAAGTGAGTTGACGAATAAAGAGCACATTGCTTCCTGTCCTTAATCAGTTTGTTTACAAGATTTGGTACAATTGGGAGGGAAATACCCGGTTTTAAAAATAAAATGGATACTTCAATGCCGTTCCCTCAAACTCTCTTTTTTTTACTCAGTATTTCTTTACGCTGCTGTAATGCTCGAAATATTTTGTATCTTCTTTCTCACTGAGGTCTGACAGCAGAACAGGATTGAGATAAAATCTACATTTGTGCCATGCACCATTTTCTGATTCCTTTTCCTCCTTACACCAATTCTCAGTTGACAGGAATATGCTCAGTTAAAAAAGCTGTTTCTTGCTGTTGTTATTTATTTTTTCTGTACCAAATTATCTCAATTCTTTCCACATTTGTTATTTGCTCAGCCACATATTGTATAACCTCCTCTTTCCCCTACAAACAGTCATTGAACTGAACCCTTAGTCATAGTGCAGTGTTTTGTCAGAACTATCTGTTTTTCAGTTCTGCTACATGAGAGCTGGTTTTTCCTATGCAAAACATTAGTCATTAGAATACATAGAGAGTGTACAGTGTCAGAATGGCCTTTCATTTGACTGGATTGTTAAAATAAATTGATTGATAGAAAAATTCTATTATTAATGTTAATAAGCTTTATGATTAAACAATGACGTTCTGCATGGCTGTGAGCTCAAACATGGCTATCAGTTCATGTTTTCATAAATAGATAAATTCATGAATTACAGGTCTGTAAGATGTGTAAGAGTAAATAAGAACTGATCAATGAAAGATCAAGATAATAAATGATCATAATGAATGATCCAAATGATGTTTTTTACTTAAATTGGCAACTGGTAGCACAATTATGAAGCAGTGCTCTTTAAAACGGCAACTATGAGTTACTAAACCCTGGATTAGAGTGAAAACATGATAGCTCTTACATATATGATGCTATAAAAAGAAAGCAAGAAATATTTTCTAATAATCAGAGAGTAAATGTGGTTTACAGTTCCTCTAATGCTGAACATTTTCTTCATACAGCCGAGCTCTTACATATTACAATTTTAACTAAATTTAAACACATTTCCAAATGTCAGAAACAGCTTGAATGTAAAGATCATGCAGCTAGAAATTCATTATTGTACAATCCTACGTTTATTCCATGGATGGAAAAGACACGAAAACAGAAAACTGGTGGAGGGAGTTTTGTGCTGGTTAAACGTCACCTTGTTATATTTGGGTGGTTTCAGTCTGGTTTCCTCTTGATTTGAGGTAACACGCAGGTACAACACTATACTCCTAACTGCTGTCATGTTCTGGCACATGAAAATATTCTCAGTTCTTCTGTGTTTGCTGTTATTTCACCAAAATGCAAGTACAACAAAACCGGCAAAACGTTGTCCAGCAGGTATGTATGATTTCACGATTTCTACAAATACTGAAAAGCTGAATGTAAGATCTACAAAAGCCATGAAACACCTCATAAAACTGGATGTCTGTTACTTGTAGGGCAAAGGCGAAATTACAACACAAATGAATGTGAGGACTGCCCGGCGAGTCAATACCAGCCCAACAGCGGATCACAGATCTCCTGTGATATCTGCAGCACTTGTAAAAAAGGTAACTGCCACAAAACTTTAACTGTGAAATACCTGTAGGAATATATAGGGTACCATTTTAAATGAAACTTTCCATTTGTTAACGATAGTTAACTACTTTTATTAGCGTGAACTAAAAAATATATTGACACAAATATAGTAAGCAATATTTTCGGCTATTTACTCTTAATTAATATTAATATTCACTGTATATAAAGTATGTATATTCTGTATATACAGAATGTAGATCAGTGTATGTGTATATATATATATATATGTATGTTATGTGTGTGTGAACTACACAAGTGACTTTTGCACGTTTACTCACTAATGTAACTGGTTTGCATGCAATACTGGAAAAGGCAAATCCAGAGAAAATGTTAGTTTAAGAAAAACCTACATATGCAGTAAACTTTTATAATATGCAATACATATGTGATAATTGTATTTCAGCAACAACTTTTTTCTTTCAGAAAGTTTCAGTCAGACAGTCTCAAAATGCACATCAACTCAAAACGCTGTGTGCGAATGTATGCCAGGTTTTACCCCTTTGAATCGGGAAAAAAAATTTTGCTTTTGTGAAAAGGGTTCTGGACTGGAAAATGATGGTAAATAAACAAATAAAATTCCACCATGATAACTTCAAAACAGTAAAATTATTGTGAAGGAACTTGCACTATATCGCCAAATTAATTCTAATTTCTTTTAGGAGAAAGATGCGCCAAATGTAAAGAAGGTTTTTATACAGACAGACGAAACGTTCAATGTCGTAAATGGAAAGAGTAAGTTATTTACAGAACACCAATAATATAAATGACAGTATGTTTATGTGTGACACAAGCCTAGTTAGTATTGTGTGCCATGTGGGTGGGTTTACTTAACCAAAATTGGGGATTGGTACCCAAAAGTCAGCAAAACCTGACAAAGCTGAGCAAAAACCTCCTTTTGGGGGCCTCCCAAAAAATGCTATAAAAATATAGTACGTAAAGCGTTTTAAAATGGTAAAAATGCAGAAAGTTTTCTGTTAGGGTTAGAGTTAGCTTATAGTGTTTACAACTAGCTGTGTTGTAAACACTATAAAAGCAATGTAAGCGTATAGCATGTCATTAAGCTAGATAAGTCAACGTGCGCCCTCTTGTGTATGACTGATAATGATGTAACCCTGCTTTGTCTTGAGCTCTGAACTTGACATGCATATAGAATTTCATATTTATATAGAATTTCACCAGTGTTTCATTCCCAGATGTAAGCGTGGCATCAAGTTTCCAGGAAACAGCACCTCTGATGTTGTCTGTAAAGATGCTTCGGAAGAGGTGAAAGATGTTCCCGTGACCAATACAAACTTGACTCCGATGTGCACTACAGCAAAAACAAGCATCTCATCTACTACACCTTCAAGCACTGTGACATCCTCCCCTCAGACCAGGAGCAGTTTCTACATTTTGTGTACTTTCCTTTTACTTCTTCGTTTTATAAGATGCTCTGACAATGATTTGTTTCTCGTCTAATCGATGTTGCATTATTACATTGCATTTGAAGGGCTGGTCATGGTATGTGTTGGTATACTTCTTTTGATGGGACTCTTGTACTACACATGCAAAGCCACTCGCTGCATCCATAACCACACAAAAGTGAATTCACGAAACGGTGAGGTTCCCTTAATTTACCTTGTGTATGTATTTGTGAGTGCTTGTGTGTGGTTATTCTGTTCACACCTCTTGCTTTATCTCTGTAGACAGTGTATGCAGGAAGCCTATTGAAGAATCTGGGGAGAAGTGTCTCTCGTTGCTCGCCTAACAGTGTTTCACGGCCTAATGTTTTCTTTTTGGGGAATATATTTTGTATATCATGGCTAGATCCCACGTAAAAATATCGAAGCCTGTTGCAATTATTCTGCTTGCTTTTATTATAAAGGAAACTTTTTTGATCTTCTGATCTAATTGTTGTTTATGAATTTAAGTGGACAATGTTTATTTTATGTACATACCCACAAACAATAACCATTGTAGCTTACATTAGTGTTGTTTTATGATCCATTTGAGTTCAGATGGCTTAGGAAATTAATTCAAGCGATGGATTGATTTTAATACTTGGGAATCAGCTGCCGATCAGATCATGATCACATCACCTAAACACTGGCACTGTATTAGACGTTGTAGGTAGATAGGTAGGACAGTTGCCATAGTTTCCATGGCACCACAGTTGTCTACCACAGACATCCTGTTGTGACTCACACAGTCCTGAGACAAATGATCTCAAGTTTCCCATGTTTAGGTGGGCTAAGGACAATTTCTGAGAATATTTCTGTTGTTGTTTTTTGGTATGTGTAGCTGTAGCCTCATTATGAAGGTTTAATGTTGTTTCTGTGAAATAAAACTAAACTGTGAATGTGACATTTTGTTTCTCTCAATTTGTAAGCTGGGTCACCTTACAGCACATTTAACTTGTTGCAAAGGTTCAGGCATTTTCCTTGTGTTGGTTTTTGTATTTCTGTTGTACAGATGTATGTCAGAGCTGGTGTTGTCCCCTCCTACACCTGTTTCTTACGTCTGACAACGTCCCCTCTCTCTCTGTCTTGAACCGGATCTGGGGAGGCAACAGTTTTTGGTTTAACTGTGTAAATTTCCATCCACGCACAAGAATCACGTTCCAGCCCACAAAGCAGCTGCCCTTTTCACCTTGTGCATACGAAGCCACAAAATGGAACAACTGCAAATAATAGCAGCCATCTCAAAACCATTTTATTTCACTATGCATTTAACTCGGCTCTAGTTTTTGGGTTTCCATGTTGGAAAAGACTTATGAGGACTGATTCTTTACACTTAAAGCAACATGTTGCAATATTAAACATTAAGTATCAACACGATAAACAGCAGTGCTGACACGTTTTGAAGACTCGTATGTTTGTCAGATCTGTCAGCATTGTGTTGACTGTTCTGTGTAATCTGTCACCTGTACTGCTTATCATCACCACCCACTGCTTTGTGGGTTCACAAGTAATGACGTCTGCTTACGTCAAAATGCCGCGACCACTGCACAGATGAAAGAGGCGAACCCTGTGAAACTTTGCCACCCCAAAAGTGACGAATCACAATTCATTCAGAGTACACATCAAATGTAAGTCTCTCCCTCTCTTTGTCTTTCTTTCTTTCTTTCTCTCTCTCTTCTTCTCTTGTCTGTCTCTCTCTCTGTCTCTTTCTTCTCTCTCTCTCTGTCTCTCTCTCTCTCAGTCTCTCTCTCTCTCTCTGTCTCTCTCTGTCTCTCTCTCTCTCAGTCTCTCTCTCTCTCTCTCACTCTCTCGTCTCTCTCTCTCTCTCTCTCTCTCTCTCTCTCTCTCTCGTCTTCTCTCTCTCAGTCTCTCTCTCTCTCTCTGTCTCTCTCTCTCTCAGTCTCTCTTTCTCTCTCTCTCTCTCTCTCTCTCTCTCTCTTTTCAGTCTCTCTCTCTTTCTCTGTCTCAGTCTCTCTCTCTCTCTCTCTCTCTCTCTCTCTCTCTCTCTCTCTCTCTCTCTCTCTCTCTCTCTGTCTCTCCTCTCTCTCTCTCTTTCTTCTTTCTCTCTCTCTCTTCTCTCTCTTCTCTCTCTGTTCTCTCTCTTTTTTCTCTTTTTCTCTTTCTCTGTTTCGGGTACCAGCACCTGAAACAACCTCGCAGCCGCAGGTAATGCTCAACAACAAGTCGTGCAGATTAAACGATAACTTTGCATGTCGTGGTCGAGCTCTTTGTCTTTATTTTAATCTAAAATCGCTTTTCTTCCAGGCTCGCGCTTGCGGTCGGGTTGCACTCGCGCGTTCATCTTGGACCGGTTCCGGTTCCTTCTTGTGAACCACATCCCTTGTGTTCTTGTCAACCAGCCTCATTGTTACGAAGATGGAAATTTCCCGTATGTTTCATTCCTGTTACTAAGAAAGCAGATTATTACCTGGCTATTTCTTATGAACGTGCACTTTCCATGTTGAAAAATTAACCAAATAAAGTTGCAAGCAAGACATCATAACACCTTACAATAGCAATTAACCTCTATGGTTAGAAGTATTAAGCTACACCAACCTTTTGTAACATTAGTTAAGTACCCCGGTTAACATGAATTATCTTAATTAATAAGCACCACATATACAGCCTTTATTAGTTACTGATTTTTAAAATCATAAGTTGTAAATGTTAACGTTAGTTAATGCACTATAAACATAAACGTGCACTATGCATGTGCATACATTAACAAAACATTAACAAACAATGAACAATTGTATTTGCATTAACTAACTAACGTTAACAAAGCTTAATAAAAGGAAACAATATTGTGTACTGTTACTGTATTACAAAATAATATTGTAATACTGTTAGTTCATGTTGGCTAATTCATAAACGAATGGAGCCATAAAGTGTTACCCAGAAAATACATAGGCTATATGCAAAGGCAAAACTATGTATATATTTCAGATAATAATATAATAGTTGCATATATTGCACTCATTTTCAACATGAAACTAACAGTATTACAGCCAACATGAACTAATAGTATTACAATATTATTTTTGTTATACTGTTAGTTCATGTTGGGTAATTCATAAACGAATGGAGCCATAAAGTGTTACCCAGAAAATACATAGGCTATATGCAAAGGCAAAACTATGTATATATTTCAGATAATAATATAATAGTTGCATATATTGCACTCATTTTCAACATGAAACTAACAGTATTACAGCCAACATGAACTAACAGTATTACAATATTATTTTTGTAATACTGTTAGTTCATGTTGGCTAATTCATAAACGAATGGAGCCATAAAGTGTTACCCAGAAAATACATAGGCTATATGCAAAGGCAAAACTATGTATATATTTCAGATAATAATATAATAGTTGCATATATTGCACTCATTTTCAACATGAAACTAACAGTATTACAGCCAACATGAACTAACAGTATTACAATATTATTTTTGTAATACTGTTAGTTCATGTTGGCTAATTCATAAACGAATGGAGCCATAAAGTGTTACCCAGAAAATACATAGACTATATGCAAAGGCAAAACTATGTATATATTTCAGATAATAATATAATAGTTGCATATATTGCACTCATTTTCAACATGAAACTAACAGTATTACAGCCAACATGAACTAATAGTATTACAATATTATTTTTGTTATACTGTTAGTTCATGTTGGCTAATTCATAAACGAATGGAGCCATAAAGTGTTACCCAGAAAATACATAGGCTATATGCAAAGGCAAAACTATGTATATATTTCAGATAATAATACAATAGTTGCATATATTGCACTCATTTTCAAGGTGGAAAACTTGCATAATTTGCACTAAAAACATTGTGTTTCAAGTGACATGTGGTGGCTCATCACTTTTAACAGCATGCACAAACACAAGTGTGAATGACCGCAGAGTGTGTCACTGGCTTGTGTGACAGTAAACTCACATCTAGCATGCGACATTTCCTTTAGACCACTTCAGTCAGCTGCAGTGTTTTCTGGGCGTACCTTTGCGCAAGAGAGAAGGAGTCTCTTAAGGAAACCACACAGACATGCGCGAGTGACACTTACAAGACGTCTGAAAACCACACAGACCACCTCTTCTCTGTGACATCACCATCTGTGTTCTCTGTAGGGCTCCTTCAAGTGAATCTCAGTTAAAAACATTAGAAACAATTAAACAAATATATATAGATATACTAATTAAGAGTGCTTCATTATTTGTAAGTGGTAAATCATTTCTTTACATTTTTGCCTTGTCATCACCCTGTCAAGTTTAATTTTGGCATAACGATCAGCTGAATAAAACAAAAGGCCATTTTCAACAAGGCATTTCAACAAACCAACCTACAGAACTAAGCATTTATATTATTGCACTTTTTAACATTATATTTCTGAGACTGTAGATTATAGTTCCTTTGTGACAACTAGGCTTGCTTTGACACTGTAGTCATTATAGAAATGTTCTTTTATATGCACACACACAAAACAAATCACAGTTTTAAGCATAATAATACTTTAAAAACATACTATACATTCACCAAAGATTTACAAAAATGATATGGAACATCATAAAAATTACTTGTACACAATCGTATGCAATTTCCTGCTCCCCACAGTGTCTACTATAATGTCATAATAAAGTTTCATGACTTAGTAAAAGAGGAATGGATTTAAATTTTTTCACTTCAGTGACGTGAAAAATGAGAACTGTGTTGGTGTTTGTGGTGACCTGTTGAAGTGAACTTTGATTGCTTTTAGACAAAGCCATAAAAGGTAAAAATACAGAAACATAGACATGTTACATAGAATATGATGAAAACTGTGAAGACAGTAAGCAGCACTACAGCACAAATTATACAATATCATTTAACTGAAGATTTATACAGTATCTGGTTGCAAAACTGAAAGAGAAAGAAACGCATTGTTTGCAGGTATGTTATAAAATATAAAGGAATTAGTGCCTGTAAATTCCATTTGTGAATACCAGAACCTGAACTGTAACAGGAAATTCACTTAGAGATGCTGATTTAAGTAACGTAAGTGCTTTCTTAAAGTTAAACACATTTGCCCATATTGGCCCTTTTCACCAGTCCCCAGCTAGCAATTTTTGATTGCAAGAATGTATCTTTACTGCTTTCATTAGGTAGCAAAAATGTTAAAAACGTTTTAAAAGTTTTAGGAACATTCATAACATTAAGTTTTTTAGACACTGTATTAACGTTCTTGCTTGGTTTTTGAATGTTATTTAAACATTTTTTCTGTATTCTATAACATTTTTAAATAAATAGATAACCATTTATAACCATAGCACATTTTTGATAACCTCAAGAGACTTTCTAGAGAAAATTAGCCGGCATTCTAAGAATGTTTCCTTTTAGCTGGGTTCAGGTTTTAGATGTTGATAAGCTGTCTTGTCTGTAGGTGGTTTTAAACTTCTCATATTATACAGTGATGGAAAATATTCTTACCTGTCAAAGATGTTGAGGATAGTGGTTTGGGGTATTGTTTCTCTGTCTGGGAATTAAAACAATTGCCAAAGCCCTTGCAAACCTGAAGCTGTGTCCTTCATTGTCATATCTGGCCGTTTGGTTTTGGTAAACCTTTCATGAGAACTGGCAAACTTGCCTGATCATATAAAACAAAAATGCAATTAAATCAGTAACAAAACTAACAAATTATACTCAGTATTAAACAATTATTATCATCTTCCACAATACTCTAACACAACGTCCTACAACTCAGTTATCAACGCTTTACACTTTGACTACAGGTAATCATCTGACTGGAAACAAATCAGCTTGAAAAGGACACAATAGTTTCCCAAAATGTTTCCCAAAATAAGTAACATAGAGTAGCTTGGATCACATGCTTTTCTGACCAAGTCAGGTCTACGCCTCCGTGTTTCATGTGGGTAAGAGCTGAAACCAAATGTCACATGGTTGGAAACTATAAAGCATGCGAACAGAAAGCAGATAACCATCATTCCTCAGTTACCATCTTGACAATGGACACTGGTAAGCTCTGGTTAACACTGCTCTGTGTTTGTAGTGACTGGATTTTGAGTCTGGCGATCAGCTGTGACTGGACAACCCAGTATGAATATAAAGGGAGATGTTGTCATGTTTGCCCACCAGGTAAGACCATCTTGATAATCAAAAGACTAAGATAAACACTGTTGTTTAGTGTCCTGACTTCTTATAATCTGGAATTCTTCTCAGACAAAAATGTTATATAAAATATAATGGAGCTCAAGAGATTTCTGAGTTCTCAGTTTTATTTATGTCGCAACTTGATTTTATGTTCATGTGGATAGTTTAGCTTGGATTATCTGAAAAACTTTGATGAAAAAAGAAGAAAATCGTATCATTTGTTGTATCGTACAGGCGAGTATCCTGTACAACATTGCTCAGAAAGCATCCGCAATAGCGTGTGCAAGAAATGTCCAACGAATTCTGCTTTAGATAACTGGAAATGCTTCTGTGAAGACCAGCGTTTATGTACAAACGATAACTGCTCAAAATGTGTGCCCAGGAAAAGATGCAAACCTGGATATGAAATGAAGAGAGTGGGTAAGGGCATTTTTTTTAAATGTATTTAATTTATTTTTTATTTATTTATACTAAACCATGACTACATCACACCATCCACATTGTTTAGTATGTATGAGCTCATCCCCACTGTGGGTCTTTCCTGCGTCTTAGGGGACTTTTTCTGTGGTTATAGTGTAGAGACCCTTATGAGAGATGGCTTCGATTAGACCACATTTACAATGTAAAGCTGTTGATAGATCACAGAAAAATTGTTTTACATTCATTGATGTGTTTTCTCGCTGTTTTGGCAGGTAATTTTGATTTCTCCTACAATTGTGAGCCATGTCCAAACCAGACGTACAATGATGTTGAGGATGGAATGTGTAAACCTATTACAACGTAAAACTTAGCATTGGCTACATTTTAAATAAAGTTCTTGAGATATTTGTGAGATATAGATGATCATTTTATTTTCTAAAATTAGGTGTGATGGCTTTAAAGTGGTCTTCGCTGGAAACGGAACTCAGAATGCAAGATGTGACATTTATGGTTTGTTTTTCTCACAGATCATATCTGTTCTGCTGCACAAATAGCTCTTATACCTCTTTATCTATAAACCAAGTTTATTACGGGATACAAAAACCCTTTGCCATGACTGTAGAGAGCCCTATTTTTAGAAGTTCAATATTTTCAAACTGAGCATGAAATGTACATTCACTAGACAAATTGTATGCATTATTTATATACTCATTATACTGTTGATTGTTCTGAAAAATACTAAATTTTTTAGTCAGTTTAAGTTTACAAATAATTCAGTTTCTTTGTACAAATAGATTTGTGTGTTTTGAAACATTCTTTAAACAGTAAACGTTTGACATTGTACCTGTTTAATTTATTTTCATGTTTTTTTAACTTTTCCCAACAGGAGACTCAAACAAAGAACAAACCAACAACCAGTCTAACATAATTATGGCCTGTTTAGCCATTGTTGTCGTTGTCTGCCTGCTTCTGGTCATGCACACTGCTTTTCAACATTGCAAACACAAGAGGGACAAGAATTGTAAGTGTCCCCTCAAAGCGTTTCAATCTTTTTAAGTGTGTGAAATGTTACTTACTAAACATCTGAATATAGGTTTATAAGGGAAAACTATTCTTCAAAGGCCACATTCAAATACCAAAAGTACTGTAGAGGTACAATGGTATCATATAGTAATGCCATGATGCATTTTTTTTAAATGCAACAAAAACTACAGCATTAGACATTGTGATAGATATTTTGCATGGAATACACATTACATTTACACATTTGGCAGATGCTTTTATGTAAAGTAACTTCCAGTGCATTTAAACTATACATTTAATCAGTATGCGTGTTCTCTGGAAATATAACTCACAACCTGCACTGCTAACACAGAGCTCTACCAGCTACAGGAACACTTTTCATTTGAAACGTTCATTACTTTACAAGAATTCTCATGTCTGATATAACTGCATCTCTCCACAGTATTCCAGCCGTGCCCACATAGGGTAGTTTTGCCCACAGATGCATGCAGTTGTAAACTCTCCAAGGAGGAAATAGGTGATGAAACTGACTCCAAGATAACGTTGGAAATCTCCTGTGACGGCAGCAGTATTCCTTGAACGTTCTTCTGAGATTTAAAGAACAACCTGTTTTCTTTGGTTTTGAAGATGACTCAACTGCAGCACAACATCTTTGACACTCAACTTTAATTGATCTCAAATTAAAAATAATGCAGCTTTGCAGATCATTATCATTACTATTTTTAATTTGCAGATCATGTATGTGGTCCCTTTGGCTGTAAAGAGAGCGGCTGCTATGTTTAAGCATGTGCACTCCACATTATGCAAGAGGAGTTCGTTGTTCACTTCGTTACCTTTTTAAGGTATTTTGTTTGTCAAACTGCTTAAAGGCTTCCATGTGTTTTAAAGAGCAGTGAACAGTAGACATTACTAGAAGGATGCAATTGTGTAACTTGTTCATTAAACATCATGTTTGCAATTTAAAGTGATAGTTCATATGATCTTTGATCATTTTTTCACTCCCCTGACATTGTGAACTAGTATGACTGTTCTTTCGTTTGTGGAGCTCAAACGGAGAATTTCTGTAGACTGCTCTTCTCACTTCTCTTCATGTGGTTACAATGAATGTATTTTTGTTTAAACTTATTTAAAGGTCCAAAAACCGTGCTTACCTCACCCACTCTGTTTTGTTGTTTGTTTTCTGAACTTTTTAAACTTTGTTTTAAAAATGTGAAAATGAAGTACAGAACAACGCCGCAGACATATCATTTGAGTCCTACACGGTGTGATGGGGCAGCACAGTGGCTCAGTGGCTAGTGCTGTTGAAGGTTCTTGCTTTGGGCCCGGGCTGAGCCAGCTGCCCCCCGTGTGGAGCTCCAGCCCCCCGACCCTGCAGAGGACAAGTGGGTTTGGAAAATGGATGGATGGATTGTGTGATTGACCATTTGGAAACTTTTTTGATCGACAGAGGGAAAAATATTGTAAATATTGTTAAAAATAACTGTTACAACTAAATGTAATTTTAGTTTTTGGTTCAGTTATATTATCTGTCGCTCTGCTCTAGGTTTACTTAGAGTTCATGTTCATATGTTTGTTTTATATTCCTTGTAAATATTTTGCACATATTTTTGCTAAACATTTGATCTTTTGAAAAGGTTTTGCATATTCGTGCTGGTTGCATATCCCGCACATACATACGCACATGACCAATAAAAACCTTGAATCTCAGCTGAATCTGCTGTTATTCATTTATGATTTAATGCACGTTACGTTTTGCGTTTAGTTGATCGGTTTGTGTGCCAATAAAGTCAAGAAGCAAACATCGCTTGTGTACCTCCACCGTCGCGTTACTCGCAAGAGAAAGTTTGCGCTCTGCAGTCCTGCGCAAAAGTGACGCAGCCGCGACGCGCGTGAACGCACCTGGAGTTCGCAGACGCACCGGTCATATGACAGCGGCCAGTTCCTCACAAACAAAACCCAACAAAAGCGACATGTTGGCCCTGATTAACCGTCTCCTGGACTGGTTTAAGTCTCTCTTCTGGAAGGAGGAGATGGAGTTAACCCTCGTCGGGTTGCAGTATTCGGGCAAAACGACGTTTGTTAACGTGATCGCGGTGAGTGTTTGTGTTTAGCCGCGGTGTTAGCATGAGCTAGCCCGGCGGATCCAGACGACGGTCCGTCCGGCACACAAGCGGCTGCTTGACTGATAAACAGACACATTACTGTATATTTCTGCAGTATAAGAATGGACAAAATCCTTTGTGGTAGCTTTAAAGGACAGCTCGGTGTTTAACGTTAGCTTTCAGAGGACCGTGCACATTTTGGTGCGTTTCTATATAAACTGTGAAACAACATCAAAACCGATTTAATGTTTTAACTGCTTGTTATAATGTGATCTCGCTTCTTTTTCTCCTGGGCAGTGGATATCTTGATCCAGAGATCCCAGCTGCTACAGGCAACTTGTTATACGACAGATGTTTAGTATGCATTTGTTAGGTGTGAGTAGTTAGTTGCATGACTTACAGATGGAGAATCCTGGTGATTGAACAAACTAGCATTCATATAAACGCTGGTTATATAGTATGTGTAAAGCTGCATGACATCAAGATTTATCATTACCTGCTGTAACATCAGTCAAAAACCATCAATCACTTACGAAGTTGGACAGAAATGGAAAACTGTTAGAATTTACTCAGTCTTTGTAACCCTGTAGGTCCAAAAAGGACATAAAGCTCCACAGAAGTGGTCCATATGACTTGTGCTGTATATTTAACCTATTCAACAGTTGTTTACCAGCTATGTGTGATGTATGAGAAAGTGAAACTCAGACAGAACAGAAATCTAGTTCATTGTTCAGACTTTGTCTTGATAACCTTTTGACTGTCCGCGGTTCACTTTCACTGTGTGGAAAAGAGCAGCGTAGTTATTTTCTTATGACTCTCCTATAAATTGGGGAAAAGTCGAGTAAATGATGACGTGCTGGGGTGGAGTAATCCTTTAAACCATCTTCACACAGGCAAGGCAATGAGAAACGTTCCTCTTGTTGTTATTGTATGTAAGTGCATTGGTCATATGACTCCACATCTGTAATGTTGCTCTGTGAAACAAGCAGACCCTGTTCCACTTGTTTCATGAGCTGCAGTGCAATCAGAGTGATTAGTGATTATATTTAAATGGTAATTGAGTTCAGTGTTTAGTGCTGATGGAATGGGGTACTGCAGTTCACTGTGCAATGAAGAAAAAAGTATTCTTTAATGGTGAGAAAATGTGATTTTGCAATCTGTTTTTCTTTCCTGTGGGCACAGAAATGTCTTATCTTAAACTCACAGCTACACACAGATGTTTCTGCGGTCCTGATGACACTTTTAACATCAGAGTGTGACTAATGTCCAGTGTCACATGTTTCTGATGAATAATGATAATAATATAATTCTGCGTGTGGCGTAATTACAGGATAAAGCTGTTCTTCCCTTTTAAAATTAACATTAAAGATTTGATTTGCAGTTACCCTTTAGAGGAGTTTGTCATGTAGTTTTGCATTTATGCATTTGGCAGACACGTTTATCCAGAGCGGCTTACAGTGTGTTCAAGCTGTACATTTAACCAGTACGTATGTTCCCTAGGAATCGAACCCACAACCATTTGTGCTGTGCAGTGCACAGCAGTGCTACAGGAACAGTGCATTATGATAGTGTAAACAGAAATAATGTAATATGTTGATATGAGACATAGCACTGTCTTTCTGTCTGCTGTATGTGTGAGTGTTTTTTTAGACAGTTGGAGTTTCTGGTATTAGTCACAAGACTTTTTAATGTGGCTTTTCCTGGTCATGTGACATTCCCTATCATGTGATTTCCTGCATTAGCACGTCAGTCAATGTGTCAGTCAGTCACAATACACTTCGGTTAGATTTTTTTCCATCTGGCTGGCTGCCCTGAGGCTGAGACTACGACAGCTTACTAGATTTCATTGCTCAATGTGTTGCTCAAAAGACTTAAGTTTGCACAAGCTGGTGGCCTTTGTAGAGTCTGAAGGTTTTCCTTTAGCATTGCGTTAGCAGCGCAAAGGGCTGTGGGGGGGATCTGATGTCTAGCTTTTATGCATTTGGCAGATGCTTTCATCCAAATGATTTTGTCCAAAATGTCACTATGAAAAAAAGTCCAAGAGCTTCTACATACTTTGTGTACTTGTGAGTTGTGATTACACTAAAGGAAAGTTAAAAATGCAAAATAAGAAATGTTCACATTAGCCCATAAGCGTAATAAAAAAAAAAATAATAATAATAATGTTTAACTGACAGGCAAGACTTTTGCATAGGTAGCAGGAGGTGGAGTCTATACAGTGCATTTACATTTAATTTGAAGATAGATCATGAAGGCAGAGCATTTTGAAATACATGATTGTTGTGTTTTCACAACAGGATCTGAGAAGCTAAGGCTGTTGGATCATGTGATAAATTGCTGGTCACAGCTAAGAGACGAATTATTCTTTACCCCACCATTGAATCAGCACTTGCATTAATTGCTCAGATGGTGCAACACAGGAGTTTTAGTGGACCTGAACTTCTTGGTGTACTAAAGTTCCAGGGGGGTTGATTTTTATCAATATTAGACTTTTTTGTATGATTTAATAATTGAAGTTGTGCAGTAAATCTCAAGAACTGAGTAAAGTGTTCCAAAACTTGTTCAGAGAGTGCAGTTTACTCGAATCAGGGTGACAAACAGGGCAAAGGGTGTATGGGAACTGGGGAGGGACTTTTGCTATAAAGACAAACCCACTGAACACTTAATCATAGCTGGTGGTCTATTTAGAAATATATGAGTTATGAGTGTTTATTATGAGCGAATTATAAACGAGAAGCTAAAGTTGTGTATCATTCATATGCACAGAGTACACCCACAATTTTATTATAGAAGCGTAAATAATTACTTTGATGCGTTTGTACTAGTAATAATTCTGTGCCTTGCTCTTACCTTTTTTGGGGTCATGATGGTCTTGATTGTTTTACATGCGATATTCGCACAAAATCTCTGTTGGGCACTACAGGGGTGTTGGAGGTGGAAATGTACAAAGGAAACCTTAATTTTAGAATTTCAGTAGGTCAGTACAGTACCCTGTTTTATCTATCGGAAATTTCCTACAGCTGGTTTGAGGTCTGATGAAGAACTTTCAGTATTTATCACAGATTATTCTTATGGGAAACAATTAACGAGCACTGATAAAGGCCTACTCATCCAGCGGTAAGATGGAAACAGGACGTCACAACATGACAAAACAAAACAGTGCAAAGTGCAAACTTAAGTGGTTGTTTTTCATCTGTGACGTGTTGTTTTAAGAGTACTGAAACGTTGGCAGTCGAAGGCAAAGGAACAGTTTGTCCAAAAATTTAAATTCTGTCTAGCAGCGTAAAGGTTGTGGTTCAATACCCTGAAAACATACACCGAATGGACTGTAAAATTGCTTAAAGCAACCAACAAATGCATAAATATATCTATTTATTTTCCCTTATGTTGACTCAGATGACCCAGACTCAGATATTCCTTTAAGTATTCCTTTAATCAAGTTTAATCAGTTTTAGGTTTTCATCTATTATGTCTTTCCACACCAGTCGGGCCAGTTCACTGAAGACATGATTCCAACTGTTGGCTTTAACATGAGGAAGGTCACTAAAGGAAATGTCACCATTAAGGTTTGGTGCTTTTCACAGATTCATATTAACTTCACCTCATTAATCCTCACAGAAGTGTATTGTAGTCTGGTGGTTTATATCTAACTACTGACGTGAGGATCTGGTCTGATGTCATTATGCAGGTCTGGGACATAGGGGGTCAGCCGAGGTTCAGGAGCATGTGGGAGAGATACTGTCGTGGAGTGAATGCAATAGTGTAAGTATATATATCTGTCTATCTGACTGTCTATCCTGTTTATCTACACATCATCTGTCCATGTGATCATTTTGTGTTATGCTGATTAAAAGTCTATTCACATCTTAATAACAATTAGTAAGGAAAATGGTATAAATATATTTATATGTCCTCTGTGGAAAGTGCAGGACCATAAAATGTTTGTCCAATCATTGCATTCGGGCCGAATGAAATGATAGGATGTCTTACTTCCCTGTCAAACTGTATTTGCATACCTCCGCACACTATTGGAGGAGATGTGGCTTCGTAGAGTGCTCTGAACGGAGGGAGGAATCTTATGCTTTCAAATCTAGGTTGCTATCGCTAGCTGAAATTGTCTACCCCACCTTTAATTTAGTTTTGTCTTTTAAAGTTACATGGTGGACGCAGCTGACCGGGAAAAGGTTGAAGCCTCCAGAAACGAGCTGCACAATCTGTTAGACAAGCCACAGTTACAAGGAATCCCTGTAAGTCTGTCTTACGTGTCTTGCACCTGGCTTCACAAACATCTTGTTTGCTTTACTGTGTGAGTTCACGTGGACATGTCTTTTTATTTCAGGTGTTGGTGCTTGGAAATAAGAGAGATCTTCCCAATGCGTTGGATGAGAAACAGCTGATTGAGAAAATGTAATTCATGCAGTGGTTTATGAATTAAGTTGTGTGTTAAGTGTTGTGTGTTAAGTGTTGTGTGTTAAGTGTTGTGTGTTAAGTGTTGTGTGTTAAGTGTTGTGTGTTAAGTGTTGTGTGTTAAGTGTTGTGTGTTAAGTGTTGTGTGTTAAGTGTTGTGTGTTAAGTGTTGTGTGTTAAGTGTTGTGTGTTAAGTGTTGTGTGTGTGTGATGGAGGACATCTCTACAGACCCCTCTGACAAATCATATGATTCTAATAAGAAAACTGTTTTGCATGGCAGAAAACTGAATAGAATTACAGTTGAGTGGATCACATTGACTGAGTTCATCTTCAGCTACTTTAAGCATAATAAATAGATTCTCTGTTTGCAAAATAGTTGCATTTCATTCTTTCGAAGTATTTTTCCCCTTTTTTTAGGATTATGTCATTCAATATTTGTACACCCTTTTGTAGTTTCGTTTTAGTAACCCTCCTGCCATACTCAAAAGATTTCGAAGAATTGTGAGGAGGAGATGAGTCAGAATTTAGATCAACATGGTTTGGGGGTCTTGTGGCTCATGGTGTTTGAAAAATTACTGCCATCTGTTGGTCATTTCTAAGAAATGGACTTGAATTTTGTCTTAATGGTTTCCAGTGAGCTCCTGTTGCTAGACTAGATTGTTTACACTTTTGTTTAAATGACTGGTTGGCCTGCCCTGAAATGAACCCTTACATTATGCATTGTTTTCATAATAATATATTTCAATATCTCATTCTGTAGGAACTTAGCAGCAATTCAAGACAGGGAGATCTGCTGCTACTCCATTTCCTGCAAAGAGAAAGATAACATTGGTGAGTGTAGTTCATACTCTTGAATCTTTGAGTGTGGTCTGTGGCCCACAAATTCAAATAAACAACCTGTGTAGCTTGTTTCATTTGCCATATTGCCAGTCTGCTTTATTTATATGGCACTTTTGTGTTTTCTAAATTTTAGACATTACACTTCAATGGCTAATCCAGCACTCAAAATCAAGAAGAAGCTGAAAGAGTCGGGCCTGAGTCTGTCCGCTGCCATGTTCCTCACGTACCACATCCTGCTAACTTTGTAAAGCTGTACAGTTCTTCATCCTCCTTCAGTCACACTACCCTGCCTGTCTGAACCCGTGATTCTTTACTAGCTCCCCCCACCCTCTGCATCGGTTATCTCAAAGACTCATTGGTCATGAAACGACGCTAGCCTGCAGAACGCGTTTCACCACCTCTTACAGCGTGCTGTCAGACGACAGCAGTGGATTCTTTCCCAGCATCCCAAGCGGCCTTCACCACACCCACTTGGGGCTTTCGAACAAATCTTCTTAAAAATGAAAACTGGGAGGAATCCAAACTTTACTAAACGAAACCTTTTCTTCCCATCTGTCAGGTTTTGCCCATGCGAGCATATAATATTGTCTGGACTGTTGCTTTTTTTACTTACTTTCCATTTTGTCTTTTTGCCCCACAAAAACACCTCCTAAGAAAATCTGTTCTGTTTAGACATAAGGAGCGGTTTAGTATATAAAGAGCGTAGCGGAAATGTAAAAAGATGATCCAGTACGATTTTTACAGAAGTGTAAGTATATTTGAGAGGGTGATTGTATTGCAGGTAAAGATGTAGTTTTCATTTAATCCAATGATGAACTTAAATCCTGTTCTTGAGCTGAAAGTGGGTGAAGTTAAAGTGCCTTGCGCAGTGTACCTGTCCCTCAAGCTCAACAGTACCGGGTGTGCCTACCTGGAACCAGATTGAATAAAGACAGCTTACTTTGAGCTGCAAGAACTGAAGGCATGCTTTTTAAGGTACATTATTATACCGTTGTCATTATCAACAAGATATTTGTCAAAAGAACCCAATGTTGAAAACCCCACTATTATCAACGCACTTTTGTAAATATGATGAACCAATAAATAGATTCTCGATGTGTAAGAGGAATCTTGTGTTTTTGTGGCTGATTGTAATTTGATTGCTTTTGTTATGCCAAAACCTTTGGTCTGTCAAGGGGAGATCAATGCATTTATGTGAAATTATACACATCCTATGTATAATTATTTGGGTCTTCAAATCATACAAGGTATAACTAAAGTTTGGGAAGAATGAAACAATGAACTGCTAAAAAAAACAATTTTCACCGAAAAACTCTGAAACTGATCACACATCATTTTTAAAAACACGACAAGATAAAATGATTACGTGTTTTGCATACTTTCTCTACATAGATCAACATCTGATAATGTTAAAGCTGCAGTTAGGGGTACAAATAAACAAAAATCAATTACTGAGCATACACATAACAAATACGTGTTCAACATGATGTCCTTACCTTGTCCCGGTTCTTAAAGGCAAGTTTATAATAATGATTAATAATTTGAGCTGTCGGGTCCGGTTTCGCGGGTAACGTAAGTTTGACGTCAACATACGTAAATACGTAAAATAACCTGAGCCAAACAGAGATGGCGATAGAGAGGCGAACATTAAAGATCGCCCAAGTTTTCAAAGTTAAAAATGATCATTACTACTACTATTATTTACGGATTATTATTAGCGATTATTATTATAGAGGACTTTCTGTACGCTATTGCAGGTCATTTCATAAGACTGCGCTGCTCGTTTGACTGACGCATTCATTCACCATTCGCTCTCTCCGTCGTGACGTTTGCGCCAGTCGACCAATCAGCGCCAAGCAGCAGGGAGGGGCCGGTTCACAAACAGGAAGTGGAAACGGCAGCAAAACTGTGCGAGTTTCTCCGTTTCGACGCGTCGGATCGTCGCAGTGAATTATGACGTTTACGGCTGACAGCAAGCAAAGATGCAATGGAGGTCAATAGTCGTGGGTCTTCTCGTTCTGAGGGTGCTGCTGAATTGCATCGTGTGGCTTGTGTTCGGGCTGGGTCCCAGCTGGGGCTTTAACTTCCCGATCAAGTTCACGTTCAACTTGCATAAAGTCGAACTTCTCAAGGATGACGACGGAGTCTCCGCCGAAACCAACGCCTGGTCGCAACACTCGTACGACAACACGGACCCGCAGCTAAAGACCTGCTCCAGGATCAGCGGCAACTCGCCGAAGAGATTCTACCTCAGTTTCTTTCGGGACGGCAGAGATGAATACGATAAAAAGTACGGCTCGTTCCCCGACACGCTGAAAGTCAAGATGAGATCAATGGCGAGGGATATGTTTTATTTCGGATATGAGAACTACATGAAGTTTGCCTTTCCAGAAGATGAGCTGAACCCCATAGCCTGCGAGGGTCGAGGGCCTGACGTGCACGACCCGTAAGTGACTGAACCTTCAGACAGACCACCTGTTGAAGTCTTATTTATGATCATCGTTGTTGGAGATTTCTGCAGTTGTGTGCTTTGGTAAACTCTCCACAAGATCTTTCTCCTATGGCGTGACCCATGGAGACTGTCACGATTGATTATAACGTTAGAAATGTGTTTCTGTCTTTCTTTATGCATTTGCTTTTGGGCACACACTGGGTGAAGGGATTTGAAAGTGAATCCCGTTCATATTTCAGAACCGAAAATGTGGCCTGTCAAGTTTTTTTTAACTCTAGTCTTTTGATAACAGGGCAGGGATGCACAGAAACCATTCATTTTCCAATGCATCCCAGAGCTCAATGGATAAGAGACTTTTAGGACAAGGAAAACTGGAATGTTTTCCTTTTCGTAAACGCCACCTAAAATGTTTGGCTTTTGTAACGCAGGCAACGATGAGTTTGTTTGGCGAATTGCAGCGTATCAACCAGTAATGCAGTTAAAGATACTTCTGTGTTTCTTCTAGGTCGAATATCAACATCAACGATGTGCTTGGCAACTACTCACTCACCCTCATTGATGCTCTGGATACGCTGCTGGTAAGTTGTTGCTTTCACAGGCGATGGTGGTGCAGAAAATCTCTTCTGTGCAGTTTTTATCTGTGCAAGCAGACATGGACAAAGTAACTGACTTCGTTGACTTTACAACCATTCTGTTTATCTGTTCTTTCGGTTTTATACAATCAGTAAAAAGATGCTTTAGATTTTGTCACTTGTCATTTCACAACCTTAAACTTTTCCAAGAGCAGTTTGTTTTCTACAAGTAATTCCCCCAGTAACAGATCTGTTTTAATGGTTGACAAAAATAATCTTATGACTTTTTTTTGATTATTAACAGTGTAGTATGTCTGTTTGTCTGTGTTGATACTGTGAAGTTTGTTTCACAAACATAATTATATTTTTGGTGAACTGTTGCTTGTGTAATGTCCTGTTGTTTGTGTTTATCCGCACAGGTTCTTGGAAATGTGACAGAATTCCATCGCGCTGTCAGGCTGGTTATTGATACGGTCTCTTTTGACAAGGACTCCACTGTTCAGGTGTTTGAGGCCAACATTAGGTACAGTAACTTACCTCAGATCAGATCGGATCTCTTGTATTCAGTCTAGAGTGTGTCAGCTGCCTGATAACAATACACATCAATTCAAATCCTAAAAACAAACATTGCTTGTATGTTTTTCAAGGGCATCAGTTTAGCATATGTTTATAGCTTGTATTGTTTGTTTAGTTATATTACAGTTTGAGGAACTGAAAATGCTAATGACTATGCGCTGTAGTTTAGGGATTTCTTGACTCTAAGGGTGATGTCTTCTTTTTCAGAATCCTTGGCAGTTTGATTTCAGCTCATATTCTCCTCACTGACCCACGAAACCCATTTGGTGACATTGGACTGAAGGACTATGACAATGAACTTCTGCACCTGGCTCATGACCTGGCTGTTCGACTGCTGCCTGCTTTTGAGAACACTAGCACGGGCATCCCGTACCCCAGAGTCAGGCCTCCACATATGTTACTATGTTTAAGAGATAGCGGTTCATTTGTACTGATCATTTCTTCTCTATTTGTCACATTGATGAAGTTAACTGTTCAAACTCATTGTCTGTAATTTACTTAAAACTCACCTGTCTGCTGCTTATGGTCTTTAAGGCTGGTCATGTTTGTTCTTTTTGAATTCTTTGTCAATTTTCATCCACAGGTAAATTTGAAGAAAGGCGTCCCACCGGACAGCATTAATGAAACCTGTACTGCAGGGGCGGGCTCGCTGCTTGTGGAGTTTGGCATTCTGAGCCGTCTGATTGGTGACTCCACATTCGAATGGGTTGCCCGGCGGGCTGTTAAAGCTCTGTGGAACTTAAGAAGCAATGAAACTGGGCTTCTGGGTGAGTGTGAATAAAATATTTTAGAGCCTGGTTTAACTAAAAACGCATGCTCATTATAAAAAGAAATCTCTTGATTTCTAGTTGCTTTATCTAATTTTAATGCTTGTTTTGTCCGATTTTAAATCATTTTGAGTTATCTTGGGGCCTCCTTGGAAGTTTCTTGAGGCCCCTTGAGAAACACTTTTTTTCTCTTACTGGTAAAGTGCTATACAAACATTTAATTGAATGTATGAAAGCTAATGGTTTGTTGCATGACCAATTCTTTTTGCATCTTTCAGGGAATGTGGTGAACATTCAAACGGGGCAGTGGGTGGGGAAACAGAGTGGTCTCGGTGCAGGCATGGATTCCTTTTACGAGTACCTGCTGAAGTCGTACATTCTTTTTGGAGAGAAAGAGGACTTCAGGATGTTTACTGCGGCTTACGAGAGTATTCAGAGCCACCTGAGAAGAGGGTGTGTGTGTGTGTGTGTGTGTGTGTGTGTGTGTGTGTGTGTGTGTGTGTGTGTGTGTGTGTGTGTGTGTGTGTGTGTGTGTGTGTGTGTGTGTGTGTGTGTAGATGCAGCTGCTTTCAAAGACCAAGGAAGTTTGCATGTTTGTGATTGTGTGTGTGAGTGTAACCACCTGCAGGTGATGTGTGTCTGGGCATGTGTGGTTGGTTATGGGTTGGTTATGTTTGCATGATTTAAAACCATTGAGTGCATTGCTAGGAAATACGCTTACAATAAACTTCTCTGCACGTGCACTTGTATCGTTTTAGCTGATAGCAACAAAACCGATGTGTTGGTTCAGTTGACAAATACTAATTATGTGTGTGCACTTTATGTATGTTTACAGAAGAGAGGCATGTAATGAAGGAGAGGGCGACCCGCCTCTGTATGTGAATGTGAACATGTTTAATGGACAGATAATGAACACTTGGATCGACTCTCTGCAGGCTTTCTTCCCTGGACTACAGGTCTCAGTCTCTCTGTTGTCTTCTTGTGGTCTTTATATAACCTCATTTTATAGGTTATCAGAAAACATCAAAAACTTGTGCTGCGTACTTAGCTAACAATTTTAGGTTGTAAGAATGTTTACATTAAGTAACAAAAGCATAAAAAATGTGATGAATGTTCTAGCAATGTTTAAAACATCCAATTTTTTAAACGTTGTATAAAATGTTCTACTAGCTTAAGAATGAGGTTTTGATTTGAAATATATCGTTAGTAAAACATTCTACTAACGTTATTGCAAAAACGTTTTTGATAACTTTAGCCAATATTCTGAGAACGTTAACTGTTATGAGTACATAGTCTTCTGAAGCGAAATGATTAATATTTTGAACGTATTTAGTGATTGTTCCTCTGTTGCTTAGGTTTTAAATGGAGATGTTGAAAACGCTATTTGCCTTCACGCCTTCTACTATGCAATCTGGCAGCGTTTTGGGGCTCTTCCTGAGAGATACAACTGGCAGCTTCAGGCCCCAGATGTGCTGTTCTACCCTTTAAGACCTGAACTAGTGGAATCCACCTACCTGCTTTATCAGGTACAGATCTTTGGCAGCGCTTATCACCAGATTTTTGGAGACTTGCACATTGGTGGGTTCATAATTGTCATTAGACAGTGTCACAGAGTTTAGTTATCAATGTATCACGATTCTGTGTTATGATGTTGTAATACACATCTTGCTTTATTTAGTATGAAGGCAGAACATTTTTCTACACTTAAGTTGTAAACGAATCCGAATGTGTATAAATATATTTGTATCTCTTTTGTACTTGCAGGCTACCAAGAATCCTTTTTATCTTCATGTTGGGATGGACATTCTTGAAAGCCTTGAAAAGAATACCAAAGTCAGGTATGTGGATTGTTTAAATGTTTTTTAAATGTGAACTGAGTTGGACATGTTTAATCCAGATTATGTTCTGAGGACGTATTGTAAACATTTGGCCTCTAAACATCCATGTGTTTGGTTGCTTCTCAGGTGTGGTTATGCTACGCTCCATCACGTGGTGGACAAGTCCAAAGAGGATCGCATGGAGAGTTTCTTCCTCAGTGAAACTTGCAAATATCTTTACTTGGTCAGTAATCCACTGTAGCAGCGAATCTTAAGATAACATTTAAGAAATTTCCATGTCATATCTCACCTCAAAATCTTCTCACCTTAACTTCTTGCACTTTCTGGGCTCTTGTTTCCACCCTAGTTTATTTTTGTCTGTACGCTACGCTTGTAGTTTGTTAAACTACAAATTTAGTCTTGTTTTCTCATCACGCTTCTTCCTTAAACAATATTTTCCCAAACCCATGACAGCTCTTTGATGAAGACAACCCACTGCACAAATCTGAGAATAAATACATCTTCACTACAGAGGGTCATGTAGTGCCAATTGATCAACGCTTCAGGGAGAAGAGCTGGGAGGAGCAGTTCCCCTGTGAAGAGCCCAGAAAAGAGCCACAAGCAAACATAAGCAACGTAAGAACAACTGTTTAATACATACTAGCTGCTCATACATATTAGCTGTTGTGTGGAATTTACCATTTTTGTGAAGCTGCAATCCATAAGTTTTGCTTCTCTATCACCGTCTCCGCTTGAAACGTAAAATTGCAGGTTGCTTATGTAATTTTTTTTTAATTTTTGAAGTCAAATGAAGCCGATGGCGCTTGCAACTTTAAGCTTTTAGGTTCAATCCCAGGGGAACACATTAAAATTAAACATGTAAAATTAAAATTTAAAATTAAAATGTAAACAACATTTGTGTAAAGATAATTTGGGATTGGTTTGCTGACATTGCATTACATCTTGTAATTGGTCATTTTCATTTGTCCAATAGTGTGAACGGATTCCTGAAGAGCGACGATATGGTCTTCCACTAAAGAGCATGTACATGCGGCAGATTGAGCACATGGTGGGGCTGTCATGATGTAGGTACTGCCCCCTGGAGCCCTGGAGGCGTCAACACTTTGAGAATCCCCTGGAGGGGTTCAGTACCTCTATAGACAGAAAACTTAAGAATCTCTTTTTGCACAGGAAGCGTATTTGCTCAAAGAATTAACTTGAACACCAGTACCAGTTGATCATTTTTTGTTGTGGTGTTTTTTGTGAACGTGTCATTTTGAAGCTGGACCTCGGTTTGGGTTTGGTTGTGTATTTGGATCCAGTGCAGTTCTGCCTCATCAAACGAAAGGAAAGAGAACATTCAGGGGAAATTTGACTCTTTAGAATTGCTAAATCTATTGTAGAACTGTTTTTGGTTCTCGGGGCTAAGGCATGTTTATATTGTGCAATCTCGTGTGTTTACACACAATTTGTTTCCCAAGTTTTCTACAGTGCCATGTTTTAATGAAAACTTGATGTAGTATTATAAAGGGCTTCGAGAGGTGGTGTGCATGGTTTAAATTTTATCTTGAGGAACAAACCCTTGAATAAGCTTTACAGCTTTTCTGTCCTCTGGGCGCCTTTCAGGAACACACACCAGGTGGACAACATTTATACAAATCTAACAGCTTTCTGGAAATCCTTCCACTCTGCAATATAACAGTTTTCATGATGTCATATACTGTGCCTTGCTTTTCAAGGTATTGAACACTGTAGCTATTTTTCTTGTTTTGTAAAATGTCCATTTTGCAAAATATCCATTTTGCTTTGTTCCTAGTCCATCAATTTATGAAGATTACGAGTATGTTTTGAAATCTCCACTCATGTGTTTTTAAACAGTTCTGTAGATAATCCCTGAATTAGGTCTAAACATCTAGTCATTTTAGTCTTAAGTGCTCACACATATGAATGTCAATTAAATGCATCAAAAATTTTGAAAAGAAAAATAGTAACTTCTTGAACCAAATATTACTACATTTAATAACAGCAATGTGCCTTTTACATTTTGGATCAATGTTATGTGATAATGCAGCCACCTAGAGGTGATTGTCATATATAACATTTGATATTTGACCATTCATTTTTCTGTTTTATTCATTTTATTCATTATTCATTTTTCTGACTATTTTCTGAACAAAGTCATAAGTGATTACAAGATCAATATAAGATTTGAATGCATGGTACATTTTTGCAGGTTAAAATGTATTTGCAGCACATGCAGAGAATGTTCTTAGTAATTAGTTTAATATTTGTACAGATGTTTTTATCAGTTACAAGTATTCTAGGTAAGGTTGATTAGATTAACTTCGATAGCATTAAATGTTAGTTTCATTGTGATTTAACCTTTGGTTTACAAAGGCAAAGGTGGACATCGACACTGTGCTTTTAATCTAAATAAAATGAAAAACTTGATTTGGTAAAACTTTGAAAATCTAACTTATTTGGTAGCAAAAACATAAAAACACAAAACGTCACATCAGTGAATTGTAAGTGTGGTTGTGTTTTTGCTAGGATAATATTCCAAACTCAATACAATTTAATGTGACAGACATGATTGTGATTATCACAGAAAATATTGTTTGTTTCTTGGTGGGGCTTAAAATGTATTTAACCAGAAATGTTGCTTTTAATATTCCATAAACTGTAATTTAGAGCCATTGAAAGACAAAATTCCAAATTTAACATTGAGAAAATTGAAATTCATGTGGAATCATCACAGGTAACATTCTGCTGGGACAGTGAAAGGCAAAATACATCAGTTATAGTTCTTTCTACATACTGAAGCTTTATTCATTCAGTTTAGATTTACATAGTTGTTTTGTGTTCAGTCGTGCTCATAATGGAGTGGTTTGCTGTTGTAATTTAACAGTGTAATCAAACATCAGGCGTCTTCCTGTACTCCTGAGCTAAGCACCTTACACAAATATTACATGTGTTTTTATTCATCAGTCATCCTACGCTCTTCAGATTCTGATCACTGGACTCATAACTCTTCTGTAAATAAAATTATTATTTTTAAACCTCAAAACTTTCCTCAGTCAGCTTAAAAGCAGGAACTTTGCACAGTTAATAACTGCTATAACATGCATCTTAAAGGCAGGGTAGGCGATTTTCTTATGTCTTCACATCCTGATAGCAATCACTAAGTGGTTTAAGTTACTTAATAAGTTTAATACTTAAACCTTGCTGCTGCTAGCCTCTCCAAAAATGTCTACCCTACCTTAAATCATTTTAAAATTCTTTGTGGATTTCATATTGTAGTCCTGCAAATCATTGCGCCAAAGTGCATATGCAGATGTCTTGTGATCGCAAATCTACAGGACAGATTGCTTGTGAAAAACTACCAGACACCCTTCATGTGTCAGTTTTGAGCCAGTTCTTCAAAGTGGGTGATGCTGTATACCTATTAAATCTGGTATTAAATTATGTAATGTGTGTGTAATCAAATGTATATGCCAACAGCAAAAATATACCATCCTCCCTCAGATGTAATAATTTCAGTTTGTTTGTGTGTGTGTGTGTATGCACGATAGACAATTCATCATGACACAGGTCCTCAGGTCACATAGGGAAATGGACAGTGAATTGTTGGGTGTTGATCAAAAAGCCACTGCTCTCTAAAAGAAAAACACCATTATTAGGCACATATAGAAGTTGTGCTGACTTCTGATGTATTACCAAAAACAAATTATTACAAGTGTCTATATATAGTAGATGTCAGTAGCTGACCTTCCTGGCAAAAGTTTTCACAAACTCCTCCCATTTCTATTTAAACAACTTTCTATCTTTGTACAGATAGCATGTTACTTGTATTTAAAGGTAACGTGAATAGCATCTAAGTATTTGTATTCAGTGAAAACAAAAAGCATTGTTCAGTCTTACAGCTACAGCAGGGCTTTATAAATGCTCGTTTCGTCTCACCTCTTCTGTTTAAAAGAGGCCGCAGTCTTTGAGATTTTCTTTGATGATGATGTCTGTTACGGCATCAAACACAAACTTGACGTTCTCTGTGTCGGTGGCGCAGGTCATGTGGGAGTAAATCTCTTTCACGTCCCGTCGCATGTTCAGGTCTAAGAACTGCACCTTGATGTAGTTCCCGGCGTCTTCAAAAGTGTTGGGACCTGACAGAAAAGGTCACTGCATTTTCATCACAGTTTTACGCTTGTCATTGGATTGTGCAAATCAGAGACAGAGATGCTATTTCCGTTCTCAAGACAGAATAATTGGTCATTTGCCTTGGTTAGAGACTTAGAAGTTTAGTTTTGCTTTTAACAGTCTGATTAAACAGTTTTGTAAAATCAAATATGGAGCTTTAATTTCATTGTGTAGTTATTCATTTTGTGACATTTATGCTTTTTTTTGGTCCTGCTCCTGTGCCCAAAGTGATTGTTTTGGATATGCACACCATGATCAGTTTATTCCACCATGGTACATCACAGCAAAAAAGTGTCCTTTTTTAATTCACATAAAAGAATTGGTTATAAACAACATGGCTTATGTTGTCGTTTTTGGTGCTGTTTTCGGTCTCACCGTCATAATCAGGGAAGCACATGCTCAGATGAGCTTTTTTGATTTTCTCCAGGAAGACGTCCTTCTTGTTGAGGAAAAGCACGATGGACGTGGTGGCAAAGTAACGATGGTTACAGATACTGTTGAACAGGTGGAGACTCTCATGCATGCGGTTCTGCGGTGGAAAGAACATGGATTTCTGTCACTGAAAAGTGTCAAACCATACAGAGGAGTCGAGAGGCTTTAATTGCATTTTTGTAAAAAAAAAAAAATGATTCAGGTCAGTTTGTGTTAAACGGAGCTCTTCAGACTTTTACAGACCAATATATTGGAAAAGCAGGTTAAGAGTCTTTACTTTTGTAACACAAGTGGTAACTTACTACTTCATCGTCCTCCACCAGAACCATGTCATAAGCACTCAGAGCAGCGATGAAGATGATACAGGTCACACCCTCAAAGCAGTGAATCCACTTCTTCCTCTCCGAGCGCTGACCACCCACATCAAACATCCTGCACAGCAGGAAGTTATGTTAATATGGTGTCTGGTGTCCATTAGATTCGTCATGGGTGCCGTCTTGTTCAGGGTTGTCTGTCTTGTGTAAATGTTTTCACTTTTAACAATGACTATATTTGTCATCATTTAAAGCTGCAATATGCAATTTTTGGTTAAAATTAGCAAAAATTCAACATGATCTTGATTCATAACAGTAAGTTTATAATAATGATGACAATTTATAATTTAAGATATTGGGTCTGATTTCCCCGGAAATTGTCGGGTTAGTTTGGCTTCATTTGACTTCAATATACATAATTAAAAGTATGTAAAATAACCTGCAGTTATGTACGTATGTTTCAAACAGAGATGGCAGTACAGTTTAAAGTTACAGATTGCAGCTTTAAGGTGTGCTAGATTTCTTTGTCATCTTAAAAATCTTGGCTGAAGTGAAAAATTACATTGTGACATTGCTGAATTTAAGATAAACCTGACCCATTTTTAAAGCGATAGTTCACTCAGAAATTAACATTTTCTTGACTTATGGTTCAAACCAAATAACTTCCTTTCATAGAACACAAGAGATGATGTTTGGAATGATATGAGAGTGAGTAAAAAAACGACAGAATTTTTAGTCCTATTGGTCAATATCGGTGAGAATACTCATCTATGTGGTACCTAAAGTTGAGATCCTTGAAGGAAAACTGGGTCTCAATGATACCCGTGGTTTTGACTCTTGATCGCAGAACATCCTGCTCAGTGGGGACATAGCCAGGCTGGATCAACCTTTCCAGGTCATTCAGATAGCTTAGAGAAAGAGTCAGAGATGGAGACTTTGAGAGCTTGGAAACAAGGAAAATTGATAATAAAGCACTTTCCACTGGCACTGCTTATTTGATTACCGGTTTGATTATGGAAACTAATATCTGAGATGTTAAAAGACCAGTTAAGGGAACATACTATCCGGCAGAGTCATTGAGCTGGTATTCTGAAGCTCTGTCAAAGCAGGCCTGGATGCCCGAGTCCTTCCACAACCTCAAGATGATGTCCGAGAGCTCTTTGGGCATGGTGCCTTCCTCAATGGTGTCAGCTAAGTGCATGAGCTTCCTGGCATCATCCTGCAGAGAACAGCTGCTATAAACACACAGATGCAACACTGGGAGAACCCTCAAAAGAACCCACAGGCACCCTGTCCGTTCTCAGTTCACTGTTCTGCAAGACATCTAACAGCTGATGATTCAGTATTTGAACAGTATTGAAATATATGAATACATTTAGTTTATGAGAAAATATTTCTTTATACCTAAAGTCAAGATGAAATCCAAATACAATATTTGTATTTTTTATGAAGTATTGCAGTGTTTATTATAAGTGATTTATCTGTGCACAATGTTATTTTTATGTGTGTAATCTTTAATCAAACTTTAGTCTTTATTCACTCAGACTTTAAACAGGAGATTAGAGACATATAGGTACTTCTGATGGTGCTTAGAAATGTAGAAATTTTTCTAAATTAGGAAAAAAATATTCCTTTACACATTTCTGTACCTGTGCAGCTGCATCTCCATATGAAATATTGAGTGTGCTCATAGCTCTCACGATGGCCAGGATCGACTGCATGGTGTTACTGTAGATGATGCAAATAAACTCCAAGCACTCTTCCAGAGAGTAACCATCTTTGTGAATAATTCTGTCATGAAACGGGCAGAATCATCAGTATTATACATTCATCAGAGCACTGAATCATTTGAATGCTTTTGCTTCCTCAGGACCTACTTCATCTGTTTGACAATTGTGCTTTTCCCTGATTCACCAGCACCTGAAAAACAGGCAGTTCTGGATTTAATGTTGGGTATTGTAAATCTTAGTTAAATTACTCATCAATACCACAAGTGCTAAAATCAGTTTGCAGTAGATTATAACAGGAGTGATATTAGGTTTAATAGTGTGTCTGATGGAAAGATAACATTTCTAAAATCGATCATTTGTCCATTGAAGAGGCAGAGTTTTCTGACTGATGGGAAGAAGGGTCAGTGCTGCGTGCTGAAGTCTGACGACACTGTCTCAGTTAACTGGCCATTAACGGGCTGCATTTAACAGCTTTAGACACTTTAAATTATTATTATTATTGTTATTATTATTTTCTTTATACTGATTTCCTAAGTGACTTAATGGCATTTCTCCTGTCCTGTCCTCTGGTTTGTTTATCTTTTGGAGGATTAAAATAAGAAGCTTGGGATTTATTATTCTTGGCTTAAGCCGTTTCAAGCTCTGTGTAATAAAGCTGGCCCATATCACCTCCTGGACAAACTATTAGTGCAGTTATGATCATTAGAGGTTATTGTTATATTCACATTATTTTTATTGTACATTAATTTATATTTTTTACACATACGGTACAGTTCAATTACTTCAAGGTTTCTGCTTTGAAACACTGAGACTTTTTATTGAACTTTTCAAATCAGTGCAAATTATTTTAAATTTATGAATCAAAATGCATTAGACCTATTTTAAAGCTGCAATCTGTAACTTCTGCCTCACTAGCACTATCTCTGTTTGAAGCATAAAATTGCAGGTTACTTTAAACACTGAAATCAGATGAAGCCAAACTGACATCCCCCGCGAAATCTAACCTGACAGCTCAAATTATGAATCATTATTATAAATTTACCACTGTGAATTGAGATAAAGTAAGGAGATTGTGTTGAACACTGATCTGTTATGTACTGTGATCTGTTAGCTGGGTGATCACTACAAAGTCCAAACATCTGTGGTTACCTAGCAGCAGAAGTTTGACGGTTCTGGCATCTTTGTCTGCATCTTCCTTCAGCTTCTTCTCGAGTTCTCTGGAGTGTTTCTCCTCAGCGCTCGCACCGGCCCCCATACTGATTCTTCCTCAGAGAGAAGTCCTGCTGATGACCACTTGCTTGTCTGGAGGCCTCCAGGTGCCGTCAACAAAACCTCTCGCACCTTAACTGGCTCCTGCTTTGCTTTGGTGACCTAGTGAATTGAGTCTTAGGGGGATTTTAGGGATGTCCCTGACCACCTGGGTTGGTGTGGCCAATGAAGAACAAGGACAGAAGGCATCAAAGGACGGAGAGGTCAACTAACCTGAGGTTTAAGGAGAAGATGCTGTGGTCAGCAGGAGAGGATAATCTGGTTAATGTTTTTACAGACACACTAAAAGGGCATCATTGAGCCTGTTTGTTATAATGTGATATCACAAACATCAACAACTGTTTGTCATCATGTTAACAATAGCGATGTTATTCAAAAATGCAAATATGAATCATTTATTATTACACAACAACTTGAAGTAAATGGATCTCGTATGGTCTATGTTGCTTATGGCTGTATTTGTTTCCCTCTACTTGAGAACTTTTTATTGTCTCATACAATTGCAAGTTACTTCATGTTGTTTACATATAGTCAAATGAAGTCAAACTGACGTTTCCCAGGAAATTAGGCCAGACAGATATTATATAGATTATATAAATCATTATTATAAATGTACTGTTGCGAACTGGGGTAAAATAAGAAGACCATTCTGAACATCTAAATACTTGCTCATTATCTGATTTTTGTTCATTTTTTACCAAGAAATGTTAAGGATTGCAGCTTTAAGAATTACAGCAGCAGGCAGATTTGAGTAGTGTATGACCTGTGATACGTTTTAGATTGTTTTTAAAAGATCTAATGAAATGAGCCCAAATAAAACTCAATATTCGATGAACTCTGTAACCTTTATAATTAATTCTAATCCTCACTTCAGTCCATGTTTTCCATGTAGTGCAGCGGCATGTTTAAAGCGCTTTAGTCTTTCCTCTTGCCGAGCTCACTGACCTCAATCTGAGAATGGACCAAACAGAATCCTCAGGCATACGTTTCCCCCTCTTGTGTTTCATGGAAAAATAAAAAACACAGAGGTTTGGAGAAACATAAGTGATTTATCATTTTTGGGTGAGATATCTCTTTAAAACTGAAATAAATTAAAGAGTCACCCAATAACTTCTGTAAAGAGGATCTGACCCTGTATTTGTTATAAAATATATAACTTTAATTAGTCAACGACAACGATGGAAAAGAAAACAAATAAAAAACACATTACTATAACATTAACTGTCCATAACATCTAATTCTGGATCTTTTTTCACATTAGGTTATCCTAAAAAAGACAAAAACAAGAGGACAAACCACAACGATGAATAATGTCTTACAAATGAAAGGAGAAAATTACGACAGTCTTTTCACACAGTCCGTTAACAGACTCAACGGAAGCAAAACAGACAATTAATTGTGCTTGATTCAGTCACTTAAGTCCTTTGTCTTTAAAAATCATCCGTCTTCTCGCTCTCAAATCATTGTCATGACCGTCCATAGACATTCAGACAGTAACACATCCAGAATGTGACTACACATCTGTACAATACAAATACATTTCATGCAAACTCAAATGAGCCCCTAAAGTTTAGTTTCAGAGTGAGATCTCTTACACATGGCCCAGATCATCCAATAATCTATTGAGGTGCTTGCTTGGATAACTGTTTTTTTTTCATTTTACTGTAAATGTCTAGAGAGATACATACAGTATAAAAAGTTTAACAGGCTGCTTAACAATTCCAATTTGCAAAGAGATGAACAGGTTTCAAACCCCAGTTTTAGTGTTCTTAAATTCTGCACGTGCAATAGTACATATTTTACAAATGTGTTGATGTACATACTGTACAGGAAGCTGTAATTAATAACCAAATATTTGAACATACAGAAATGTCTTATATTTAACACACATTAGCATAGCAACATAAGGAAGATCAAGAAGATTAAAAGAGTTTTTCAATGATATTAAAGTTTCTTTTTCCTTTTCAGGGTCACAGAACATTCAGACGCACCAAATGTATGTAAAAATGTTTCTGTACATCTGCAGGATGCAAACACGTGCTCAGCTAAAAGAGTCTCCGCTAAATGTACAACATCTTGCCCCTCCTAACTGCAGAATCAAAACATCAAGTGCAGTCAGACTGTCCATCAGGGACCTTAAATGTCCAAAGCTTCTAATCACTAACTGTCTGGTTAGTGGTTTAAACACCAAAGTTTATGTCATGAAAACAGTCACACAGTGTGTTATGTTCAAACCACTGTAATAAATACACTGAAAGGAAAGTTATGATAAAATATTTGCACAGAAGATCTATACACAAACCTTTTCCTCTTTTCTTTTTGCTCTATTTCCATACAAAGATATCCACAGCATCTAAGTATTTACAGCCTACAATAAATACCGTCTGTTCTCAGAAATGTCTTGTTATGTTCCTCCTCAGTCTGTGGTAGACGTTGAATATTTTTGCGTGGTGAAATATCTCAATGTCAGCCTCGGTTCTGGCAGGTAACGGAGTGTTTGAGGGAAATTTTGGAAAGAGCTGGACAATTTCCCTCTCATGTCTCGGCCACGCTGTTCTGCTCTTGGTGGTGTCTCCTGTTTCGCGGTTTTCGGAGGTCCTTTGTCGCTTCCTTCAGGTCCTTCTTCCTGTGGGCGTGAGCTGCTGGGTCATCCCCCATTTGCCAATAGTCCTGGCAGTACTGATTGATGAGGCCCATCTCAGGCTGGCTCAGGATGGTAAGCAGATCTTTGTACTGCTCGGCGCTGGGCGTCCAGGCGCTGGCGTGGAGAGGTGGCATGGCAGGGGCGGAGCTTTCGGTCTGGATGTTGTTGACGGTGCGGGAGGAAAGAACCACCAGCTGCAGTTTGACCAGTGTGTGTTTAAAGTTCTTCTCAGTGGAGGTGCACTGGTAAAGACCTCCGTCGGAGAGCTGAAGAGAGCGCAGGAGGAGACCCTGGTCTGTGCGAACTACACGCCCGTCCGACCGAATCTGAAACACATCCACAGATAACAAATAACATGGATGTGAACTTTTTGATTCACATCAAGATTTTAGGTTGATTACTTCTGTTTTTTTCCACTATTTGTAATAGTCGAAGGGTACTACAAGATAGGGCACTGCTAGATGTGCAGTAACATTATTGCTAAAGAGTTGCTAGTGGTTCAAGAATCAAATGTATTCTCAAATTTCTATGATATTTTGGTCTCTAGATATGACTCCTGACAAAAAAAACATCCCTATACAATAAACGTTATTACAATATTACACTAATATTACAAACATGCATGACAAATAAGTAAAACAAGATTCACAAGATTCAACACTATATAAATGTTAATTATGTGTATAAGGAGTGCAGAAGTGGGGAATCATCTCACACACACCTCTCGTCTTCTGTCACTGTTCTCCTTCTGAAAATGCCACTTGATTGACACATGAGGAGATCTGGCCTGACACTCCAGGAAGGCTGTGCTTGCTTCTACTCCATACTGCACCATCTCCAGTGTGTTCTTATTGGCTGCCAGAAATTCAAACATTATTTAAAACAATGACCAAAACCAAAAGGTGTTCTTTTACTTCTAAAACCAGCAGGGTCATTTTCACAACCGAATGCAAAATGTAATTGTTTCTCACTGTTGGAATTGTAGCCTCTGCATTGTCTGATAGGATTGCCATACTTCACGTCTTGCCTCCGACTCCGCCTATAGAATGAAATCCACCAATAGCACACCAGGAAATCGATTAAAATTAAACTGTGAACTTTTAAGCTTGAGACTGCAAATACTTCAAATAAAACCCATTATGTTGGAATTAAACATACTAGTAAATATATAAACGTACTACAAGAAGTATTTGTGCTAATACTGTTTAATGTGCTTTATTTGTGTCATTTGTGCATTTCTGCTATTTTCATACTTAAATAAATGTAAGTTCACAACACTACTCTTCAATATCAAGAGTTATACACACAGCATGTAGTGATGATGTAACAATAAAAAGCTTGAACCTTTTTTGGTTTGCCGAGTAGCGAGAGCAGGATTTGCCATCCCAGGCGCAGTAAGGGTCTCTGGCCAGACAGCAGTCGGCACAGGCCTCTCCATACACATCACACCTGTGCAGAGCCAGATGAGTGACGCCCACCGCTGAGCTCACATACAGCTGTTGCTGACACACACACACAGAGAAAACACAATGATATCCGTTAGTTTGTGGCCTTTGGAAATGACAGGAAGCAATGGAAGAGGAGAGGGCAGCCACATAGAAAAAGGCCTCAGGTCAGCTTATGTCAGAGCAAGACATTTTCTTTGTCGAACTTACTCTTTTTGGTGAAATTTTCATTGTAGTTATTGGAGTTGGAACCTGTAATATTAAAAAAAGACAGCATAGTTATAAACTAAAAAACAATTATTCATATTCATCCTCTTTATAATATCCACATGACATCAAAATGGAAGTTATTTTATAACTAAACTATTTATTATTACTAAGTTATTTTATAACTAGTCTTTCATAAACTTGCACACACAACAAAGACAAAATTTGCTTTTAGACAAAATTAAGCATTCAGAATTTAGATTCTCACTTCCACCAATATGGATGAATCATTTTTATAATATTATTTCTTATTCTAATATAATATGTATAATTCTTATACATTTTAGCTTCCATCAGATTTTTCTGACCAATTAAATGCTCTCTGAAATCTGAAGGTACCGCCCCCAACATGATCCAAACGCTATTGGCTATTCTAAAGGTGAGAGGAGCCACACACTCCATCCCTTATTAACATTGAGTCCACCCCTCACAAATATGGGAAAAGACAAATATGGGAAAAGTCTTACTCTGAAGACCTCCACCTCCTCCAGGACCAGTTCTTCAGTCTGAAGATCATCTCTGGGGAGGACAATGACCTTCTGGACTGTTCCCCGATCTGAAACCCATCAGATGCATCGACTCACACATTTATAACTGAGCGTTCATGTACTCAGAAAGTCTTTTAAGACAGATATCTGCTAGTCTGATCTTTTGCATGATACAACATGTCCATGTGTGTGTGGATGTTAGTGCTCACCTGTTCCTAAGAACAGAACTTCATAGTTTCCATCTGCAGCAGCCACTTGATCCACAGTGATGGTGGTGAACTCATAATCCACGTTGGTGCGGACCACCAGGGGGCGCTTGTGCACTGGATAAACCGCATTGAACATGGTCGGATGGTTGCGCATGAAGTTAATAACCTCGTCTGGGTAATCTTTAGTGGACTTCATGTTGGGGGTGAACGTCCCCCCTGGACACTGTTAGTAAAAGCGTAAGATTTAGTTTCTGTATTTCTGTGCTTATGAATGAACAAATGTATTATGTATTAAATAATAGCAGTGAAACTCACTGTTCCGGGTCGGGGGTAAGGTATTTTACCCTGGTAAGCTACCCACTGGTAGTTTGGCCCTTCTTTATGAGCAAAAGGGCCATTGAAGACCATACGCACATCAGCCATCGAGTAAACACATACCGCTGAACCTTTAAATACTGACCTACAGATGAAATAACAGTCGCATGCAGAAAGAGAGATGCGGAGAGTGTTAGACATATTAAACACACACTTAAACATGTACACAAATTCATGATTCAATCACGTCCTGATGGTTCAAATCAAATCCTGTTTATCTTGTTAAATATCCTGTTTTACTCTGGGAAAAAGAAGTGAGGTCCAAAAGTCTGAGACCACAGAGAAAATCTGGGATTTAAAAATCTCCTTTAAAAGTAAAGAAACATTTCTTGTAAAAAGAATAAGAAATATTTCAGATTCTTAACCTTTCTAGGTCCTTAATCAAATAAGCAAACTTATTATACTGCCCATATCAGCGCCTTCATACGAAAGGTCGAATTCTTTACTTCAGCTGAAGCACAACTCGCTTTTTGGAAAATCTTCAAATCATGCTGGGATAACATGGGCCATCAGGTTCTTCACAAACCTGTGGAATCCACAGCAATTTCAGTGTGTGCAGTTCACTGAAGGCCAGCTGGAAGATACCAAATACTAAAATATTAATTTTTCAATGCAAATAGTAATGCGGATAATATAATTAGTTAGTATAAGCCTTTTGAAACTACTTTGTGTAAGACTCTTGAAAGCCTCTGTGTATCACATTAGGAAAGTCATTTGGGTTGCAAATGTCATTTAATGTTGATTGGACTTTCTTCTTCACTCATTACCACAAGATTATCATTATAAACACAGATGAGATGCACAACTGAGAGGCTTCACCAATTAAATCTAAAATCTACAGCGAGGCGGTGTGTTGATACACGCACACGCACACACATTAGGTTTCTGTGCTTTGTATGGGACTTTCTATAGTCGTGTAGTCGTAATGTTTTTATACTGTACAAACTGTATATTCTATCCCCTCACCCCCACAGAAAACTTTCTGCATTTTTACATTTTCAAAAAGATTAATTTAGTATGTTTAATACTCAATTTCCCTTGTTGGGACTGCTGGCGGGTCCCCACAATGTAGGTGCGTGTGACTTTTACCATCCTTGTGGGGACATTTGGTAGAAAAACAAGAACACACACACACAGTGTATTTACATTGGATGATTAGCATGTGAATCTGCCTCTGAGGCCAGCTGTGTAATGTTTCCATGCATTCAGATAACACACTCCTAACCACATCTGATAATGGTGCTATAATGCAGATAAATTCTTATGAGAACATCACATCTCAGATTTACAGAAAAGCTGCTTCGCTTTGTGCAGTTGGTGGACTGACTCCCCTGCCTGAGAAGGCTGCCAGACACTTGTTTTTTCAGTATGGTAGAAACAGTCTTTGGGAGCGGAGGAATGGGGGTGTTGCCCCACGGGCAACTGGTGTGTGAATACGAAAGAAAATCTATTCCAGCTCTCTTGCCAATCAGATAAACAGCCTGATGAGTAAGAGGCTTCGGAAAAGTGGGGATCAGATCTCGCGTTTATGAGAAGACAATCGTGAACTTACGCACCCAGACACAGAGAAGACGCCATAGATGACTGGATTCTTGGTGTCCTGTGTCTTCTGGATGTACACGTCCCCTAAAAGAAAGATTGATTTACTTTAGTTCCTGGATTAGAAGATATTTGAGACGCAGCCTATTCGCATACTTACATTATGCACTTAAAGTATGCACTTTGCTGATGATGGGCAAGCACATACTTCTGAGAAATAGCTAAGACTGTATTTGGACATATTACCATTTCTTACAATCATGTCTTAAAGCCACAGATTCCCTGTGTAGATTACTGCTTGCATTCAGCTAAAGTATAAATTAATTAAAAACACCATGTTCTTCATACCAGATCACACCTGGCTTTGCGACAGCCCTAAGCCCTGTAATAACAAAAATGCAGACACTGAACTTAACCACTATAAGAGCTTCTTCCTTTCACATGATCAGGTTTACACAAAACATGTCACATTTACAGGACAATCCAAACCTCTCGCACTTTCAGTCTCTTTTCTGTCTGCATTTCATGCTGCAAAATTCAGCAGTTTCAACGCAAATTCACCAGAAAGAACCAGAAATGCTCTGCTCGCCAAACCAAGAAAGACGGGACAAGGCCTTCGGGAGGAATAGAGTGAAACGGTCAGAGCGAGGCGGTTTTTAATGGGTTCATTGCAAGAGCCGTTCAGCACCATGAAACGTTTTAATTTTAGTTGAGGGACATTATTTAGCAGAAATAAGAAATAGGACAAAAGAAAATAAGAAAACGTAAAGTGGAGAACTGAACTAAGACTGAATTTATTGGCATGTGGTGACTGTATTGTTTTAGCACAAATTTCACAATCTATAATAAGACTAATTTGTATAGAAAATGTGTGTGTCAAAAAGATTGATAAAATAATTTAAATATTTACAGCACAGCGCAATTTAAACGCATTTAGCTTTGGTTAAACTGGTTTGTGAGAGGTTACCAAATTAGAAATATGGCACGAATTGGTTTAACTGTCATGAATTTGCCCCAGATATTTTAGGCAGTAATGAATGCAAGACGTAAAAGAACAGACAGATGTCCCTTCAAACACAGACAGATGAGCTTATATACGAGTAGTCACGGCTAACAGACTAAGTAATCAAGCAGTGAGGGAAAATCCCACAGTACACGGCCGATCCAGCTAGAAAATCTCTCTCGCCAAGCCACGTAAAAAACCCACAAGCCATATAAACCTCACTGCTCCTCTGAGAATAAGAGCAAACATCCAGGAAAAACTTCACAGACAACTTCATTCCTCAAACACGGCGACACAGTGACGGTGAACCGGAGAGAGAAAGAGGGGGCCGAGGCGGGAAAGAGTCCTGAGGGCATCTTGTGTGCCGTGAAATGAACCACCATAGAGCGGCCGCTTACCCAATTTAAGCACGTTGCAGAAGCAATAAAAATCTAGCAATCATGCGTTTAGATTCATTCGCCTCTGAAGAGTGGCAGAGGTCCTATTCTGTTCTGTCAATCAATCTCTCCCACACCATTTTTTGTAAGCGTGTTAAGATGCGCCTTGTGTCTTGCAGGCATGCATTAATCCACGCATTACCTCACACACGTGTGCACGCAAATTTGCCACAGTCTGCACGAACGCACGAAGACGCAGTTTTTTGCACATATTTCAATGGAGGTTTGTGCTTCTATACTGCGTTAATATCTTGTAATTCGCCTTTTTGCAGTCATCTAATTTATCATCATAAAGCTCCATCAGAACTTCGATTTCACACTCCTTTTAGATTTATTTTTCTCAGGCCATTGTGGCGCTTCACGCTCAAGTACAAATGCTGTGTGCCGCACATACAGGAAAAAGAGGAAATTACTTTTTCCAAGTTACACCCTCTGGAGAGACATATCCATTGAACCATCAGACACGAGCGCTTTCCACAAATGAGCTATATCACGCCCTATCCGGAAACAAGAGACCTCTAGTTACAGTAAGAACACAGAGATTGAACAGAATATAATATAACTGGATCTCTGGTTTACAACTCATTGCATACAGGAAGTTAATACACATGGATGCCATCAGATGGTATCAACAAGTACAATGGTTTGTTAGGTATTTTACCATGGTAACATGGTAATGTATTACAGTAGTATCATGGTATTCGTTAAAGTACATTGGTATTTATAGATTTGTATATGATATATATATTATGGTACTAAATAATTAAGGTACAACATACCATAAAGTTTTTAAAAGGTTAGACCAGGGGTCTCCAATCCATGTTCCAGGAAGTCCACAGAACTGCAGAGCTAGCTTTAACACACCAGCCTAGATGTTTCTATCAGTCCAGCTGAACTCTGCAGTTCTGTGAACCTGGTTGGAGACCTCTGGATTAGATACTTTTAATTAAATACAAAAGGCCAATTCAACAAGAAAACAAATGACATCCAAACCAGATTCGCTTTTTGTCAAACCAATATGAAGCCTAAACTAGATCAATTGTCAATATGCACAGAAAACAAGAGCTGATCGAGATACTAAAGCTCCAGTACTAAAACAGAGACTTACGGAGCTCATCGAAATGTGTCTCAATGCCATCGGAGCCAGACACAGAGCAGATGAGCCGAGCCTTCAGGAAGGTGCTCCACTTATTCACCAGACAGCAGTGTCCTCCATCATCGTTCTGTAGAGGAAGTGAGGTCACGTTAGCTTTTAACGTGTCATTAGACACTGCAAAACTTTTACCCAGCTAACAATTTTAGGCTGCAAGTTTTAGGAACGTTCAACACATCCAGTTTGTAGACGTTCTATTAATGTTTTTGATTATTCTGTAACATTTTTAAAATATTCCTTTACTTAAGAATAATGTTTTTGATATGATACCCTGATATGAACCCTTCTAACGTTAGTGCAAGAACATTTTTTAATAAAAGACAACGTTTTAAGAATGTCTCCTGTTAGCTGTGCTCAAAGCAATTTGACGGACGTCCGTCAAACACCTAGACTGTATCTGTGAAATACAGACATTGCTGTACATCAGTATCTGTCTCTCTCTCTCTCGCGGCTATTTCTGTGGGTTTGCATTAACTGGCTGTGACTGGGTTGTAAACATTGGCTCTGAGCGCCGCTCAGCCCCATCTGCTCTGGCCGGCAGCCAACTTCAATAATGAGGCAGAGCGATGCCCGGTGACCAGACGGCAGCAGCTTCCCACACGCTACAAACATGCGTGTTTGATTCACATTAGAACAGCAAAAATAACCAAGAAACAAGCGACCGCTCGTGTAGGAGGCACTGGACAATGATGGATCATGATGAAACTGAGGATCTGTCAATCAACTGTGTCACCGTCTTGCCATGCATGTATGTGCAGATGTAATTTCTGCTTCAGCAGAGGAAAGGATATTGCTGTTAGGGGTGGCCCAGCTAACAATTTTAGGTTATGAGAACGTTTTTCTAACTTTCTCTAACATTAAATAACAAAAATGTTGAAAATGTTATTTCGAGTAATCTAGGAACATTCAAAACATCCAGTTTTTAGATGCATTACGTTAATTGCTTGGTTATAAGAACGTTATTCAAACATTCTGTTAATTTAACTTTAGCCAACATTCAGACATTCAACTAACAACTTAGGAATAACATTTTTGATATGATATGAAACATTAAAAAAGTTCTAGTAACGTTTCTGCAAGAACATTTTATGATAGCTGAGAATTTTAACCAACAGTCAGAGAACATTCGCTGTTAGTAAAACAATAAACATTTATTATATAATTTATTATTAATAATTCTGTTTGCTGCAAAACTGTGCGGAAAGCAAAGTGTTACTGATACTGGAGAAGGTGCATTTATGATACGCAAACAAACAAAGTATGTTGGAGCCTTTGGAGTAGTTTAATCGCTGAAGACAAAAAGCCAAATAAGATTTGCGCTTCTACTCTAAACAGAGATCTATCGCGAATCGTTTTGGAATCGGATTAGGACTCTCCAAACTGAAATCTAATCAGATCACAATACGCCTAAAGATTTTAACACCAAACCACTACACACACAAGAATGAAGAATGAGAGAATAATATCAGAGATATTTGCGCCTGCGTCTGCTCTCACTCTCACCAGACAGATTCTGCCGATCCTGGACTGGGCCATGGGAGTCTGACCCATCTCAGACGCTTTCTCACGGAAGAAGAAATACAGCTTGTCGTCATTCTTCTCCGCGCTGTCAGGAATGAGCTGGGCATGAACGAATGTTGGATCTGAGAAGAGACAGGAGGAGGAAAGAACCAGAAATAAAGATGAATCATAGTCAGAGAGAAAAGTAGAGAGAAAGAAAACAGAACAGCAAATGGATCCTATTAAATAACCTTCAATGGTTGGGCAAGTGCAGCCGATGGAAAGTGTTTGGTGACATCACTCACTGTTAGTCTGTCATCTCATTCATAACACACTCACATGTGCAGCGTCTCTGACAGCAGCTGTGATGTCATCAGCGGACACCTTTGACCGATAAAACTAATGTAGGAACTGATGCGAACCAAATTAAAGGGGTCACATTTAACAAGGGAGGGAATCCTGCATAAAACAGGGGCCAAGCAACCCGTCCCAGCATGACTCAGCAAAAATGACTTAAGATTTTTTTTAAGAGTTTGTAGACCAGCATTTTTCATAGCACAAGCGTATAAATTACAGTGGGGCTCAAAAAGTATGAGACTTCTATTGATCTATTCTATTTTCTATTGAACCCTTCTATTTTGAATTGAACACAAAATGTTACATTACAAATTATATTGACAGCCTATCAGTTTAACCAAAAACGTTGAAACAGAAACATCTGCATGAACTTCTACTTGATATGCATGTCACAAATTTAGATGCATTTGACCAGTGACCTAAAAATAGTACAGAAGGTAAAACATTTTAACGCACACATTTTTCTGTGTTTCAAAAATGTGAAAATTCTTTAAAAAATACCCAGACAATCCCGGATTATTAATGATGTGGTTCCAAACATTTAAACCCTGCTGCATAATAAAGGTCAGTGTTGAATATTTATATCTGGCACAGTTTTCCTGGTGTTACACCACAGTTCAAAAATATTCTGAAGATCTGGTGTTTGTGTACCATGAAGCCATCGGGAGTTGTACTGGTCGGTTCTCATGGCAGTGTGTTTGCCCAACGTGCGGAAGATAGCAGAATCCGTTCCCATAAAATCGATGTAGACTCCAGCATACAGCTGGCCATCTGCCAGAACACAGTGAGGGAGATAAAGAGAGAAATACAAGCTTAAGAAGGATGAACTGATTTGATTGTGAGACAAAACAGTTAAACAGTTGCTTGGTATAAATATGACATGAGGGAGAGCAAATGATGACAAAATTTGAATATCTGGGTGAACTATTCTTAGGGTAAGAGAGAGGCTAGCAATAGCAAGCTGGCTTTGAAAGCATAAGGCCCACCCCTCCCCTCAGAGCGCTCTCCAAAGCCACTAGTGCACAGAGGTATGCAAATACACAGATTGACAGGCAAGCAGGACACCCTATCAATGCATTCGGAGCAAATGCAATGATTGAATGAACATTTTATGGTCCTGCGCCTTGCACATTAATATATAAATACATAAATGTATTCAGACTACTTTTCTTAGTGATTGTTATCAGGATGAGAAGAAACTTTCAGCCAACATAACAAAAATGTTTCTGGAAAAGGTCACCTATTCTGCCTTTAGGTAAGAGGTACGCACTTATCAAAGCTGAGACGCTGTTCAGTTTGGGATCGTAGGGACATTTTCCTTTCCCAGAATCCACTTTACCAGGCTCCAGGCGGAAAATGTATTCCTGGAATGGAGAGAACACACGTACATACACACACAGGGTTTTTATTAATGACTGAACTGAAGTGAACATTAGATCAGCATATTGATCTCAGATTACTTTGACTCTTTAAGTTTCCAGTATTTAAGACCGTGTTGAGGTAAAGCCAGGAAGTGAAATGTACACTTGGTTACTGGGAAGAATAGAAACAACTATGTCGAGGTTGTAATATAAATGAAATATCTTTTGAGTTTTAGAAACAATCTTTTTATTTGCCCGTTAGCCTTGTTGGCACCTTGCATATTGTCAAAAGCCAACACCAAGCCACTTAACTGAAGTGGGCTAGTGTAAAACTGCTCAGGTAAATGCAGAAAAGAACTTAAAACCATAATCGTTATGTTTTCATAATCGCTTGTTTCCAAGGTTCTTGGTGGGTGCCAAAGTAAATCAACAATTTCTCACTTTGAGCTTCTGCAGGAGTTTAAAACAATTTACATGGTTTCTAAGGTTAGTGACAGCTATTACATTCTGATATTAAAGAAAACAGGTTCTCTTCAGGTTAAAACACACTCAGCTTCATGCAGTTTGCATGCCAGTTACAGTCAGTCAGATATTTTCACAGCAGCAAAAACATTTGTTGTATCATTTGTTTTTTGAAGGGGGATTTTGCAGATATCCAAGCAGAGCAGTTTCTCTGTATCTTAGATATAATGATGTACGTTCAGCAATTTCAAGTCTCAACAAACTATCTGAAGTTTTTTTGGAACTATTCTATGAAGCTTTACACGCACACCACAAATGCAATAACCGCGGACAGATTTTATGCTGACTAATCACTTTCAAGTCATGATGGAGTCTGACAGAGGGTGTGGGTGTAATCTCTGGTTTTCTGCTCAACTGCTGTGCCAGAATGCAGTGTTTGGACAAGTGTAGGCAAACCAGAGAAAGAGAAGCTTAAAAACTAAAAGTTCCTCTCCTGTTCCTCTCAGCGCCTTCAGCAACCGAGAAAACCAGCTGTTGAAAATCCATTTACTGCGAGAGAACAGAGTCTTTCTACACAAAGCTCCTGAACTTCCATGTTAAGAGTCTGGTGTGACCCAAAGGCATCTCTTTTGGCTCAAAGGAAAAGACCAAAATACGTTCAAAAGGAGCTTCTATTCTATTGTTCACGACAAACCTTGGGTGCGTACGGCTCTGGTGAGGCACTAGGGTCAGCAGCCCGACTGGTTCGGCCTCCGGCGCGAGGCATCTGATCTTGGAGAGTGGCCTATAAAACAAGGCGTGTTCCTCAATAAAGATATCGTTCTGTTTACACAATCACAAGCTAAAAGAACGACCCATTTCGTGTCCAATGGAAAACACCGAGATGCTAGAATGATGCCGTTTGGTGCATTCGTACGGCAAAGCAGGAAGAAAAAAAACTGATCATGCACAACTGAGGTTGTGTTTTAAACATGCACAACATGCTAGACCTGTGTTAGAACATGCACACAGAATGTAAAGATCGAAGCATGCAAATAGAAGAACACTATTGATTTTCCAAGTTTGAGACAACTACTCAAAATGCTTGTTAGTTTTCTAATAAAAACAGTGTTTGCAAATTATATTATCTGTGAAACAATTTCAGCGAGAAATTGCAGAATTGAAAAAGCACCTTGTGTGCCAATCAAACAAAGATGTCAGACTTTAAAATGAATTACTCTGTTTTACTTTCAGAACACTGAAGTCGGTTGCGACTTAAGATATGCATTGACTGTAACATTATTTAACATGATGACTTTAACATTATTTCAAGTCAACTTTTCTCCATTTTAAATTTTGTGAAAATGCTAAAAAAAAAAAATTTTAATCGGAACAAACCCCCAGATTTTCAATGTGGTCTCAGACGTTTGGACACTATTGTATGTATATACAAATTTCTGAATAGCGTTTTAGTGATGATGGTTGATGATGGAAGATGGTCATGGGAAAACAGGGAGGTGGAATTAAAACTATTTAAATACAATTACCCTCCTAAACACAGTCACTAGAGATACAGGTGGTAAAGATTATCCTCTTTGATCCAGGGTGGGGAAACATTCCACTCTAATGACATAATACCTTTTAACTAAAGTAGCCAACAGATTGAACCCTGACCTGCAAATGGTGGCAGGTCGCCTGTGAATGCCGGTTTACCTGTGACCTTTGCCCTCTGTCCACATAGGTACAGATGGGGTTGTAAGCTCCTGTTCCACACACGTACAGGTGAGTCCTGTTCCACGGTTCGATGAGACGGATGAAATTACCACACTCGCCCTGACGACACGGAACAGAGTGATATCATACGCACTGTCACGCAACAGAGATAATTCACATGGTGAAATGATACTTCAAAACAAAAACTAATTCCTGACACGCACATGTTGGAACGACTGACTATGTTTTTTTGCTTGGCCAAGATGGTGGCACCCTGGCAACAGTGTAGACTGAGCTTATGCTGAAAGAGCTTCTAAAAAGAACATCAATGTCTGTTTCTTACATTGATGTCCTTTCCTGAGAGGACACACTCGGTTCTTCTCTGAGGAGCGACGGGCCAGTGAATCTGAGGAGAGAGAGAAAGATAAATAAACAAGTGTTGGTCATTCAGATCTCCAGTGACCAGCTCAAGCTTGTTCCTGCCAAGACTTGCTCATCGTTTTCATTCGCAATTTGACTCGCAGAGAGAAAAACAGTCCACATATACTATATATTTTTGAGCCCTATTTCTGCATTAAAGCATTAAAGGCTCATGTTTCATTAGACAGGCTCTGTAAACTATTACCTAACATTACATTAAGCTAGCATGTAAAGGAGCAGGTTTTACAAACATCAAATGTCTGAAATATTTGGTTTGACCTTCTGGTTGATGAACCACATGCTTCAGTTTAAACGCCTCTTTTCATTGAACATTTGCTGAAAAGGAAAATTTTTATATCCATCTAACAGGGAACGTTCTTAGAACGCTGGCTGTCATTCTCTAAAAGCCTTCTCAAAGTTATCAAAAAAGATCTTGCAGTAACATTAGTAGTATGCTTTTTAAACATGATATCAAAAACATTCAAAATATTTGAATGTTCTTATAACTAAGCAGTAACGTTAACTAATGACATTTTAAACATTCTAGAACATTCACAATAACATTTTTAACGTTTTTGCTGCTTAATGGAAACATTAGGTAAACATTCTTACAACCTAAAATTGTTAGCTGGGTGGGTCCTATTCATAGAAAGTGTTGAAAGAAAAGAGTCTTACTATGAGGGGCTCTTTGTTGATGTCGTTCAGGTCCAGAGACAGGATGTAGTCTTTGCTGCCCACGTACATGCGGTCGTGATCCTCGTCCATCTGAAGGATTCTGTAGTCTGTCGAGTTGAGCAGGAAGGCAAAGTGATGGGCAGTTTCAGTGGACTTCAACTCTGAAAGACGAAGAGTTTGTTTTATTACATTTATTAATTTAGCAGATGCTTTTTATATAAGGTGACCTACAAATAAAGAAAAAACCCAAGTAATGTATCATTAAGGAACCAACAGTATTAGCAATGTCAAAATACAGAATTCCCAAAAACAGCCAAAACATTGCACTGAGGTTTGCGCTTTGATTGTCTTTATTATGGTTATGGATTAGTTAGAGGAGCAGTGTACACTTCTCCAGAAAAATCTATTCCAGATGGATCTCAAACCCACAATCCATAGCTTCGGGGGACAGTGTTTATCCATTTGGCCACTGAGACTGGTGGCCCCTGCAGTTTTTTCCCCACATTTGTTTTATTCACAGTAGGTTCTGGAATAGGTTCCAGAACATTTGGATCCATCACTGAATTCACATCAGCACATGTATGTTCATGTTCCAGCTCCACAAACTCTAGAACTCAAGAAGGCTCACATACAGTCAATCAATCCAGTTTCAGACGATCCTCAGTGCAACAACATCTCTACAGCTCTATGGATATGAGCAGCGTTACCCTGAGCTTCAATACACTGGCTTCCTTCCTGTGATCTCAGTTATCTGTCTCAGTCCAGTTGTTACAGAGTGGATATCTCTGGGCTTTTGTGGCTCTCCGAGACCTCATGCGGTCTCACTGGGCCTCGTTTTCAGATTCAACTGCCAACCGTATTTCTCCAACAAACTAAATTCTCATTATTGTAAATTGAGGATTTATAGAGTCTGCGTGTATAGGAGACCTCTATGACGTGTTCATTTCAAAGTTGTGCTAATCTCAACGCGTGACGTCATTAACTTGATCTTAATTATGTTCAAATGAAATTCTACCTGATGTGATGAATCAAACAAGAATGCTCAAGCTACTGTAGCACACACACAGATGTAGTCACTTTTTAATAAACAGTCTGTGCAATGTAGGCTATGGCTCACAGACTCTTTGGACGACCACAGAGGACTGCTATAGACGTTCCTCTGAGGTTGCGTGCAGGGAATCGGTGCGTGTCGGGAGAAACCTTTGGAGAATGGAATGCCAGTACTCATGTTACAGTAACACAGCATGCTCTTGACTGCTGTCTGAGGAATGGGAGGTTACAGCTGATAAGGTTTACCTGAGAATGAATGGGGGGAATAATGCATTGCAGATAGCTGGCGACTGTCAACTGGATTACACACAAATTAAAATACACAGAGAGGCTCACCAAGCAGAGCTGCAGTTTCAACTCAAACTGCAACAATTCCCGACTGTATTGTGAAACAAATCTGCGCTGAAGGGTTTGATGAAGGATAGATCTTATAACATGTAGAACATGACCAGTGAACTGTGTGTGATGAAGTGTAGCTCAGTTCGAAAAGTATCTAACAATGCCAGTATTATGGGTTTGATTCTCTCTCTGCCTCTCTCTCGTTGTGTGTGGCTGTCTTTTTATCTGTCTCTCTCTGTCTCTCTCTTTCTCTCTGTCTCTCACTGGTTCAGTAACCCGAACAACAATCTTAAAAACAAATTGAGGCCCATATTTACAAAGGATCTGGAGATCCTGCAGGTCATCCTCATTCCTTCAAGCTCCATCCTGACAAAGTCCAGCTGAACCCTCAAATTGACCTACAAAAGTTATGGCCAGCAGTGCCAGTTTTACATTGTAGATCCAGCTTGAAAAAGTACCAGCAAATGAAAGCCTGAAAGCTTTCTGGTGTTCAGCCAATGACGAGAGACGAACAACTGCTTGTACTTAGCAGCTCAAGGTCAAGTTCAAAATGAAAAGAGACACCAGACCTTGTGCCAGAGTTTAAAAAGCATGAAGAAGGGCCATCATTACAAAAAACAACATCTGATATTTACATAATGTCATTAAACACTCTTACATTAGGATAAATACAGGTAATCAGATGTGGTTTGTAAAGCAACGGCCATAATTCTGATAATTTTGCTTTGGAAAGAATCACATTCAAGCCTCAAACATAATTATTGGAATTAACCATTCTCAAGAATTTTTCCTTAAACAAAAATTGATAGCCTCTGTGTTAACTTAACAGTAACGTTTGAAATAATATCCAGTTTTAACTTAACTTAAAACATGACATGTTTTAAATTCATTTGATTTGAATCCTGGCTGGAATGATTGTTTGACACAGTTTGACAGAAAACAAATCTTCGTTCTAACAATACCTCTAATCAGACCACACAGAAGAACCTTTGCAAAAAAAAAAAGTTTGCAAGGAAAATTCACTGGGAAAAATGAAAAATATTCTGGAATGTGTACAGCACGACCAGTATGTGAATATCCTATCAGAGGAGAAGATCTGCTCTAGTCATCTACAAAGAGAGTTAGCATGAGCCACAGACAACACAACACCCCATTTACCTGTGTGGGCATTCCTGACACATAGCTAGAATTCCTCATCTTTCATTTCAGGGTCTAATTAAACAGAAAAGCAGGTCCACCATGTTTGAACAAGTCCTCAGCCGTTTCTGTGCCTCTGCCAACACTAATAATGGAGTCCAGTAATAATGCAGTGGTAAGTGAACATGTATTTTCCATGACAGAAGCATTTTTATTGTACTGACAGTGATTTATTTACTTTGCTGCCACACCACAGTACAAGGTATGCAGTTAATATTTCTGATATTTTGGAGGAAACATCAAATTTATATACGATTTGTATAAGCCATGGCACCAACGCTTTATCCCTTCATATCTAAATGTACTTTTTGCAGTTGTCCCAGTGTGACAGTTTTACAGATCTTTTGAAAGTTTCTATTTGAAATGTACTTCAATATGAAACAAAAAATAGGGGGTGTGGCTTGTTTTTTTACTGGGAATTGATTGGCTCTAGAAAAGTAGGTGTTTTAAAGCTCACAGAGCTCATCGTTGGAGGGGAGTGGTTAACTGATGTCATCGGAGTAGGTCTGCCGTTCCAGAGGGGACGTACAAGAATGTCCTGCACATGCATTTATAATCAACACCGAAATATTCCATAAAATAAGAATAGAAACATATTTTTATTTCATGGTGACCGCATTTCAACAGACAGTGAGGGGATATAAAGAAAGTCTAGACCTTTTGCTGATTGTGTCTCTGCAAACAGAAAAGACACTTAGAGGACATCTGGAACTGGAGCAACCAAAGGTTTTCAGTATTTCAAGAGCACCATCATTTGTCTACACTGACAGCTCTAAATTTAACACACACACACACTACAGCTTGAGATTGATTTTTACCTTCAGCTGTCCACTCTAAATAATCACTTGAAGATTAGATCTTATCTCTGAACCTCAAGGTGCTGTCACCTGACCGCGCGTATGGATTTGAGTGACAGGCTGAAGGACAAGGTGGACAGAATACGATAAAGACCAGACAGAGGAAGACATTACCTGTATGACCTGCCATCACCGAGCGTGTCTGTGTGTGACTCAGTGTAGCTGAATGAAAACTTTCCTCTTGTGTTTGTGTATATGAGGCATTGATTTTAACAGCCCTCATTTCTGACGGAGGATTATGGCGTCCTCCTTATCTCTGCTGTGTTATCAGGGAACAGGACGGCATGATTAAAGCTACAGATTTCATCAAATCGCACAGATAAAAATGTCTTTATTATTCTCTCTCATTTGTCCATCAAATTTTAGGACAAATAAGGGTGACACAGACAAACGTACACCTATGGTCACCTATAGCACAGATACTTCAGAAACCAGTGGGGTTTATATATACAGCATATATTCAGCAGCAGCAGGGGCCAAACTATTAATTCTGAAATTAAAGTGAAGTTTTAGTTAAATAAACTGATAAGAAAAATTGTACATTTAAGAAAAATCGGTATTAATTTTTAAATACTGAGATATTGAAAATACAATATACATAAAATATATATGAATATTAAACAGAAAAATAAGCATTTTTACAAGTGTGAATGAATAATGACTTAAGTATTTAATATATATATATCACTTGTAGAAATCCTACAATATATTTACAATATATATGTAAACGTATACATATAGATGTATATGTAACTATACATAATATAGTTTATATTAAAGTTAATAAACATACAATATAAAGTTAATATTACATACACTATTAAATATTATAATCTTGCATGTATTATGTACAATAAAAATGATTTTATTACATTATATATAAGATATATGTATATAAGTGTGTGTGTGTGTATATAATATATATATAAAGACGAGTGACAGCAAGAGAGAGTGAATTGAGGAGAATGAGAAGAACAGCATGTATAAGTCAACACAGAACAGATGAAGGAGGGGGAGCATGTGAATATCTGTGGTTGAGAACTTCTCAGCAGCTGATGGGAGACGCTGTTTGCTTTGGCCTGCAGCTCCAGTGAGAGTTAAGGTCAAAGTTCACGCCCTCAGAAACAGGCCCAAATCCAGCACCGCACGCTACCCTCACCCATGTGATCCGACAGTGAATTGTTTCTTAAACGGGATGAAAACCTTTCATTTACCTTTTCTCACAAAGGAAAAAGCAGGAACATGGTAATAATTACGAGGCCATGGATCCATTTGGTGCGATGACCCAAAAGTCCTTGCTCTGTTTTTAAAGAGCTTATTAAAGATGTCAGACTGTTTTCACAAGATCACAGCACAACATATTATGCTATAGCTTGGTCTATTTATTTTACATTGATTTCATGTGGCAGCTTATTCCATTTTTTTGTTCTCATTTTGCTTTGTGTATCAAACGCAGCCAAAAACAACACCTAAGATTCCCGGTTCATATCTCCTAATGCTCTTAAAAACTCAAGTTCAGTCTTTGTTGATTCTTCTAGAAGGCATTTAGAGTTGAATCCTGGAGGCACGTAATATGGGAAACATGTATATAAAACAAAATTCTGATTGTGTGCAAATCTGAAGCTGTCACCCTAATCTTATACTTGGCACACTGTGTTGCTGTAGGTAAGGCAAGTCGAATCTTAACATCAAAGAATCCTTCATAAAAAACATTTCCTCTTACGCAAGCACCATAACCTGATCACCATGATTACTGACGGTCCAACTTCACATTCAAACACGCAGATGTGTTAGAAGACCTCGAGGTGTTTATCACAGTATCAGCTGAATTCACCAGGATGGTTCATTTCAAATGAGGGCGTCAACAAACAGAGACAGATAAGCGCAGATCTCTTCCTGTTTAGCGTTATCGCATCGATCAATCGGACAGTTGCGACAAATCATTCCACTGTCAATCGCCATCAGAGATTCCCTCATTTCTTTTCACCTTCTTTAATCTTCCTTCTTCCCATGTTTCAACACCAGATCTCCCACCCTCCTGCATTTCACACCATCAAGGAAGTTATTAAACAGATTTCATCAGCCTGGACCTTCCTTTCGCTCTCATTCCTAATTCAGTGAGTCTGTGTCTACATACCTGAGCGGAGATAACAGACATTTCTCATCCTCTTTTATTCACACCCTCATCTCTGCATTCCGCTTCTCTTCTGGGTCAGGTGAGGATGGAAACGTACAAACAGGTTTGGAAATCCAAATTGTAGAATTTAGAATCTCCAAATCACATTTAAACACTTTTAATCCACTTTAATTCAAAGTGCATGTATGCTATACGCTTAGAGCATGTGCATTCCCTGGGGCTCGAACCCAGGACCCTGGCATTGCTAGCACCACGCTCTACTAGTTCAGCTACAGAAAATTTGAAAAATAAGTCTCAAATGTGCTTGTTGCTGTTAATCTTGATATTAGGCCTGGGATGTCTCTCTCTCTCGAATTGTGTTAACATGGGTGATTCAGATGATGTGTGATGCTAAAAGCTGATGTTTTAAAAAGCTTAACACAGAGATCATATTTTTTCTTCTGTTCATTGGTTTTCCTGACCTATTTATAAATGAGCAACTCTAGAGCAGAACTCACGTGGAAGTCTGTGACAATTTTACTTGTGTTTTGATTTCAACATGTTTGCATATTATGTATTGCGCGTGTCTGTCACAAGATGTGCTTGAACCCTAGAGAAAGCGATTATGATCTATATGAATCCTGCATAAATTAAATTAAAACAAAACTGCTACTTTGTCTGGTTACCAGATGGTCAACTAGCTTATTAATATGTGGTTCCCTATAACAGAGTATAGTGCTAATCTCAGTAAATCACAGTAAATCATTTCTAATAAAACTAAGAACAAGGCAGGTTGCTTGTTGGGCATTCAATATTTGCTCATTTTAAATTAACCTTCTGGAGTGCGAGTGGGTCTCTTCAGAACTTCATTGTGCATAGGTTTGGGCCCAGTCTTCTGGATACTAAAGTGCTCAACACACAATAGCAAAGCTGGTTCATTGGATCCGGGTCAAGAGGTTATCATACACGCTAGCACTAACTGCACTCCAGCCAGGGGCCCCGGGTCACTGAAGGTGGGGTCAGCAAAGTGCCTACTGGATACCCATCACACATCCACTTGACCTCCGTTGCTTGGGAACAAGGGAAAGGTCATTTTCTCAGTGAATGCTCACAGTCACCCGTAACCAGTCAGAATTTCTTAGCATGTGACAGGTGAGAAACAAGCGTTTGAAAGCAGCAGCCACTGTTCAGCTGCTGATGAGATGCGTGCATGTGTGTGAGCCTGATTTGATTAAGTTGTTGTGGTGCCTTCATTTATTGAGCGTCTTTAACCTGTTTTTGCCTTGATTGTAAAAGCTTGACATGTCTAGGTCTTAAAGCGATGGTACACAAAAAATATCAACTAGGTTTTTCTTGCCTTTTACCCTGACCCCTAAATCCTATTCTTTTTTCATCAATTTAAATCAAATAACCTGGTGGTGTGTTCATGATATACGCAGTTTCTTGCCCTCCAGTTCCTCATCGTTTCACTTTCTCATTGTCTGTCTCTGTCACACACACACACATTAACATACATGGAACTTTGCCTCATGGGAGAGGGGCCTTATGAATTGAAGAGTGTGTCCTTTTATGTGAGGTGTCAATCAAAATGCATATTACCCACAAGACAGACACTCAAGCTCCTGTGAGAAAGTCATTGTGGAACGACTATTTAATAAGATCTGATGGCAGCAGTAAGAGAACTGAAGAACATCTCAGCTGTAACAACATGTAAAGATACATGTAAAGATTGTTTCTTTATTTGGTAACATCCAAATAACAACCGATAACGTGATATAAGATGAAAAATGATAAACATGTTTATAATTTTTTATTTTAGTTTATAATAAAGAACATTTATTAAATAACATTGCTACTTAAATGTAAATGTTAGGGAAAGGTTCTAAGTTCTAAAATGTTCTAAATGTTCTAACAACCTAAGATTGTTAGCTGGGTCTGTCCTGGTGACAGCACTGCAGTACACAGTGAGTGGCTACACTTTCACCCTTATTAACACCACAAGCTCCAGCATCTCAGTCCATTTGTCATGGCCACTGGATGTGAACTCTGGCAACACAAACATGCAAGACTGAGCTGCAATGCAAATGGGCGTCACCTCGAAACACTAAAGAGATCGACATGAGCGTGTGGAGATGAAAACCAACGACTCAATTTCAAGAAATAAAGACCGAATTTCAAGAATGTTAAATGCACAATCACTGAAGAATAAAACACATTCCCCGAGTCAGAGAGCTTTCTTCCTCTGCATAAATACATAACCCACACTATGTTAATCTGATTGACAGTTTGACAAGCCAATGGATTACCGCCTCTTTGCAGCTCACTGTGACAGACAAGCTAACTCCGCCCATTAAAGACAAGCGTGGGCTTTCCAGCTGAAGCCCCTTTTCTCATTTGATAGACAAGTGGGCGGTCCTTTCCAATGACCCTGTGACCCCCGCGCTAGCCTGACAACAGAGATCATGTGAGGTGGCAATGAACTTCTATTTAGTTTTACTCTTTCTTTGTTCCACGAAGCTCACCCTGTCCAACTCTAGCCTTCCTGGAGACTTCAGATGACAATTTTTAACAGAAAACAGAAGCAGAAGATGAAAGACACAGAAAAGCTTGTGTCTCATAGTGGCTAAAGTGCTATTAGCTTGATGGAGATTAACATGAAAAGGGTGAGAGAACAACACGCATTTAAATTAGAAGCAGTGAATGGACAGTTAACAAGCTTTACCGATATAGAGAAAACATCCTATTTTTCTTACTTAATCTGGTGGTTTGACATCTGCAACAGATAGTTCCAGCGATTAGGTGTGCTCCCACAAAACTGGATCACCCTGCATGTTTTATTAAGACCAGTTATTTAATCCATGTTATAGGCAATTAACTCCAAACCAGCCATGAAATTATCTAATGGGATTGTGTCTTGTTCGGGTAACTAATTGAATTCACGAGCCAAATGAAACAAGCTAGTGATAAACGGCTTGTGAAGGGAAATGAGAGAGAAATGAAATGATAGAGGATTAATAAATCCTGCTTTCACCGGCTCTGTCAGCACTTAACCTACGATATTTATCAAATATCACGATCAGACTTCTGGAGTCATGACATGGGAAATTTTCGCAACATAAAAACTGCATTGGCTGTTGTTATTAGAAGAATATTATATGCAGATGTCTGCTTGCTTGGATTTAGCTTATCAATGAAATAATGATCTGTTTTAAACTATGACTGTGAAAGGATTTTTTTAAAATGTCTTCAGATGTTTACAGTATTTTTAACGCTGGTAAATCTGCTCTTAAATTTAAAGTATATGCAAACTCAATGCAATAATAAAAAACAACTATATAGTTATTTTTCATATAATTTGAAATATATTTATTTATTACATTGATATATATTTATACATTTTTATGGAAACCTTTTTATATAACTTATATACATATGTACACCTGCACAATATATTTTCATGCAAAGAAAAATCAGAGGAATCCGTAACTTAAGATGCATGTGACTTTTTTGGTATTACTATTCAGGCTACTCTGGGGTCCCCTACACACACACAGACACACACACTCATGTCAGAGAAGCGGCAGTAAATGCTTTCTCTCGATTCTCTCTGTAACAAAATCAGCAGGCAGCGCAGACATCACGTTCAACCAAAAATCTCAGAAACAGATGTTGGATCGACTCTAGATAGACACCTAACACATTTCTCCTGGCGTCAGTCCAGCATGCACTCCCTCACTCTCTCATCCTATTACGCACGTTTTCTCCATCTACGTTTCCATCTTGTTATCGAGTAAATACGTTCTCATCTTACAGGAAACTAACAAACTGACTATAAATTGAGACGGTTTTAACAGTGGGATGTGTGCACAATGTTAAAAGCCACATATTCATCTTTCACTCTCTCCAGTTTCACATCTGTTTCTCTCTGTCTTTTATTTCCCAGGATAAAGGTTTTGCATATCTATTTTGCAAAGCTCAGCTCTCTTTTGGGACCCGTTTGACAGACTTACTGTAGAATCAAGCTGCAGAAATCTTAACTGAAAACGTTACGTGGCCTCTGTGCTATTTTTTAAACTGTGAAGGGACAATACTTTATCTTTTGGTTTTAACCTAAATGTGTCTGAAAGAGAAATGATTCTGACCTTATAACTTTACTGTCACTATACTGCATAGACTCGAGCATTCTTTGGGGGTGAAAAAGATTCAGTATCCTGCCCAAGCCCTGAACTGACCCAGACCACAATTAATACAATCATTTGTCCGCCTTTGTTTTAAAAGATTCACTGTTTCCTGTTCCAGACATCTTGGACACGATTTCTTAGAATATTGTGCCGTCATCTGTTGTCTTTAATGTGATAATACTGAAGTAATCCAATCAGAAAACATGACCTTATTCTATGAATGACAAAAACCAGAACAGAAAGATTTAACTAATCACACACTGTTCTTGTTCATTGTAATAATCTCTTTATCATCTACTGCACTGATCTCTTGTTCAAATAATTTTAACATATCATTCAGCAGAGATCAGGCAGGGATCACGTTTTTAAGCTGAAGTGAGGTGTTTGAAAGTGTTCCTATCTTGTTTAAGTGAAAAAGGGGACAATGAGTTTTCATTAAAAGTGAATTTCCCGAGTAACTCAAGCCGGGGATATTTTATTCTAGGAATATAAACATGTCAGTCAGCATTTCGTTGGGAACTGTGTGTGCGTGTGTATGTGCGTAAACAGAAATCTGATTTCATCCCAATGTCAACGCTATTGGCTCTTTTTTGGTGAAGTGTATATTAAGTTCATAGTAGGCTCGTTACCATATCAAAATTTCACTCCACGGTTATCATGACCAAAAGAATTCACTGCAACTGTATCATCGCGGTATTTATTGACAATAATGCAATCAGTCCATCTTTAATGTTAATTTAGTTTTTGTTTTCTCTTGTTTTGGTCAATGAATCATGTTCAAAATACAAGTGTAGGGAGGCAGAGAGAGAGAGAGTTTGTGACCATTGTGGCTCTTAAGGCAAAATGTTAAGCGAGCGCAGTAGTGCTACCTACTGTGTTGGAGTGTCAACCACATAGTATCAATTATCATGGTTATTAATATCACAGCTATGGTCAATACTGGTATATTGCAATGCCCCTATTCAGAGCAGTACAGATTGTGGATAAAACAGAATCTTCCATCTAAACAGATTTTCTTTTGATTAAATGAGAATAAAATCCTTCCTATAAAACAATGCAGACAGACAGTTCACTGCCATCAGACAACACCAACAAATCCAGCAGGGTCACACACCCCAACCAGACACACACAATATGCACATCATGAAAACAGCATCTGCCTGCCGTCTCTAGAGACTCCAGCTGAATCTGGTTCTTTCCCAGCCTTTTAACTGACCAAACCACATATATTTCCTCTGCGGTGACATCCGGAGGAGAGACTTACCTGAGAGATGCACAGACAAGCACAAACCCGCTCACTGAATTAAACAGACGTGTACATTACTGCTGCTGTTTACAATGACTGCAACATCAATAAACTTTAAGGTATGTAAATCACTGTGTGTTTACTTTAGAAAACATTACATGAACATTTAACAAGCACAGTAAAATCAGGTTTCCTTCTCTCTCGTTATATATATATCATAAATAATTTCCCATAAAAAGCCAGTACATGACAATACTGTATATTTACAGCACAGTTTTCCCCCATATCACCTGTACTACGGCGATACCATGTTATAGAGATGCAACAGATGATCATTTCAAGAAATCTGTTATTTTGATACTTTGTTTATAATTGCAAGTTTTCGTGTGTTGGAGAATGTAAGGGTTTGTGACACTGATAAGATCTCCTCAACCTCTAGAGGAGACACGTGTGAGATTTTGGATATTGAATCATCTTTATGAAGCTTTTGTGGTAAACACATTTGATCCAATCCAGAGGAGCATTTTAACAGAATCTGGAGAATGAAATAAATGACTATTATTATTTTCACACATACAGCACTGGATGGGCAACATAGACACAACCCCAGCAGAACATAAACAATAACATAACAATAAACAATAACATAACTCTTTTCTCTCTCTGCTCTATTTATCTCCATCTTGGTCCTGATCTCTTTCCCACTTATGTCCTTCACCGTCCTTCACTTCGTCCTCTAAAATCACGGAGGAATCCCTGCAAGCCAGCAACAAACACATTTTTCCTTTTACCACCCCATAACCCCCTGTTGTGAATTCACATTCTGTTCTTTCCATCCCTTCGTTCTGATTGGCCAGCTCCTGAGGGGAGGGGCTTCCTCCCCATCACGATGCTCTGGTGTGTCAGAACAGGTCATTGTCTGAGTCTAAGTACTGCAGTGGTATTAAAGACCTGCCTGACTGACAGATGGTAATAAATGGTGGCAGTCTAAAACAACATGAAGGGAGGCGACCCCTTGACCTCACGCCCCCCCTGAGGTCAAGTCTGTCTAGCACCCTCAGAGCTGTAACTCCCACACCCAAAGCACATCTGGAGAGAGAAAATCTTTCTCTGGCTTTATGTGTGTGTTAAGGAATTCTTACTGTCGTACGTGCAGACTGAAGTTGGTTCATCTGTTACCCAAAAAAAGTCTTTTCATTAGATGAATGAGTAAAAAGAGTAAATTCTTCAAACTGGATGCACCAACCCATAATCAAACGACAGGTAAAATCTGCCATAATGCGGTGACAGGTAACAAAAGGAGTGCTACCATGGCAACCAAACCAGCAGACACACAAGGGAAAGGCATTGTCTTTGTTGATGGGAAAAACTGAGCGAATCAACACACACAGTGACATACACATGGAACATGTACAGAAACTAATATTAAAATCTCCTGCTCTTCCCTTTATCCTCTCACTGTGGTTATGAGAGAAACACTGTGACCTTAATGGGACAGTTCACCCAAAAATAAAAAATCTGTCATCATTTACTCACGCTCATGACCTAACTGACTTTCTATGACTTTCTTCCTTCAAATGATACAAAAAGAGCAATTTTGAAGAACGTTTTCACACAATGACACATTTGATGTCTGTAAAGCTTCAAAAAGACAAAAAAGCAGTGAAGTTTTCTGAAGAATGGAGAAATAGACAGAATAGTAATTTGTTATTCACTTGCAAATGTTTCCTAAGTAAAAGCAAGGCTAAAGGCTTAGAGTAGATGATGAAAGAATAATAATTCTGGGGAGAGTTATCCCTTTAAGAGATACGACTGCATCTCTAACATCTAAACAGCAACTGTTTACCACACTTTCCTTCAAATGCATTGCGCCTGTTTACGTCTGCCGCAGCGTTAAACAGCATGTCAGGACCAAACTGTAGTGCACAAAAAAGTGTCACGGGGGTCCAGGCCTGGGGTTCAGTGAAGCCGTCCAGCATCCAAAGCCTACTGTGACCGCTCATTATAAACAGACCTGAATGTTGGTGTGTCTGACTGAATCACATCACATTGGACCACACAGTCTTTCTCTTTCTCCATTTAGGGTGAAAGTCCACAATAGGAAGACTCAAAAGGAATATTTTACTTCCTGCTCTGAGCAATTAAGATGGAGGAGAGGACGGAGCCCTAAGGAACACCAGAGGAGCCACGTCACTTTATTTTATTGTGATTTAACAGGCCGAAACACTTACAAAATTACACTGAACTTTAGAGAATAAAGATCTATAAATTAGAGAATAAAGATCTATAAATGCTTGTATTAAGTAGTTTTAGTTTAATAAATGGAAAGTCTAGGAGCAAAACATATCCATGACCATATAGTCAAGACAAGGTTTTAAGGTACTGTATTTGCCTGTACAGAAACTGAATGGGACAGGCACTAAAGACACAAACACAGAATCATTGTCTTACACCCATATGAACAGGATATTTTATCATATATAAAAAACAGCATATTTTGACTGTTCCTTAAACTTTCAAAGTAACGTTAACATTTCTGTTCCTAATCTAAACATTCCGGAAACATTGTAACAACCTAAAACTGTTAGCTGGGGAAAAAATTTTGATTCTCCGCATGAGCCCGTCTCACACTCAAGAGCGAAATACATCACACCAACCATTTATCCAGCCCAGATAACCTCTGTTTTCAAACAGGGCAGCCATCTACAATCCTGACGCTTTGAAATGCCTTTGAAACTAACAGAGTATCAGTGATGAGAGCTGGAGACGGATGGAGAAAAGAACACGAGGGGAGAGATTATGTCAGGAGCGAGTGAACTGTGATTAGTGAGATGAGAAAAGAGTAATGATGAAGCCGTTAAAACATACAATGCGCAGATGAGTGTTTTAAGACGAGCAGAGATGGCTGAGTGCCGTGAGTTCGGCTACACTTGGCATGTTCTACAAGGAGAGATAAGAGAAAGTGATGACAGCCAAAATATGTGTGTCTGCAGAGAGATTTGACATGGCAGACATCAGTAGATAGTCTGTGTTCTGTGAGTTGCACTGAAAGATAATTTCAGGAGGAAATATTTATTTGTTCTGATGTTTCTCTTTCATAGCTCAGAGTTTTCTTATCAACTTCATGATGTCCCAAAACTTCCCAAATGAAAAGCTGATCCTGCTGACATACAGTACAGAACTAGTAAGTATACTGTATGTGGATAAAACAGCTCAGATGATTTAAAAAAATGCAAGATTTGACAATTGAGAAATGATTGAGTTTTAAATGACTTTTGATTGCAGACACGGGACTGCTTGTAAGCACAACATTTTAAGATCTCTTCTAAAACTCTATAGCAAACAAGTGAGATTACTGAAGTCTTTTATCCTGAATTATCCTTTTATCCTGATTACTGAAGTCTTTCAGAAAAATCTGAGAAGCAGGAGACATAAGCAACAATCTTCACTAGCTCATTTCATCAAGATATCGCTTTCAGATCTTGTGCAAAAAATGCAACAAGCTCTGACAATGCTCAACGCATGCAGTGATTCTGATCATTACATGCTCCTGACATCTTTTATAAATAAGAGGTATGACCCAGAGACTCCATGACAGCTTCTTAAAATGAGCATCTCGCTGCCGCACACGCGCGTGACTCATCTGAGGAGCTGTGACCCAGACCTCGCCCAAAATGAATGCCTGCACACCCTCTCTCTCCTCATGACAGCGCCTCCGCACTCCCTCGGGATAGACACCTCCCTCAGGAGCAGAGAGAATGAAAATAAAGTACAGAGAAAAGAGAATTAGATACTGATGGAAAACAATAAGAAATATTGTGGAGACAGATGTAGAAATCGGGTCATAATTCATCCCAGAAAAAACACGACCTATTCACGTTTTCACCATATAGATCATATAGATCTACAGTGCTGTGGCAGTAATGTCTGTTTATGTATATCACTAAATTCGTGTACCATGGAATTAAACCAGAACATCATTAGCACCACCATGGCTTAAAAACGTTGATGTAGTACATGTCTAAAAACATTGTTTTAACATGGTACTTTCTGGTGTTATGACAGAAAGAGGAATACAGAAAAGAGACAGTGAGGGGGGTGTAGGAGTGCCGTCTTTCTATATTTAGCTGTGCTGCTGTCACCTCGGCTCTCCGCTCAATGTGACAGTTTAGATCCAGCAGGAAGCCGAAAAGGATTCTGGGATATCACCACCACCTTGACAGAAACCACACTGAGATCTTCTTGCATCACATACAAAAATATTTGCTCTCAAATAAAACCAAAAACATTATTCTAGCGAGAATTTTCATATTGCCAAATCTAAATTAGGATCCGCTAGACTGAGACGCCATAATGCAGTTAATACAGCAGGTGACCACATAAACAAAAAGAATGAAGAACAAAGAACAGGCCTCAGTTTCCAAGACCTCTCCTGCCTGTGTCACCACACAGCCTCTTCTAAGTGATTCTGATAAAGCTGAAACTCAGTGTGGGGTCAGAAGGTTAAGTTTATTACTCTGCCAAGCGCTCCATTAGAGAAAGCCTCATGGGAAAGGCTTGGAATAATGCATTTCAGATCATTTCCATCTCTTTTGGTTTTTTAATATCGTTTTGATTCATCGCGCTGCGGTTTCACTTACAAAACGAGAGCTAGACTGAACTTGTAAGATTTGGCTAAAAATGGAAAAGCTCAATGTTACCTGATGACAAACACATATTTTTAGTTGGATCAGGGAAAACTGATACAGAGAAAGAGTGAGAAAGACTGAAGATCAGGCCAAAAACACACGCACACACACACACATTTATAAAGCTATGTTTGTGAGGACATTCATTGACAATATAATCTTTAGCTTCTTACCCTGACCATAATCCCAATCCTAATTAACTGCCAAACAGTATCCCTTACCTATAACCTAACCTTAACCTAATTTTAACCATACCCCTAAAACCACGTCTTAACCCTCAAACAGCTCTTTAAAGTGGTGTCAGAAAGTGAGGACCGGTCAAAATGTCTCACTTTACTCTCTTTATTCTCACTCTGATGGTCTTACTGGTCACACTGGCCTTCACAAAGATACAAGCACACACACACAGTTTCCCATCATTAACGGCACAGGTGAGACAGCCACTGAGGACAATCCTCACTGATTGCTGTTGTGTGACGCTGTCAGTGTGTCTCTGATGTGGAATTGTGGGAGACAGTCTCATCTTCTGTCTGAGCAGTTCTCTCAGGCAGATCTTGGCAGGTTGAAGGAGGTTCATCTTTCAGAGAAACACTTGATTGCTCGGGGTCTCTCTCTCACACATGATTTTTTATTCTCTGTCCATCTGCGTGTGTCCTGTCAGTGAGAAGCACTTAGCAAATGCTCTGGTGTCACAACTGACCCAGTTAGAGTCCAGCTACAGCCAACACAGGGTAGAGCGTTTAAAAAATATTACAGAATTAAAACAAGTTCTAATAACCAAGCAATAGCGTTAATACAATGTCTAAAATCTGGACATTTTGAACGATCTTAGAATATTACAAATAACATTTTTAACATTTTTTGTTACTTAATGGAAATGTTAGGAAAATGTCCTTACAACCTAAAATTGCTAGCTGAGACAGGATAAACTTAATCGTGGGATGAGTGCAAATTATTGAGTGTTGAATAATTGAGGTTACACTACTAATACAGTGTCTCTTTTCTTTCTCTCTCTCTCTCTCTCTCTCTCTATTCCCTTTGCTCTAAATGTCTCAACTTTTCTTCTTTTATCTTTCAGCAACATGAAAACACACCGTGCTTAAGGCCAAACACGTTTCCATTAAAATAAAACCATTACAAGAGAATCATTTAATGGTACAGAAAGCCATTACAACATATAAGATAAGTACACAAACATCACCTTCATCCTGTAAATCCAGCCATTTCATTATATCTAATGGCCAAAACAGAGTGATTGTAATAATTGATGTTACAAATACAAAGGAAATACAAACTTATCATGGAGGCTAGACAATGTTTTCAGTAGCCCTTTTAAAATAATAATTCACTTCAGATGTATAACTTTAACTAGCTGTTTGGGTATATTCGTCTCAGTTTCTCTGCTTACACACACGGGCAATTACCGCATCCAGGTGTTCCTCAATAATGATGAAACAAACAGCAAGAACAGAGTTAAATGCTTTCAAACGCTGCGGTACATTATTGTAACAAGCAGTTGTAGGAGGAATCCATTCACTCTTTCCACTCAGTGTGGACGGACCTCTTGAGAAAGACCTGCTTCTGTTTTTTTGGGGTCATAACCTCGGCCTCTGGCACCTTCAAATAGGCTGTTATTAGGGCTTGTTTGAAGATAAAAATAGACCACACTTCAGACACATACACACACTCACGCGCGCACACTCACGCGCGCACACTCACGCGCGCACACTCACCCACACTCACCGCACACCCTTATAATTTGCATGTATTAGGTTTTCAGTGTGCTCAACAGATCAAAAGTGTAGCCAGATATAGTAACTAAGTCATATAACAAGGGTTTTAGATATAGTGAATACCTTTTTAACTACTGCACAATATCTCTGTAGGTCATTCTGTCAGGCACACATATAAAACTCTTCTGAAGCTCTGAATCAAGAGCAGACTTCCATAACAACACTACACTGACCATCATGTACCGCAGATGGACTCTCTTAGAATAACGTGTCTTACTGAATGTTACCCACACAGACGGATGAAGCGTCTGATAACACTTCTTTATATGCTTGATTTAACTGTGATAATATATGCACTGCTGTCTGCTCCTCAAAGTCTTGAAGCACCTTGAGATTTTTGCTTTAAAGCATCTGAGAACATTCGTCTTAACTGAGCAATAAGTGTGCTGCTATCCTTCTGAGAATCCACTGATGGAATTTAAATTAAAACAATGTGCACAAACAACACCCGCGGCACCATTTCACTCGCACACACACACACTCACTCGCGCACTCGCTCACACGCTTGCTCGCGCACTCGCTTACACACTCGCTCACACACTCGCTCACACACACTGAATTCCTCCAAGAAGCAGCCCTTAGCTTCCAAACCACTGTACAGTAATTTGATATGCATAAACATGCCCATAAATTCATTGTCATGTCCAAAATCGAGGAGTTATGAGAGGGCTGGTAAGCCAAGAGATGAACTTGGCTTGTCATGTGACTCCAGAAGTCCTCTAGGCTACTTTTTAGCATGTAAGTCCAGGCTTGGAGACATACATGGGAAAGAAGGGATTGTGTGAAAGATTGTGTGCATCACAATATTACAGAGTGACACTGGCCAAGTGGAGCATAAAAGGAGCAATTTGATAGAATATTGATGTTGCCCTGTTCTCCATACAATGGAAGTGAATGGGGGCTGAGACCAGCACTTACTGACACCTAACATCATCTTTGTGTGATGAAGATGTGTAAAGGACAACAGTTTCCTTTTTGGGTGAACTGTCCCTTTAAAGCATTCCCACTACACTGCAAAAACGCAGCAACGATTTGTCTGTACGTGTATTTTAAAAACTGGCTGTTTTGCACAATTACAAACACAAAATAAGTAACAGAGGAACATCTGAACCTTTCTTGATAATTCGTGTCACGTCATGACGTCATGTCTCACAGACCTTGAGCTCCACAGATGATTTATCTTGGCTTCAGTAGATGCTTCTGGCCTGGACTGTCTGTAATGTGTAAAGGGCAGAAGATGACACCAGTATCTCCTCTCTGAACTCACCGACACTACAGGCAGCCAAAACCTTCTGGCAGAGTTCCCTGCCCTCCCTACATGCTCGAACCGCAGCCAATGTGTGTGTGTGTGTGTGTGTGTGTCTTATTGGAGCCTTTTACCTGATTTCCCCCTGGGAGGATCCTTTATAAGGCATTAATTTTTTTACCCTGTATTTCTTAAACAGAACCTTAAGCTAAGTTGAATCATCACACACCATGCATGAAATTACATATTCTCTAAGCCAACACTGCTTAACACGCAGCCCCCAGGCTGCAGGGGGCCCCTCAAGACATTTCTCTGGGTTGTGTGATGCTGTCATTACCGTGGCAACTGAAATAATCGCAAATATTACTTCTTACCTTGGTGATAAGGAGCAGGGCTGCGTTATTATAGCGTGTACTGTGCGATGGCAAAATGTGCCAAACGATAAAGATTTTGTCATTTATAATGAGGTGCGCTCTTGCATTCTTCGAGAACATTTTAAATGTTCTCTAGAAATGTGACGCACAGCAGAAAACTACATGCTACCATCCTACACTGTATCTCAGATGGTCATTTTCAGTTAAACCTGCAATCTGTAACTTTCTGGGGTTAAAAATGAACAAAGATCAGTTATTGAGTAAATATATAACAAACCAGTGTTCAACATGATCGTCTTACCTTAGCCAGATTCCCAGTGGAAAGTTTATAATAATGATTTATAATTTTAGATGTCTGGTCCGATTCCACAGGAAACGTCATCTTGGCTTCATTTGATGTCAACATAATAAAGTGCATAAAAAGTGTATAAAAAAAGTGTATAAAGTGACCTGCAATTTTCAAACAGAGATGGTGGTAGAGAGGTAAAAGTTACAGACTGCAGAATTAAGATAGCTTTACTGATTATATGGGGACTACAGTGATGTAGTTTTGACATTTTTGGCTCATCCAATCAGATTTAAGCTCAAGGCTAAAGTGACTCCAAATTGTTGCACCTACTGTAAGCTTTCCAAAGCTGACCAGTCCTACTCTAAACAACTAATAAATCTTATCAAACGCCTCAACATTTAAACAACCCATTACAACAGCAAATAACCTCCTCATGACATAAACAGTCATGCCTCATATTCAAGCAACTGAGAGAGACATATAACAGGATGTCCTGTATATTTCAAACTCTTGCCACAAGGCATTAAGCCAGATGATTATAGCCAAAGCCTGGCTTTCAGCTGGCCATCATAATGATTTTCTAATGACACAGCCCAAGTACAAAACCAAAACGGGATCCCACTAAGCTTGTAGCTGTTTGTGGAAGAGAACTGAATGTTTAGCGAGTGTAATGTACAAATGTAATCTCGTTGCACAAGAGATTCCTTTTCAGGGTTTGCGGTGTTTAGAAAAGCTGCTGGACAGGAAAATAAGAAGCCAGAACTATAAACCATAATTCATCTAATGTGCTTCCAATGTGTCTTACATAAACCAGACAAAAGTTTTATTTTTCACCAATAGTTTCACTACGGTAGTTTGATTATCTCCAGACAGCTCACAGATTAGATTTTGTCATATTGCATGCTGGAGTATCGTCCAGTGTCCAGTACATGCGTGTAGTTTTTTCTCCTGTGTATATTTTGGCAGTTAAGAGCAGTAAATATCTACAGACTGACAGAAGTACATTATGATTGAAAACAAAAGCCCTGGGAAACCAACTAGACCAAAAACAGCAAAATCATATTAGGATTAGTATTCAGTTTTGGAGGGCAGCCTCTAAACAAGCAGTTTAAGCTTTTAAGCTAATATGCCTTTTAATGAAACTGAGAAATGTAAGAAAAATTTGTTTACTTTTTTTAATTCAAGCAATATCCAAAGTGACACAAAAGAACAACATTTTATCACTATATGAGTTCCTTGGGAATCGAACCCATGACTCTGGCCTGATCGCGCCACGCTCTACCAGACAAAACCCTTTTGTTACCAAGGAGAAATTAGGAATGAACAGTCCTGGAAAATGGGCATCTGCAAAGAACACAGATATTCGGAAAAAAAGCAGTTCAGAGAATCTCAAGGGAAATACTCTTTCAGAACTAAAACCTAATTGCATTGCTTAGCCAACCAAGAGGCAGACAAACCCCAACAGAGCCAACACGAAAAGCAATTCCCTCAGAACCAGTTAAACTCACAGTCACAGAGTGATGCGCAAATTCAGCTGCTTAATGTGTGGCACAGGCAGGTCAAGAAGTGTTAGAAAAACCAATTAATGAAACACAATAACGGCCAATAGAAGGAAAATTAGTTCATGCAGCAGACTGTGAAAACTCCCTAAATTAAAAAGGTGAAACAGACAGGTAACATCAGGAGAGAAATGTCTTGCTCAGCACTTACCACCAGAAACTACAGAAAGCCCATCAAACACCATTTAAAAAGCCTCTTACTGAAAACGATATACCAGCAAACAATAAACCCAACACCACTGGAGCTTTTTAATAATGCACATCACAGAATTCAGCTTTTCTGCGCACAGAAATCATAAAGCGCATCTCCCACGCAGTCCACATCATCTCCAGTTATTTCCTGATGTATTTCTTGGTGGATCTCACCTCCAGCAGGCTGTGGGCATCCACAGAGAGGCGGTGAGAGGAAACCAGTCTTACCTTTGAAGGACAGAGAGACTCTGGGGGCCGAGGCGGGTGGGACTGAAGACAAAAGGCTGCTGCGGACCGAGAGAGCCAAGAGCACCGAAGCCAGAAGCGTCCCCAACAGCGCGGTCGTGGGTCCCTGCATGGCTGCTTTATCCAAAGACCCACTTATGCAGATCTGTGTGTGAAGAACAGAAGGTACAAATTATAGGAGCATATAGAAATGAAGAAAGTTAATGCCTTCCTGACTGTGTTAATGTTAATGTTAAACAGAGCCTTCGGTTTATTGTGGCCCCTGAACAAATGAAGTTAACACTAGAGGCTACTGAAATGAACTTCTGGTAACAGCAACAGCGGCATGTCCACCAGCACACGTCCCCACAAATCACCCAGAATAAATATTAACAAGCTCAAAAAGACAAACGTGTAACATGCTGTGAGGTACGACAGATCTTCTGACAGATCTTCTGACAGATCTTCTGACAGATCTTCTGACAGATCTTCTGCTTTCTGAAGGCTACAGTGAGGAGCAGATGGATGATTGAGAACAAATGAATGCGTGCGCTTTCCAGAAGCGCAACTTTGTTCGCTTTATTAAAATAACCACCAACACGCAATAAAACAATAACCAAAAACATGCAATAAAACAACCATCAACGTACAATAAAACAACCATCAACATGCAATAAAACAACCATCATAAAACAATAAAACAACCATCAAAAAACATACAGCTCACCTACAGCACGTCCGTCTCCAATGATCCAAACCGTCCCGCGGTGAAGACCATGGGCAATCGGCACAACAAACCGACGCGCCCGTATAAAGCAAGTAAACCGTGTCCAAGTGTCCACAAAGTACCTCCTCCTTATTCTCCTGCTCTTCGGCTGCGGCTGAGGCTCAGCCGGGCTCTCGTATCCCTCTCGACCGGAGCTTTTAAACGCTTCCCGTGTGTCTGTGTCTCCGCGTCCAAAGCCCGTCTGGCACCGAGCGGGTCTGGCAGGTGGATGAAGCGCCGCGACTCCCCCTGGGCGGAGACTCACCTTACGAGTAACTCCCATTAATATTGTGCATGCAAGCAGACGTCGGAAATGCACGCAGCCTCATCACAACACGAACACCGGACATTTTCTCCGTGGAGGTTCAGAGCTGCAATAACCGCGCTGGCACCGGATCACCGGATCACCGGATCGGCTCACTGCGCGCTCGCCTCGCACTCGGGCGCGTCCGCGGCGCCGGTGATGAACGATTATGTGCAGAATAAACGTCAGTGCATCTTGTTGGAGAAAATGTGTGTGCTTTACAAAGCCAGGATTATCTGTAGGCTTTTACTGTATGTAGCTGCAAACAGATCAGATATCACGTTCATTTACAATGTTGCAGAATCTTACAAAATCCTCTTTTGTGAATGACATGTGAAGTTAACGATGCACTGTAGGATGACATTTAACTTTGCTGCAAGTTATTGAGACAGACTGCATCGTTTTGAATCAATAACTCAATCCACACACTTCACCTCTGCTCATATTGTTTAAAGACTGGGGCTCATAGTTTTCAGGCCCGCCTGCAAATGTTTTACTTTCAAACCAGGATTGTATCCTATAGCCGAGTGAAAATGTTCCTTAAAAACTAAACCATGTCCTGAGAGGACAGAAGACTTGCTTTTGATGGCAAAAACTACGGTGTAGTTGCAGTGGTGCTGATTTATAAAATTATAAGTTGATTTTGATGCATCATGCACCCTCAGGCTCTGTGTGAAGCAGAACCCTACAGCTGAAGTGCAGTGCGGCATGCATGCTTATGTGTGAGAACAGCTAGTGAAATGACAGTCAGGACTATTTGTCAAATAAATGAATGAATTGCTAAGCAAACACCCAGACCACAGCCGCACAACCCTTTAATTAAGAGTGCGCTTTGAAAGATTTGTGAATTACAGTATTTGTTTTTTTACTGTTTAAGTGTCACACAGAGAAAAAGTGTTTTTGTGATGAGAGAGATTTATTTGTAAAGTTTATGGTGGAGAGAGCTAGTGTTGCAATGCTGTGCCGACCCAATATAACCTAAAAAGCTCTGTCACTATCTTGTTTTGTAACTGGCCTACCAAAAAGCAACAACTGTTTTCAATGTAAAATTTGAAGAACACTTTTCTCGTTATTCTAGCTTCAACTTCAAATTAAGACACAAGTCATGAAAGATTTAATACATACATTTTTTATATGCATACAGAAAGACATTTACGACAATAAACCTGTGACATTAGATATATCATTAAGTAAAACAAACATATATTGCTCAGGTGAGACATGAAATATAACAGCGGTTTGACGTACAGTCAGTCAAATCATTTTTTCTGTGATAGCTGATGAATCTCTGTGTTTTCTCTTTGAAGCTGAAATGTGGGTCCAATCTCTCTCTCTCTCTCCCTCTCTCCCTCCATCGGAGAAGCACAGATGAAGATAGGGAGATAAGAGGGAGATTTCTTTCTTTCAACACCTGACTGTCTGCTAGTGAAGCATAGCAAAGTCATTCTGCATGTCTGTGTATTTGTGTGTGTGTGTGTGTGTTTGCACACCACAAGGAACAGACAGAAGTCTGAAGTCCTGATAACAGAAATGACTCATTGCAAGTCAAAGCTTCAGCAATGACACCAAATGTAGCGAACAGCAATATTCTCTGATAGAATTAAGAGAATAAATGCAGGACTGTAGTGAGAGTTTGTGAGCTGTAAGTGTCTGGTTGCAATCGGCTAAAGAGAGATAACAGGTGTGAAGCAGGATAACAATGAGACAGACACACAGAATGGCCTTGATTTTCACACACCCAGGCGAGGCAATTACCACTCTCAGCTCACTAAAGCATCTCATTATGTCTGCACCAGCAGTCCATCGAAACGCAGGCTCATGTGTGTGAGTATATTTCAGTCTTTCATGCCTTCTTGTGCCGATGCACAGAGCAGTGATTGTGATGCACATGGACGGATGAATAAAGACTGCAATCTATTCAATAACGAAGATTTTTATTTATGCATTAGATGTAGCTGAATCCAAACCAAACAGATCAAATTAAAGCTATTGCCTTTTAAAATAAATTGCAGTATATTTATAAAAAAATTGCCAACTCAAGTTCATATTATTTTTGTGTTCTTTATAACATATGCATTTCTCTCATGTGATTTATGACTGTAGGCCTGTGGTTTTAACATGCAATGTTTGGTTTTTGCTATGCAGCTTCTTTTTTTAATTATATGAATTCTGTTCTGTGGCTCTTTATGACTATTGATAATTATTTTCATGATTATCATTTTAATGCCACGATTGTACAACCAGATGCTTGATCATTTATATCAAATTAAATGACATTTAGAAGAAGGGAGATTTCTTTGGATTTTATGGGGTGTGTTAGAATCAGATATGATGGCATGGAATATTCTCCATCGTCTCTTATTTCATTATCTTTGATGATGGTTTATAATGTCTGGAGAAGTGGATGGATCCCACGTAGGGCATTACAGCAGAATGGAAAAACACTTATCACTTTAAATCAAGGAAAATTGGGATTGGAGGAAATGACATAATTCCTCTTGTAGTTACTCGAGAGATGGAGGTCATGGGAAAGTTACTTTCTGTTTTCCTATAGAGTTACGATGATGTTTTCAGTTGCCAGTAAGAGTGAAGTATCATCAACTTAAACATGTTTGTATGTCAAAATTATATTTAATAGAATTCTGTGGGTTTTCCTCCAAAAATCAGTGCAGGAAATGACAAAAGCCAGCAGATTCTGTATGGTTTAACATTTAGTCATACACGTCAAGCATTCATAAAATAAAAGCCCTTTTAACCAATCTGACACTGCACTGAACTGATTACACATATTCTCCTGACCAAGTTTATTCATTTTAGTTCCTAATTCAGTCTAATTTACTGCAAAGGCTTTTAAACACACACACACACACAGACAGACACACACGTTTAAACACGTCTAGTTATAAACACTATAACCTAACCCAAACCCACACTCTCACCCTAACAGAAAGCTTCAACTGCATTAAAAAAAATGTAAACTTTATTTACTATATATTTTTTAGCATTGTTACAAATGAGGACATTCCCAGATGGGGGTTCACACACACACACACACACACACAGGTCAGATCACCACTGGTGTATGTAATGACTGATCATGTACTCGGCCCTCAGTCACCACACAGAAGCTGATATCTTTTACCTTTGAGATAAGACATTAAAAATGCACAGCCTCCTTTGCTACTCATTAGCATTTAAATAGAAGACAGTTGTGTTTGTCTGCGAGTCATATACCTGAGTGACTTCAGAGGACTTCAACGTTTCGACCGTCCCCCAAACAGCTGATAAAAACAAATAGAGGCGTTACTGCCTTTATCTTGGGCTGGATTGTAATCAAATTAAGTGTGTTGTGTTTGAACAATGTTTTCAATTAGTTCAGTAACACCGTTTTAAATGAGCGGTTTACTGAACATCAAGGCGGGTTATTTAATATACATCTGCATATTCATGAGAACATATTTTGTGCATTACGTTCTCAGTATGAGTCAAAATTTACATTTTAACTAGCGAGTTTGATTATGTTTCTTGATGCATCTTGCGCCTATAGTGGAGAAAGTGGCACACAGATGTAGCTGTTTACAATGACGTGGATAAGTATGAAAAAATATGATGTATAAATATAAATGAAATATAAATATCACATCAGTTCACCTTGAATTATGCAGAAGCTGCCAGTGACTGACTGATCGTATGATATGCTATTTTACGAGTTACAACCCAGCTAACAATTTTAGGCTGTAAGAGCGTTTCCCTAACATTTTCATTAAGTAACAAAAACATTCAAAAGGAGAGTTTGAAAGTTTTAGGAACATTCAAAACATCCACATTCTTAGATGTTGTATTAACATTGTTGCTTGGTTATAAGAATAAGAAAAAGTTTTTAATTCTGTAATAGTTTTTGAAATGTTCCACTAACAAATTAAGAATTTTATTTTCATACATATGATATATAACATTAAAATGTTCTTCTAACATTACTGCAAGAACGTTTTATGATAACTTTGAGAGAACTTTCAGAGAATGTTAGCCAATGTTCTCAGAACACTCCCTGTTAAAGGGAGTTATTATCAGACTTATGAAAAGGCTACAAAGGGTTTTAACCCTTAACACTTACAGTCTGTGCGGTTTACAGCATTACTTGATCTCTGTTTTGAGTTATAGAATGAGAGGCTCCTGTGCATGAAGGACCAACCTGTCAATCTCTCCAACAAGCAGTTTTTAAAGACGATACGCTGCTTGTTTATAATCTGTTCCAGATCCACAGTCTTCAACCAATGCAACAGTGTTTTAAGAGACAGGAGGAAAAAGTTTAAAGGTAGTTCATGCATGTTTCTGATTTTCTCACCTCACAAGAAGTTATATTTCATTAATGTTTTGTCTATGGTTTTTATGCTGGTTTTAGTGACATAAGTGTTTATCGTTTTCAAAGTCATCTACAATGCCTTTTACAGTACAGTACATACAGTAACAATGTACTGAGCTTTTTCCCACGACTAAATCCATGATCTTTACTTTAGTGGCTACATATGGATCCAATCACGGCTGTTATAAACTGAGGTGTCCCATGAATAACAACAATGGTTTCATTTTCAAAATGGCCCCCCGTCAGAAAAGCCTCTCTCCTCACATCCTGCGGCCAGCGGGGTTGTGTAACCATCACCCTGTCTGTGTTGGCTGTACGAATTCCACCTCAAACGCCAACTCGCCGCCCCAGATTACCACAGACGGCCCATATTTGTATGCTCTAAATCTGAACCACATACTGAGAATACAAACTGCAGTGCTGTAGTGACCAGAGTAAATGAGCTGAGCACATAAACGACTCTACTGAGTGCAGCTGAGGGGTGCAGAACAATGGATATATGAGAATAACTGAGGAAAACAGCAGGAGCCACTGATGTAGGACACTGCAGATTAGAGACAGTCCCAGCCAACAATTCTGGAAGTTGGAAGAATGTTTCCCTAATATTTCCATTAAATGTTTCCATTAACAAAAACGTTAAAAATATTACATTGAAAGTTCGAGAAATGTTCAAAACGTAAATTTTTTAGATGTTGTAGTAACATTTTGCTTGGTTACAGGAACATTATTCAAACATTTTTAAATAACATTAAATAACTGTTAGATAACTTTTGGAGACTTTTGGCCAACATTCTGATAATGTTTCCTGTTAGCTGGAGTATCGCGGCATAAAGGGGAGCAGGAATCTGAATGCTCTGTGTGGCACATTCTTCACTGATGTCAATTTTAACGTCTGTTTTATTAAAGCGACTTTGCATAAGAACATACGAATCTTCTTCATTATCTGTGGAAAGTTACTGTTTATTTCCCACTTGCAGCGACACAAAAGGAAATTACAGTGATAAGACAGAAATATTACTTTATTTAATGAGCAGTTCAGAATGTTCAGAGTTCAGGAACTGCTTCCAGACGCAGAGAACCTCATCAGAACATGTCTGAATCCCTCTGAATTAAGAACAGTTATTCCTTCTTCCTGTGGCGCTCATAACACTTCAGATATCACAAATGCTGTGATATAAAGTGTTTCTCATACATTTCTCTCTGTATTTCTGAAACAGCTTTCACCAATTTATCCAATTATACCATTATGTTCCGTTTTATTACTTTTATTCAAACCATATTGTGTCTAACAGGGAACATTTTTAGAACATTGGCAGAACATTCTAAGATGCGAAGTTTTGGTAACTTTAAAAAAAGCTTTCTTGCAGTACTGTTAGTGGAACGTTTTAAACGTTATCATATTTAAAATATCGAAAACACTCAAGAATAAAAAGGTTTAAATAACATTTTGATAACCAAGCAATAATGTTAATACAACAAACAAACTGATTGTTCTACAGTAGAACATTCAAAATAACAAAAACATTAGGGAAATGTTATTATAACCTTAAGTTGTTAGCTTAGTTGAACCATTGATTCATAGAGAGAATCCTTTTTTCTCTTTCATTCTGTTTTTTTAATTCATGTGTATTCTGGTTTATCGACACTGGTGTTGCGGCACTACTAATATTTTTGGTAATACATTTTTACTAAATGATGTGCTAAATGAATAAATGTAAATGATTTCAGGGGTGACATGCAAGCAAATACAAATACACAGTATTAATGAATAAAAGACAAAGAACAGCTATTCAAACCCCTCGTTTACACATTGCGTGATCACCAGAGTAACTAAGCAAAATGTTGCATGACATGTTTAAAGTTATTATATAATAAATGTATAAAGTTATATAATAATATATAACTGTATAAAAGAAACATGACAAACGCTGGCAGAGAAGAACAGCAGCGCTTGATGGCCGTCCACATACGACAATGTTTGGACAGTCTGTTGAAGGAATTTTCAATAGAATGCATGTTTTTGAAGCACGTTCTCTTGTTCACAGATGTCAGCTCCCAGTATGAGCTATCTGGTGCGTGTGTGCGGTACGGATTAAACACAAAAAACACAACGTGACTCTGATCTTACAGTGATGTCACAGCTGCCCTTTTATTAATCCTCAGGAATGTTTGTGATTGGCTGCAATTTGTTCCACATCTATAACTTGGTTCAGTAACAAAATCAAGCTTTAATTTCCACAGATAAGTGTCTATAAAACCAGAGTGATCTATTAAAAGACAAATACTGATTATAGCTGCAATTTGTCGTGTTTAAAAGCAAAAAAACAGGTCCTTTTCCTAAATGCATGTGGTGCGGTTTGCTTTTAAATACTTAAAGCTGCTTTGCCATTAAACGTAAATCTTAACTTTCCTTCACAGTCAGCAGTAGATCCATTTCTGAATGCTAAATAATTAACATGTAGCCTCTGGACCAGCATGCACATGTGTGTGTACTGTATGTACCTTTTACACAAGGTGTAATACAATCTGTTCTTCAAAACAGCAAAGTCAGCAGAAACAAAATGATGCTATTTTTGACCATGAGACCTTCTCTTAAAATGAGTCAATTAAAACGTCCGTACCTGAGCGATATTTCTGCTGCATGAGCCAAAAAGTTCCAGCACTGTAACCTCATCTGACCTCAGACTCACTTCTCTCTGCGGTATGAGGATGAAAGTTGACAGTGACGCCACCCTGAATCATAAATATTTAGTTATAATGATTATTTCTGATTTTAAAAGAGTTTGCATTTTAAAATATATAATAAAACTGCTAGCACACAATCACGTCCTAGCTAACCGGGAACGTTCTCAGAATGTTGAATAACGGTCTCTAAAAGTTCTCTCAATGTCATCAAAAACATTAGTATAGATATATATATATATATCAAAAAAGTTATCCTTAAATTGTTAATGGAAGGTTTAAAAATGTTACAGAATAAAAAAATGTTTGAATAATGATATAACCAGACAACAACGTTAATACAGCATCTAAATGACTGGACTTTTTGAATGTTCCTAGAACATTCAAAACAATATTTTTAACGTTTTTGTTAATAAAAATGTTCTTACAACCTACAATTGTTAGCTGGGGTGACAAACAAGTAAGACGCTGCTGGGGAGTGAGAAAGTGTTTTAAACTTGACATGCTAATTATTAATCAGACAAATGAGGTACTGATGAGACTCTATGAGACGCAAATTAACACTGATGAGCTTCTGACTGATGAGATGATGTTATAAACACACACTCACCTGCACAGTTCATAAATCACCACAAATACACAAACAGTTTACACAAATACTCAGTGTGGAGTACAAATCAATGTCACGGTCACATGACCTCAATGTAAATGTATAGAAATGTATATATATATATATATATATATATATATATATATATATATATATATATAGAGAGAGAGAGAGAGAGAGAGAGAGAGAGAGAGAGAGAGAGACATATATACATACACACATATATATAACATACATAGCATATATATATATATATAGTAAAGTCACACTTGTAAACTGGAGACACATGACTTAATAAACAGTGTCATCAGAAGTAGGATGAACTACTTTGAAAGATTAAAATAAAAAGATTTGAATGATCAGTTGTAGACACAGATGCTTTTGTGCCGTAACTCAGAAACACATGTACACAATCACTACAGATGACTAAGATCAATGGACACATGCATATGGTCTTTATTTGTGATAACATCACATGTATGCAACTCATTCCCACAGGTCTTCAGGTCAGAATCTGATAACCTGTTAGATGTCAATCACAAATTAACATTTGAACTAACTGGCTGTACTGCCCACCTGCCTCATACTGCAGAGGTCATCTGGGTCATTTATACAACGCAAAACTTCATCATGTCTTCATCGTATGTTTAATCATTCAAATTATTCATCTTAAAGATGGAAACCACAGCAGTAGTTTTCTTTATCACAAAATACCACACAGAACACAGGGCTGAATGTTAAATACATTTGTTCCAGATATTACTGTCACTTTTCTTCCTTTCTGAAACCTCGACTTCTGTTCTCACGGTAATTATCGTTTATATTTTCTTTAAGTTACAGAATTCAAGGTTACTGCATTACAGAAACGACTTATGAAACTGAGTCTCTTATTTCTTTGATCAGAAAATGTTTGCCTTATATCTGAACACCAAAGGCTTTACTAAGGCTTCAGTTCAGTCGCTGTGCTGTTAAACTGACAACTGATAAAAGATTTTCTCAGAGCAGCAGAAGCTGCTGAACATGTTTAAATCTAGAGCTTTAATTTACACCTTTAATTTAGCATTAGCTGATGCCGAAGGTGAATTAGCATCACTTCACACCTCATCACGCTCGTCTAACCTATCAATAACTGTTGACTGCTCACACACTCCAGATGATCTCTCCTGCATCATGGACTACATATAAAACGCATATCAGCTACATAAAACATAAAACAACTAACAGGTTTAGGTTGTAAGAACATTTCATGTTTCCATTAAGTAACAAAAACATTAAAAATGTTATTTTGAAGCTTCTTGGAAAGTTCAAAATGTTTTTTTGTATGTCCAGATGTATTAACCTTAGTGCTTGATTATTAAAATGATATTCAAACTTTTTTTAATTCTGTAACATTTTTAAAATGTTCCATTAACAACTTAAGAATAATGGTTTTGGTATACTGTATATGATATATAACATTACAAAAACATTCTACTAAAGTTATTACAAGAACATCTTTGATAACTTTGAGAGAACTTCTGGGGAATGTTAGCCAAAGTTCTCAGAACGTTCCCTGCTAGCTGGGTATTTGAGCAGGTACCCAGACAATAAGTTCTTGTATAAAAAGCTTCTAAAGTATGTTTTGACACGTCTTATACCTCATTTTCTCTCTTTGTAGATGTTTAAGAGCTAAATGGCTCTATACCGTGCCATGCTGTCATACAGTTCTTTAGGTATATCCATCAGCGGGTGTGTATACATGTGACATGTCTGATATTCCTGCTTCTGTCAGATCTCAGACAGCATTATGGGTAATGTGATATGCGCCTATGTACTGCGGCCGATAACAAACTCTACAGTATTTGTGTGTGTGTACATATTTAATTATACAGTACTTCAGGGACTAATTTTTCCCAGAATTACATTTAGGCATTTAGCAGACGCTTTTATCCAAAGCAACTTACAAGGTGAGTAAAGAAATGAAGCAATATATCATTGGGAGGCAATAACATGAGAAATGCTGCACAAAATACTGTTGAGGACAACAAAAAAAAGAGGTAAAAAAATGTTGTCAGTTAAAGCTGAGAAAATTTTCCTTTTAGGGACATTTTGAATGCCCTAATTTTTATAAGCAATGTTTTTTTTGTTTAATGCTTCATTATGTATTGTTTTGTAGTATTATAAAATGCATAGCTTTCTGTTAGGGTTTATCTTAGGGTTAGTCTAAAAATTACAATTGGTTGTATTAAAAAACAGACGCTGGTATGTTTCCAGTTCAACAGCCAAATAAACGTGTGTGAAATCTGTGGGATTTGCAGTTTTCCCAAGTAAACAAGGTTTGTATTATCCACATCTAACAAGCTTTCATCTGGGAGGGACAGAATAATTACAACTCATTGTGGAGTAAAATGTAGCATAATTTGCCCAAATTCATTTACAGCCTGTTAAAATCAAGTACAAATACTTCAGGCTGAGCTGAAAGCTTCTGATCGGGCGAAAATAAGTGACGTACAACAAATATTTGTGATTATTTCTGTTAGAGAATATGCATCTACTCGACATTAGCTTCAAACTGTTGCTTCAAAAACAGTGAACAAATAAACTCTCAGCGCAGCATAATTATATTCATGAGATGAATTGTTTTAGAATGGCCTGAATATTCCTTTTTATATAAAGTAATAAAAGTGAACGAGGACTGTCGAGGCCAAAAATGACACAACAGCAGTACTGAAGTGTCATAAAAGTCACTGCATGACTTACAATATCTTCATTATTCACTGAAAAAGTCTTCACATCTCCTCTAGCTCTCCTTATAGCGCATACATGAGAGTTTCTAAAAGCAGTAGAGATGTGTGATTCAAGAACGAACTGAGTATCCACAAAAATCTTCATCAAATCCACCTTCTATGTTCTATGAAAGTGAAACGATTTGAAACTACAGTGGTTGATGACAGAATTTATGTTTGGTTAACTGTTCCTTTAAAGTAAATGGCTCCAACTTAAAAATGAGTTACTGATAAAGAAATTAAAGCACTGTGTCTTTCTGTTTCTCTGCCAGTCAAAGGTTGGTTCTCCTCTAATCAGCTGTCATCAGTGTAAATGTGAGCCGACTGCTTTCGGCCACTGAGGACATCAGGCAGGTCTCTGCTGTCAGCTCCCATTAGCCCTCACTCTCATCAGAGCAGACGTCTGCCACATTAGCAGCATGGCAAGATACATTATACATACCACAGCCTAAAAAGGTGTTATGAAACATTTGTTTGGCCGGAAATACAGCCATCTGACCATCTGGTGTAAAGGACATGTGAGAAACAAAGCACATTTGGGGTATCCATCTAAAAAGCAGAAATAATATTCCCAAAATTCCTTTCAGTGTCAATTTAGAATTCCCAAAACAATACATTAGGTCAAACTGCAGGATGTGAAGCCCTTTAGGACTGAACAATGATTCAAGCTTAATTTTAATCATTGCTTTTTGACACTCAAATTTCATGATATATATATATATATATACAACTTTTAAATAAATAAACCTTTCTTATTTTTATGGAATACTGCAGTGTTTATTATAAATGTCTTATCCGTGCACATTTTTTAAAATTAATGTGCCCTCATGATCTTTAATCAGAATCTGAAAATGTACTTCCTCTCTGAAATGACTGATGTTCTCTGATGATGTCAATCTGGCAGCTTGGGCGGAGCCAGAGCTGTTAACCACTCCCCTCTAACAGTCAGTCAATGAGAGTGATGAAATTTTAAATGAATACTATTCTATAGCCAATCAATTCCCAGCGTAAAAACAAGCCACGCCCACAATTTTTCCATTTCACTTCAAAATACATCAGAACACTAAAGTCGGTTGCAACTTTTGGTTCACGCTGACTTTAAATTGAGCTGACAATACTACAGTACTAACTAATAGCAGTAAACAAAATGTAACTACAACATTTTGTATTACAATAATATTTAATAAAGCAACATACAAGGAGCAGAACTTTGTAAACGATGGGTGTTCTAACTGTGCAGAAATCTGCTCAACTTCCTGCATATTTCTGCGTACTTATTAGTGTTACCTAGTAAAACACATGTGGTGGCCTCCTGTAGCTATGGGAACTACAGAAACAACTGACAAAAGATTATCAATAACTAGCTCACCCACCTTGAAAATCAACCAATTAACATCCAGCCTCTAACCTGATCCAGCTGTGTCTGTGATTTGAACCTGGGATCAATAGTGTGTTGTTCCACTGCGCTGTACAGGTTGTAATTAGTTCGGGAACATTGATAATAACCATCATCTAACCATCAGAAGTTGGCTGCATATGCAGCATTACTTAATCAAGCGAATCTATTTGCTCGGAATATGTAGTGCTCGTAACTCAGACACAATTAGCATTTAATTGCTGTTATTTTAGCTCCAATTAGTCTTTAAAGGGACAGTTCACCCAAAAATGAAAATTCTTCCATCATTTACTCATCCTCATGTCATTCCAAACCTGTACGACTGTTTTGCGTCTGAGGAACACAAAAGAAGATATTGTGAAGTACGATGGTAACTAAACAACAGTGGCACCCTTTGACTTCCATTGTTCCATCTGTCAAAATATTTTTGTGTTCCACAGAAGAAAAAAGTCACAAGGGTTTGAATTAAAAATGTTGGGGTGAACTATCCCTTTAATTGAGATAAATAACTTGACATTTTGAGCCTGGTTGACAGGCAGAAAGCTCTTCAGTGGAAAACTCAAACCCTTCCCCCTGCTGTCAGGATAGAGCCCCGACCCCCTCATCAGCCCCTCACACCCTGATCCACACTATATGGATAAGCACACAGGGACTGGTGAGGGTGGTGGGGGCACTGGCTTCATATCTGTGGAGCTTTGCATGTGACCAGCCTGCAGAGGGGGGTCTGTTCAATATTAATGCAGCACCAGAAGGTTTCGACCTGTGAGACAGTTGACAGGTTTGAGCCTATGGCTCATATCCAACATATGTGCACCTGCATGTGTTAATGCCTGTGACACTACTGGGACCAGTTAACACAACTCTGTACATATATCAGCGAGACAACAGCATGCGCAGAATTCCATTGGATAGTCAGAAAGTGTACAATTAACCTGCTGGATAAGTAGAACATAAAGAATATAAGTGGTCTTATTTTAACTGCACAGTTAGCGTGTAGTTTGTTGAAACAGACACCATGTTTGCCCAAACATATTATATGACAGTAACTTTTTAATCACAAACCGTAAAGTCTTAAAGGTAGGGTCAATTTCAGAGAAGCTAACAATAGCAAGCTAGCTTTGAAAGCATAAGATCCCGCCCTCTCTTCAGAGCCTTTCCAAAGCCACGCCTCCTCCAACACATGAACACATACAAAGTTTGACAGGCAAGTAGGACATCCTATCATTTTGATTGAATATTTTATGGTCCTGCATCTTCCACAAAAGATATATATAATATATTAGACCACTTTATTTAGTTATTGCTATCAGGATGTAAAGAGACTTTTAACCAACATATCTTCAGTTACGTCTTTCGGCATATGAAGCAGTATTTCAGCAAAGTTTATAACAGCTGTTCCTGATTTTTTCCCAAATATGTGGGATTTCACGTCTATTGGTGAACTTTGACCTCTGCTGACCCACATCTATGAGATCCTGGTGTCACATTAGGTCTGTTCTGCTTGTCAGATGAGTCTCGCTGAACAAAACCAGCTCTGCTAAACACTACAGACCACACAGACACAAAAGCTGTTATCAACACACAGCACAGCTCGCAGACTTCCAATTACTTCCATCACTAAGTGCTTTTATGGTTTTGATTTGTTTACTTTCCACAGATGCGGCCAGTAAACAGTGACGACAAACATGGTTTTATTCATAAGCGGCTGGTTAGACATAAGCAAGTTTTTTTCTGTCTTGTTGGCAAAGTATCTTTTGAATATCTCATCGCTCATCTGTTTGTATGTTGCTCTCTCACAGGGAGTTATCAGTGCCGGATTCAACCACCTGAGGTTTCCCTGAATACATGAAACCCCAAAGAGACCTCCAGCCCAAGAAGAGCAGAGATGAAGCCAAGGATGAAGACATGGAGAAAAGGGCAGGTCTCACCTGTGGGTGATGAATTATTCAGTGAAACAGCAGAGAGTAAGCGCTCTTTTACAGGAATTGCTTCAGGCTCGCTTAAGGTGACGTCCAACATCTTCCATCTGTGATCATCTGTCACAGACACTCAGAGAATGATCGCGAGCACAATTAACACACACACACAATCACAGGCACACAAAGAAACACAAACGTACAAACACGCTCCCTCTCGCACTCTCAAAGCTGCATCTCTGAGAATTGTGTTACCATAGAGACGGAGGGATGAGCATTTTAATGACTAGAGCATTGCTGGTTGAAGAGTAAATACTGGTTAACCGGACCCATTCAAGACCCCTGCTTTAAAATCAGCAGGATATGGAGTTTATTAAGCTTTAGTGTTGTAGCATACTTCATATCAATAAGTTGAACACTTGTTTGTAGACAGTCTGTTATAAAATAAAAAGAATCTCTAAAGAACTTATCTTTATTTAATAAATTTTATTAGGCTTGTACAGCACGGTGGTCAACTGATGTTTTTACTGTGCTTTATAAATAAAATTTGATTTGATTACCTAAAAAAGGAACACAATGAGAAAGAACAACTGAATAATATTAAAACTGCCCTATTTTATATACGATAAAAAACGGAGCCCCTAATGTTCTGTCCAACATTTCAATTTTTTTCCAAAATCCACATGAGAACCGGGATCAGAGCTGGGCTTGTTTGAAACACCAAGCTGAAAATCACTATAAACTACCTCAGTGAGTCTTTCCAGAGGCCACTGGAGAGAGTTGGGGTGTTGAATGTCCTCTAAAATAGGATCTGTATAGACCTGAAACGTCTCCAAGTGCAGAAGCCTTGGCCTGTTGTGAAGCCAGAACACCCCTAAAAATAAAAGATAATTTCAGTCGTGACTCTCAGAAAACTTTCACACTCAGGCTGTGCTCCAATCACCAGCACCCGGCCGCAGCCCTGCAGATCAGATGACAAAACTGCTTGGACAGTCTATGATTGTTGTGCATCAGCTACAAATACCCATTTCATCACGTATCTTCTTTTAAGTCCCATGCGTGCAAGAATTTGCTCTCATAATCATGTTTGTCAGGTGGAATTGTTTCCATTCTGAGTTAGTGAAGGAGAAATTGATGGTCATGAATTGGAAAAGAACTAAAGCAAAATGCTTGACAGTCAAAAAATAGCAATCTGGTATATTTATATCTATTTCACACCACTGCGGAAGCAACATGAATACCAATGACTTCCATAATCTCTTCCGAGACCAGTTTTCAAAATCAATCTCTATGTGTGTTTAATAATGTGTTTGAGCCTGTCTGAAATCTGGAAGAAAAAATCCAGGCCTGTGTAATGGGTCAGCTGTGTTGAATAAACTTCCGAATATTTGATGCAGGAGGATTCACGGTCCATCAACTCTCAGATGTCCAGATGACCCTGAAGAACATCCATCTGGTCAGGAACTGGAAACGTGTCTTCACCTTCCTCTGCGGATCATGTGTGCCTCTTTTAGCACACATGTCTTCTTTCAGCAAACACACATGCAGACGCACACAGGAAGTTCTACACCTCTCTGTTAAATTATCATTGACATCAGATAAGGCCTGCGTTTGCATGCCATTCTTGATTAAGAATTTTGGATGTACAAAGGCAGACACAGAGGTCATGCAAACCCAAAGCAACTGCACACAGAATTAAAGGCTGGAGAAATGACAGGTTATCCCTCAGACATACAGGTTCCTTATTTCATCAAAACTCCAGAGGAAATTCTGGCTCAGCTGAAGATAAAGGTTTTTACAGGCAGGGAAAACATGGGGGACACAGTCAGTCTCAAATAATACTGTAACCTGAGAGCAACAGAGTTCTGAAAGCTCTTCATGCTTTCACTGTGTCATCACAAAATTCTCACCTGTCATGCTGTTGTTTTGACAGGTTTCCTATTGCACTTCAGTTTTATCACCATCTTCTCTTTCTTACTGGACGCCTTCAGACTGGAAGAGCTTCTGAACTTCTGCCTTGATGGAACAGGAAATGCTGGTAAAAGTGCTGTCAAAAGCCACAATGAGAAAGAAATCAAGGAGCGGATTCAAGATTCCAGTCGTTCAGACATTTCAAACGTCACAAGGTAGCTAACAATTTTAGGTTGTAGGAATGTTTCCTTAACATTTATATTTTAGTAACAAAAACGTTAAAAATGTTATTTTAACGCTCAAAACGCACAGTTTTTACATGTTGTATTAACGTTATTGCTTGGATACTAGAACGTTATTCAAACATTTTTAAATGTAAAATATTAATGTTTCTGATAAATATGATATATAATGTTAAGAACGTTCTACTAATGTTACTGCAAGACCTAACTTTGAGAGAACTTTTAGAGAACACTCTGAGAATGTTGCCTGTTAGCTGGAACGTCTGACAAAGGCCCAAAAGATGTTCTGCATTTCCTGCAGAAAGAGTTAAAAGCTGGAATTAAGTGGTACAAACCTGTCTGTAGAATCTGTATGAAGCATTTATACATACAAAAAATGTCGAAAATCATTTTGAGCTTTAATTTGATGTTTTTTTTACATGTCTCCAAGATTTTAACACATGTGCCAAAATATGTGAGGGCATGCCATGGACGCCACAGACTAAACACTTCATATGATTTGAAAACGAGCAGCAAATGAGCTTCCGTTTCAGTCGCTTGGTCGTCCTCTCATTTCCTCCAGCACATGGAGAACTTCCTTTGGTCAAACATCATTACCCTGCAAATATTAGTGAAGTAAAGTTCCTTCAGTGGCTTCCACTGACCACAGAGGATGTGCCCTCTGATCTTTGGCCTTGCACTGTCAACCCGAGTTTCTGGTTTGCGTTTCCATGGTTCCTCAAGTTAATGTGTGACCCAGGAAAGATTAATGAGAAAACAGTGTTCGGTTTCACCATAAGGGAAAGCGTTTGTGCTTAGAAGTGCATCTTTGTCCGACGGTGACGTTTGTTCAGTGCTGATTTTGTTGAGGTGAGGCTGAAGAGTACAATGTGAAAGTGATTAGATGAGACAGAAATATGATCACTGCTTATATTCGGGCTGAAACATGGATTTGAGTGCTTTTAAATCTCAAGCACATGTGTGGTAGAAGACATCACGCTGCAAAGAGACCTCAGTCAGAATCAATCAACTTCAGAGACTTTTCTCATGACGCGCGCACACACCCGAAGACACAGATCATATCTCTGTCATTCCCATGAAACCTTTTCTTACTTTGAGTTATGAAGCGTCTTCACAAGCAAGGCTGTGTAACTTAATTCAACATGTTATTGGAGATGATATGTAATAAAGCATTATTTATTTGTTTTCATTATTCGTATGTTAACGCAAGGACACCAAACACTTCCAAAATGAGAAATTTGCCCACATCCCATCTAACAATTTTAGATCATAAGAACATTTCCCTAAATTTTCCATTAAGCAACAAAAACATGAAAAATGTTATATATGTCATTTTAGACATTAACATTATTGCTTGGTTATGAGAACGTTATGAGAACGTTATTCAAGTTTTTTTAGTTTTGCAACTTTTTAAAACATTCCACTAACAACTTAAGAATAACATTCATATATAACGTTTAAAAGATGTTTTACTAATGTTACTGCAAGAATGTTTTGATAACTTTGAGAGAACATTTTAGAGAACAACTTTTAGAGAACATTAGCCAGTGTTCTGAGAATGTTCCCTGTTAGCTGGGATACTTCATGCTAGACAGCTAGACATGCTGTCTTGAAATGTAGTGTTGAAACGTTCCTTTGATGTTCCTGTAGTGACTCTGGCTCATGAAGATTTGATTTCATTGACCTCTACAGTCCACACATCTTCAAAAGAGCAACAGCTTCACACCACTTGACCACGACCTCTATCTTGTTATGTCGTTTGAGGCACATCCAGTGAGTCAGAAGTCAAGTACAGCCAAAAATAATCTGTTTATGGGAATCCTGAAGATGTGCTTGATGTTTATGCCCAACTCTTAAAAATTCTTACGAGCTAACAACACTTCTTAAGAATAGCGTTTGATATGATCTATAAAGTTAAAATAACATTCTACTAACATTGCTGCAAGAACCTTTTGAGAACTTTGAGAGAACTTTGAAAGCACGCTAGCCAAAGTTCAGAGAACGTTTCCTGCTAGCAGGGTTTATGGTGATAATCATCACAATCTTGGATTTATGTTGTACCTACCGAACAGGTCAGGAGGGAGAGAGACACAATGAGAGAAGTCTGTAGGTAGAATGGATTTGTTGCTCTTGGGGGAGGACAGACTGACATCATTCAGAGAGGAACAAGACTGTTTGCTGCAGGGAATTCTAAAACAAACGTCCAGACCAGATCTGAAAACACAAAGAGCCACGGAAAGGTCATAAGCCAGAGCCTTTACACACATACACAGTATTGATGAATCACGAAAACAATCTAAAGTCTGCAATATTTGATGGGCTTTTGTGGCATTCAAACTGCCTGTCGTTTCAGTTCTGTTACTCTAGATATTTCTATCTGGACAGAATTTCATTCAGTCTAACTGAGGTTTGTCAAAGAGAGATCGGAGGAGCTTTAGAAGTCATTCTACACTTTGAAGAACCATGTGTTTCTTAAATACATGGAAAGACAGTTTTCTTGAGAAAAGGTTGCATTTTGACTACCTTAAACAGTAGCCAGCAGATGTCCAACATGAGCTCCAATATACCATGCTGTCAACCTAAAAAACCTCCACATAAACACTTTCAACCCTGTTTTTATTACAAATATTAGAGATGTGTATCTGTGTAAGCAATTATTTCAGCTGAACATAACACATAACTAATCTGACCTTTGAACTACACCTCCGGTGCCACTCACTAACCTCTCTTAACGCATTTTTACAGTCACATAAACCTCGGGGGCCAACGGCAACAGCTCAGTGTTTGTCCTTCCTCCCCAGTGAGCTTTAAACCAGCTCCTGGCTCTGATTTTTAGGGCCAGAGGAAACGGGCTTCAGTACAACAGCAGATCCAGAGGAAGCGATTCATTGCCAGCGTCTCTTCCACGCATGTCCTGCTGAGCTGACATCCTCTGTGAGGTGAGCAGCACACCATTAAAATCACTGCAGGAATCTGAGCTTCAGCTGATGACCTGTGTTTAAACTGTAGCAGTTTAAACTTCTAAATATAAGATTCAGTGAGTGATGTTTAAAGATGTTTGTGCTTTTTATGTTTACATGCATTACTGTGTACATGTACTACTGTACTACAGTATGTAAATGGGTACTCACAAAACCTGTCAAGAACATGTCATCTTTCAAAATAATTAATAGTAATGAGTGAACTGGAAGATGCAACTGACTTCACTTTAATGTTGTGACAACATTAAAGTGAAACATTAACATGGAGGGTGTGGCTTGTTTTTCCGCTGGGAATTGGTTGGATATATGAAAGTAGGCATAAATTCGCAGCAGACTACTGTTGGAGGGGAGTGGTTAACGACTCGGGCTCCGCCCAAGCCGTCAGACTGACATCATCAGAGAAGGTCTGCCACTCCAGAGAGGAAATACATTTTCAGATTTTAATTAAAGATTATAAGGGGACATGAATTACAAATGACGTGCAAGGATAAATCATTTATAATAAAAACTGCAATATTCTATAAAAATAAGAATAGTATATTTTGATTTCATGGTTTCTTTAAAATATTTTTTATGGAAATTAAAAATCTGATGAGAATCATCAGTATAATAATGAAAATGTTTTCATTTCCAGACCTATTATGGTAAAACTTTGTGGAAGGGGAAGTCTGGTTCTAAAAACAGGTTTCGTTTTTTTATGCAAAATATAGTTTCTATTTTTTTCCTTTGGCTAAATATGGCCCAGACAGTCTTGTGAGAATCATCCAGATATCCTTGAATGTCAGACCTGTAATGTTAGTGTAATGTTCAGTTCATAAAAACACAAGCCATTTGTGTTTTGTAAGACAAATGTTACTTGTAACAAATGTTACTATAACATTTACACGTTATTTGCAAGCCCTGTCCTCTCCCCACACACAGAGTGATGCTGTAGATGACAGATCTGCCCTGTTATTGCACATACAGCCATTTTCCATCAACACTAATCCTGTCAATGACAAGATAATACTGCTGCTTTCAGCCCTGTGACAGAAGATTCAGATATTACTTTTTAATCAAATCACGGCCTTACACATGACAGGCGCTAAATCTGACTTCAACAACGGTGTCATCTTCCAACTATGCTTCAGAAATTATGTGTAAAAAAGTCAGTAATGTCTTGCTCTCTCACTTCCAGTCTTTGTGTTTCTTGCTCAACTACGACCGCCTGGATCGCATGCATGAACGAAGCTTTAGGGAAGACATACAAATTGGCTGCTGTCCACAAACCGAACCTCCTCCGATTTCCCCGAAGTACGTTTGACTGGGTTCACTAACACAATAAGCCAAGAGAAGATGTGGTAAAATACCCGTAATGCACAGACACAAATGACTTCTTGCTTTTTTAATGGCGCCAAGCAATGCAGTTCATTATCCTATGTGTAGGCTGTTTGTGGTTGCCAAGCAACAGCAATTTGGTGCATACCTGTGACTGCACAGTCTATATTTGTGTGCTTATTGGCTTTTTAAACCAACTTCGAATGCCGTTCGTCCAATCAGAATGTAGAATCAAACTGTTTTGTCATAGTCATATTATGATAATTTAATGCATGATTATAGACTTATAATCCAAAAACCATATATTGTAATATTATAATGGATGATTATAGACTAATAATCCAAAAACATGACAAAGCAGGCAGGGATCGGATATATTATACCCTAGAAAAACAGAACGTCTCACTGCTATGCATTTCTCCCCAAAAAATGTACACACTCTCAACGTTCGATTGTGAAGTGTTGTGCTTCTGTCAGCATATCAGTGTCAAACAAAACACACTACATACTACAGCTCAAAGTGTGTCAGAGCAACCCAAAATGTTTTGACACATTCCAAATACATGCACAGAAAACTAAACGCATTCATTGTCCCCGTACCTCATTCTCTACCACATCCAGACAGTGTTTGTGTATGCAGTAGCTCTCTGGGTCAATAAAGGTATGCCGGTAATGACCTTGGCTGTCACAATGTCTCTCACCTTGTGTTGGTAAGAGAATAAAAGTGTGTGAAGTGAAGGATGTCACGGGGGAAATTCTGGGGTAATTACTATTGGGGGGTAATAAAGCCCTGCTTTAATTCCATTTCACATCACAGAGCAGGGAAGTGAAGCGAAGCTGGTGGATAGAATAAGACAGTGAGTTTGACGTGGCGGGGGTCTCCGCGGTCCCCTGCCGCCAAGAAAGACATGTGCAGTGATTAGAGGAGTCTGATTGGCTATCTCTGAGAGCAGAAAGCCATCAGCACCTCATCAGGTTCTTTATCCATCTCTGTCTCTGTTGATGTCTCTCTCTCTCTCCCTGTTCTTCTCTGTCTGTCAACCAACTCTATTTAACCATTCCTTCCATTTTTTTTACATCAAACATAACATTTAATAAACCCTTTTCTTTATCATAAAAAATTATTAAACGTAAACATTTGTTCATTACATTGCAAAACAGGCCATTGTTTATTTTATTGTCATTATATGCAGGATCTCTTATCCCACATGTAAGAGTTTACTACATCACCATGGTAACCATGGCCTACATTTTCGGGATGGTTTTATCGTTGTGCTCACCCATTCCTTTACCTTCATCTTCGTAAGGCATCTTCTTAATCTTTCTGACCTCCAACAAAAGCAGACACTTTGTCTAAAACAAAGCAGAGGGAGGGTCTCCGAGCCACTCGCGTTACTGTCGCACGCCATGGAGATAATCAGCCGGGATGCCTTTGTTTCTCAAGAGTGATGGGGGTATTTGACTTAGCGTTTTTGGATGGCACGCATACACTACACATCTACATGTTATGTATGTCTGCATTCATGTACAGCTGAGAAACTACATTTGCAAGCCTTGCTAAGAACACTCGTCTTTAGATACTGGAAACTCCTGGAACACATGAACAGACCACTAGCAGAACATTCAGGGAATTATTCAGCATGATTCTCTCAAACGTCGATGGATCAAAGAGCTAAGAACTTCAACATCAGGCCCACCCTAAAACAAAACTTCAAAAGAGAGCAAATGACGACTTCTTGTTCAAGTCTCCGGCCTTTAATAGCTTTCAAAGAGATCTCAGCAATATCTCGCAATGTTCTCAGACCTGCCATCTTATGAACATGAAATTTTCATCCACATCAGCGCCTTCCAAGACCAAATTATCTTGAGAAGCTAGTTAATCTCATGAGCTAAGATAGAGCAACCTTTGAGCAATAACATTTGTTGTGGGCTTTTAAAAATGTTGATGAACTCCTCAGTTTTTATTAAAGCCACACAAGGGAATACTTAACATGAAAGTGTGTGGGACACATGATTTACCCTCAAATGAAAACAAGAGTTGATTTGCAGACGGAATCAATATCTTGTCTTGTTTGTTTGCTGTCCTGCATTGCGTGAGTGGATGTCTGTTATTGTTGCTCTTTCAGAGAAACCAACAGGCAGCAGAGGATAGCTATGTTTTGATTGCATGAGGCTGATATTGTTGCGAAAAGAGAAGTCGGAAGAGTCACGCTATAGGTTATCGCCTCATCTCCAGCAAGCGTGATTGGCTCACTCGCGCTGGTTTGATAACATCGTGGTATCTGTGCTCATGGAGATGTTCTGGCTGCACATGTGGTGAAGAATCTGGACGTAAATTGTTTTTTTGTTGATTGCGACAAGCGTCTTATGCAATTTATTTTTATCAACTTTTTCCATTTTAATATATATACAGTGCGGTTCAAAATCTGAGGCCATATTGAAAATCTGGGACTTAAAAATTAGAACAGAGAAACAGAGTATTTCTGAATCATTTATAATCAGGTTCGTGACCTGAGTGTGACCATGTTAAATTGTTTTTATTTCCTCACTTCTACATTCATATTGTATTTGCTTTAACATAAATAATAAACATGTATTTTTTAAAATCTATCACAGAAAAAAATCTATTAACACTGAACATCTTCCAAAATGCAAAATATATAAAGATATATATGTCTGGATTTTGTGAGTTTGTTAAGTGCTCCAGCTCTCCTCTGTCTCTTCAAAACGCTCTGTAAACACAGTCTGCAACAAATCAGACAGGAACTCCTGCCCAAGTTCTCCTTCATCACAAAATGAAGAGCGATTTCCCTGCTGAAATGCGGGTTGTGCATGCAGCCAGAAGTATCACTGCACAGAGATGCTATCAGGTCAAAAGATTAAGTCAAGTGTCTCTCTCTTGTCCTCATCAAGAGGTTTGATAACTAATGATATCAAAACAAAATGCAATCTCGGAGGGCAATCTAAATTAGCAGCACAAATCAGAATTTAAAACACTGATGAGGTAGAAGCACACAGAGCTGGAGATAAAGGCTGAGACGGCAGCCCCCAGACATTTTGAAGGCGTATGCCATCTCAAGTTCCTCATGAGGAGGATCAGAGGGACACCACAACATGCTCATCCCTCTTCCCTCCACATTCCAGCTCTGCCGAGCTCACAGAGTGGCGCTGAGATCCGCTTTCAGCATCAAACAAGACTGCCAACAGGTCTGTCGTCAGCCGGACTTAACTGCAGGGCGGAAACTTGATCTTCAGAGTATTGGCTGTGAGGGAGACGAGAGTGAAGAAGAAAAGTGGAGGGTCCCTTTTGAAACTGTAGGAAAGTAAGAGGAGCTGAGGATTGTGGGAAATGGAAGTGGCACCTAAAATGGTAGACAGATTCCAGGTCACCTGTAATAATATGGGTCACTAACGCTCATGGAAGGGTCAACGAAATGACACAAAGTTACACAACATCTGAATTATTCTAAAGTGCTTGTGAGTGCCCATCAATCTGAACTTGATCCCATGCTGAAGTCTGTGACCCAGGTAACCCAGTTTTAGCCTGTAAGAAAGTAACAAAATCATTAAAAATGGTAGTCTGAATGTTCTAGCAACGTTCCAAACATTCATTTTTTTAAGGTGTGATAATGTTAAAAAAGTTGTACTAATGTTACTGCAAGAACTTTTGTTGATAACGCTGAGAACTTTTAGAGAACATTAGCCAACATTCTCAGAACACTCCCTGTTGGCTGAAATGACATTTAGCAGGTTAGGGCTCAACATTGGCCTTGTCATTGAGGAAGTTCATTTCAGCATTGCGGAACACATCCTACGTCTGACTTCAGATCAGTCCTTATCTAACTGATCGCCTCTAAAAAAGGGATAGGCAAGTCACCTCACCATCTGCATGGGGCTCAGATTTCATCACAACTTGTTGCCTGGTACTAAATAAACTCTGGCATGCAGTGTGGACACTCTATCCTTGTCCAAAGCACCGCTGACCCCGGTGAAGGTCTTAACACCCATTGCCCCCTCCCCTCCACAGCCCCGAAGGAACAGATTCTCTGCTCTCTGCCCCCTTAAAGTTGGCCTCCACCTATCCAGCATTCTGCACACAAAAGCTACAGCTTTAACCGACAACCTGCCATTGCACTGCTAATGAGACGACCAGAAGAACCTGCTACCTGTCCTGTACAGGCAGACTGAAGGAGCATCAGGAACAGAGCATGCAGAATAATCTACCTGTAGCTCAACTGGCAGTACATTGGTTCAGCCGCACAAACGTTGTGGGTTCGTGAATGCACTGTAAGTCACTTTGGATAAAAGTGTCTGTCAGATGCATTCATGTAAATAATGTAAGTGCAAAAACTAGCCCACGACCAGTGTGAGAGCAGATCTTACTGAGATCTGACGTATTGAGCAGTATTTAATGAAAATCAATTTATTTCTAATTTTACTCTTACTGTATGTAAATATTTAACGCTTTCATGTCTGTTTTTCTCAGTTTTTCCTCTAATGATTCTAAATATAATCATTGTAACATAATGGATCAATTTTTGAGAGTCATAAAGTGTCAAAATACACAGACACTACAAACAAATGAAGGTTTGTTTTTTTGACTGCATCAAGCGCTGTACAATATCCTCTCTCTTTTCATCACAGATGTGTTCATTCAAATATGAAAACCTACATCAATTATTAAAAGTTTACAGAATCCAGCGAGACGCACACAAATCAATTTTTCTACTCTGTAACATCAACAGCCTTCACCATTGAGTAGTGAGTTAGAGAAAGTCCGTCCTGCAGCTTGCCATGAATTTATCATCAGAAAGCTGTGGAACAATCGATTGCACACGGCACTGAGATGATGAGACTAATGCAGGGTTCAGATTGAAGCCTGCCAACTGATGCAGAAGGAGAAAAAAAGACGCTGGAAAAATCGATGGCCCCCACCAGGCCCTCACCCAGATCATCGGCTTCCTTCCATAATGAACCGCCCAGTCAAACGGATAACTGAGGTGATGAGTGACGCCACGGTGATACAACAAAGAACAATTGCACCATAACCTTTTAAGTGTTGCTACTTTGATTAATGCAGGTATGTTACAGTATACCAAGCAACAATTTTAGGCTATAAGAATGTTTCCATTAAGTAACAAATACACTTCAAATGTAATTTTGAAAGTTCAAGGAATGTTCAAAATGTCCAGTTTTTAGACGTTGTATTAACACATTGGTTGTTTATAAAAAACGTATTTAAACATTTTTTAATTCTGTAACTTTTTAAAAACGTTCCACTACTTAAGAATAATGTTTTTGATATGATATCTTGTTATAAAAATGTGCTTCTATCATTTCTGAAAGACGTTTTTGATAACGTTGACAGATTTGTTTAGAGAATGTTAGCCAGTATTCTGAGAAGTATAGACTTACAGAGTTAGAGAAAAATATGTCCTATTAGTTAATATTTAACACGTAGCAACACCCTAACAACAGCCCAAGAAACCATAAAGCAACAGGCTAAAACACTGGAAACTCTCTCAGAACCACCCCTTACCAAAACTGTGTATTTATCCATAAGGGCCGAGCAAAATTTTTATTGTTTCATGAGTGAAGTTCAGGAGTAAAAAGGACATACTGTAGTTCGGTTGCCTGAAAATAAATTCCTGCCTCTCACTATTCAAAAGCAAAACAGCTTTTTTTGGGAGTAAAACAACTGTCAGAGGGTACAAGAGGATATTACAGTATTGTATAGCTGACAAAATATTAATGGGCATGCAGCTGATTCACCCCCTACCCCCCATCCAAATGCCATGTTTCTTCGTCTTCCTCTCCCTCTCTGGTCTGTGACCCGTCAGTCGGGCAGAGAGCTCTTGGCTCTGTGCTCATTTAGATTGTAACAGCTCTAAGTTCCCCTGACAGCTGCTGCAATTTAAATGATACAGAAATAACAACAGCTGGGTGTTGCACACACACACAATCTGGAGACAACCTCACTACAGCCCATTCAACCACTGAACCGTTTGCTTCAGGGTTTCATTAGTCCTGGAGGGCCAATATTTGTGTAAAAGCTTTTTTTTTACCAGCTTTTCTGACACGAGACGCCAGACAAACTTCATGTTGTTTTGTAGTTGCTTGTAAACAGGGTTGCTAGACATATTTCACTGTCAGGTGGAAGTCCTCAGAGGATTACTGTGGGTTTTCGTTGTTTCTTAGTCAAAAGATGTCTACATATATTGTGACAAATCTAACTATATAACTATTTCTTGTCATTTTTAGGCTGAAAACAGTTTCTGCCGTTAATACAAACACTGAACACCAAGCAAAATAATATATAAACATTTTTTGCTCATGTTGTCAATCCACTCTTATGGTTTAACATAATAATAAAACAACTACTTCAGGAATATGTTTATATATCTTATGTTATATATGTTTATCGTTCAGTTCAGCAACAGCTTTATTCTGTGATGGGAATTCTGGGGAGACATTCTCAATCAAAACAGTAAAGATGTCACACACTATCATCTACTGTAGGCCATCTAGACCATTTTGTTCCCTTCTTCACCAGGAAAACGTATTGTCAACAAGTTATTTCTCAACTGAACAGAACTGAACTCCAGGGCTATTGACACATGAAAACAAAACATGGAACTATTGCACCATGGTGGCACTTGAGGGAGGACCTACGACAGAGTCCTGGGAGTGCCATTAATTCACAGAAATGGCTCGTTTTTCCCTGAAAGAAAAGAAAAGGAAAACCTCTGCAATTTCTCACCGAGTGAGAGGAAGAGGAGAAAGAGGAGTGAAGATTGCCTCGGCTGGAGTTAAGCTTCTCTCTTTGTCTATATTGGGGTGGGTGTTGTTTAGAGGAGGTGATTTTAACCCTCCAAACACTCCCTCCTCAAGGACTCCCTGGAAACCAAAACCTTCTGTCCGTATCATCTCCATTCATTTACCATCCAGTCAAGTGGTTGAATTATTTATAAAGGCGCCAGTGCCTTCTAATGGCTGCTTGAAAGTAGTTTGTTGACACTTCATGGCTAAGGGAGGAAAAACAGATAATACCCACTATTCTGTCATTAGTGGATAAAACGAGTGCCTTAAGAATACATACAATAAATACCATGACAAATACCTCACTTAAAGAAATAGTTTACTGAATCATGAAAATGTGAAGAAAAGTTACTCACCTTTACGCCGTTTCAAACCTGTATGAGATTTTGTTTTGCTGAAGAGCTTAAAAAACAGAATAAAAAAAGAAAATCAAGGGTAACAAGGGTGAATAAAGTTATAACAAATATTTCATTTTTGTGTAAACTATTTATTGTAAATAGACTTTTGTAAGATATGCGATACTTGAAGAAAAACTGCTGTACTGTAGAAAATAGATAATATCTCAGGCTTTTTTTGCACAGCATGATCACTGGTGTGACCTTGTAGTACTGTTGACAGTTTTTCCAGTACTGTTTACAAATATATTTACACAAAACTATACCTAAATATTTTGACTGGGTGTGAATAGTGAACAGGACACCTTTGTTCCCTGCAGGCCAACAACACTTGCTAACAACAGCTGCCCTCTAGCACAGTGTGCAAACAATACACAAAGATGAGACCGTCAGAAGCTCCTCCTTTTAACTGCAGGCCAAGCAAAAGATTCTACCACAATGCCTTTCCACGGGGGAAACATTCTCCATTTTGCCTCACTATTTTCTTTAATATGACAGGGCAAAGACGCTGGTGGACACTTTTGGGAGGTTGTAATATTTTGCAACATTGAAAGAGAGGTTCACAAGAGACTGAGACAGACAGAAGAGAAAGAGAAGCCAGATGTTTTTCCCTTACAATTGCTTTTCCATTCTTCTTTCAAACTAAGAGAATAAATCCCAGCCTTGTTTTGGACTGGGCTATCGTTTCGTGTAGACATTGTAAATAACCTTTGCAAATGCATGTCCATCTTGCGCTATGGGAGAATTTTCTTTTGGCTGAATTTTAGACTCAAGATCACGGGTACAGATTCTCCGCCAATATCCAGATTAGTGGGGGACTGATATGGGTATTTATATATCCCCAGTCCTGAATATGTGGTTATATCCTTACCTCAGATATCCTAAATGATTCAAGATTCACTTTAAGGTCATAAAAGCTATGAACCTCCAGCTGTAATTTGAGATATTATGTTCGTGACATACTAAACCTAAAGAAGCTGTGGAATTTGTGCACACATTAGCATAGCCACAAAAAGAACTTGATCTGGACTGAAACTCAAAGAGTTTGGACATCAAACTGTTCTGTTTCAATGCAATAGGCATTGTTCACCTCGCAATGGCTGCAAGCTGTTACGACTGAGTCTGTGAACCCCTCTAGTGAATATTTGTCATAGACACCAAGAACGTTTTCACAGAACCATCTGGATTTTTCTAGAAAAACATCAAGGTGGTGGAAGGTTACAGCTTGTGTCAGGGTCATACCTTTACTGCCTTCATTTCCTTCATATTCAAGCCATGCACTTCTCTCATGTCCTGACCCCTCAATTTCACTGACTGTCTGCTATGAGGCTGGTGAAAGATCCAATATTATCCAGATGAAACCGTTTTTCTAAATCATGCACATGAAAAGGATAGTGCCCGAGGGGCCACAAAAGCAAAATTCACTCTGTGCACTAAAACCTGAAACAATAATATTTTTGATATACCTGGAGAGAGTGCAGAAGGCAAGATTCTAAAATACATCTTTATTTAACAAATAATATTTGATAAAAGGACCACCATCATCATCACCATGTCCTAACCAGGCACCACGTGACAAGAACAATGTGTCAATTACAAATCTCAAAAGTTTGAACAATATGTCACAATAACAGCCAATCAGAACATATCTGGATATTGAAGTCAATGAGATTTTGCACTGGACGGGGTTAACCCATGTAATGTAACAGAAATAGAGACCAAGTGACCAACAAAACGACCTATTTGTCATTCGTCATGGCCGGTTAGTAATTGTGTGTCTATTTGTATCGTTACCATTGTTACATTGGAAGCAACACACAAATCAAACTGCTCATAAATTCAAACTCATAGTGCCTCGTGCATTTCTATTTTAAATCTGGACTTAGCTTAAATTGTGCCTGGGAAAGTGGCCAGCCCAATTTAGGAGACGATTTCCTGGAAGATATTCCCTAGTTTTAGACTTCAAGTCTGGCTTTATTGTACATATCCAGAGCTGTCATTTAGTGCAATGACTAAATATAATCAGTGTTTTAGAAATTGTTATTGAATGCTTCTAATTCTAATGTTAAGAAAGATTCCTAGTAATTTTAGCTCAACCATTTAGATAATTTTACAGTATATGACTATTTTTACAATAAGACTACAACAAATTACCCGGAACACATTGCTTCACAAAAACGGCACTAGACAGCAGCCTGTGAAAGACCGGATGCATGAGGATATACTGTGAGCTGAGGGGGATGTGAGGTCAGGTGTATGTTGAGAATGTCAGAAAGACTATTGGCTGAGCAGACTGGGTGGGGGGGTGAAGATGTGGCTGATATTTGAATAGTTTGATTAAGACTCAGTTCCCCTTCACTTTCATTACACTCCCCAGCACATTATTTACTCTTAGAAAAGCAAATCTGCCAGTGAAGGTTTCTGTATGAAATAAAATAGGTACCACTAATCTTTCAGTATAATTAAAAACACTGCACCGTCCAGAGCCTGACTGGACAAATATTGGAAAATTGGCTTCCATGTTTTCTCATTTGAGAAATGGTGATAAGAGCGAGCTCACACAGCTGAAATGCATTAGGTTCTGATCAACATGTTATGATTTATTGTACGAAATTCATTACATTTTTATTATCAGGTTTTAGAAAGGGTATTAAAGATAGGCTTATACACACACAGAAAAGTAAAAATCACAAATGAGATCTTTTCTACTGAGAAACAGACACTAATAACCTCACGTGTTAAAAAAAAAGTTCTCAAAATGTCACAAACTGCGGTCAAAAGTCACATTTACAAGACATTTTACTTATTCTATATCAACAGTTATCTTATGTGCCTTTCTTATTTCTCCTATTTTCCTATACATTATTAAATGTATAGGAAAATAAAGACACCAATCTTAAACAACTAGGAAAACCATTGTCTCCTGAGCTATGAAAGAGCAACATCGGAGCAATAACATCTTCTTCAGAGTAGGTGAGTTCAGTTTATGTTCTTTACCTGCTGTTTGTCTTGCAATAATACCCTGTTAAAATGAAAGGATGTTTTATTTTCAGATCACACAGTCTGAAAGTAGCAGGGGTTTCAGTCTAATGAGGGAAAAGAAACGCGACGACCATCTGCAGGTTAACCGCTTTATCACAATTATGTGATATTATACTGTATGTTTTATTGACACTAAAACACAAAACATCGCATCGTCAGATGGTAAAGAATCTATTGTATTAATGAGCGTCTCGCTCAGATTGGTCCCTCTGCATCAGGCCAAATTTTACAGTAAATTCTTCACAGACTGTGTGTCTTCACACAGCAGGAGTATCAGGCACGAGTTTCTAAAGTTTTGTGCCTCAGACTACAAATTGCTACGATCGGCCCCATCCCGACAGCGTTCACACAAACACATCTGTGCCCCACATGTACTGTGAGTGTGAGGCTGCTGTCTTTCTCTTTTTTGATCGGAGGTTAAATGAATGCTGTCATGGACAGAATATTATTGTGGAATTCTCTTCTCCTGACATGTTGAATCATGGCAACAGCAGATGTTTTGGTATCACATCAGAAAACAGTGGGGGTGTTTGTATCTGTCACAAACTTGTTTGTTTCACACTGTATTCATAAGCCGTCCTTTAATATAATTTTGTGATCATTGTTTGGCATATAGAGCACATTAAAAGTTTGTGTTATAGTCAGTGCGTGATTTTTAATTATACGTGTATGCATGTGATCTATCTTTAACGCTGCAATCTGTAACTTTTGCCTTTCTGTCACCAGCTCTGTTTTTGAAACATAAAATTACAGGTTACATTATGTACTTTTCATCACATATGTTTGTCAAAGTCAAATTCAAACCAAAATGACCGGGACAATTCCCGAGAAATCAGACCTGACAGCTCAAATTATATATTATTATTATAAACTTACAGTTGTGATCTCTTATGCACCTGCCCAATAACTGATTATTGCTCATTTTTAACCAAAGTTACAGATTGCAGCTTTAATCATAAATTATACAGTAATCATTATCAGTTTTTAAGTAATACTAACATTCAAAGACATGTTTCCAATGGTTTCTATGAATGGCTATTATATTACAGTCTTTTGTTTCTCACAAAAATAGCGTCAACTCACATCAATATTTCATGTTCATTCATTTATTTGGTAAGCATCCATTTAACAGACTGAACAATGTACAGTTAGATGCTCATTATCGCTAAATAAACCCCACAGGGTAATAAAAGCATCTCTGATTTATATATTACACTGTATATTATCCTTTACATATTATATTATCTTAAGAAACAAGAGCGATCTGTCATTTAGACGTTTCATTGACATCATAATAATCATAGTATTTCCTGCAGTTAGTAAATCTCAATGGACCAATTATGTTTAATTATGCTTTATGTTAATTATGCCTTTCCCAATGCGACGGTTGGCCAAGCGACAAAGTTTAACTACAGTATATGCAAATAAGCAGAACAACGATGAGGGCGTCACCCAATGGGAGTGCAGACAGTAATCTGCTGCTGAATAGAAGTGGATGTAACAATCAAATCAGATCAAATCAATTCAGAGCTGAATCGCGGTCAGTGTGAACAGGGCTAAATTCACTATTTTTAAATTTACTATTACTGCACACAAGCCCATGTTACATGAGTGTGTGACGACTGCTTGTCATTTATATGTTTTTAAAGCCCAGGGGCTCCACACACAGACCCTGAGAGCAGCTTTTTAATGTGTTTGTCCGCGTATGTCTGTTACAACCTTCTGTCAAGTCCCAGTTCCTAATACAGCCCAGTAGTTGACCTTGGGTGGCGACAGAGTGGGTGGAATATATTAAAAGCCCTATCGCATCTGTCAACAAGAACACTAATGAGCCGCCAACAGACGGACGGACAGACAGAGCGCACGCACACACACCTGTGAGTAATGAGGCATTAATGCAAAAAGCAATCACTTCCAAGTGTCTGTCGGGAGAAAAGAACCAACGATCTGGCAGGAAAGACAGGCTCTGTTCTTAGACAAGAGGAGACTTGGATGTTTATGGAGCTGTATTATCAATCTGGCATGGACTGTCTGAACAGAATCTTCCCAAAATGTACATTTTGAACATTTGCAACTTCGAACGCAGATGTTAACCAAATGTGTGCTCTTATTTGGAAGAAATAAAGCAGTACCTTTTTAACGTGATTTTTCTGTTTGCCTGTGCAAAACTCGTTGCCAGGATGTTGCTAAGCAGTTGCTAAGGTATTCAATGTACTTTTTTAGCAACTGGCTATATGGTTGCTGGGGTTCTAAGTGGCTGCTTACGAAACAGTTTTTGACCTTTTTGTCCTTCATCAAAACGTTCCTAGGACATTCAAAATAACATTAACATTTTTGATACTTATTGGAAACATTAGGGAAATGTTCTTACAACCTAAACTTGTTAGCTGGGATGTCTCGCCTCATGATGGTCTGGATTAATGTTGTGATTGGCAAGATTCCACCTATGAGGAACACACATACTCTGTGCATTGTGATCTTTGAGAGCCGCTGCTCAACAGATTTTAGTGGAATATCTCTACGGCTTCAACATGGGGACGTTTACAGCACTGACGATAGTGTTTGAGGACACTTGTGAACTGTTTCAGACACTTCTGTGCATTGTAATATTTACATTGACACGCTCAGTGGGCTATCAGACGAGTTCTCTGATGACAGTATAGACTGCCTGTAAGCGACATCAGTCTTTTCAAAGAAACGGAATTCAAGCATATTCCCACATCAGGAAAGATGATAACGGTAATTAGTGCCCTCAGTAGCGCTCATGTGAAACAATGACAGCTGACACATAAATTGCTGTGAAGTGCAGAGCAATTTCTGTCGCCCATGTCAGAACACACTTATTCATGCAGATTACAGCTGATATGATTCATATTCAAACAGTGCAGGCGTTATTAGGACTGTGTTTGCCAAGAGCATGGCATCAGAACAACAGAAGAGGTGCGAGATAACTGCACACAAAAAATGTGTTACTCTTCAGAAGGTGCTCAATGAAATGACCTTTGCCATGAATACAGAACATTAAAACTGTAATTCGTAACTTCTTTGGGGTTAAAATGATCAAACAACAGTTATTGAGCAAGTACATGACAGATCAGTGTTCAACACCATCTCCTTACCTTAACCTGATTCACAACAGTAAGTTTATAATAATGATTTATATCTGATTTCCCGAGAAATGTCAGTTTGGCTTCATCGTTCTCTAAAAGTTCTTGCAGTAATGTTAGGAGAACTTTTTTAACATTATACATCATATATATTATAAACTGTCTGTTACTGTTCTGCAATTGCTGGAATGTTTTAAAAATGTTACAGAATTAAGAAAATGAATAACCATTTTTAGAACCAAGCAATAACTTTAATACACTGTCTAAAAAACATTGTATTAAACATTCAAAATACGTTTCCATTGTAACAAAACCATTGAAAACATTAGGGAAACGGTCTTACAACCTAAAATGATTTGCTGGGATGGATTACATGATGAAAATGCAGGCACAGAGTTTTGTGCTCTGCTGATCTCAGATCAGGTTTCTGTGGGAGATTTATAATAGGGCAGCTGAGCAGTCTCACAACCTGATCAGAAAACCAGTAGGTGAGAAACTGTTGTGTAACAAAATCCAAACACCCAGATCAATCCATCAGGCTCGGAGAACTGCACATAATTATCCATGAACACAACGGGGTCGAGGCGAGGGAAGGTTTAACCGATGCTCAAACAATCCAGTGCAAACCTGATACAGGACACTTCAGTCCCCATTACCATGAGCTGAGCTTCTGTTTTCTGCATACAGCTAAGAGTTTATTTGGATTTCCCTGACAGCGCTAGAAGCTTTAGTTCCCAAATACTTAGAAAAATATACTAACACACAAAGGATGTTATCAATGGTCTGTAAAAAAATATATAAGGTAAGCTATTACTCATTATCCAGTGATTAAAGCTGCAATCTGTAACTTTTTTGTTAAAAAATAAACCAAAATCAGTTACAGAGTACATATCAGATCAGTGTTCAACACAATCTCCTTATCTCTACCTTACCCTGATTCACAACTATTTATAATAACGATTTATAATTTGAGCTGTCAGGTCTGATTTTCTGTGAAATATCAGTGCGACCTAATTTGACGTCAACATATGTAATAAAAAGTATGTAAATTAACAGAGATAGGGACAGAGTGGCGACTGTAGCTTTAAGCAATAAATAATCAGTACAATGGCAAGATTATGAGTTCTATATGCTTTATATTCTCTACTAAACCCTATATACTCTATACTAAAATCTTTAAGTGACCAACATTTTTGACGCAATACAGCCAGCAATTTTATTTATTTTGGCTCTGTCAATCAAATCAATCAATATTTAGAAAATCAATCCAATAATTAACAAATCAATCCAATCCAATTTAGTGGGCATAAAGTAATTGTCATATAACCCAAACAAAACCATTAGGATATGACATTATAAAATATGTGTCCTCTGAACCAATTCAGTAAATAAAGTGTGATATAGGTCGGGGGAATGCATGACAGACTTGATGGCAATGTAAAAGCATGTAGTTTATGAAACTGACATGCAATATGGTGTGAAGTTTAACCCTAAAGCCACTTTTAATAGCGCAGCATCAATTACATGTGGAATGGCAGGCACCACACTGCAGTGTAAAAGTGAAACGTGTGGTGGTCCGTCACTTTCTCTCGCTGTTTGATGACAATGTGCAGTTTAGATTTCCAGCACTCAGTGGGAGGTCAGAACCCAAGCAGGAAAAGTGGGGTCATTACCTCCTGTGACCCCAGCGACACCACCCGTCCCTGATCCATCACGTCCCTGACACACACACTCACATTCCCACCCTGCAGAACACACACGCATCTTAACAGAGAGAGAGAGTTCGATCTCGGCCCATTTATTGTCTTGTGCCTTACTGCGCTGGCTCAGGTGAGGTCAGCGACACTTCAGATTCAATCTGACAATCCGACATTTCGGAGGCATTTAAACATTATGAACTTTCTTTGAGTCTTGCTAGGGTTCTTGTAACGTGACATTCACTAATGGTCAATCAATATGTGATTTCAGTATGATTTTGTCTGTGGACTGTGGAATTGACGCAATTGACACTGTTCTCGAAACTGCCACATGTATCAGTCTATCCCATCATTTCTCATTTAAAACCTTTAAAATCTATAATGCTTATACATGCATGGATGCAAAAACAAGAGACTTGCACTGCAAAAATCATTTTCTAAATCCTTCTTTCTTCCTGTGTTCTAGCAAAAAAAAAAGTCTAAACACAAGTACATGCACAAGCTTAACGGGTCCCTGTGCTTATATTTGTGTGTCACTTACAAACTGCAGCTTACAATCTGAGACTCACTAATGTCCTTCATCAATTAAAAGCCTCCATAATAAATCAGAAATAATGACGATTTGCTGCTCTTTGGGTTGTTTGATTTTCAAACACACAAACACTCATCAAACATAATTAAGAAAAAGGAAACAAGATATTTACTGTTCGTGAAGGTCATTACATGAACAGGTTTGACGTGAGAAACTAAAAAATTATAAACATTACTTCAGCTAATGTCCGACGTTCACAGTTTTCTCACCTATAAGCATCTAAAAAACTGGAAGGGGAACGCAGCCATCTTCACTGGCTTACCACTGCCTCTACGTTACTATAGCGACAATACACAGGAAATACACAGAAAAACAATTCACAAAAGAACACTTTTATTCTTCCCAAAAGAGCTTTTCAATGCACAAAAGAAGGGCGAAGGCATCGGTTTATGCTGCTGAAGAGGGAGATGTCTGTTCTTTCCTAAAGCCTTGGGCTGTTGTTTCTGCAGTCATCCAGTACAATTCCTTTCAGGTGAAATCATCTACTCCAATCAAATGTCGTATTATGGTCTTATGTCTATCTTACGGTGCACAGTGCGTCTTTTGAGAGAGGCTTTGTAAAGCTGGCACAGACTACAGAAAGTTACAAAAGAAACTTACCATGCCTACAGAAGGTCTTAGCAAGGGTGTCATTTAATTGCTGTTATCATGCCCCATTTGCAATGATTAATACTGTGATTTTCTAAATAACTGCCAGGTTTTTTTTTTACATGTTAAGGGCTGACAGCAGTAAATTACAGATGGATTACGGTAAGAAATATGCAGCACATAGAGGAGAAATATGATGATGATGATGAAACATGAAAATCTACCTCAAAGGAACTGTGTAGCATGAAAATTGTTTATAACAATTAAGAGAATCCAGGTTTTAAAAACTCTTACATGAGCTACATACAAATTGTTCTGGCCAATAAACAACTGCATTACGTTACTTAACCAAAAATAGGGAAGCTAGAAAAAAACATAAAACGCTGCAGATATTGAGCAGAGCCTCAGCAGAACCGGCGACTCGTGTTTTATTTCAATGATCCCATTTATTGAAACAACACATCCAAAAGAACGGATTCACTGAAATGAATCAGATTCCTGAAGCTTTACTAAGAGAAAGAAATTGGGCAGCTTAGGAGAGTGTGTTTGATTTTTTTTAAGCTGTGTCTGAATAAAGTGTTCACGTTACATTTTAGACAACACTGCTCCTCTCTGGAAAACGTAGCTCATTTAAGCACATTCTAGACAGTTACCCACCAGTACTGAACTTAATCTAAAATCTATGCCTGTCTAGACACTTCAGTATCTCCTCACTCATGGGCAAGAGAATCCGCTGACCTCTGAACTCTGGGGCACTGACCTGATGCATGAGTGGCAAGCAATGCATTCCTCCTGAGCTCTGTAGACAGCAGAAAACGAACTGCACACTAAGTAAGTGCATTTCCCAGCTGCAACAAGTGAAAATAAACAGGTCACCCAAAAAACAAGATTCAATTCTGTAATTATTTGCTTATTCAACCCTGTGAATGAATCTGACTCATTTTTGGGTGAACTTTTCGTTGAATATGAACTCTAAACATCCTCCACTGTGGTCAGGTCTTAAAAACATTCTCATAGCCTTTAGCAAGCCATAGCAGTTCATGAGTGATTCCCTTCCCGTCTGCCCAGGTGGGCCCACAATCACTCTGAAAGAGCAACCTGACACCAAACTTTACATAAACAACTGACTGCATGTGTGTCCATTAAGAAAAAGTACACGCAGATCCTGCAGGGGTAAGAGCGAAGGCAAGGAATCAAGCGCTACCCAGCTAACAGGGAACATTCTCACAATGTTCTTCTTTCTTGCAGTAATGTTACTAGAACACTTTTTTTAGCTATGTCATATACCCAAAATATTGTTCCACAAAAAAAAAATTTTTTTAATTGTTACAGAATTAAAATATATTTGAATAACGTTCTTAAAACCAAACAATACTATTAATACAACATCTAAAAAACTGGACGTTTTGAACGTTTCTAGAACATTCAAAGTAACATTATTAATGTTTTTGTTACTTAATGGCAATGTTGAGGAAACGTTTCTACAACCTAAAATTGTTAGGTGGGTATTAAGACATAAAGTGACCATAATAACATTGTCTTGGTCACATTATATCAGATAACAGATTATCTTCTACCAAGAAAAGCTGGTAATTAGAATGTCCTTGTGTGTCTACTGTAGATCACTTACATAAAGTTCGTCATCCTAGAATACTTCAAATGTTTTGCCCTCCGGTGATACAGTATTTTTATAAGCAAGAGTGGTTACAAAGTCCAATGAGGGTAAACACGGTAATCTTGGAATCGTCTTTACAGGGGTCTTTCACTGCTGTCAGTTACTGTACATCACTCTAATGGCATGCAGACGGCTCTGCATTCACATGCTAAAATTGCACGCTGGCCTTTCAACCCCACGAGAGAAGCTGAGATGCTATAATAGGCTTTTAATGGCTTCTCACTATGACAACAATTAAGCAAATAAGTAATACGAGAACAGTGAACATACATGTACTCAATTTAACTGTATATCTCTTAAAAAAGAGAAAGAAGGTTTTTAATTTTGCAGTTCAAAGATGTATGCTACAGTTGGCAGTTTACTAGTATTATATTTTGTGACACGCTGGACAGGCACAAAAGCATGGCATGTCAACCATGCAGCTTCTACTGTATGCACATTTGCATTACAATTACCCATGCAAAATTCTGCACCGTATTGTACTGTATCTTTAAATAATCTCCCACTTGTTTTAAAGCATACTTCTGTGAACATTCAGAGAAATTTTATATATGCATATCAGCTACTTACTGTAATGCATTTCTCCAGCCACAAAACAAAATTTAAAGCACAGGGAGACTCAGTATTTTAAGCCGCAGTAAATGCAAGTTGACCTTTGAACCCTTAAACTCAAGAAACAATGCAAACTCTGGGTCACAAATGTATTTCATTGGACCTTCAGGGACATTTAGGAAATACTGATGCATTCCTAACGTGAAACTAAATGTACGATGCAGGGAGGAGGAAGTTGGTTAAAATACACTTTGAACTTTTAAGCTATAAAATAACACCTATACTGTAGCACCACACCAAAGAAAACTGTGAAAAATAAGCAACTGCAATAGACATGCAAAATCAAAATATTTAGCTTTAGGGGTAATTTTATAGCAGTAATGGACCTGAAGCTAAATCTATAATACCACAAAGTCCTGAACAGAGAACATTGTGTAAATAAAACCTCATAACCCGAATGTTGAAGATAACTGTCAGTGCGGTAATTGTGTTGTTTCTTTTATAAACACATACCATAAACACAGCTAATATGTTATTTGACAAAGCATGGGTTCAAACACTTTGAATCTATATGTTTATAATTTACCTAATGTATCTAAAATAATACATATAGTGTGAAAGTCAAGTCAAAGCAAATAAAATACCATTGCAAAATAAAGCTGAAGTATTATTTCACAAATCAAAGACATAGGCATGTCTAGAATGGTGCCACAGAACTGTTTTGAATGTAAACTTATTAAAGGTTACTGTTTGCTATTCATTGCTAGGAGAAAAGATCCTCGCTCACTGAGGACTTAGAAAGGTAATCAAGAGGAAGCCAAACGCTGGTTATGAAATGTCATCATGTGCTAACCAGCTGAAAAATAACCAGCACTGTAATATAATCAAACAGAATGGTAATAATATCCCAGCTAAAATCAAACTCCCTTTCACTTAGAAAATTACAGTCAAATAGTCACACACACAAAAATATAATGATCAAACCCCCGAAATATATTTTTGTGTAATACAAAAAAAAAAATCACCAAACTTGACTTAACCACATTAGCCAGTACAACAGGTTAACTAATGCCCAGTTAGCCCTTAAAAAAAAAACAGTTAACCTCACAGATCCGGGATCTACACCTAACCAGATATACCTGATAAGTTACCACCAGATAGGATCAGGCGATATAACATGCCTGACTTAAAGCAGACCACGAGGGACCAAATGTTGAATCATTCTGCATACAAGCATATAATGTGGTCCGATTTCTGATATGTAAAGTTTAGGCGATGGTCTGAAGCTAATTACGAGATATTGCCTAAGTTTAGTGGGCGAGTGTTGTAAGCCCTTTTCAACACTTCCTTGATTCACTGCACATTTAGGGGCCCACTGTGGTCAGGCATTACCTTTTAATGCAACAGCAGGGCCCCCATGTCTCAGCCATCATTCAGTCACACACACACACACACACACACACACACACACACACACACACACACACACACACACACTCACTACACACACACACACACACACACACACACACACACTCACACACACACACACACACACACACACACACACTACACACACACACACACTCTTGATGGGGCTGTGCCATTAGTCAGTCGTCACACCGCAGTATTGCAGAAACGATTCAGCAGCTGTTTGGGGCTGTGGAAGAAATGCTACCATCTGGGGTTAACCTCCAGGGCATTACCACATGCAGACACAAGCTAATGTCCTCAGAGCGGCTTCATCTGACATCTTTAATGCCACAACATCTCTACATTACAAGAAAATGAACGTGGTGCATGTAGCCACAATGTCAGGTGGTTGCTAAGGGGTTGCTAAGGGTTTCTAGAGGTTGCTAGGGTGTTGCTTTCTAGCAAAAGTGAGTCCAAAATGACTCTGAATTTGAAGTGGCCTGTTATTTATATCCATGGCAGAGAGTCTGAAACTTATAATGCATTAATGTAATGGTGACACTTATAAACAAACATATTTTGATGCAACTTTTACTTTAAGCAACAGAAATGGAAAATAAGCGGGACTGGATTCATTACCGCCAGTTCTCGGCTTGGTTTGGTTTGGTTCTCCTCCGCGGCAGTTTAGTTTTCTCGTTTCTTTTCGTCTATTTTTAACATACTCATAAAGTCATAAAATCAGCGGTGTAATGCAACAGTAGAGGCCATTTTAACAGCAGCAATAGCCGATGTGAATCGCAGGGGGGCGCCAATGAACTATTTTCAACCACCGTAGTTACGAAACGAGAATCGCCGCGGAATGATACGACAGACGCGGAAGTAGAACCGGTACGTTGTACGTACGACGGTTCGCTTGACCAATCACAGTCGAGTATTTCAGAAAGTTCATTTTTGGTACATTGTCTGTATACTTGCAGAATGTAAAATTAAATAGATTTGATTTCGATAAAGAAATGTTATTGTTATTGGGCAAAACGACAATTACATGTTAAGGGCATGAACCGCAGAAGCCTTTCATTTTTCACTTTTGCCATCTCCACCCTCAATAAATGACATGGCAGATGAATGAGAGCAAGAAAAAATCCCTCCATCCTCATCATGTTTGTGTGAAGCCCTTTCACCCAAACTCATCCCACTACGCCATGACGACAGACTGCAGACGTGATTCCCTCCTCTTCATTTTTCCTCTCTATCCTCCCCAATGGTGCTAGAACAAACCAGAGCGATGGTGCCATTAATCTTCTGTCAGAGAAGATTATTCACCATTGCAAAAGGCTAAACAAGGTTAAAGACACGCTGAAAGACTCACGTTACCAGCCAGAACGCAAAGAGTTATTTAGCATTTATCAGTTTTGAACCGAGGGATGGCTCTGCACTTGTCCGATGAGACACACTGGCTGTCTTTAATGAATGTTAAAACCAAGGCTCTGTGTGGTTAGGAAAAGGACAGATGTGTCAACAGTAAAAATGATTTGTGCGTCACAGCATAGCTAGACAAACAAATTACTGAGCCATCACCGGCTGTTGTGTGCACCTAGACTGACAGTGATGTATGTAGCCCAAATATTTCATTAATAAAACCTATAAAGTGCAATCAGACAAAGGTATGAGCATATGAAACAGGCTGATCTATGTTGTGTGCACATAATGCTGTATTTCTATCTAAATGTGAAGGTAGCAGATGGGGAAAATGGACTAAGAACAAAGCTAACTGCAAATGTTCTGATTTATGAGGAAGTCAGAAATTATAACAGGTACTCGTGATGGTTGCAATAAAACCAGCTGAGGACAACTGAAAAAGACAAAAAAGTACATTTAAAAGAAGTGTGCTATAATTTATAAAGCGGGCCGAGCAGAACACTGCTTGCCAACCGGCCAAAGACTTGATTAATTACTTAATCAAAAACACGAATCCAACGTTTTTGAAGCTTTTCCAACTGTACAGAAAGTGATCTAAAAAGTTGTGGGTTACAAGCCCCCATTAAATCAAGTGTTTGAAAAGAGCTGTGATACTGGGCAGAAATGAACCCTGAAATATTTAGCTTTAATTTAGGATTAAAGGCTGGTTAGATGATCATTTCCAGAAACATTTTTTGCTACACTCTTCAAAGTCTCCTCACATCCTGATATCATTCACTAACTAACGTGGTATAAATACATTTATATATTCCTATATCTTCTGCCAAAGGCACAGGACCATAAACGTTTGTCCAATCATTGCATTCGGTCTGAATGTCCTATCTGCCTGTCAAACTATGTGTTTGCATACCACACAATTGGAGAAGGTGTGGCTTTGAATAGCACTCTGAAGGGAGGGCGGGATCTTATGCTTTTAAAGCTAGCTTATTATTGTTAGCATCTCCAAAATGGCATACCATACCTTTAAGAGATAAGCCACAGTAAGATGTTTGACATCTTATTTTCTATAGCCGACCGAGCCTCAAGCTTCACTCTGCATGGAAACAGTTTTCTTTGGCTTGTGAACAGTTTCACAACTGTCACAAAGGGATTGTTTCGGTAATCCTAAACCAATGAAAATTCTTGCAAGTAGCAGTTGCAACATTTCAACATTAAGAGCTGTGGCGGTTTAACGTAGTCAGATTTTGCTGATATAATTATGATTGCACGCTTTTCCCGTCTCATTTTCAACGAGAGCGACTTGAAGCCGCCTGTAAATCACAAGTGACTGTAAACTTTTACACAGTAGGCTGCTTATTAAATTGAGATTTTTGTGGGTTTTTTTGTTGGAGTTTTTTGAATGTTTGAGCCGATGGTTTGGGAAATGTAGGAAATGGTCAAGTCAATCTTGTGGCCAGTCCAAGATGAGGCAGTTAAAATCACATTTTTTATTCTAGTACAATGGCTTGCAGAAATTAAATGTAATAAACCAAGAAGAACAATTTGTACATCAAGGTCTTTGACAGTAAGAATGCAAAATAGGAAACCATAGTGGAAAAAAACAAAACTGTGTGCTCGTACTTAAAACCAAAATATGCACAAACCACAGACATCCCAAAACAACCATATTACAAATGAAACCCTAAACAAAATAATTTATAGCTTCAATTAAACTGCAAAAATAATTGCTTCCTCTTTAATTGAACAATTCGGCCTTGCCCTCTGACAGTGTGCTGTTTTATTGAGGGACATCTCAAAGACTGGTCAGGGGCCTCATGCATCTCCTACACTGTGCAGGAAGAACTTTAGCTCGAGATAATGAGGCCCCCCGCGTGGCTTCCACAGCCAGTCCGGCTGCCTCTGAGAGTCCACCAGCACGTGCGGCGGGTACAAAACCCCAGACACCCACTTTCATCCTCGCTGGCCCCTCTGTATCTCCACTCTAATGGTCTGGACTCATCTGAAGGCCAAAGGTAATTTGATTCGCTCTGCAGTAATATAATGAGCATGGTGTTGCTGACATCTGGCCCACTAAGGTGCAAGTAGACAAGAGAGAATACGATGATGGATTACAAAAATACTGAAGACTGCAAAGTCTTAGACAGTGCAAAGAATCTTCTCTTGTAAGCACAGAAAATATGGAAGGACTGGAACTCCCTTAAGCCGTTGCAGTCCTTCTGCAAACACAGACGAAAGAAGGTCAAAGCATGCACACTATAAATTGTCATTATACTTTGCTGACCAAACAGAAACATTTTTGTTTGAAAGTCAAGAGGCTCCAAAAGTGTCCTGCATGGAAAATATAAAGCCTACAAGGTGGAAAACCAGAAACAAACATTTACAAACATGGTTTATAATTTGTGTATATTGTAATTGAATATGATGCACTCAAAGCTGTTGTGGAAGAGTCAATGCATGCACACCTGTGTTTGAGTTCATTTTATTGCTTGGCAACCATAAACAGTTTACAGTTAAGAAAAGTCCTCTGCAGAAAATTGTTCATTCAGATTATTTGTAGTAATTATTGAACATTAATCATTGATACCCCTTAGAACACATAATTGCCATTACATAATGCTGTTGTTCATAATCAACATTTAATCATGAACTCTGATAGTAAATATTTTAACTTGTATAACCTCCAAATGATCGAATATCAAAGCAAAACTGACAAAACCTGTCAGTTTAAAATGATCAATAATGTCTGCACGTTTTACAATTTTAACATTATTTTAGATGCAACAGTGAACTAAAGGAAAACCCTATCAAATCTGACCCTGGAATGCTAAATTTCTTTAAAGACAGCCACAGAAACAGAGCAAATGTTTATGAGAACAGACTCCGAGATGACCCGATTCGACAAAAGTCCTTTTCAAAACAGGTCTTTTAAAGAACGACCGATTAAAAAGCAATTACACATGACAACAACCATGAGGAGGAAGAGAAGCAAGCTGACCTTTGACACGCTCTACATTATACCATGGCTGCAGGCAAGAGCCTTTCACACATCAAAGCAGAATCTGATAAAGAACAGAGTACTGAAATTCACTCAGTGGAGAGCAACTGTCACAACTCCACATATTTCGCAAACACAAGTGTTATTTACTGCTGTTTTCTGGGTCTGAGAAAGGGACTATTTAGAGTGGTGGAAGGAGAATCCTTTTAATAGGGTGCACTTTTCCCTTTTATCATCTTAGTGCTCCTACGCCTGATTAATCATTCAAGCCTGACTGACCAAAACAAAGATTCTGCATTTCTCTCTTTAAACAAGCTTAAAAAGAACCGAGACGATTTTCCACAGAAAACAGATCAAACAGTCACTAAATGAGAGGATGATCTTTTCCTCATGCTGCAGAAATTGACTGTAATTAAATTAATTTAAATGATCTTTTGTATATGCACAAAAGTATAATATGCAAAATTGTTTTACAAATGTTGTTACTGGTGTAATTACCTTAAAATAATTTATGACAGAACACAATGAGATGTAAGATTGTAGGTGGATCTTTGTGATAAAGCGAAATGTAATCTTTAAAACAGTACAGTACCATCAACACGTCACTGTCAGGTGTATGCTGAGGTATTCTGCTATAAATGAACCACATGAAGAGCAGGAAAATTAGGATGGGAAGCTTAATAAATTATTGCCAGCGTTCTTGATTCCTGCATTTTGAGGTGCGGCCTAATATAAACTGAAACAGCAATGATGGTAATAGTTACATACTGCCACCTGGAGGAGATCCTTACAAACAGATTCTAACCCCTCACCAATTCCTCACACTTCATAGAGCTGTTGAAATAAGACACATCTGTGTTTATCTATAATGCTGTAATTCTAGACCAAAGACCAAAATTAAAAGGGGTAAACCTCAAGAGGGTAATAAAACTTCCATTTAATTTCCTAAGACAAATACACAAAATAACAAATGTAATAAAATGAACATTAGATTAAGGAATAGATGTTCCCATCCACATTGAGGCAAATTTATTGACTGAATGCAGTGATGCTTTTTTTGTATTTAAGGTCCTTAACTCATATTGCATTGTGCAAATGAAATATTACATCAATTCAGTACATTGAAACAAAAACATCACTCAAATCAGGAAAAAGTTAAAAAGCCCTGAAGAATAGAGCTACAAAATGATGATTCAACATAAGATAGTATGCTTGGCTGCTAGGAACAAGTAAATGACTTTTACACAGGCACACATCACCAAATGCACAACATAAAAGTTAAATCACACTGAAGCATCTCCAGAATTCTACATCAGTTCAGAGTGAGGACTGAAGCGAGCCGCCACCTGTTTTTTACTCTGTGTGTATGTGTGTGTGTTCACTTATTTTGTTCAGTTCACAATATTACTCTCAGTCCAGCTCATTAAAACGCGCAAACATTGCCTTTCGAACGGCCTGCTTGTACGTGGCGTGACTCCAGATGACAGGTTCTTTTTTCTTGCGCTTTAAGAAAAAAGAGAAAAATCAGTGAAAAGTTATCCACATCAAGACAACTGTCACAGTTCCACATATCCTCTAGAAACTGTTGCGTAAAGTGCAAGAAACTCACCTCAGTAGTTTCCAAACCTAATCCTGGTCTTTCACTGCCTTTATGACTGTCCCTGAAACACCAGTACAAATCATGGTTAGTTAACACAGGAACAAAATAAGCAAATGTACGAGGATTCAGCATAAATGCCAAAAGTGAAGAAGTGTGTTGTAATAGGACTCAAATACCTTGAGCTGCCCGCCCATGTGTTTGCTGGCTTTTTTCTTTTTCGTTCAGGTGAACTGCTCGACTCTTTAGTTTTCAGCTAAAGGACAGCAGGATTCAAGTCAGCTGACATGATCATATGATTCATTTTATACTAATACAAGAAAACAATAGAGAATAATTTAAGAAAAAAGCAACCGCATGCCGGCCTTTACACAAAACATATGTACATTTTGTTCAAAAAATCCAATAAAAATGATTTAAAATGATGCAGGCATACATAAATAGATGAGAACATATAAATATATACCTCCTTTTCCTGGTTTTCTAAGGCCTCAAGTTCTCTCTTTGACCTTCTGATTTTTAGGTGAATCTCCATGTTTTGCTAAAACAGAGACAATTGGAGAGCTGATTGAAAGTCTCTTCACATCCTGAAGTGGTCTAAATATATTTATATAGATGTATATCTTCTGTGGAAAATGCAGGACCTTAAAATGCTCGTCCAATCATTGCATTCGGTCTGAATACAATGATAGGATGACTTTTCTGTCAAACTATGCATGCGTTCATGTGTATTGGAGGAGTGGCTTTAGAGAGCACTCTGAAGGGATTGAGAGATCTCACACTTTCAAAGTTAGCTTGCTATTGCTAGTCTCTCTGAAGTTGCCTACCCTACTTTAAATTAACTAGATCATCTTTACATCAACAGTTCTTCAAACTTCATGGTAGTTTCATGAGTTTTGGCACCTTGTGCAGGTCTGAGAGCTGTTGGTGGCGAATCAGAGAGTCTTTATTAGGAAACTGTCTCCTGCACAGAAGACACGCCATCTTCTTCCAGTCTGTCAGCCTGTCCTCCTTCTCCGTCTGCTGCGGCTGGCTCCTGACGGGCTGTGGGGTTTCTTGCTTCTCGTGTTTCTCTTCGTCCTCCTCGTCGCTGCCTGCCCCGTAGTCGGCCGCCAACATTCCCAGAGAGTCCATGGGTCGCTGCCAATACACAGAGGACGGGCTAATGCTTTGATCTCGAATGACATTCACTGTAAATCTACTTTAGTGTGGGTTATTAAATAGCCTACATCAATCAGGGTCAAGTGATGTGGGTGTTTGAAAGCTGAACCTGAAGTGAGTCTGTGTATGTTAGTGCGTGTCGCTCGTGTGAGGACTGTTAACTCTCACCTTTCCCGACTTTTCAGCGTCTTTCTTTGAAGGAGCAAGAGGTTTCTTAAATAGGTCATCACCACCTGTGACCTGTACGAATGAGGAAACAAATATGGAATAATCAACAACAGGTTAAAGACTTGTATTTTCTAGTATATTGCTAAGCAGTTGCAAAGATGTTCTGACAGATTTTTAGTACATGGCTGTCACTTAGAACAGTTTTAGACAACTCATGACATGATCTTTTGTATCTGTAGCACAAACAACATGAGTCACATGCCAAAGTATATAGTGCATTATGGTTAAGGGTGGGCTGAAGTCCTAAACCTTGGTAAAAGCATCAGTTATAGTCACTCTTGCCTAGGCAAGCACCACTAACTATATTGATGGATATGAGAGTTGGGGTAAAGAAAGCGATTAGAGCTGTCTGACCTTCCTTTCAAAGATGGCGAATGCTGCATCAGCTGCTTTGGAAGGCCTCTGGTCATCTCCTCCTGACTTTAGAACAGAGGAAGGAGTTCGGACACTCTCCTTCTGTCTGTTCTGGATTTTTGCCCAACGCTCCATGTCCTTCATTATCTGATGAACATGATTACAACCAAGATCAAACATCTGTGCTTGTACTAGTTGATATAATACTAGTAATGAGTTGATATAGCCTTGCAATTGTCATTTGTCATGAACACAACAGTGTTGAGTAAATGAAAGTGCTACTGTGAACTTAGCACACCTTAATCGCTACTAAACTTTTGGGTTTTTCCTCCTTCTCCTTCTCTTTCTTGTCTGTGCGTGGGGCTTGTTCCTCCTCTGCCCACTCTGGTGCAGTCTCTGTGGCATTCTTCACTTCCTCCTCTGTGATGGGCATGGCTATGACCTCACCACCAGTTGCCATGGGAACACCCGCATCAGGGGTTGGCTCCTGAATCTCAGAGCTTTCCACTGGGATGTAGGTCTTGGAGGTGCTGTCCCAGTACAAGTACTGCTGGTTTTGAGCGTTGTAGAAATACTACACAAGCACATTAAAAAAGGCCAGGACTTAATTTCACGCAGTGATTGCATTACACCCAAAATTCAGGTAATAAAGGGGAGTTTCTATACTCACTCTTGAGTTAGGGTCATAGTACAAGGTAGTCTGAGGATCGTAGTAGAATCCTGATGTAGCATCATAAAGAAAGGCAGACAAATCTGGATCTTCAGATCCTGTGTCAAGAAGAGATTTACAACCAAACCATTATTGTAGGAGACCTCATTAGTTAAAGGCAGGGTAGGTCATTTCTTCCAGAAACAAACTTTTTTTGTTACACTAGCTGAAAATATCCTCATCTCCTGCAATCCTTAACTGTTGTAGATATATTTATATATTTTGCAAAAAAATGTTTCTTCAATCATTGCATTCTGTCTGAATACAACGATAGGGTGTCCTACTTGCCTGTCAAACTACGTATTTGGATATCCTGCAAATGCGTTTGTGTTTTGGAGGAGGAATGGCTTTGGAGAGAGCTCTAAGAGGAGGGTGGGATCTTTTAAAGCTAGGATGCTAATGCTAGCCTCTCTTAAATTGCCTACCCTACCTTTAAGAACATTAAAAAGCCAATAAAAACATTAGATCAATAAACATGCAGTAAATATCATACTAACAAAATCTAAAACTTTAGTTTTACCATTAACAGGTACCATAGTCGTGTAGCGTCATTTCTTCATAATAATCATACAGAACCATGCCACATAAATTATCAATGTTGCCATCAATGTTACCATCTCCTACCATTGTTTACTGCTAAAGACTTGATGATAACTGTTACAAACGGTTTGCAACCGTTAACAAATAGTCTGTACAAAGTTCCCACAGAAGCTTCTTATTAAATGCAGTGTAATTCAAATAAACCTGGCCTCTGTTAACATTTTAAACGCTCCCAAACCCATTTCAACAGCATCATACCGTAGCTATACGTGTCGGAGGCGTCCACAGCCCCATGGACAGCAGGGTCGGGTAAAACTGCAGTGTGGATGGGCTGCACTACAGCCGTCTTTTCAGGATATATCACACTCTGCACGCAATCAGAATGTCAGTCACAGTCCAAACCAATACCTGCCTGCCATAAATTACACTCCCTCTGTCAACCATCTTGTAAATAAAAGAGAACTGACCTGCGTTAAGCTTGAACTCTGCAGTGCAGCTGATGGTGAGGGGCTGTCCACACCCACTAGCCCACCTGCTGAGGAAGGCAGCTGGACAGCTGGCATGGGAGATGTATGAGAGGGCTGAGGATAAAACTGCTGCTGAAACGGAAACTGCTGGTGCTGAAAGACAAATGCTACATGAATAACATCTGACAGATGATTGGAATAAAAAGTTGGACAACTTCTACAGGACGTACCATCATAACATCTGGAGGAAAACCCAGAAGAGAGGTCTTGGATTTATCATTGTCCCTTCTGTAGCTGTGTATTCAAAACCATAAAGACATTAGAATGAAAACTCAAGTCTCATATGACAGGCACATTTATGAGACTGTCATAATCTGAGACAGAAAAACTGAATATTTTATATCAGGTGCTTTATTTTTTTCATACATCCCGGCAAAACCAGATTATGCTAAATATCCAACCAGCCTAAAACAAAGACTTACTTCTGGTTCTTCAAAGGTTTGGCCACCTCAGCGTAAACTCTGACCCCATCAATCATGATGGGGCGGGGGTTAGTTAGCAGATCCACCAATCGAGTCACATGCTGTGTGGAAAACAAACATGATTGGTTTGATAACTGACACAGCTACACATATGATCTAGAAGACATTGGTCCCCGTTTTCCAAAAACCCAGCCAGCCACCAATGTAAAAAGCAGATTATATATCACAGGTGTGTTCCAGACGATAAGGCAATTTTAGGCTGCTTATAAGGTCTCTGTCTGGGCACAGGCAGTCACTAGGTTTTGGAACAGAAACACATAATGGGTCACTGTACCTCATGAGAGTCCATATCGACAAAGCAGAAGCATTTGGAGCCGGGTGACTTCCCTTTAACCAGGCGCACGTTACGCTCGTCCAGGTAAGCAAACTGGTCGAGTGCTTTCAGGATGGTCTCCACAGTGGTGGTGGGCAGAATGTTCTTAATGATCATTGCTGAAAACATGAACCAATACAAAACTTAGTATTAGGAATTTTCTTCCTATAGAAAATGCCATTTGCAGTCATTTCACACTTACTCTTGCTTTCCTTAAAGACTGAAGAGTTTGGGTGCGGTGATCTCTGATCTCTGGTCCAGTCGTCAGGCGGTTGCTCCACCTCCTGTTTTTGTAGCTGCTGGTCCACCTGCTGTTGCCATGCTTCAGGAGTCAGGCTGGAGATTCGCTGCTGTACACCCTGAGAAACAGGATCCTGAACAGGCTCGGCCGAGGTTTTCTCTTCCACACTCGGTGGCACTGACAGAACAGGGTTTGGTAACAAACAGTCCGCACTGACCGGGGCAGCTTTAGTTGGTGGTTCATGATGCTGATGTAAATTAAAGGTTTTAAAGCACATTAATAAACAGGGTTCAGTCAAACCTCTCAGAGCTAGTGACAGCATACCATGCTCTTCCAACTAACCTGCTCTTTTGCACTTTGGTCAGGCTGGATGTATTTGAGCAGTGCAGTCTTGTCACCAACCTTAACAGATCCCTGAGAAAGAAAGAGTAATTGTCTTCATGCTTATTACAATCACCCCAAAAAAAATCAAAACAAAACAAACACAGAAAAAGGCCTAGAGCCAGATATGCCTGTCTGAGGCCACACCCACAGGCAGGTCTGATATAGATTCCTGTTTTGCCTAGCTTTTAACTACGCTTATTTTGTAGTCTTGCTCACCTCTGCCTTATTGAAAACCAATACAATTATTTAAAAAATATTCAGCTAAAAAATGTAATTTATAGTTTTCAAAATGAGAAAGCGGAGAAAAATCTTTTTGTGGTAACATTTACTGTTTTCAAAGCGTCACCTAATATAAAAATTAACCAGATTACATAAAAATCTAACTAACAGAAACAAAACCCAAGAGCATTAATGATAAGTGCACACAGAAAGCAAATCTACTACCTTAGTGTAAACATCTACTGTAAACCCATTACAGAAAACTACTGTATACTGATGAATGGGGTGAAATAACATCAACTTCAGCTTACGGAGGAAGGGCGTGGAGGTAAAATGGTGACGCAGCAGGATGTTGCAGGTAAAACTGTGTGGAATGATCGACCTTATGTGTCTTACCCACCATCATGCTGATTTTCTCAGTAATCCACATCTGCTCGTAACCTCTGGCTGTAGTTATTTGTTTTGCTTTTCACTAAGTGCAGCACCGAGTGCTAAATAGGTCAGAATAAATATGTAATAACTTCTAGAAGTTATCTTGTGCTGGCTACGTGGGACAGAAATATAGTTCCAAAAAAAACGAGATGGCGGCACCCTGCCAAGCAAGATCTTTTCTGAAAGTTACTTTGCATTAAAACCATGAATAAATATGAATAATATTAATCAGCTGAAAAGGATTACGCTGATATGCTGTCAGAATCAGTACAACCACAGGATATTCATGTCTCAGCACTTCAATTGCCGCTGGGAATTAAAAAGCTGAAGAAAACCTTTTCACCTTATTTTGTTCTTAGTGCTGTGCCCCAAATGACAATCAAGTCAAGTTTCCATTTGAAAAGCCAAAGCAATAAAAAACACAAGTCTGGAAGCCGTCTCGCTTTCACACTTCAGTTTTCCAACAAACAAACAAGACCTGCATGGATCGCAACCTAAATGACGGTCAGTCAAGCTGGAATAAGCAGCATCGGAAAGACAGTTTTTACAGGGATGCAGTCCTGGAAATGTATGGGTCAGTAATGGTGGGTAGAGAGTCCCAACCTCAAGATAAATGAATCTCCATGGAAAGATGAATAAAAGGCTTCGGGTTCAAGCAGAACTGGAATAAACAGAGAACAGTTCTGGAATTCCAGAAAAACCATGTGAAGAATGAGGAAAAAAAACACAAAGCACAAAATTAACTACAAATCACAGTTCTAGCAGAACAAGCAGCAAATCCAAAAGCTCTACCACTCCCCACTGAAGCCAACAAATATATAAATATATCTACAAAAGAATGATGCAGTTCACCACAGACAATTACAGCTGAACCAGACGAAGCTGAAGTTCTGAAAAGTACATGCTAAACTCTGTAATCGAAGAAAATTTGAAGTGTGAATGTTTTGTTTTCATTACACCAACCAACCAACAGATGAACGAATGTGCCAGTGGAAGCATATAACCTCACAACATCAACTGGTGTTGATGAAGTCCAGAAATTTGCTGGACTAGAAGTAAAAAGGTGTAAATAAAACACTCCAGCCTCTGAACTATTGCACTTGCATAATATGACAAAGAAAAGCATTGTGAAACATTATGCACAAACTCAAATCCAAACTCAAAATACACTATCCTATCTCACTGCTGATGCAGGGTACCTATTACAACATACGAGAAATCGAAAACAGATTTTAAAGCACTGTGGTTGTACACAATCACTCTGCTAAATCTGCTTCTGCAAATGGATCCAGTGTCGCAAACAAAATAATTTTCTAAGGGGCTTGTCTTAATTAGTCATGCTGAATCTACCCGCCCCGCCCCCAGCCCAGACCCTGCCCCCAGCCCAAGCCTTCTTCCTGTCAGGAGACAGAGTGGTTGTAGTGCGATGAGGATGGGCCACCTGGTTGGACTTCATGAAGTGGACGGCATCCTCGAGGTTTAAAAACTCCACATAGGCCGTATCGAAGCTGTAACCTGGGAACAGCATTTAAAATACAGATGGTTTGCGTTAGTTACTGCAAGTACATAAGAGAACTGTCAAGAGAAAACAAGGCAATGGGTTCGTATCATTAAGCGAGTTGATGCAAGATGTCTTTTGTTCGCTACAGTGCATGTTTTCTAGTAGATGTCCACCACGGGCACAAAAATAAAACAGACTCAACATTTGAACAGACAGAACAGTCTGCAGATCAGATTTTTAAAGGAGTCATGTCGAATGTGTTAGGCAAGTTAAACTAGTTTTACAGCAATTACAAAACGTAACTTAGTTTTGTTCTGTTTGCTAGTGCACATATTAGATCACAGATGTTTATTAAACAATGGCTAAAACACATTATATCAGAGCCAAGATGCAACTGACAGCAGTAAGTATGAGACAGTATGAGACATACGAGACAAAGTATGAGACAGACATGTTTTACATGTCTACAGTAATTCTATGTTTGTTGGGGTTTATTTGGCTGAACTGTAGGTCTTGACGCAACTCAAAAGAGCTTAAACATACAGAAAGAGTTTATACTCTAGAACACTGTAGTTCAAATATGATGTAAATTAGCAGTTAACAAAAACGAAACCCTGTATTATTTTATCAAAATTTCAGGTCTTCCTGAATCAAAAGAGTTTCAGGTCTACCATGGCTATTGTAAGTTTGTGTTGTCTGCTGCAGACTAATAAACTGTCCTTCTGTCATTCCACAAATAAGGTCGTTTTAAGCCAACCAATGTTACTCAAGAACCCTTGTCATAAACTGGCATAAACTCGGAGGCACTTTAGGAATTTAGGAGCACACGTAACTCGGTGGCTAAACAACACTCATAAGAACCAAGAGAGGAACCATTTGCTGCAACAGCTCACTCCATCAAAAAGTAGCGATGCTGTATGGGCATGTAACTTATTTTTAAAGGGCAAAACATTAATAAATTCCAAAAATCTCTAAATATTCTGAAAGATCAGCATGACACCTTAAAAGATGGAAGCTGCTGAGGGAAAATTGAACCTCCCACACAAGATCATGGGGAAAGGGGGCGGGGACAACAAGAGACCCCCATAACGTTCGAAATATTGATGAGCAGTTTTCTTTAAAAAGCCAAAGTGTCTGAGATGCAGAAAGCACGACTGGTATAAGAGAGACAGTGAGCGTGAAGGTTCGAAGAGCGTATGGCGAAACACTGGTTGCGAATCGGTTAACGGCCCTTAAAACGAACAAGATCTCACCTGGTACAACGTTTCTTATTTTCATGCCCTGCATCGGCACTCCATCACGGACTGCGAAAGCATTTAGAATCTATACAAAAACAACAGGAATTCTTGTGTCAGCTTTGCAGACGAACGTCAACACTAACAATTATTCAGATAATTTAAATTCTGTTTCACAATGATTGATATCATGGTTATTGTCAATACTGGTATATTATGACATCACTAGTTTGGAGTTACATGAGGGTGAGTAAATATTTCTGACAGAATTTTCATTCTGGGATGAACTAATCATCTTCAATTGTTGTTTTCATGATAACTGTAGAGTAAGCTACTTTCAGGCTCACATAATCAAATATGAATAACTGAGCTCACCTGTTGCATTGTGGCAGTTTTTGGAATTCCAGAGATTGCGATGGTTTTTGAGACTTTGTCCTGGATGCCAGCACTTCTGTAATCCTGGTCCTTTGTTTTAAAATTCACAGCCGTGTTTAAATAATGACACAAGGAATCACAAAACCATCCGTAATACTACCACGTAGGTTACATTTCGCTAGGTTTTCAATAAGCAAAAGCAATAACACCACAAGCTGACTAAAAGTGTCATACCAAGCAGTTTATATAAAACATGTTCAACTATCCAGTTTAAAAATAGTAACAGATGCAATCCGTAACTTTTGCCTCTACTGCCATCTCTGTCTGAAACATAAAATTGCAGGCTACTTTACTTACCTTTCTGGGGAAATCAGATCAGACAGCTCAAATTACACATCATTAATATAAAGTTACTGTTAGGTAGGGAGACCGCATTGAACGCCGGTCTTTTGTGAACTCAGTAACTGATTTTTGTTCATTTTTAACTAATGAATGTATGATTGCAGCTTTAACTGCATTTTGGTAACTGCATAGTTTAATGTGTTTGGTGTAAATTACAATTTTCCATTTACTACTCAAATAGTGCCATGGTAAAAAAAAACCTTGTCCATGAATCAAACAACAAACAAAAATGCATTAAGAGAGAGAAAAGATAAATTCCAACCTGAGAACCAGAGTCATCTTGTCTTTGAGGTGGTTCCAGTTTGGATTCCTTCACATCTTTTTCAGACATGTGTAGATCTTTATTGTAGTCATATTTTCGTCCTGAGCTGGTCCGGTAATCAATGTCTCCATAATCCTGATCCAGTCGTTCTGCTTTGGGGTTCTTAGATTCATTTGGACCCGACATCAGACTCTCTCTCTGTGGTCCCTGATCGGAAGAGACCTCACCTGATCCCCTAAAGGTTCCATGATCGCTTCCAAAACGTTGCTTTGGATTTGGTGGGTTCTTGTCTTGGAAGAAGGGAGGTCTCCCCCCAGATGGAGGAATTCTATCATGTTTTTCATCTCGGTCACCTGGCCAGAGTTTATCATCTTCTCTGTTCTGGAGATTTACAGTGGGATCCAGTGAAAGAAGTGGAGGTTTCTGATTTGCCCGAGCTGGAGCCCTGCCTGGAAAATCCCCTGGAATATTTTTGTCCCAGTTCTGGGATTTGGAGTCTCTTTCTGCCCGAGGAAAATTGGTACTGTCCTTTCCCAGAAACCCAGCAGACTGCCTGTCCCTCTCTTTGAACTGAGAACGTTCTCCATCTTTTCCATGGTGAGACAAGAACCTCTCTTGCAAATCTCTTGGGAAAAGAGGCGGCGTTCTGCTCATTGTTGGAAGAGGGTCCCGGTCTCTCATACCGTGTTTGCGCCATTCTTCTGAGGGTGAGTCACTTTCTCTCCCTCTACACCTCATGGGATCTCCCATCGGCTCTGGAAATTCCCTGTCCCTGAGGGCTGGTTCTTCAGGTCTGATCATGGATTCTGGGCCTCCACGACCTAAGGGCACATGAGGCGGCTGGTCTCTAAAATCACCAGAGGATCCCATGCGGTTTCTCAGATCCACATCAGTTTCAAACCTTCCCCTTGGATTAAGCAAAGGTCCAGCTCCTCGCCTCTCAAAGTCCATCATTGGTCTATCTCTGGGAGGCACGTCCATGTTGAATCCATCTACGCCACCCATCCGTGACCTCTCCCTCTCTCTGAAGTCTCCAAAATCGCCATTTCCGCCCATAGCCACCATGGCAAGCCTTCTCCTAATGTCCATGGGGGGGACCCCAGGTACATCCATTTGAAACCTCTCCCTCATATTCATGAATCCATCATCCTGGCCTCTCATATTACCAGTGTGCATGTCTCTTGTGCCCATATCCATGGGTGACCTAGATTGTCCCATAAATCCTGGAGAATTCTGAATGTTTCTCTGGTCCATTTCGAAACGTCTCCTGAAATTCATGTCCATTTCATCTCCAGGCCTGAAGAAGTCCCCGGGTGGCTCTCTTCCTCGGTCAAAGAGTCCCATGTCTCGTCCCCTCATGTCTGGTGGGCAATCAAACTGTCTCATGTCCATTGGTGGTCTGTCCATGTTCATCCCATCTCGACCTCTAAAGTCAGGTGGGCCGTCTCTGCCATTAAACATGCCCCCTCGAGGTTCCCCACTGCAATAAAATCAATAGCATTACTACAATAGTTTTTATACAGCTTCACCTTTAACCAAAAACATTGTGGTCTAGTATTTAGCCACATTTAAATATCTATTAACTTTATTACATAAGATCATGAATCAAATTGTGTTATTTGAGGCAGTTTTCCTCAAGTTTACACTGGTATAACCACATTATTCTAACGCATTATATTCGAGAAAGACATGTTAACAACAATGTCCATCATTTTTGCAACAAAACATTATTTTGAACACTATAGCTGATGTTTTATAAAATTGTTTGTAAAATGTTTATTATTAAAGCTGCAGTTCATAACTTTTGCCTCTCTAGTGCCATGTCTGTTTGAAATATAAAATTACAGGTAACTTTACATACTGTATTGCATCTCTTGACATAAGGCCCAACACACAAGGTTGCTTCTACAATTTTGTAGGTCAATTCCTGTTAAAGCGACCTGCATGTTAACACAAGTGTAGATATGTTGAGAACTCTACCGAAAGGGCATCCCTCCTCGTGGTCCAGGCCTTGAACCATTCCACATGTTTCTCCTCTTCTGAAACGCTCCTTCAGCACGAGTTTCCGCTGCAGAAATTTCCTTTGCTGGACAAACAGGAATCTGTTCATTAAAGGTCAATGTATTGAATAGAAATCTGACGTCACCTTACTTAACTTCCGGGACTGAATGTCCAGCCACACAAATATGGGACATGACTGAGAAACGTGATTTCGTCAGTGTGACGCAATCAAACGCATATGTGTGATCTGCAGAACAACTCGAGATGAAATTAAATTATATTATATTGTGTTATTTTTTTACAGTACAGCGTTATATAACATTGAGGATGATGGATTCAGATGGAAAGATAAACGTGTTGTCCAAGCCTGCTAACACAATACACGCACTGCACGTATCCAGCTAACAGGGAACGTTCTCTGAAAGCTCTATTAATGTTATCAAAACCTTCCTGCGTTCACCTGAATACAATGTTTATATATCACACACATCTAAAACGTTATTCTTAAATTGCTCGTGGAACAATGTTAACACGGTTGAAATAAATACACTGAACAATGTTCTTATAACCAAGCAGTAACATTAAAACAACGTCGAAACGTTCCTAGAACTATCACAATATCATTTGTAACGTTTGTGTTACTTAATATAAACGTTAGAGAAACGTTCTCACAAATCTAAAATTGTTAACTGGCCATTAATAACTGAAGGCGATGAAGTCGATCTAGATTTTACATGCATGGTCGTAATTCGCTCAGGAACCAAGTCAAAACATTATGTTCGCGTTTATATTTAATAATATAAATAATAAATAATAATAATAATAAATAATAATAAAAACGTAAGATATTGTTTCAGAAATCTAACACGAGTCTGGCCTTTACAGACGAATGCTATCATGCTAAATGTAACTAGCATCTCAAGGCATTGTGCGCATATCAACTACCGAAATAAACAACGTTTTCCTGCCGATTACTGAAAACTACAACAAAACGAGCAGCTCTGCCCGGTTTCAGGTCGTGGAAATCGGCTTGTCTTACCTTTCTTGTGAGTTTTTCGCAGGATCTTTCTGGCTTTCCTTACAGAAGAGAAGCGGAAGCAGCACACACGCAACTTCCGGTGAACGCGAGCCCGGGGAAACATAACCCATGAAAGTGTGATGAAAAGTGTTGTCGTTTTTTTGCAGTTTTATTAATATTTTGAATCATATTTTTCGTTTTTATGTTCATTTTAATTTAATTTGAGCAATTTCGTTATGGTTTTGTCTTTTGTCTTTTAAGTGGCCATTTAGGTTTAATTTATTTTTGTTTCAGTTTTATGTTGTTGGGTTTTTGGTTTTTTTTAGTTTTTATGTATTTTGCGTTAAATCGTTTTAATTTTTATTTAAAAATTGAAATGTTGGCCATACACTGAAATAAGTTCACAATTGTCAACTAATATTTGGGCCTATATTTGACTTCAGCTTTATTTCAGTTCACAGAGATGTTAGTTTTAGTTAACCATATTAACCCTGGTACAAATGATTTCTTTTGTATTCAGATCAATGCATGAGGTTTTAAGATGCCATCACGTCTACCAATTCTAATAAGAATCACTATGGAAACTTACACTGCCCAAAACATTTATTCTGCACATCAAGTAACAAAATACAGAAGCCACAAACGAGGATTGACACAGTAGGCTGAGCTAATACATGACAATGATGAAGCACACAATTTTTCTTCCTGTGTACTGCAGTTTTACGCACAAAGCTTCTGCTCTGTCCTGGATATAAAACCTTTTCTCTGAAAATATATTTTAATGTTTACAGAGCCTGTCATCACATCTGAAGAGGACAACAACATAAACAGAAGAAAATTATGACTTGAATGTCACTAAATGTCCACAGAGCTCAAACAAAAATGTATTTCATTAGAGTTTCTTTTACAATACTGTAGTAATACACATAGCAACATTAAAACTCAATGCAGCTATATACACCGAGGAGTATATTTAGCAAATGCATAAAACATAAACCTCTGACTGGCATGTCCTGCGAGCTATCTACTCAGTGTGATCACAAAGATTAAAACAAACAACAAATTATTAGGCCATAATAAACACTTGTCTTGTAGCTACAGTGAAAATATGCCTTGATTCATCTCTCTCCACATGGACAGGTAAATAAAGTCAGGGTTTGTGCAGGATACATTGATGTAACATAATGTACAGCTTTGAAATTATGTTGAGTATGCAAACGGTCATTGAGAGCAGATTGCTTGGCTACCTGTATGAAATATGGCAGAAACATTGTATTACCTGTGTGGCAGTTTCACAGTTTTACAGCAATACTCATATTGCTTCATTTGTACTGCACATTAATAGAATCTCTGGAAACCTTTAGGCTTCAAAGTGTGAGGCTAAATGAAACCAGTTATGTTCTGTTTAAATGCAGTGCTCTTTAGAATACAGAAATACGGGCAAACTGAATAAAATCAGCTACATAATTGCAACATAGAGCAAGAAAAGATGAAAGCAAGATACAAGAATGATATTGATAATAATGCATGGATATTGATATGGATATTAATATACAGTGACAACATTACTTTCTGATAAGCCAATATTGTAATAAAACATTTAAATAACTAAAAGCTCAGACTGTATCTGAAGAGTAATTATACACAACAAAAATGCCTGCAAATTTTACGATTTTTTAGAAATAGCAAATTCTGAAAATTAAATAAATTATAGTGCATGGTTTTTAATGTAACAAACAATACCTCTGAGATAAATATATATAAGAAAATACAGACTACTTGGGATTAGTTTGGGACTGACTTTTAAAAGTTTTCCTAGATTACAGCATTTTTGCACAAATGAAAATGGCGAGTAAGCTTCTAAGCACAAGTGAACTTTGCTCCACCATTTAATTTTCAATAAGGTATATATGCTCTTCTGTCACTATATTTCTCATTATCACACTGATTCTATTCCTCTCTTTTCTCCCCACCAGGTGGCTGGGATGTTAAAATCTCTCCGTTACACCGTGCAGGAACCGTGGCCTCCTCTCCGTGGGCTTCTGGATGATCCTGGCCAATCTGGGAGCTGCAGGGAGGCACAGGTGTGGCAGCCAGGGGAACAGGTGTGGTGCTGAGGGAGACAGGACCTCCTGAGGCCCCTAGTGCGGGACTGGAGGCCCCAGAATCACTCTGATCAGGGGCCCGGAGCCTTTTCATCATGGTGGTCACACGAACAGCTTTCTGAATAACACCATATGACCTCTTATCAGATTACACAATTATGAAAGTTGTAAATCAATGCAATCTTTGATTAATTTGACAGAACCAGGTCACCTCACCTTCCATTTTGCTTTAGCAAAGTTTTTCTCAATCTGAGCACAAACGCCATCTTTGATGTTCTTGTCTGAGGCGGCATTTCCAGATATCCTGAACAAGAGATTTTTGAATGTCATTTGAGTAGTTAGAGAAAGTCTGGAGTCATAAATGCTGTGTACCACTGGAGGAGGACTCCTACCATTCGTGACCGATGGCTTCCTGTGCAGTCAGCCTTTGGTCCTGGTCCACCTCCATTAAACACGCAACTAGACTTTTTGCTGCAGTGCAGATCGTTAAATAGTTTCAACAACAATCTTAAGGTTGATAAACATGGTCAGTAAATGTTATTATTATCTATAAATGTTTTTTTCCAGCTTCAGGTTGAAGTTTTGTTTAAATGCCAAAAATTGTGTCATATATCATATAGGTCACATACTGTTACGCATGTATATGATGATCTATGTATATTCATGTTATTCATAATAAAACTAGTAAGAGTCGCAAAATTGGTCAAATATCTTCATAGTTAATGAAATTCCCAAAACTGCTCTGAACAGAATCTTATTCACAACACCGACCGATGCATTTAAAATTTGTGCATCATACCTGAATCTGAGATGTCGTCCCAATAGGGCGAGTCAAACTCATAATCCCCAGACAGAATTTTCCGGAACAAATTTTTATCATGGTTGTCATAATCGTCATCATCTGTCTCATCATAAAAAGGTGGATTTCCTGACAGTCTGTTGGAGATAATCAGTCTTATCAGAGCATTTTAAAGTCCAGGGTACTAAACACCATACGACTGAAAACTGATTGGTTAGGAGGGATTCTTACATAAACGTAATACTGTTTACTTACAGAATGGAAATGATGATAACACTGAATATGAAATAGATTGTACATGACATCACAGATGAATCCAAATGCGTATCAGTCACATGACCCTGTCGCTCCAGTGTGCAAATGGAAAAACATGCATAAACAAAGACATCGGCACATAAAATAAAAAAGATGAAGAAATGGAACAAACATAAATGTATCTTGTGACACGACAAGAACTCACAGAATGTACATGATCACTCCGATGGCCCAGCAGTCCACTGGCCTGCCATATCTCTGTCTACCAACCACCTCTGGAGCTACAGCGGAGACACAATCGAAAATTATGAATGATGGAAATATTTGCCAGACCATAACTGTTAATATAAAGTGCAGTTTCCAGAAACCACTGAGACATTTACTTACCAAGGTATTCCGGGGTGCCACACGGTTCCTTGATGAGACCGTTTTCGAGTTTGGCCAGGTGAAAGTCACTGATTACAATTTTGGAGTTTTTCAGGCGGTTGTAATAGACAAGATTTTCCAGCTGTAAGGTTTTAAAGACAGATAAACTAGTAAACACCTGTTCAGTTGTATGTGTGAGACCATACAGACTTTACAGGCACATTTTTCATTTGGATTATATTAAAAATGTAGCAATGCAAGACATTTTTGTTAAAAAAAGGTTCCAGGTTTAAAACAGATTATGCCTTTATCCATATTGATTGTGGCATGTAGAAGATTACCACAAATATATACTTCAGTTTGTCAAAAAAACCGAAAAATAAATGTGAAGAGAGAGACAAATGTATTCCTGTACTTTGCCTTGCCTCGACTAAGTGTATCACTGCACCCATGCTTTTTGTTTTTCTTTACAATTCAATGAATAAACCAAAAGCTACATCATCAGGAGGTTTAAGCTGCAATTTAAAAATGAACACAGATCAGTTATTTATATATTTATATACGTGACAGATCAGCATTTAAATGATCTCCTTACCTCACCCCAATCCCTAAATGTAAGTTTATAATATAATGTTGGGTGAGATTTCCCAGGAAATGATAGTTTGGTTTCATGTGACTGTAACATATGTAATGAAAAGTATGTAAAGAAAACAGAGAGACAAAAGTTACAGATTGCAGTCTCTGATAGATACACTTTGAGCCAGTGATCACCAGTGGGTGTAATACCAAGTGGTGAACATTAGATGGAAGCAAAGGCCCCAGTCACCTTCAGGTTTCTGTGAACGATGTGGAGCGAGTGGAGGTAAGCCACAGCCTCCAGCACCTGCCGGATCACGTTGCTGGTGTCGCGTTCTGAGTAGTAACCCTGGTCCAAGATCCAGTCGAACACTTCCCTGCCTGTGGCCCTTAAATGACACAAGCAAACTATTCACCATAGAGTTGCATCTGGCTATGAGCAGTGATGCAACACATCAGACTGAAGCCAGACAAAACAATCACAATAAAACAAATGTCTTCCAAAACTAAACGGAAAAAGCACAAAAAGCACTTACAGTTCCAGAAACAGGAAGTACTCTTTTCTTGTCTCAAAGACATCGACCAGCTGCAGGATGTTATGATGCTTTACCCTGCGAAGAAAGACAGAGAACGAAAGAGCAAGAAAGAGTGCGAGAGCAAGAGAAAGTCAGAAACTGTCATTCTGTGACTGGAAGTACGCAAAAAAACCCAAAACTATCTGTAAAAATGAAATAATTAGCATCATAAAGAGTTGCATCATAAATGTAGTATCAGACAGCATCTGCAAGCACCTGTCTGTAATAAAGAGGAGATTGTATAAATAAACGGCATGGAAATCGTACATTTTTAGTATGAGGATCTCATTTTTGGCAGCTTTCCGCACTTTCCTCCCATCTTTCTTCAGGAACTTTTTACACGTGAACATTTTCAGCGTGTTTTTGTCCTTTGCTCTGAATATTTCACAGAACTCTTCCCTGTTCACAGAGACAAAAATCATGAATGTCTTCTACACTATATGGCCAGACGTATGTGGACACACAAACAGGTACTTAAATGTAACAGCGACTGCATTGGGCGACTGCACTGGCCCTGCAGCTAGAGTTCCAGTTCATCCAGATTTAATATGGTTCAGTTGTGCAGGCCAGTCGCCCAGTTTTCCTAATGTTTCCATGTTTCCAAGCCAATGTTCTGAGAACGTTTCCTGTTAGCTGGGCAGTATAACGGACCTCAGTTTGTGCACTGGGGCAGCATCATGCTGGGACAGAAATCAGCCTCTCTCAAGCTTTTTGTCCAGTTGAAAGTACACAATTCCACAGAATGCCATTATGTGTCATAACATTACATTTAGTCTTCAATGGAGTGATTGCGCATGGAATTAGAAGGGGGGTGTCCAAATACTTCTGGCCAAATGATACAGCAAAATGATAATAAATAGATTTGAAAATGAAATCAGAGGAAAGTGTAGATTTATACTCACGACTTGACCACCTGCCCCAGGTCATATTTATCAGTGACCTCTGAAGGACTGTTATAATCTTTCTTCTCTCCCAAAGTCAAACAGCCAAACGGCATGGCAGCTCCTGGCCCAACAAACACAAAACAAGTTAAACTCTAAACTATAATAATAGCCTGAAATGATCTAGTTGTTTTGTCACTACCAGTTTGGACATTAACTACAAACCGAACCCATGATCTTGGATTGCTAGCACTATGCTCTACAAACTGAGCTAGAGAAACATTAGTACACTATGCAATAAGACAGTCTATATTCTCAGTGGAAACACAAAACAAACAAATTATTACATTATTAATTTCCCATATGTTTAACATATCAAGTAAATTATCAGCCCCTCAGTACACAATACAGTTGATGACTAGAGAATTTTGTCTTAATTATAATGTGTGTGGGGTTTTAATGCAGTGTAGGTGATCTTTTCCAGAAACATTTTTGTTATGCTGGTTGAAAGTCTCTTCACATCCTGAAAGTAATCACTAAGTAAAGTGGTCTAAATATATTCATATAAATATTTATCTTCTGTGGAAGGCGCTGAACTATACATTTTCGTCCAATCATTGCATTCGGTCAGAATGTATTTGCGTACCTCCGCACACTGTTGCTTTCAAAGCTATCTTGCTATTGCTAGCCTCTCTGAAATTCCCTACCGTACCTTTAAATGTAATGTAATGTTTTGAAGGGCTGTAGATGTGTGTGTTGATGGTGGTGTGAATTCATTAATTATGAATTTTGCCATGAGTCCTTGAGATGCTTCTCCACATTCATTCACTGACAATTAAAACACACTCATCTGTTTCATGTTTTTCTTTCATTGAGCTACGACCCTGACTGTCTTCTCCCGTTCTAAGCCAGAACTCAAAGAGGAAGGAATAAATTCTCATTTAACTCAGAGCAAAAGAAAGTGAGAGAGAAAGAGGGGGAGAGAAAGATTTGGCAGACAGCACACTCATAACCACACATGAGTAATGCCTACAATTTATTCCACTTGTGACAGGAAGTAGCTCTGCTCTTCGAACATGCAGTAATCATGTTTTTTATGATTGCTCTATAAGCACATCATAGCAATAGACCACAGAAATGACATTTATTTAACAGTCTTAAATTGTTTGATATCAAAGGTGTCGAATCCTACAATCAACAAAAACAACATTCTCAAACCCATTTTGTCCTCATCATATAACATGCAGATGGCCTTTTTCAGAGTAAGACAGAATATTCGAGTGGGCGTTCTGTACCAGAATGGAGCCACACCTGAGGCAGGATTGCATGGACTTGTTTTATCTGTCACAAAAACACAGAAATGACTTCATTTGTCTTATGATAAGTTTAGCATTTTTCTACTGTGTTTGTACTTGCCCTGATCTTCACTTATTTTGGAGCTTTCCTGGGGCTTTACTCCTTGGGTAATAACCCCAACAGCGTTTAACATTAAACAAGCTAGTGAACTACTGAAACAACCAGAAGAACAAAAGACAAGCGCTCAAATCTAAATAAACCACATGCAGAGCTCAAAACCCTGCAGAAGGTCCTCATTTCCCTTATGCAACAGTGTAATACTGTATTTTAATCATTGGATAACAGCCTATAGACATTCAAAACAGTGGCCAGAAAAGCCATTTGTCTTTTCCTCTGCGAGTGGGTCGAGGTTCAAATCCTGATGTACTACAATTCATTTTTAATGTAACAATGACATTCAGTGACGAAGAACCAAAACATAGTACAACAATTCGCATACACTTTGTGCCTCTGAACTCTCCTGGGATTGATCTTATACCGAAACTCTTCTCTCTGATGTTACAGTACAGAAAACATCCTATTTTCTCTCCTCCACTCTCCCAGAATAGTCCAGAAAAAGCAGCAGATGAGGAGAGCAGACTGAAGCATCATTACCACCCAACACCATCCACCAAAAAAAAGTCCATTCCTGATAAACAGTAAAGGAGGTATTACATAAATTACAGGCTGAGAGAGAAGCTGTTTGCTTTGGCCGTCACAGGAGCACTGAGGTCTCTAATTAATCTCCTCCTGGCCTCTGTGACTGCAGCAGCCGATGGCTCTGGAAGGGCAATGCATGGTAATGAGATGAGAAAAGCAGTTTAAAGACTAAAGAGAAGAGAGAAACTGCTTAAAAACAAGACATTAAATCAGCATTGATGTATATAGCACACATTCTAAAATTTTACATGAGCAGTTTAATCAGTTTTATTACCTTCATTTGCCTGTGGTTTATCACAAAAGCTATTTTCTCTCTGTAACCTGTTTTTTGTGATCTTAAGCAACTTTAATAAACAGTTGAAAATAAAAGCACTAATGTGGGTTGTATCTTCTGACAACCTTTTTTACTTTAAATTTAGTTTATCTACAACAGGGTGCTACCCAGCAAACAGGGAACGTTCTCAGAACGGTGACTAATGTTCTATAAAACTTCTCTCAGTGTTGTCAGAAATGTTCTTGCAGTAACATTTTTAGAATGTTGTTTTACATTACATATCATATGTATCTAAAACGTTACTCTTAAGTTAGTGGAAAGTTGTAAAAAGTTACAGAATTAAAAAATGTTTAAATATGATTTCTAGAGCAATAATGTTAATACAATGTCTAAAAATCTGGATGTTTTGAACAGTCCTGAAAAATAACGTTCTTTAGTGTTGTTAAATTGTTAGCTGGGTAACGTCTCATTTTTGGCAGTGCAAGTATGCGCTAACATCAGCAGTCAGGAGAAAGAACAGCATCAGAAATGCTCAGTTCCAGATGCAAAGCCACAAGTTTCCTGAGGTGAGGAAGGGTTATCTCTGCCTCAATACACTTAGAAGTGCTTTTACATTTTAAAGCACAGTGATGATGTTTTAAACACTCGTGTTTTAGGTTGCAGTTACTGCAGCTTTCATCAGAACAGAGATATAGAGATAAGACCACCTTAATCTTCTAAGGATTAATCTTCATTCGTCCCTGCTCTATTCATGCCTTAGTCTGGAAATCAACAGACAATATAACCCCTTTACCTCGTTTGTGATAAATTATGCAGTGCTGCTTCAGTATGTGTGAGTTTGTGCATGCACGCATGTGTCACTGTCTGTGCTCTGCCAAGCCGAACATTCAGTTTGAAAACTATGGCCATTGTTTGGCTCTTTCTCTGTAGATCTGCCAGACGCGTGTACATATGCTGTCAGTCAACCTCATCTGTAACACATTCTGTAAAGCCATAGCGTTCCTAACTAATCCAGTGCACAATTGTAGGTTGTAAGAACGTTTCCGTTAAGTGAATGTTCATAACGTCCAGTTTTTCTGGATGTTGCTTTAACGCTATTGCTTGGTTATTAAAACATTTTCAGACATTTATTTTAATACTGTAATGTTTTTAAAATGTTCCACTAACAACTTAAGAATAATGTTAAAAATCATATGTTAAAAACGTTGCTACTGCATGTTACTGGAAGAACATTTTTGAACTTTTAGAGTATGTTAGCCAACGTTCTGAGAATGTTCTCTGTTAGCTGGGAGACCAGCCTTCTGAGTTTGACATCAGATAAGATGTTGGCTCTGCTGATGGACTATTGTCATTCAAAGTAAAAGAACGATGTTCGGATTCATTTGTGTGATGTCATAATTCTGACGGTGTTATGCCCAGCTGGACTGTACCAAATCATCCATCAGAAAGAAAGATATACAAAAATGTATATATAAGTTTACAACAGCTATACATGTTTATTTGTAAGACTATAGATATTTATTTTACAGGCCTATTCATTCTGTTTTTCCTGCTTCTCAGATTTTTTGCTTCTGGAAATCTTGCATGTGTCTCCTGTAATTTCAGACTTTCAGAATAAATCTCACCAACATCTCAAACTGTGCTCCGATTTCCAGAGAAATCTTCGGAATCAAAACAGTGAAGACAGAGAGAGAAGATTTATGAACACGATATCAACTCAAACTCAAACATTTCTCATCAAATTCCCAACAATTCTAAATATTTGTCAATTTTAGATAAACAAAACAATAAAAAAGGCGAATTCTCTGTGAAGCAAGAGAACATTCATGCATTTCCTGTTCCAGTTTGTCCTGTAATTCCATTAGGATGTTTAATTAGTAGAGTGCCATTCCAGCGTTTACAAATTGACCATCAAGCCAGAATGAGCCATAACAAGTGTTTTATTCCCCTCTTATCTATAAAACATGCAGCAATCAAACAAATGAAAAGACATCACGTCAATTAGCTGCAAGCACACATTATTTATTATCAAAACACATTCATATGTATGAGCTTATTTTTAGTCATCTAATTGATGGTACATCATGTTGTTGTCCCTCTTATTTGGCACACCCGCGAGTTCGGCTGTGCATTAGAAACATGTACTGGCCATGAAAACTGAAGCTTGTTTTGAAACAATCACACAACAAATGATGAATGAGCGAGATCATTAAAACCCACACTAATTTACATAAAACAGGAGAGGGAAATATACTAATATACATTCAGAGGACAAAACTCATTTACAGTAAACTCACCACAGAATTACTTATTTAGCATTCTCATCACAGCAAAAGACACTTTTATAAAGTGTTATTGACCATCCCCAATTCTTCATAATGCAGTATGAATTCAAAAGGAAAAATAGTGGGATTTATTATGTGCAGAGACAACAACCTCATCCATTCATAATACACCTGAACGGAGGGAAAACACACCTGCAGGAGTTTCATTTCTCCTGATTATGAACTATTCTTTTTTTAGATTTCTGAATAACAATGTGCTGTCTCTTTTTGTATGTGTGCGTTTATTCTAGACAGCTACAACTATGTCTTGTCAGTATGGGTTCTTTTGAGGAGAAATACATTACACATTTGAAAAAGGAGGACAGGGCTCAGCTGAGAAGAATTCTTTTACATCAAGCTTAAATGGTAAGTGGTTTAGTCGGGGGGGAACTTTCAAGAAAATGAGTTATTGTACTTTTGTACTTTATTTTTATTATCACTTTTTGACAAGAATGTCTTGTCTCAGAGCGATAACTTGTTTAAAAATCTGAACTCACTGTCAGAGGATTCTCTGTTCTGATTCAGAGGAAATAATTTGAGAAAAAGAGGTATGAAAATATGTTTAGAATGCAGCAGTATCGTGATGTACATCATTTTTCTTTATATGAACAGCAAAATTGACAAAACATGCTCACATATGATGACCATGCATTGTCATTATGGAGAAAAATCACTTCTGATTCTTTGATAATAAAGCTTGTGTCAGTACTTAACACAGGTACACAAACCATTTCAGTTTCCATGGATATGATGTTTTTGAACAGAACCCCTGATATTTCCTCACAAACATCACATCTTATGTTCCACTGCACTGAATAATGCACAGTGTTTACAATGGATCCACACAGCAGATTTCTGCAGGGTTTTTGAGCAGAGGTCTGTAGATGACCACCACAGGCCTGGCAGACGGCAGGAGAGTTATGTCTCTTCAAAGGGTGAATCTTATCAAGCTGTGGTGAAACAGTACATACCAGATGGCACCAAGACACAAAAACACTCTCTCTGATGTTACACTAGGAGAATTCTGCTTTGTAACACTGGACCTCTCATTTCACGAGACATTAAACACATCTTTATCCAAACTAAAACACACAACTGGACTTTTTATCCGTGATGGTAAACGGTCACATTAAGTGTGAGAAACAACCTTCCTTTGACTGAACATCAAAAATCTTTGCACAGTACGACCTTCAAAGAAGTGAATGAAGCTTACCTGACCAGCTCCTCCACAATATTGTACCCCAAAAAAACTTGTGCAGTCTCTTGGAAGAACGGCTAATTAGAGAAATGATGTGTTTATTAAGAACCCTGAATTTGCTTCACACCCAGTCGGTTAATCTGTCCATTCTGCTCCTTATGTTGTTTGTTGCCTTGGTTACAGTCATACGTGTACCAAATGCAGTGGTACAGTACAGTGTGCCTGCTGTAGAACACACACAGCAGTCGTCGAGTTCAAGAGAAGTGCGATTGTTTATTATGTGGCACTGCGCAACACAAGCATACTATTCTAAAATACGGGACTCGTGCTCATCTCTGCCCATGAGCTCCAAAATTTCCTAAATTAGTATCTGTGAACAATCGAAGACTAAATAAATCAGAAACTGTTCTGTGCCTTTAATTTTATATTAAGATAAAAAATGCAAATAACTGATTTCAGATTTTTATTAGGGACAGCGTGGTCAGCTGGTTGAGGGCAAGGGGTTTAAAAGAGGACTTGGTGACAAAAACAAAAAGTTGATTCAGAGGTGGAGCAAGTCATTACATTATAAAGAAAGATTATTAAGACAGATCCTACCTGTGTTTTTTGTACATTTTGTGCATCCCATCATTTTATAACATTCCCTTTACGGTCTGTGAGAAATGAGAATTGCCACAGCATTGCACTGAGTGCTGCTCAATTAACTTCATTTCCCGGCTCTTCTGGGCATGTTTCCACCGAAAAACATTGAGGGTGGATCACTTAACAACAAGCACCCGCCTCATGATAACACCGTTTCCCAGGCAACAAAAAAGGAGGGAAACGCAATAGGTTCTGGATTCTGAGAGACTATGAAAGCAAAGATGTTGCTCTATTGTATTTCATGGCCTCTTTTCAAGTATTAGCTTTCACTGCTTACAGTGAGTGCCATAACAGCCTCTCTCAAGAGAAGATACAAATTCTCCAGCTTTAACATAGAATTCTTACATCACTTTTATGATGTGTTAGTTTTAGTTTTGGGAATCTGTGTGGAGTACGTTATCTGCAAGCAATGCATTCTGAATTCTGCCATAGGTTAAACACAAATCCCCCTAGCAACTAACCTTAACCAACACTAACCTTAACCATTGATTTTAAACTGACCTTGTAAAGATAAAATCCTAATCCGGCAATACTCTCAAGCAAAGCAACATTCTTTTCTACTTCAAAACCACTGAGATTAATCCAAACTAGTGATGAATAATGAAGGACGACTAGTCCACTAGTCAATCAGCAACTAACCAGTACGATTTTCGTATTTATGTGTTTTAACTGTTAGTTTGCACAGTGAAACAGTGGGAGAAGTTGTATTTTATATTTATATTCATCCCTTTTAAAAATCACCTTGACAGTCATTCATTTGCGCCATAGTCCTTTAATAACCCTGTGAAACTAACAGCATTAGTAATAGTGTAACTAATCCACATACAGTGTTGATAAGTCCAGCTGCATTAAACCTGCATGGCCTAATGCATCACCAGATGGTAATGGAGATGTTGAACATGTACAGTAACTGCATAAATTGAGTAGGTGGCTGAAATATTAATTACATTCCCCTTTAAATCTGCCATTAGACAGCCAGCCAATCAAATCACGGGCAGCCTGTGAAACCAGAAGCCACTTCCATCAGCCAGAACTGTATTTACTGAAGTTATTCTGTTCCTTAATGCAGGAAAATGAAAGATAATCACTGTTCCCAGATTTTACTATAAAAACACACAACATAAAAAACAACCATAAATGAATGCCTTTCCACACAAAAAGAAGCCTAAACCCAGCTATCAGGGAAAGTTCTCTGAACGTTGGCTAACATTCTCTTAAAGTTCTCTCGAACATTTGTAACATTATATAAATCTTATATCAAAAACATTACTCTTAGGTTGTTAGTGGAACATTTTAAAAATGTTACAGAATTGAAAAATGTTAGAAAAACGTTCTCGTAACCAAGTGTCTTCTTGTAACATTACTACAACGTCTAAATTACTGGAGGTTTAAAACTTTTTTTACATTTTTGTTATTTAATGGAAACATGACAGAAATGTTCTTACAACCTAAAGCTAAATTGCATTTTGCTGCACAGAAAGTGTTTTTAATGAGCATATCCTTTAACTCAAATCGTTCCAATGTTTCATGAACACAGCTGACCATTAAATACGTTTCTGTCTGTTGTGCACACACCTGCATGTTCATATTGCTAGAGGAAAAGTAAATTTTTTGGGTGGAGACAAGCAATTAAGTTCCATGATTAATAATGAGGGTATGTGATGTGACTGCTGCTCACATCACATCATCAAGATAATGAAGTCATCATTTTAAAATAAAAGACTTCTATGTCCCGGGGACAGAACAGATTGGTATACTCCCGGGGGCCATGAATATAGGTCACGGTGCCAAATGTGTGACTGGCCATTTTTAACCAGGTCTCAAAACACAAAAAGTGTAAATAGTAATCAACCTTTTATGATGTCTGTTCTCTCTTTCTTTCTTTCACACATGTACACAGACACACTCTTTCTCATCCTCTTATTTGTAATGTTTAGAAGCAGCTCCAGGGAACTGGATGTCAAACTGAGGTTTTTACTTAGACAGAAATAAAACAGACCGGATCTCACAATCTCAAGCATAAGTGAGCTGCACTGCTACTCTTGGGGGAAAGCTGCGTCTGCTGGCTTCAACAGTAATGACACTGAATGAAGCTCTGATCTTTAATATATCCTGATGTGTGTATGGGTAAACCTGCATTAAGACTAAATCAGCTGTAAACAGTACTGTTGCATACAAACAGTTACTACCGCATGAGGATTGAGCAATTGGAACCATGGAAGATTCCCTGATTTTCCAGGTTTTCTGTGACACTGTAAAAAGGCTAGTATTAATGGGATACTTTTTATTTTTCAGAAAACTAATTATTAATTATTATTATTTTAGTTATTAAGTTACTAACTTAATAACTAAAATCAGCATCTTGTTTGAATGTTAAAATAATTTGTAAGGTTATCATTTTAAAATAATAATAAACATTACAAGTTCTATATAGTTATTAAAAGTTATACAGAGCATAATGTAACGATAACAAATTACCAAATAACTTTACAATAACTTGTATATGCTAAAAATTACTTATGCCATTTTGTAATGTTTCCACAACAGACACTTGAATAAAATTGCCTTTTCCTCTCCAATTTCATTGTTTCCCAAATTCTGTTGTCAAGAGCTCATTTAACAACCTCTCAGTAGCTAATCACTGCCGGGTCGCTTTTATTTTTGGCAACTGCCACCTGAAACAGGCCTGATCAACCGCTTATTGCTGCGTAAAAATAAAGAGTTCTGCAAAGGTCACAAACCCACCCAGGTATTGTGGCCAGGGATCAGACGTAACAGGTCAGCGGAGACTGACGGGTGTGTATTGTTTTGTTTAGGGTGGTGCAGTTGGGGGGGCTCTTATGTATCACCTCTGGTACGGTGCGGGTGTCGGGCGGGGGTGGAGGTGGGCCAGGTGTTATGTTACATAAAAGGATGACGGGCCCTGCTAAGAGCTCTGGAGAACAGGATGGTGTTTTTGAACAGAGGTGGTGGGTGGTGTTTTAGCCCGTGGGTTGCGTTCACACACACAGACACAGAAACAGTGTCCGGATTCTTTGTGCTCATCTTTTATAAGAGCCAAAGAGAGCAAGGCCAGATCTGCTCTGCTATCGAGGCCCTAAACACCATCAGCTCCTCCAACTGCAAAAGTGCCTCTGGTTTCTTCTTTTTAAGTGCAGAGACTCCGTTGAACACAGCGGGGCTGATATTGAGGAAATTACAAATGGGACCCATAACAGACAACAACAGAGGCACAAAAACAGAAACAAGCTTTGTACTATTTTCCTTTTATCAGTAATAATGCATTGAATATACACACAAAACAGCAGAAAGCTAAATACGACGTATTGAGGTAAACCGCCGCACTTTGACAAACAACAATCAGTGATTGTTATGTAAGAAATAATGAGTTCTTAAACAGCACTGTAACCACTAAATTACAGGCTGAGGACATCTGAATCAACTTTCCAGGTTAAATGAGAGCAGTAAATAGTCTCTGCTCAAACAACAATTTGTGAATATAAACCCTGTAATGACGTACATTTATGTAACGTCTCACGGATGACCATTAAACTTTCACTGTAAATAGAAATTGAAATGGTTTCTGTGCAAATAGTATGCAACAGATATTGCAGATATTGCTGACTGATCGTAACATGTAATTGTCTTTGAATATTCCTTGAATAAATTTTCTGTTCAAATGCCAAAATCACAAAAGCACTCTGTGTTCTTTAACCTTCATTGATATATTGATGATTCATTTTCAGTCATTTTAATAATAAATACAGACCTGTTTTAGGTAGAAAGTGAAAAAACAGGGATTTTTTGCTGTTTTGGACTCTGTTCTGTCACTCGGGGTCAAAAGCACATATTGTCAATTAAACCAATTAATGAGACACAAGCTTGTGAAATAAATGCCGTAATGTGCCAGTGCAGGGCTACAGGTGGCATGTCACAGACAGAAGAAATACAACACAGGAAAGTGTGTGTGGTGTGTGTGTGTGTGTTACTTGCCGGGGACGATTCACTTGTTCTTTAACAAATGACAGATGTCTGACTGTCACTCATTAATATACACACAGAAATCAACACTGAATTATTATCATCAAGCCCAAATCACAGCTGAAACTCACTGAAACAGCACTGTCTGAAACAACCACTAACATTCATCCAATACTGTCACCGTCTGTGCCTGACCAGACGTAAACTTGAGGGTTATTTATTAGTTACACTTTAAAAGTTAAAGAAAGAAAGAAAGAAAGAAAGAAAGAAAGAAAGAAAGAAAGAAAGAAAGAAAGACAGAGGTTGTGATTTCCAGTGTCTACTCACTATATGTAGTGAAGCAAACAGTTTGACTACATGAATTTTATGAGAACACTTTAAAATGAAGCTGCATTAAGTAACATTAGTTAACTAACATGAACTAACAATGAACAAGATTAACCCAGCATTTATTGTTCATAGTAACTAATACATTTTTAACTAGCTGTTAACATGAGTTCATGCACAATGAACTAACACGAACGAACAGTGAAGAATTGTTAACTAACATTTACAGAGCTGAATGAGTTCTGCACAAATGTAATCATGTCTGTTGTTACGGCACAAACGGAACCTGATTTTCTGACGGAAGTTGCAGATATTTACATGTAACAGCACTGAACTCAAAGTTTGTGGCTGTAATTCACGAACACTTACCGGATGATGTGTCTGTTATGTGTCTCTTATTGATTATTAACGGGACTTTGAGCTCGCTGATAATTTCCGCCGGTTATTCCGCGTGCCCGCAGCGCAGAGTCCGCGCGCTTCTGCCCAACACTACAGCACTGAGCGCGCGAGACGAGCTCTCTCTCTCTCTCTCTCTCTCTCTCTCTCTCTGTCTCTCTCTCTCTCTCTCTCTCTCTCTCTCTCTCTCTCTCTCTCTCTCTCTCTCTCTCTCTCTCTCTCTCTCTCTCTCTCTCTCTCTCTCTCTCTCTCTCTCTCTCTCTCTCTCTCTCTCTCTCTCTCTCTCTCTCTCTCTCTCTCTCTCTCTGTCTATCTCTCTCTCTCTCTGTATCTCTCTCTCTCTCTGTGTGTATCTCTCTCTCTGTCTCTCTCTCTCTCTCTCTCTCTGTATCTCTCTCTCTCTCTGTATCTCTCTCTCTCTGTGTGTGTATCTCTCTCTCTGTCTCTCTCTCTCTCTCTCTGTGTATCTCTCTCTCTCTCTCTCTCTCTCTCTCTCTCTCTGTGTCTCTCTCTCTCTCTCTCTCTCCTCTCTCTTGTGTCTCTCTCTCTCTGTATCTCTCTCTCTCTCTCTCTCTCTCTCTCTCTCTCTCTCTCTGTGTATCTCTCTCTCTCTCTCTGTCTCTCTCTCTCTCTCTGTGTATCTCTCTCTCTCTCTCTCTGTCTCTCTCTCTGTGTGTGTATCTCTCTCTCTCTCTCTCTCTCTCTCTCTCTCTCTCTCTCTCTCTCTCTCTCTCAATCTCTCTCTGTATCTCTCTCTCTCAGTCTCTCTTTCTCTCTCTCTCTCTCTCTCTCTCTCTCTCTCTCTGTATCTCTCTCTCAGTCTCTCTTTCTTTCTCTTTCTCTCTCTCTCTCTCTCTCTCTCTCTCTCTCTCTCAGTCTCTCTCTCTCTCTCTGTCTCTCTCTCTCAGTCTCTCTTTCTCTCTCTCTCTCTCAGTCTCTCTCTCTCTCTCTGTATCTCTCTCTCTCAGTCTCTCTCTCTGTATCTCTCTCTCAGTCTCTCTCTCTCTCTCAGTCTCTCTCTCTCTCAGTCTCTCTCTCTGTATCTCTCTCTCTCAGTCTCTCTCTCTCTCAGTCTCTCTCTGTCTCTCTCTCTCTCAATCTCTCTCCCTCTCTCTCTCTCAATCTCTCTCCTCTCTCTCTCTCTCTCTGTATCTCTCTGTATCTGTATCTCTCTCTCTCTCTCTCTGTCTCTCTCTCTCTCTGTATCTCTCTCTCTCTCTCTCTCTCAGTCTCTCTCTGTATCTCTCTCTCAGTCTCTCTCTCTCTCTCTGTATCTCTCTCTCTCAGGTACAGGTGCTGTACTGTCTATTCAGATTCAACATTACATTGTGTTTACAGCACAAAAGTTGTGGGTTTGATTCTCAGGGAACACATACTGATAAACATACTGTATACTGTGAATGCACTGTGAGTCGCTTTGGATAAAGGCATTGGTTAGTTAGTTAGTTACACACAGCACTAACAAGACTTCTAAAAGAGAATGCTAGTTAAAGAGAGTGTGGGTTAAAGTATAAGAGAATGTCACCTATTAAGTAAACAAAGAAGCAGCTGCAAAATGCTCCTCTTTTTGACAATATCTCCTTTAATTACAGCTGGAGGGTCTGTTGCTTCATAAAGGCATCTAAATTTAAGCTTAGTAACATTACTGCATGGGTGTAATTGTGGCACGGGTGACATCTGTTTCCATTCAAACACTGTCGGACAAGTAAAATTGTAACTCTTCTCCCACACACATGCTTTAACTATTAAAAGCTTTGTGTTCATGTTGGTGAATAATAGTTGATCATAACCAACCCAGTTTTATGACAAGTACGATTAAGTATGTTATCATGAAGGGGAATGTTTAGTGAATGAGCTAGTTTTTATAGTGATTGTCATTTGACTTTCTGTTATATACGTTCTTATTTGTGCCTTATTTCTTATCTTTCATTAGAGAACAGTCACAGAAATGCAGCAGGATAAACTGTCTGTCTAAACCTTCCACAAACACAAACTGCAGCAAATCTATAAAATCTGAACACACAGGCCTACTAAAGATACCATGTTATGTAAGCTTTGGTGGAAAACTTATATTATCTAACCTGGATCATTGACTGTACATTAAAGGAGATATTTTATCTCTATATTATATTTATCTCGTGATTTATTTTATCAAGATTATTTATTTGGCCATTTATACATACGTTGGCACAGATATTTTAGAGTATTTTCATATGTTTTGTGATGGAAATCAGCATATATACATATCACATTATTATGTATTTGTGTTAGGTCAAATACGTTGTCTTTTTACGGGATTTCTCGCAGCACTTTTGATATCAGAATTGTATTCTGTAGCACACAAGCAACCTCGCCATCAAAATCTGCCCTTTTCGGCATCACCGCCTCTGTTCAAAGGACCATTATGTTTCCTCGAAATTACTCTCAATGGTGTTATTTCTTGGTTTATTCTCCTTTCATTAGAGAAGAGAAAATATAGACAAGGACAAAGGTCAGGATAAATGTGCCCAAATGACTGTTATTCTGGGGCGTTGTGTCATTTCCTCATGTCTGAGTTACCTCACGGATTCTGGTCTATTACTGACATTTTCATCGTAGTCATTTAGCAAAACCAAACGTAGCATTTTAACGGGAAGGTTAGAATGAATATTGATAAAAAATCCTGTATATAATTGCTGTCTTTTTGTTTGTCATACGTCAAAATATACAAAGTGTATAAGTACAGTAAATAATAAGTACAGTTATACATTTGGCAGACACTTCATTCAAAGCAACTATCTGAAACTGTTTAGGTTAGCCTAGAGAATGAAAAGAAGACTGATTCTATTTGATTGAAAGTGTTTTCGAATGTACGTAGTATCAGAACATTTTGTATTTATGGCACCCGTTAAAAAAACCGGTGGGGTCTGAATCAACAGAGAAAGAGAGTAAATAGCTTTCAATAACACACAAACGCTCTGTTGTAAAGGCTGAGAAGATAAACAAAATGCTTCTATACAAAGTTTGTATGACAACTGCATAGATTCATAGACACACAATCTTCAAGGCCATGGTTGGGCCTTGAAGATATTTATTCTTCTCCTCTGGATCTAATTGATCGTGCTGGATTCACAGAGCCCGTAAGAGAGTGTCTGTGAGTCAGCTGCTTGCTAAAGTCTGTTGGGGGCCGGCCACCTGTGCCATATTCGACCAGCGTGGGTGGACTCTGATGTGGCGCACCGAAGTTGCTTCATTAGTGATGTCATCTTCACAGACGGCTGTGTGTGTGTGTGTTGGGGTGTGTGTTGATGTGTGTGTGTGTGTGTGTGTGTTAAAATACGTGAGATGGAGAAATAGACACACAGGTAAGAAGAGTTCCTAAACTCACAAAACATGAAACAGTCATGTCTAATACACAATGATCACCCACACTTTTAACAAGCGCACACTTGGCTAATAAAAATAACTAGATGTTTAAATTTTCTGTTGCCTGCCCATGCAAAACTCACCTCCACGATGCTAGGATGTTGCGGGCCATTGCCAGGGCATTGTTATGTGGTCGCTAGGGTTGCTAGGAGGTTGTTAGGGTGCTTTTGATTAATTCTAGGTACCTGCTTTCTGGCACAAGTCAAAAGAATCCACCCGAAATAGGATTCGGGTCCTGTCATATCTGTAGCACAACAAATCTGTTAAGAATGAGTTATGGGTCTTAGTTTCATACTCAGAGGTTTGTTAAAATTCATAACTTCGAGTATTAGTCATGCTAATACAGATGGCGGCCTTAGCAATCACCGCTAATGACTTTAAAATGTCTGTACTTTGGTTTCTGGTCTGAACTTTTGTCTGTCTTTCTCTCTCTGTCTCTTTTGGTTAATTATGACATTTGTTTCATTTAATTAGCTGGAGTGTCACTCAGCACACAGACAGCTTAAAGACTGCATGACAGCCTGGAGAAAAGGCAGCATTAATAAGTGACACTTTATTCCATTTCTCGCACATTAATGGTAATAATGAACAGCGAATGGCCGAAGATGTTGTCGTTTTCCAAAACCCTTCATTATTTAGATTGCAGAATATGTAGATCCTTAAATTTGAAGGAAATTACTTTCTAACTTCATTATACATGGTTGTTTTATACATGGTTCATTACACATTTTCTTGTGTTCATTCATTTTAAACGAATTTTCTTGAAATGTCCATAAATAGCATGTTTGGAATCAGAGAGGCGCAACATTTTTTAGCCTAAATATATTTAGAAGAGTCTCAGCAAGCTTTATTGACCTCAGTTTTCAAACGCTATTTGTATTATGAGTTCTTTAAAGATGATTGGTTACCTTGACAACGACTGTCTAGTCTCATTTTCTACAAGCATCATGACGGAGTGCAGAGGGGAGCACGAAACGTAACAACTAACGAGTCTCAGCTTGCTGGGAACAAACTGCTTCTATCACAGCTTTATGAATAAAGATCTTTCGGGAGGGGGGAAGCGTTTTCAAAGCAAGCAGGAGAGATGTAGAGGCCTAACAGAGAGATCTTCCCTACAAGTCTTTTGATTTAGTTTGTCACAAGTAACTAGTTCCCTGGCTTGTTTAAAGCTTTGCTTAAAGGGTAAAACGGTGATGATATCTCATGGTTAACCTGTGGTGAGGTTCAAACCTTCAACTTTTCAAATAGTAGCACAGCTGTATAACTACATTACAGCACCCCTAAATAAAGCCAAACCAGATTACTGTATAGTCTTGCTGACAGAAGTCCCACTAAAGAAACCAGGCTAATGTCACTGTTACATGATGTGTCTTCTGGATTACTGTTAAACTTACACTGCAGCTTAAACCGTAGTATGTAACGTGCACATATGTGTGTGTTTGTGTGGGTGGGTGTGTGGCAGAGACTCAACATCATGAGTTCAGTTCCCTCAGAGCTTTGCCACTGTAGATGACAAACTCACAGGTTGTCATGGTTACCACAACACAGATGCCCCAGTTACGTCCAGTGCCATGAAGAGTGGCACACTCTCCATCACAGCAAGATCTCGCACAGACACCAGACTGAACGTTCAATGATGGAAACTAGCGCAAACATTTTGATACATACCCAGCTAAAAATTTTAGGTTGAATGTTTCATCTAATGAAAGAATGTTTCCCTATCAGTTCCATTAAGTAACAAAAACATTCAATGAAAGTTCTACGAACTTAAAAATGTCCAGATGCATTAACGTTAATGCTTGGTTATAAGAACATTATTCAAACATCTTTTAATTCTGTAACATTTTAAAATGTTCCACTAACAACTTAAGAATAACACACACACCCATATATTTGAAATTAAAAAATGATCTACTAATGTTACTTCATTATTACTTGTTGCCTGTTGGCTGGGTATCTGGTTTATCTGACAGTCTATATACCTATTGCTATATTTCCGTTTGCTGTTGCAGTTACACAATGACGAGTAATGATGATGTCTAAAGTGCATGTTAATGCTAATAATATGTTTTACACAATCAAATAAAAAACATGGCATTTAGAACATGCATTTTTTAAATGCATTTTTAGGCATGACTCTTTGATACTTATGTTCTTTCTCATACATTTGGAGAGCCAATAGAAAGATCTGCTGAAGGCACATGTGTTGCATCAGTAACAAGTCAAGACTGTTTTAATAAAAGATGCAGACAGAGGGAAAGCAACATATGCTGAAGTGTGTTTGATAGAAACATTGTCTATGTGCATGTGTGTATATTCAGTTTTCAGTTTCAAGTTTCTCTGTCCACTCTGTGAAATGCAGCTGGTCTCTCTGCAGACTGTAAATGTTTAATAATGTTATTTCCTACAGCGTCACCTCAGCGCACCACTGCTCTACATTTCCCTCAAATTTCATATCATCTCACAAGACCACTGAAGAGAACTCTGATGATTTACCTCCATGATGCTTTACATTTAAACATGCAATAATGAAATATCTCATGTTTGGCTTTCTCTGTTCATTGACTGGCTTTGGCGATTTCTCATTGATATTCCCGGTGAACTACAATCTTGATTATCAGCGGAGGCTGTTCACTGGTCTCAAATTCACAATGCAGTAAATACATGTTTTCTGCACAAATTTGAAATCAATTGATACAGCAACGTGATTTTCTAAAGAATTCTGTTGGCCATCTAACGTATTCAGCGTCAAAGCTAGGTTGCCATGGTGATAAGCTCAGAAACCAAATCAGGGTCCTTGGAAGATGAGTGTTTTGTGTGAACGTGTGTGTGTGTATATGTGTACATCTTTGAAAGCACAGACAAGAAGTGTAAGTAACAGAATTAACTATTAATACTCTAGCTATAGTGGGTTATACAATATAACTCTGTAAATGCTGTAAACTTTACATTTGAGTTAAGAGTTTTTAAGTTTGAAATTGTCCATTCCTTCAGAAGACTCAGGAACCTTGTATTACATTCTTTTATTACATTCTTCCGTGTTTTATTACCTTCCATCCAACATATTTGACTGTTGAAAAGGAAGGTTTTGTTTCTTCGTCAAGAAACTTGCTACTTTTCTTAGCAAGCTACTATTAAATCATTTGTGGGAGACACAGATTTTCCATCAATACTGAAATATCTGCTCAAACAGCTATTATAATGTTGGATAACCCCAACAGCTAGAAATACAAACTGATACATTGAAAACATGCCGAGTCTTGCTGCCTGTATCAGTCCAGACTGTAATAATCAGAGTGATGAAACATTATTTTAGCTGCACAAATAATTGTTATATAATAACTTTAACTATAGGTGGAGGGTCCCTGCATGGAGTTTATGACATCAGATATGAAACAGGCCAAATATGAAAGGCTTTAGTATAAATTCAAAAACGAACCCCTCCCCCTTTTAAAAAACACCAAAACGATGAAAAGTTTCATGAAAATTTTCACCAAATTACAGCTAATCAGAGTGAAAAATGACTTTTAAAAAGCACAAAATTCTCTTTGCACTTTAAAAGGCACACAGAATGATATTTAATGTCATTCTTTCAATGAAATTTCTTATGGCAGATTAACCTTTTGTAAGATGGCAGCTGAAAAACATTCATGCATAATTGTAATTTTAGGCTTACGGGTGACCTTTGCCTTCAACTTTCCTCGACGCTCAGAAAGATAATACATCATCTCTTGCTTTATTTTTCCTTTCTCTCTCTTAGTCACAAACACACACATACACTTACATACACAAACATATATATATATATATATACACTAATAAATACTAAAAAAATACTAATAAAATATACTATGTATAACTTATGTATATACCAGTAAGGACATAGCAATCTTTTAAAAGTAAATGGTGTCAAACTGAGCTTACTTCTGAGGACATATTTGTCCCCAAATCGTTGCTAAGTAATGCACAGTTATGCCCATCCAAAATACATCTAAAATCGTTCCTTCATAGAAAGTTAAATGTGTGATACACAGACCGTATGGAGAGAGTAATATATGTAAAGTGGCCATTCATTATTCTGAGACCTGAAGAGCTCTGAACTACCTGCTGAAGCACATGAGGAGCATCAGACATTATGACGTTCTCAAACTCATGCACTTTTTCAAAGTTAAACCTCTCACTCAGATAGTTATTGCAGATATTGTAATTCCCCACCCTGATAAAAAAGCTGTAAAACTGGATAGAACTTTTTTGGACTACAGAGCACAATAAAGAGGTGCAAAATGAGCTCAGCGCAAAGCATGCTGGGAAAGATTTCAGCTCTGTTCATTAAAGTCTCTGGATAATAAACCATAAACTGAGCAACATCTACAAGAGCTTCAAGCTTAAAGTTATGAATGTCTTACAGTGCTGTTGAATTTTCACACCTTCATAACAATACACTTTTAATTTAATTTTGGAAGTGGCATGATTCAGATCTTTTGGTTTGTTGCATCAGATATTTTTTACGATAAATAAAGTTGCAATAATATGAAGATTCACACAGAATGCTGCTGGTACGCAGCTGCTAGTATGCAGCACTCCAGTGTAAGAGTGAAAGGTTTCTATGACTACCTCTGTCAAGAAGAAAAAACCTGCTGCTGTCTCATGTGCTTATCTCAGGTGTATTGCACAGAACTCTGCAATATACCAGCTTTGAGCAAAAAATGAAGAGCCTGGGGCACAGAAACTCTACTGCTACAAACACAGAGCGATAGCAGAGAACGACAGAAAGGAGGAGAGAGTCTGTCAAAGTCACTTTTGTATTGGGGTTTAATTTTTTTAATAGCAGCAGCACAAAATACGGAGAAAGTGTAGGGGGATTTGTGGAGATTTGTTAAAAAGACCCTCCGTCATTTTCAATGTCCTGTTGTGCAAACAATACACAGCTAATATTTTGCTTTGACAGTTCTGTATATTTGCATAGTTTCAGAAATAAATTTAATTGTCAACAATTGAACAACAATTGAACAACAATTGAACAACTGGTTCAAAATGAGGGTGAGTGAATAATGACAAACTATGGCTTTAAATGTTTCGGGCAAACTATTCCAAAAACACTTTGAAAAAAACAGTTTGGTAAGACATCATCAGTTCCCCACACGCTGTGATTGATTCGCATTTACATTCAGTGAGAATTTATTTTCATAATGTTTTTGAAACATAGTTACATCATTGTCCCTTTCAGATTGTGGGATGAGACGCGACTGTTGTCTAATCAATCTGTCAGACAAATTCACTTCATCGATACATTCGGTACGTGTCCCTGTCAGATGTGTCTGCTAACTGCTCACACATCATTGGACTATGGTTCGCATTATGTAACCCCACATTGTGTGCAGGGACTGTAAGCTACATTAACTATATTATAGATGAGCTTACACATCCTAATCCTGCTTGTTAATGTACAGATGCTGATGGCTAACTTAAAACTGCATCACTCATGATGCAACTGAAAAGTTTTGATGCATATTTCATAGTTAGGCATGTTAATTGAGTTACACAAGCAGTGTGAGTAAAGTGATTGATTTGCTTATTATGGCATTATCTGACAATAAACACATGTTAAATATACATGCTAAATATTATACATTTACATACATTTACGTATTTGGCAGATGCTTTTATCCAAAGCGGCTTACAGTGCATTCAAGCTATACATTCTTTATCAGTATGCATGCTCCCTGGTCATCATCTAATCAACTGGGATTATCTAGTTATATTTCTTAAAGAATGAAAAATAAGATTTAAATTGTAGTTTATTTTGACAGTGACCGATTACCACATTAACATCTGCAGTCTTGCATTTGGAAAGAAAAATAACAAATAGCAAATTGTGGCAATTAACTCTTCAATGCCTCTGTTGTTTAAACATTTCATTTAATTATTGACTTTATAACTGAGATCTCCAATCAGTCTGTCAGACAATGAAAGTTACACATGAATTGTTCTCTTCAGAAAAGTTATAAGTGCTGATTCAGAAAGCTTTGACCTGAAAGACCTGAAAGATCTCGTTCTTTCATAACCAAACATTCTGCCACTCTTGATTTGATCTGCAGAGATCCAAATGGTTTACCTTAACAATCACTCCTCTGGCCTTGAGTTTCTGAAAAAAAAAACATGCTTTTTGTGGCATGGCAACCTTTTTTTAATTAATTCCCATCTGCAGACATATTCAACTTAACAGCATTCGGGTGAATACTGATCTCTAGCCTTGTGACCTCAGAGAGATTTTACATAATCCCTCCAAATGTTTCAATGCAGAGAAGCTGTGGAAGGAGAAATGTACTGCAGTTCTGTTCGCTGGAATCACACAGATTCAAGGCTAAACTTCAAACTGAATACAGAGAGTGAAATGTCAGTAGAAAGAAGCAGGAATGCAAGCCATGATGCCGCAACACAAAATCATGACTTTTGGGGTTGTAGATCTGTATATTTTAGACACCCTTACAGAGAAGCTACATGAAATTCACATTTTTTATGTTGACAACATAAATTTTACATGTGCAAAAAACATGTGTGCTTTCACATAAAATTGTTCCAAAACACAAATATACCAAATGAACCAAAATAGAAGTACCTATATATATCATAAAGTGTTACATTATTATGTTAGTTAAACCAGTGCAGAACCTTAAGCTATGATATTGTTTGTTCCTGTAGCTCAGCTGGTAGAGCAGTGTGTTAGCAACACAAGGGGCATGGGTTCAATCCCAAATCCAAAAGAAGCATCTGTCAAATGAATAAAGGTGAGGGATTAAATCATAACCACTTAAAAAGATGCCAACATTTATGAAATACACTATAATTTCCTGCTACAGCTCTATTGCACAACTCCAGTACCTCTCTTGTTATTTTATGCGTGTAGTACATTTTGGGCAAAGTACAAACACGCAAGCGCACACACACGTACAGATAAGCTTCAAAGCTGGCGGAGAGGAACACAGTGTCCAACAGATGACAGGTACCTGCTGAGGCTCTGACGTCTCAAAAATATTCAATATCCTGAAAAAAGAAAGAGAAAGCAGACACAGACCTAAACCAACCCAGCACACCTGTGGAATGGGGCTTTATATAACTCCATGCTGCTTTCTGTGTGTCGTTTTTTTCCACCACATCAAGCTGTAATGAAATATTTCTGTCAAGTACATTGTTTCAGTGACAGAAACAAATACACATCTATTTGTGTAGGCAAAACAGTGACTGATAACAAAACAATCAAACAGCAGCATTACAAATTTCACCTATTTCACAAAGTTTTCATATTTACGAGACTGCTTGATTATTACTCAAGATTATTGGCTGTAAAACATGTAAACACGCATCCAATTTCATCAGCTCAACTGTTTTTACATGCAAACACTTGTAATAGTTTATAAAAGACAAATTTGATACAGAACAGATTAGGCTATGGCTCGAAAATAAACTGACTGCATATTTACAAGCAGAAGAATAATTATGAGCAATAAAAACAGTGACTCTTGCTGTACCAAACACCAATAATAATATCCAGGTTTTTGCCTTGCTCTTTTAGAAAAGCAGATTGAAAAATTGTTCCTGTAGTAGGATCTTAACAAAACATACCTGTATATTTCAGACCAGTGATAATAATTTGTAAATACATGCAACATTATGGCAAAAGACCCTAAATAAATAATGCTGAATCTATACAGGCTATAGAGAAAGACTGATATGTGGTATTCCACGTATTGACATGATTAACTGCATACTAAAAATCCTCTAACATACTACAATATGTTTGCTATAGGTGCTTGTCACATGTAGACTATACGTAAACTGGATAAACATTAACAGCATCTGAGCAGCTGTAATAAATGGAGAGCCGGCAGTACGTGTAGCTCTATCACGCATGACTCTTTCACAATCCCTCCATTACCAAACTCACTGAACATTAGCGACCCTCCATCAGCCAGTTAATTTACTCAATAACCCTTCAGCTGTTTCCCATCCTCTGCCAAACAGAGACTTTAAACAAGCTGAGGGCCAGAAACGGGAGTCAACAGCATGTATCAAGGTGAGATGGTGGTTGCAAGGCAATATAATGCAATGGATACACTACAATACATTTTCTAAGTTGTTGTGTATTACAGATATAATGTAAGTATGTTTCTGTAGTCCTACACTGGTTTGATTGAAGAAGCTGGTCAGAGCATGAGGCATGTGTTCAGTTTGTTGGGAAACTTGAGTATGACAGTGTCAACACAAGATGGAATACAACCCGTTCTGTAATACCACACATTTGTGAGTCTGGTTTTCATCCTTTGAGATTCAGCCATCAGCACACACCGATACCCTTTAAGGAGGTGATATTCTGAAAAGGACATGGAGGCTAAAGGGTTTTCATAGACCTCAGTTCAACAATTACTTTTACATCTGTTATTTTCTATTATTGACAGAACTTCAAAACGTCGCATTAACAATTCACTGCATGCACAGAAAGTTCTTGAGAACTTTCACAACAATGTAAGCCAGCTGGAAAACCTCCAGTGAATTTGTCACCAATCCTCAGTTTTCTGAGGAAACTTTAATAGCTATAATCAGAATTTATAAGAAGTTAAATTGTCAGGTCTAAAAGGAGAAAACGTGTACATTTCAGCATCGTGTGGAGACGACAGCTGAGCCTCCACCTCGAAAACCAGGAAGTAACCGTGATCACAAACAAAATGTGAGAATACTGAACTGTTGACTGACATTACCAAAGTAGCCTGCAGGTCGTACATGAAGGCATTACATTGTGATTTCCTGTTTCAAATGTGATTTAAATTAAATGCAGTCGTATGAACCCCAATGGCATCTAAAGTGTTGCGCTTCAGCCAGTGTGAATGAACTTCACTGCAGTTCCCCAGCATGAATAATGAAACTTATTACAAGAGATATGCAGTGGTACATACTGACCTCTAGTGACAGAGGAAGAGGCAACAAGTGCTGCATACATCAACACTCCAGAACAAACACAACTTGTGCTTGTATGCACAATTTCCTGCAACCCAACAAAAAATACAGATGCAGAAGAGGCAAATATACTACCATTCAAAAAGACTGGCTCTGCCTGAAGCTGCTGGCACTGCTTAAAAGTTCACGTCAATTCACTGTTTATTTACACTGAACAAAATATATAAAACAACAGCAAAAAGTAGAAAAAAACAAATTAAACCATATTTCAAGTAATACTTCTGCTCATTCTTATACTTCCTTTAAAAAACATGTTCCGGTACCATAAAATGAAAAGAAAAATCATTAGATGTTATCAATGTATGAGCAATAACAGATGATATTCAGTTGTAATCCAGTGTAAATGGTTTTAGTATAAAGTACAAAATTAAAAATGTGAAATGACATTCAACACAACAAAAGCCTTACATTCACTGAAAATAAGGGCACTGGCCCGAAATTTAAAAATGATTTGGCCATGACCAACTCTGATGAAGAATGTACCATTTCTTCTGTGCAATTCTTCTCACACTTTATAGGACCATGTGCTTCTGAAAGCCAGCATACGAGGGCAGCTCTTAGTTCAGTCAAAAGATTACAGAATGAACAAGATGTTGCAGTTCTATTACTCTGAATGGGGGAAAGTGGCCGCTCTAGTAAAGGAAGCCCTGCCTACATGTAGAAAGTGCCAATCGTCAATCTTTAACTAGTTTGTGGGAGTGGTTGTGAGACACTTGACAGCCTTTGCACATGCAGTATCTTAAGTGCAATTTGACCTCAAGAAACATAATTCATGGTACAGCTGATGCCAAGTTTAATGAAATGTAGTGTTTTATTGTGACCTTAGCCAGCGATTTTAGAGATGTCTGTCTTCCCCCATTCAAGCAGACAAGACTTGGTCTTGTATAACTGAAATATGTGCTCAGTGTTGCAAATATGGCCGCCGAGTGCAGAGACTTCCTTAAAGGGGCTTTGGTTCAGTCTAGACATCCAGTGTTAGGTAAAGCAGTCGTCTGAGAACTCTGAGGGAGTGGGTGGGGCTGGGGAGAGGGAGGAGTAGGGCCTGGGCTGGTCCAGATTGACATAAGTGACCTGGAGGTTGATGTAGTGCTCTCCCTCTAGGCTGGAGTGGATCTGTTGAATGGCTTTCACGAGGGTGGGGAAGCCTGGTCTTCTGTCAGGCTCTGGATGCCAGCACTGCAGCAGGACAGACCACCTATAATAACAGAGTGAGTGAAAATATATAACCTATAACGCTGTGTTATTCTGCACTTTTTGCTCATGTGCAAATCTATGCAGAACTAGTAAGTTTTCTTCTTACTAAACTAAATGCAAAAAATTTAATTAAACCTCTAAATAATCTCCAAGTTTTAAAAGGGCCATTTTTTTCCTGTACATCCATATATAAAAACGTTTTTTTATAACGGTCATAATTTTGTGTTTGATGGCCATTTCCCACTATTTCTGACGTTCAGATGCATTTGTCTGTCTCTTTTAAGTTCTGATAATATAAGTTCTTTTAAGGTGTTTTCACAGTGTAGTTGAGCTCTTTTCTCTTCACAGATGAATGACAATTTCATTCCTCAAGATAAGAGCCGTTTAAACAAAAAAACAAACAAAGGGCAAGTTAACACACATACAAGGAATCTAAGCAGTACTGAGGCTGAGGGAGCCGACGGCCCTGCATCAGATAGAGAGTGATGTCATAAGGGTCTACATCAGGATACGGGCTCGCCCCTCTGGTCATCATCTCCCACATCAACACTCCAAACGACCACTAGAGGGAGCAAAACACAGTGTCTCACAAGCTGCATTTTAATTTTCTGAGTGTTATATAAACACAGGGTTACACTCTAACTGGGCCTACTTCACATTTCCACTTATAAAAAAAATACAAAACATTTTTTTTTAACAGCTCTCCCCTTGCAATACGTGTGGCAATTATATCCAATCAGATTCTGTGGTTTTGGAAACGTGCGATTCTTTATATGATAAAGTGCAGCGTACACTTACCACGTCAGATTTGGTGGTGAATTTCTGAGTCTGCAGGCTTTCTAGTGCCATCCATTTAACTGGCAGCTTTGCTTTTTTACTATCTTGAATGCTGTAGTACTCTTTATCATAAACATCACGAGCCATGCCAAAATCAGCCACCTTCACTGTAAACAACTCATCCAGCCTAGGAACAGATTTGATGTAACTTTAGGAACTTTATTTCTCTGTAATAACTGTACACTGATAGGATACTCAAAGCTATTGATGTATAGCGTTTCTATTAAGTAACAAAAATGTTAGAAATGTTATTGTTCAAAACATCCAATTTTTTTTAGATGTTTAATTAACGTTATAACGCGTTTAAAACATTTCACTAACTACTTTAGAGAAAGGTTTTTGATATGTATATGTAATTTTGAAAAAAATCTCCTAACATTACTGCAAGAACTTTTTTGATTACTTTGAGAGAACTTTAATAGAACATTAGCCAACATTCTGAGAATATCTTTCTTAGCTGGGACGTGTACTGTTAGCTGTGACTTTTCTCAGCGAACAGATTGATCAGCTACTCACATGCAGTTACGCGCTGCAAGGTCTCTGTGCACAAACTTCTTGTTTGCAAGATACTCCATTCCTTTGGCAACCTGAAGCCCAAAGCCGATCAGATCCTTCACTGTGGGATTCTAAACAAGACAGATTAAAGACAGATGTTATGTGATAATGAAAGACTATAAAGTAGACAACAGAGATCTACATATGAATATAAATCAATATAGGTTATCAGTGTATAGAAATACTTTGGGAGAGTTTTTATTGATCTAATAGCGTGAGATTCAGAAACAAAGTGAAAATAATAAACTTACAGTCCATTCAAGTTATACAGTTTTATCTTCAACAATGTTCTTCTGAACCTAATAGTTTTCTTTTGACTACAGGGGTAAGTTATGGTTGAAATTAGGTTTAAGATAGGCTTGGGGCTGTTTAACAGTAAAAACTAAGTGTGCTGATGCTGGCTATATCATAAGTTACTGGATAAACAGATCGCACTGGACTTTTTTTGGTAAATTTAAATAGTACAGTATAATAAACAGTTTAATACATGATATGAAATGATTGTGCTTACTCTCTGCTCAGAGCGGATGAAATGTCTGAGGTCTCCGTGTTTCATGTACGGCAGGACCACCAGTGGAAGTCCGTCACTGGGGAGTAAAATTCCCATCAGGGACAGGACATGAGGATGATGGAAGGCCTTCATGAAGATTCCTTCTCTCAAAAACTGCTCCACCTCCTCCACATCAGTGATCCCTTACAGGAAATAATAAAACAAGCGTCTTTCCTGTTGTCCTTTTAATGCCTGTGCATGAGCTCAAAGTAATATCACCCCAGCTAGCTGTGAACGTTCACAGAATGCTAGCTAACGTTCTCAAAAAAATGTTCTTGCAGCACTGTTAGTAGAATTTTAACCAAACAATAACATTAATACAACATGTGAAAACAGGATGTTTTAAATGTTCCTAGAACTTTCAGAATGTTTTTGTTACTAACATAAACGTTAGGGAAATGTTCTTACAACCTAAAATTGTTAGCTGGGACAATGGCTACGTTCATACAGTCAACATTTGGGACTGACAGACCGAACCACACCCACTCTTAAAATTCAGTGCTATTTCCTGAAGGCTTCAGGGCACTTGTGGCTTTCCCTCTCCTAATTTAAATATGAACAAAACCATATTTACCAATCATATTTCCAATTCAAACAGCACTGAAACTGGATTCAGTACTCTGTTTATCAGTTAAATATGAAACTTAAAAATACCATCTGAAACAGTCTGAACTCACTGTTCAATGACTTGACAGCACAGTGGATCTCTTTGTCGTCACTGTCTGTCAGATAGCCGTGATACACTGTCCCAAAATGACCTGAGAAAGATTTTAAGATTATGTGGAACAGGAAATTGGCAGAAAACAGATGTATTCTTAATAAGAGAGAAAGATAAAGTAATCAAACAAAACAAATGGGTGACTGCCATGCCTACCCTTGCCAATGATGTGGTCATGTCGGATTTTAAGCTTGTTGGGTAGGATTAAAACATCCTTCACCTCCTCCAGCAGATGTGGCCGGAGAGAGGCCATAGTGATCGTCTGAGATGACATCAGAGGAGCTGCAGCGGACTCCATCGACCCGGCATACGGCAGACTGGAAAAGGTGGCTCCAGAAGCTCGGAACGGAGAAACCGACAGACCTAGAAGACACATCATTTATGATCAGAAGAATGGATGCTAATAGATGCAAGGATTTGTAGTAAAACAAGACCTAAAAACCTAATGGTTTATTCAGATTTATCTTTACACCTTAAAAAAACAGTGATTTCAGCCAGGTTATCTAACCTCTTCTGTAGTCACCATCAGGTGATCTGTCAAAATTCTCCACTGCTGTGCGTGTTGAATGCATGGACAGTCGAACCTCAGCGAGGGCAGCTGTTAATCACACAAAATCCTTAAACAAAGCAATACCACCAGCAAAACTGAAGCAAATAAACAGATGAATTAAGTGAAATCATTTAGAATAACATAGCATTGGACAGCTTTTTGAGGGGTGGAGCATTGGCTAACCTTTCTTCCTCTTATTCTTCTGTGTCATGACCACATAAGCCAGTGCCGCCCCGACACAGAGAGCAGCTAAGATGCCCAGCACAATGCCCAGAGTGTAACTGCTATTCACAATCACCACCATACCAATGTCATACACCTCTCCATTCACTGACACCTGAGAGAAACAGAGTTACACAGGCCGGAACTGAGCCAGCATGAACTTATCAAAACTGAACTGAAGGCAGGGTAGGTGATTGTTACATCCTGGCAGCAATCGCTAAGTAAAGTGGTCAAAATATATGGAAAATGTAGGACCATAAAGTGTTCGTCCAATCTTTGCTTTTGGTCCAAATGCAATGATAGGATGTCCTACTTGCCTACTTGTGTATTGGAGGAGGCGTGGCTTTGGAGCCATGTGAAAGCACTGTGAAAGGAGAGTGGGATCTTCTGCTTTCAAAGCTAGGGTGCTATTGCTAGCCTCTCTGAAATTGCCTACCCAACCTTTAAACAGATTACAGCCTCTTACCTTGACTGCTGCCCCCTTGCTGGGGATGGTCATATTTTTGGGGATCCTGCAGGTGATCTCATTGTCCAGAACTGCAGTCTTGCAAACCACTCCGTTAATCGTCATGATGATATCCATGCAACCAGACACCAGGCCCAGTTTTTTGTGCTAAAATGAAAAAGTTACATATTATAAGACTGCAGTATAATACGTACAATATTTTCTATTGCAAAAGAGTTCCTTTTGACCAAATTCCAGCTTTTGCTAAAAGAAAGGTAAGGTTAAAGTTGCAATCTGTAACTTTAACCTCTCTACCACCATCTCTGTTAGATAATTGCAGGTTAATTTACGTACTTTATGTATTTAGAAGTCAAATGAAGCTGGATCATTATTATAAACTTACCATCCAGGGTAAGATAAGAAGACTGTTTTAAACACACTAATCTGTTATGTACTTGCACAATAACCGATTTTAGTTTCTTTTTAAAACGTTACGGACTGCAGCTTTAGAACAATAGCTAGGCGTCACTACATCATGTAGCACATCACTGTAGTGCTGTTGGAACGCTGTGTTGACCAGTCAGCATCCGGAAGCGAAACTACCCGTTTTATAGATAGGAATACTGCGCAACCACAAAAATACACACATGCAGTGAGACTTCATCCTGTCCTGGGCTGAGTTGAAGCACGTGGCCCTCTGTTTCAAACGGGATGGGCTCTGCATCAGCATGACAGGTGAATGACTGAGGCATGAGTCCTTTAGCTCCATCCAGATCCACGGTAAGAATTCCAGTTGATTCCTCGCACACGGGGCTCATACAATCCATCTGTGTGGGGTTGCCTTGCCCAGTACACACCTGTTGAGTTACAAGTTTGAAGATGAAGTTTAGAATGTCAGTTAGTTAAATCAATGTTACTTTAATGTTAGTTGAATTAAGTTAGAATGAAGTTTAAAGATGTGATTGTCTTACAGATTGCACAAGTCTTGTGTTGTTTCCTCTGTAGGTTATGATGGCCTGTGAAATAGAGTCCAGATTCTGACCGGTGATCGTAATTTTTGATCCTCTTCATTGCAGCATCCAAACAAATATTAAAAAATATAATTATCATCATTACCACTGACCCTTCTGTATATTTAAATTTGTGTAAATACTTGTGTTGAAATGCATGAAATGTTAAAATGCATACTGCTGAATGTTGTATATTTATACACCTAAATACTGAGTGATATTATTGAACAACGTGGACTGAAATGTCAAACAAATTAAAATCACAAAATGTTCAGCTGATTTGTGGCATTTGGCACAATTTGATGTAAATTAGTATGTCAACTTTGTATGAATGATATACAAAACCAATAAACAACCAAATTATAGTATAGCATACTGAATGAACAGTAAAAATTGTGTATAAAGCAAAACTGAATGTTTTGACTTACCTTCTAAAACCACAATTGGGTTTGAACCCCATCACCTCTGGATTTACCCTGTAGCTAAACAGTTTTGGGGCTGAAATAGTCGATTCATCAATTACAAGTTTCACGTTTACGTCAATGATCTCCACCACACCTTCAGACCTGCAAACTACAGACGTCCCGTTGCTGGAGACGCTGTGGAGAAATTACAAGGAAAAGATTCAGAAAGCAACAATTAATAACAAAATACAGTGGCATATCTGTTACACACTGTGAAGCATGCTAAACAACTGATCAGCACACCTATAGTATCCCCCCTCTTTATTGGTTTATATGGCAGGGAGTTGGAAGGGATGGGGAATTAAAGGTGGCGGGGAATTAGAAAGAGGCACGTCCACAATTTTGACCATTTGGTTTATTTAGTTATTTAACTGTTAAACACAGAATTTCATAACCTGGCACAATAACCTTTCAACAGGGCAGATTCTGTCCCCAAGTGTGACTGTTCTGTCTGCACCAGCATCCAGATGTTTCCCTGACAGGGTGATCAGTGTTCCCCCAATCTGAGGTCCAAAGTCCGGAGTGATCTCTGAGATCTCTGGGGTCTGACAGGAGACAGAAGTTTTGGTTTTAGAACATCATCATTTGAATGAAGCATGGGAACTGAAGTAGTTACAGTCATTACCACAAAGCTGAAGCCATGTACACCAGCGTCTCCAGAGATGAAATATCCACTTTTTACTGTCCTTTCATTCACCTGTACCGTGATACCTAAACTCTGGTCCAGTTCTGACGTCCCACCATCAATCCGACACACCAGCCTGAGAAAAATTCAATAAATAATTCTTCAGTGTTGGGATACAATTCTCTGGAATATGTCTTAGAAATGATTTTTGAACTATTGCAAATCATTTCATGCTGTATATTAAAGTGTGTTACTCACTGCGAGCTGCTGCTCTTCTCGGGCAGGACAGCACAGACACTGTTTCCCACTCGAACCCGGTGTGAGGTATGAGTGATTACAGGTCTGGAAGCTGACTGGAAATCCCATCCACACAGAGTCAGCTCACTTCTGCCATCAGACGGCACGGTGCTGGGGAAAAACTGTACAGAACCGATAACATCACTTACAGGGCCGTACATAAAGCTCAAAAACATGCTGTGATTTGTTTCCATGACCCTTACAGGAAACTGTGTGACAATACATCAAAATGATAATGCCCTTGGATATTATATTATTTGGGTCATCCTGAAACTGGATTAAACAGAAACATAAAGCGGTAAAATGCAAGATACTATAGTTTATTAAACTAAACCTATTAAAACATTTCTGTTAACTGAAATACAATAAAATAATTTTAAATAAAAATGAGAAATGTTGCCTTAGCAATAAACCAAAATAAGTTTGGCCTGAGGAACTAAGATTATCAACCTAAAATAAAAATAATTAACTGAAACTGACAAAAAAAATACATTTTATATAGCAATATCACAAATAAATAATAAAGTGACAAAAGTGCATAGCAAGATAAAGCTAAAAATGTAACTAAAATCAACATGAACGCTACAAATATGAAAGCTCATTTTAAATATTAATAAAACTTATAATAAACCCTAAATCAAAATTATATTAACTCTACGATGAAGCATATCTTTCTGGTTTATGATTAAACCTCATAAAAACTCATATCTGACACACTTGCCTTAATGTGTATTTTTCTTTAAGACCTTCAAATTTAAAGACTAAAATGACTGAAGTTTAAAAGACAAATATTGATTAAACCTATAGCATGTATGAGTTATTTTATTTACAAAATGTTTCATGCAAAAGCGTCTGTTTAAATAAAAATTATGGCCACTCCATAGTTTCTGTACTTTCATTTGTATCCTTTCATAGTTGTTTGATTTTAATAATGTGTAAGACAGTAACAGTAAAGAAAGAGTATCTGTCTAATCTTTACTCTTGTATCGCTTTTATTTTATCTGAGACAGGGGTGAGAGTCCAACAGGTATTGTGACTGTTAACAAAGCCCTGCCCTGGTATTACTCCACAGCCCTCATATTTCCAGCACACAGTCACTGTGTTTGATGAGAAATACAGACAGTTTACTCTGACTTTTATTGCCTTTTATCATTATAGTCCACAGGCTTTATGTTACCTGGGTGATAACTGGAGGGCAAGAGCTTTTACTCCACTGTTCCTCACACTGGGTCTCTCGGGAACAGACTCCTTCACACCAGCCACATCCCATAAACTTAGGGGCCCCAAGACACACTGAGCAGTTGAGGAAATGAGCACAGCCAGGGCCTCTGGGGGACACATTCACTAACTGTACATACAGAACAAACAGAAAGAGTTTTAGTCATGTAAAGACAGATTATTGTCTTAGTCAACAGAAAAATGGAGATGAGTCATTTTGGGTTAATGGAACACTGAAAATGTTTTAAGGATAAAGCTGATGTCAGATAAGCCTTTGAACTGTACAAAATAAACATGCATGCTCTGGCATGTGTACATTTTGGGGGCGTACGTACCTTGTTTCCAACGACAAAGAGCAGATGCTCGGAAGAGAGAACTGCGGCTGTTCGTGACACTCTCTGTGGTTCATCCACAAGAGAGTAGTTAGCAAACATTACAGGGACTGACCTGCTCAGAATGACCTGGTGAAAGATAAACAGAGCACCTTTTTAGTCCTTCACACTAACTAAAGAGATCCCAAAAATGGGAAAAAAGTTCACCCCATAAATTGAAAATTCTGTCATTGTTTACTCATACTTTTATATCGCTCTAAATATCCGATATGTCACAGTTAGTGTATGAAAAATATTTCACCTTGATGTTCAATGGAAAAAGAAAGCAAAACAGTCCCTTTAAATAAGCCCGAATGTCACTGTTATCAACATTTCGATGTATACAAATACGTAAAATAAATAATAACATTTGCCTTAAAAGGGCAAGATCCATTTACAGTAACCATCCAATACACAAAACATGCAGCCAAAGTTGTAGTGCAATTTTTAGCAAGATGCAAATATTTTCACACTGCATTTAAAGGCAGGACAGGTAATCTTTCTCCCCCCAAAAAAATGTTATGCTGGCTGAAAGTCTCTTCACATCCTGATAACAATCAGTAAGTAAAGTGGTCTGAATACATTTATATATTTATCTTCTGAGGAAGGCACAGGACCATAAAATTTTCATTCAATCACTGCATTCGGCCTGAATGCAATGATAGGATGTCCTACTTGCCCGTCAAACTTTGTATGTGTTCATGTGATGGAGGAGGCGTGGCTTTAGAGAGAGTCTGAACAGCAGACGGGATCTTATGCTTTCAAAGCTAGCTTGCTGTTTCTAGCCTTTCTGAAATACTTCTTAAATACTGCTTTTTGACATATGCTTGTTTTCTTTTTAATAAACGTCAGTTAATATTTCGATATATAATGAAATTATGTATATATATATTATGTGTATATATATATATATATATATATATATATATATATACACACACATTTTAAATGTGGTTTATGTCTGAAACAGCTACTGTTCATCCTACTAACACAGCACTTAAAATGCAAGAACTAGGCCAGGGAAGGAATTGTTTTGGCCATGTGTTGTAGATGTGATGCACTAATAACCTGAAGGAGCCGCCCCTGATCCGTGCCGATGTGAGCCACTGTCTTACTCTCAATTACAGTGACCAGAATAGAGGTGAGAAGCACATCTTTCAAAAGTCCATTGAAGAAGTCCACTCGATAGTACGGTTTGGACACCATCGTAGGAAGAGCTTTGCATTCCAAACTATCTGGGTTCTAGACAAAAACAAAACAAAATGTTTGCAGATTAAACACCTACTGAATTTTTCTTCATGTATTTTATACAAAATTTATACCGATGACATCACAGCCAGGCCTTGCAACACAAACAGCAGAATGAAACTCGCACTCAGTAAATCAACATCAATGATATCAAGCAAATACAGAAATATACACAGTATATTTAAGAAAATATATTAGTAGATATAAATATATAAGTATATTAAATATTCACAACGTAATATACACGTATTGTGAATTATTTACATTGTGTCAAATCCATGTTTTCACTTATTGTTCATTCCCTGTGCTAAATGCTTTGGGATTTTTTGTATGATCATTGGGGGATTTCTGTTTGTAGCACGATTATGTGAAAAAACAACATAAATACATACAAACCATCGCAAAGGAAGTAACAACTTGTAAAATGAAGGCTGAAAAACCATCTGGCTGTAATAAATTACTTCCTGCCCCCAAAGCCCTTCAACCAAATTAGGATTTGTGAAAAAAAACATTCTGTCAGTAGAAGTGTTATCTAAACTCTACCGTGATCAGAAGCATCACAGTTATACCTCATACTTCATCTTTTCAATACCTGCCTTCCATCATTCATAACTGACTGCTTTTATTAAAACTCATGAAATGGAGGAAAAACTTTAAACTGACTCAAACTTCTGCGAGACCATCTTAATCCCAACTCAAGGAAGATTGTTTGTTTCAAACACTAACCAAAAGGTGGATGAAAATTTAATATAAAAAACATCTCAACTAACAATTTCTGGTTGCAAGAACGTTTCCCTAACATAACTGCAAGACAAAACTGTTTCTTGATAACTTTGAGAGCATTTTTAGCAAATGTTAGCCAACATTCTGAGAATGTTTCCAGTTAGCTAGGATATTACCTTAATGTATGTATAGGGAGGAATTAATTTCAATAGACATCTTAACATACATGCCAAGTCTTTTTATAACCACAGGAGATGCACTGAACATTTTGACACCCATTTCCTTTATCTCAGTTTCTGCTGCTGATGTCACATTTGATTAATCAGCTTTGGATTGGCTCACTGCCTGTGAGAGATCCTAGAGATAAAGGCCCAAACCTCGACATGTGGAAACTTCAGTTTGAGAGTAAACCACACCGAATGACGTATCACAGTTCAGCTATGAGCATGCAGCGGCTTGTATCTGCACAACAGAAAGTGACTTTATGAATTCGACAACACAACAAGATCTTCCAAACTATTTGCAATCACAGTTCATGACTAGGCCTTGATCCTACAGCGTTTCTGAGAGCAAACACAGCTTCATGTTTAAGTTCAACGAATATCAAACATTTATATGAGTCATTTCCTGGGTCTCGCTACAATTTTTAACCATCATAATTCTTTTATGCTGCCCTCCTCACATCTTGCGCAATATAAAAAAGACGTAATAAATTCCTTTACAAGGAACTATGACACAGGTGGGAAAACATGAGTTAAATGTGGAAAAATGAAATGATGGAAAATAATTTTGAAGTGATGAAAATCATGCCAATAATTCAGCCTTTTCAGAAGGCAAAAACATCATTCATATCCATTAAACAAATTTAAAGCGCCAGTTCAACCAAAATGAACTCATGCCATTGCAAACATGGATGTCTTTCTTTGGTGCATGGAATAACCATGGAGAAGTTTCTAGAAGCTTTTCTCTATGTTATAAAAGTGGGTGGGAACCAGCAGCTGTAAAGCTCCAAAAAAGGACAAAACAACATTGTGAACTAGTCAGTTTTGGGTAAACAATGACCTTAATGACCCTTAAATTATTGAAAACAAAAGCGTTCAAAACACAGTTTTTCCAGGATTTTCCAACATTTAGGTAGGTGGACCAGATTAGTGGGACACCTACAATTGGGAATTCTTCAATTAGGAATACAAACTGACCTCATGAGGACACATTTCAAAGGGCTGGAAATGACTCAGTCCACGGGAGAGACGCTCTGCCCCGTTCGAACAGCAGGACTCAACCCCCTTTTCAATGGCGTTGTTTACATAGTCTATTGGAAAGGTGCACAAGGCAGACTGACTGGTCGGATTCCCCTCCTTATCCGTCACAGCAAACACTCCGTACAGTATTGGGCTTTCCATCTTCACTCCTAGTTCATCTGCCAGCTCTTTCCCGGCTGTAGTAAAGTGGGCAGCTTGAACTGAGTTGTAGACAATATCCCGGAAGCTCCTTCTTCTTCGTTTGGGCTCAAAGCGGCACTCCAGAACGATTTCCCTGTACATCCATGCCTCACTGTCCTTGATCGGCAGTCGCCCAAGATGGGTCTGCAATCTGCCGTTTGGTTTCAGTGGACTCTCCCACTGCACAGATAAGAAATACACATATTCCGGTGTGGAGAATGTATAGACGTAGTCGATAGTGAATGTATCCAAGAACTGAGGAAGAACAGTCAAGCCCTTCACTTCGCTGTTGAAACCGTTTTCCGTGGCCAGAAGGCGCCGAATGGAAAGGGAACGCTTGCCAAATGATCCAGCAATGCTGCTGTTGATGGTAGCTGCTGTAAAGAAGTACGTTGAGAACCCATCGGTGACCACACTGACTTTTGTACCCAGAGGGCTGGCGACACAATCGGGACAGTCAGAGGGCGAGTTGGAGTTTTTGTTGAAGAAACATTCAGGGTTATGAGGTCCTTCACCGTTTTTAAGTTCAAGGAGGGTACAGACTCCGTACTGTGTGCTGCCACATATGTACAAGAAGTCCAGATGATCCTGAGGTTCTAAAACGAGAACCTGGTTTTCTGTGTCCAGTGATGTTCCCGGCTCATTGTCAATGTCACACTGACAGGTCTGACACTCTGGACTGCCAACTGGACCGGTTCTTAATTCCCACAGTTTGTTGAGCTGACTGTCTAAAGCTTCGATCGTATTTTGAGAGGCCACATAAACCTCATTAAAATACTCAAAAACTACAATGTTCTGTATGCCGTTCGTAGTTTGGAAGAAGGAGACGGGGTATGTGACAGAGAAGTTCAGAGACGTTTGTACGATTGTGGGGCATGTTTTCAGGGCACACGACAGATGTATCTGAAACCAGACACATTTTAACAAGGTTCGAGGGCTGAGGAACATCTCCACTGTCCTATGAAGCCTGAGGGACACACGTCTCCTTAACACATGTTACAAAACCAAGACCTATGAACACAGCAAACCAGATGAAAGCAAAGTTAGAAGAATAATCATTATTTCCAGCCATTTACAGTCGATTTATGTTTTTACTATCAGTTTTTTCATTAAACTGTTCATGAATACTTGGTCAGGTGCAATGAACTTCCACTCCACGTTGTAACTTTAGTTGTCCTTATAAACGTATCAAAAAGTTTTCCGTTTTTTGGTTAAAAATGTATTTTTCATCGTATGAAGGGCATCCGAGCAGATACCAACTCATTTCAGAAAATGAAATGAACATAATGAAGTGAAAAACTATGAATATTTACTTAAAAGAGGGAATCAAACTGAGACGGCAGATTCCGTCTACCACCTTTTAACTAGACAGAAAACGTCGACATTGCGCAGCGTTTCGTTACATTAAAATCTCTTGCATTTGTATTTGTGCGTTTATAATAATCGACACACACTGTAAACATTACAATGAACGATTTGTGACCTAGAAATCGTGAGCACAGACGCAAAATGTAAGTCGAAACCTTCAGGAGTTTTCTCACCTGACTTTCTGCTCCCGGAACTTCATTCAGATGTTCAGATGAAGCTTCTCACAGATGAAGTCTCTGGTCTCTGGTCTCTGGTCTCTGGACTCTGGTCTCTGGTCTCTGGTCTCTGGTCTCTGGTCTCTGGACTGCAGCGTTTGCGGGTCTTTCGTTACGGGCACTTTTGATTTGTTTGCGCTGTCGGGACACGCCTGTGCACCTCATGAGGAAGTGATGTTGCGCAACCCCGTCCGACCCAAGAGTGCCCGAGGGTGCGAATCCACATCCGACCCTGTACAGCCTTTAAACCCGTGCTTATACACCCTTTAAACCAGTGCTTATACACCCTTTAAACCCGTGCTTATACACCCTTTAAACCAGTGCTTATACACCCTTTAAACCAGTGCTTATACACCCTTTAAACCCGTGTTTGTACCCTTTAAACCCGTGTTTGTACACCTTTTAAACCCGTGCTTGTACACCCTTTAAACCCGTGCTTGTACACCCTTTAAACCCGTGCTTGTACACCCTTTAAACCCGTGCTTGTACACCCTTCAAACCCGTGCTTGTACGCCCTTCAAACCCGTGCTTGTACACCCTTTAAACCCGTGCTTGTACACCCTTCAAACCAGTGCTTACGCCCTTCAAACCCTGCTTTACCCCTCAAACCCGTGTTTGTACACCCTTTAAACCCGTGCTTGTACACCCTTTAAACCCTTTAACACCCTTTAAACCAGTGCTTGTACACCCTTTAAACCCGTGCTTATACACCCTTTAAACCCGTGCTTGTACACCCTTTAAACCCGTGCTTGTACACCCTTTAAACCCGTGCTTGTACACCCTTTAAACCCGTGCTTAACACCCTTTAAACCAGTGCTTGTACACCCTTTAAACCCGTGCTTGTACACCCTTTAAACCCGTGCTTGTACACCCTTTAAACCCGTAACCCTTTAAACCCGTGCTTGTACACCCTTTAAACCCGTGCTTGTACACCCTTCAAACCCGTGCTTGTACACCCTTTAAACCTGTGCTTGTACACCCTTTAAACCTGTGCTTGTACACCCTTCAAACCCGTGCTTGTACACCCTTCAAACCCGTGTTTGTACACCCTTTAAACCCCGCTTGTACACCCTTTAAACCCGTGCTTGTACACCTTTAAACCCGTGCTTATACACCCTTCAAACCCGTGTTTGTACCCTTTAAACCCGTGCTTGTACACCCTTTAAACCCGTGCTTGTACACCCTTTAAACCCGTGCTTGTACACCTCTTTAAACCCGTGCTTGTACACCCTTTAAACCCGTGCTTGTACCCTTTAAACCCGTGCTTGTTCACCCTTTAAACCTGTGCTTGTACACCCTTTAAACCTGTGCTTGTACACCCTTTAAACCCGTGCTTGTACACCCTTTAAACCCGTGCTTGTACACCCTTTAAACCCGTGTTTGTACACCCTTTACTCTATAAAGCCTTTGCACACATGAAACACACACACCTCCATGTTTTTGCCCTTTGGCTTTCTTGAAAGTTATTGCTGATAATATTTTCATTAAGTGAATGCAAAACTTTACTTCCCAGGATATATTTTGCATTAAAAGGTGAAAAGAAGCATTACGCTTATTATAATGCTGTATTGTTAAACAAAGAAGCTAATCCACACTTTTAAATAATAAGTAATGCACTTCTGTGTTGAGGTTATGGATGAAAACACAACTTGTAATTATAATGTTGTCTGGGTTAGCAGGGAGGGGATGAGATGAGTGATAAGTTTCTAGTGACTGTATTTAGTCTGTGTCATATTCTGATGCAGTTATATTGTGTGTGACCTCCAGCTGTATTTCCTCTGAAATGAATCAGATGTGATCCAGTAAAAGTCTCTTCTCGAAGCTCACTGTGCTGTTTACACTGGAAACATACAATAGCTGTTTAAATGCACATTTAGCACATTTCCAGGCATGTTGTCACAGTTTTTATGGCTGGTGTCAGTGTTTCTGTCTCTACATGTAATACTGCCTATTTAAAAAAAACTTGCCATCTGTTGTTGCTTACTTTTTCTACATTTATAGATATAACAGATATATGATAATATAATAAACATATAATAAACATATAATAAATATACAATATAATATATAATATAATATAACATAATGTAATATAATATAATAATAGAAGATCAACATTGTCCACATGGTGGCACCACAACCTGTAAATTTAAACTTTGTATGTGTTACTTTTTAACACATACAGTCAATAATTCTTAAATAACACCGTTTATTTCAACACTGTTTATTTTTGCTGCACTGCATGTAATTATACATGGTTAATATTGACATTTTTATTCTTCTGATTATTAATAATATTTGTCATTATGTATTATGTGAAAGTATTCCTGAAACTACAATTAGAAATGAAGAATGTTATTTAATAAAATTCTAGGAAGTTACTTGTATTTATGTTACATTACAGCATTTAAAACAGTTTGGCCTGTTATTAAACTGCCCATCTTGGACAGCCAACAGAACGTCAGAGGTCATCCAGACTTCCTTTTGTCCACTTAACTCTGTTTGGGGTCTGTTCAGATGTCTTTAGTGTGTGTCTGTTTGCCAGTATGGAAACAGAGCTGTTGTTAAACTGAGATCCCAGTACACTGAACTGGTCAGGAATTTGCGTCATAGCCATTCACCGGTTTGAATGCTTTCTCTGGCTGTCTGTTTCTAACATCCGAAGGTGCAAGCGAGGCCTCTGCGGAGGAAAAGGGCGACACATGAAGTCCTTCCAAAAACACTGAGAATTTGTATCATTGTAAACTAGTTAAAAAAATATAAATTACACATTTGTGGCTTTCAGTGCATGTCTGCTAGCATTAAGACCATCTGCTTGTGCTCCTAAAAGTGGACAAAATTTACATTTTAGCACATATAACGATTTCAGGAAAATACACAAAAATATTAAAGACTTAATAAAATGTTTTCATGAATGAGAATGTGAAAATAACAGTAAGAATAACCTTCATTGAATGTATAATTTGTATTATTAAGCTGCAATCTGTAACTTTCACCTCTCTACCGCCATCTTTGGTTGAAACACAGAATTGCAGGCTACTTACGTACTTTATTACGTTTGTTGAAGTGAAATCTGAAGTGAAATCCGACCGACAGCTCAAATTATAAATCATTATTATAAACTTATTAATGTGAATCGGGGTAAGGCAGGGAGACACAGGTCTGTCATGTACTTGCTGATTTCTGATCATTTTTAATTGCTGCTGTAAAATATTCATTATAATTTTTGCCCTGACATACTGGCAGCAGGGGGCTCTCTATCTCTGCCCTTGATTGTGTTGTGCACTTCCGGCCCTTTCTTTCTTTCTGACATGTTTACAATATAACAGGTGCTTTTTGTCTCATACTTTTCCACTGAAAAGGCACCAGTTCAATCGTCTAATTCAGTGAGTAAGTTAGGTGAAGCATGGTGCCGTTCAGTCAGTTCTCTTAGATCCAGTTATTTCATTCTCTGAGCTCCCGCTGGTGTGTTGGATAACTTTGACGTTCAACTTCTGGCTTGTATAACTGTGACATGAACAATCACAGAAAAGACACACATACACGGTGTTGTAATGTTCTCCTCTCTATCTCTACTGGTTTTAGTGTGCTTTGTTTAAATGACAAATAACTATTACTAGTTACTGGTTTTAAGTAATAAAAACGTCTAAAAAAATGAGTGATGCTTGTACAACATGGCCCAGCTCACCCTCAAATGAAGTTCCTCACAGTTTCAATGTAGTAAAGTACATGGCAAGATAAATTTAGAAAAAAAAAATAGGTTATGAGACGTTTAACTGGCAATTAGTCTTTGGAATATTGTATATAAGTGTATGGAAGAAACTTTCGTGAATATATTTGCATTTATGCGGTTGGTCAGAAACTGCAGCTCGGTTTTATGATTGCAGCGTTCCAACAATCTTCTGTCACTTTCTGTCTCTCGCTCTCTCTCTCCCCCCTCTCACTTTTTGCACTTGGCTTTGGCCATGTTCTTGGCAATAAGTACTAAAAAAGTATATGGCAGGAAGGAAGCAAAGAAGGATAATGACAGACAGCACAAAGAGCAGAAAATTAATGATGTTTAAACAAGGAAATTAGCCAGGTTACAAAACTGATGCCTTTCACTATAAAACATGTCCGGTAGAGTGTGATGCTATCAGGATTACCATGGCAACAGCCCAAGACCATAGACTATGTTGTTTTGACAGTTGTAGAAGCCAGACTGCGCTGAAATACAGTCAAGAAAAGCAAAACTAACCGCAGTCATGACATCCAGCTGTTTTTACTTGACTGTGATCCCGCCTGTGCAGTTTAAACATTTTCTGGCCTTGCATCTGAGATTTGTATTGGCTTTATTTTATTTATAATCTGTTACTCAGGAGGCTCTTCAGACAAATCTAATATTACAGCGCATGGTGTCGTACACGTACGCCAGTTCACATGCGTTTACCAGATTTCTCATTTAGCTAAATCATCATGTGTTTTTGGTTAGCCTATAATACTGAGAGATAATCGAGCCATTTAATGTCATTAACGAGAGTGACAACCGCATTATATAAGCGAGCTGGCAACACTCATTAAGGACTCACAACTGCACTGGCAGTCCCGTACTGTGTGAACAATACGACTCTACAGTCCACATGCGCATGCGTGTTTTATGGTGGTGTTTTGGTAACTCACAGAGATGGAGATGTGAGATTTGTCTTACATGGGTTTCACATCCAGTGACTGTCTTCCACTGCACCTGCTTCATCACGTTTTGAGATAACTGTGCTCAACACTCCATTAGAAATGAAACACAGACATTCAAAGTCTTTGTTTCATGTTGTCAACCAAAAGACATTAACCATTTCGACAAGGGCGCATAGATAAAAATAAACCTTGCACACAGGTACATAGCGTGACGCCATGTGGAAAGCTGAGTCTGTTCTTTGACAGAAAACTGTTATAGCAACACGAGGTATGTCTCCAGCCCAACAGCACCATTTCCTCTTTTCACTTCCCTTAGCTCCTGCTGGGGAGGCATTCAAGTTCACTTATGCTATAAAACGATAAAAACTCATATGACTTTAGTACATATAGTTCTGCCACAACAATGCTTTTTTTGGTCAATACTTAATTCTGTGTGTTGTTTTCTCAGACTTCATTATTTGTATTTGTACTTTTTGCCATACCAGCCACCTTCAGATTTCAAAAGGCTGTCTTCATTATCATGAAGAAAGTGCACCGCATGCAGATCAACAATCCCATACCCAACTTAAACCGTGCGGTGACGACTCAGTCCTAGATTATATTACTGGTCTTTCTCAACCCAAGCGTGTAGGAGGACAAGCGAAGGATTTGAGAACAGAATGTGAATGATCCAGCATTGTATTATGAGTAAAAGGCTTATTGTCTTTGCAGCTCAGAGTGCAAAATAAACTACCCACACACACTCACTCTCTCTCTCTAAGACTCTCAGACGGTTCACGTCACAATTATTTGATATTCTTGTGAGATAAGTTTGGCTCATGCCTAGCTGTGTGACCTTTACATTATCTTGCGTCATCGTTCTTTTAAAAAACACCAAAGAATTTGTGTAGAACTCCAGTAAGAGTGTGATGGACTGTGGGTCATTTGTTCGACTGGGCTGTCTGTTAGGGCACCAGTGCGGTCATTGTTGTGTTACATAAGGAATTATTCAAGATTCTGATTTTTATTTGTCACATACATAGTTATATGCAGGTTACCATCAGCAGTGAACTGTAAGAATGATCACATTGGTTGAACCAGTGCACCCACAGATCTAGATAAGACGACTTTTAAACACATTTGTTTGTCTTAAGCAGCGATTCCATGCACGACAAAGGCTAATGTTTACTTTTGCCTGAACTTCCAGGTCTTTCAAAATGAATATTTAACGTCATATGCATCCGCCCTTTGACTTCTGTGTTATCATATAGTTTGGTCACCATCCTGAAGGACGGCCTGCCCGGACACTCCCAAACAGCTCAGGTGAAATACCTCCATATTGCTGTGGTTTCAGTGATTTTCTGTTGGAAGTTAATGATTCACTCTCTTCAGGGTGTGGAGAAACTGAACGCCCAGTTTCTGACGTGCCACCTCCGTTCAGATGTGTGGGTCAGCAGTACCTGATGTGTGGGCATTAAAACAGGTGCGTCACTAGACATAAATGACATTCCACACGTATTGCCATAATTTCATAAAGCAAAGCCAACAACAAGAATAAGTAATACAAACAAGACAATTCAAACTATTCATTTCTATACACATTTATGATTTAGCTGTTATCATGGTAAAAATCAAATCAAATAGATTTTAGAATATAACACAATTGAAGCTGCAATCTGTTACTTTTTGGGGTTAAAAAACGGATTCACAACGGTACGTTTATAATAATGATGTATAATTTGAGCTGCCAGATCCTATTTTGGGTCTGATATACTAGACTAAAGGAACATACTGAAGGAAAGTACATATAGTAGCCTGCAATTCTATGTTTCAAACAGAGATGGCAGTAGTGAGGCGAAAGTTAGATTGCAGCTTTAACTTTAATTAATAAAATACTTCTTACATCACATGGCATGTTGTTAGTGATGCGAATGGTCTAAATATTTTAATGTTCTAATAACTGTTACATAATGGGATGACAAAAGCTGAAAGTCATTTTGTTAAGGAACCAAGACTGCACGTAAACGTCAGAGGTTGTGTTTAGTCAACAGGTCCACATTTTGTACCTCATATAACCTCAATTCCTTCAGATTTTTAAGACTGTTATAAATGTTGAACAGTTATTGTGTAGGGCTGTAATACCTTTATATCACTAATTAATTCATGTTGTACAGATTTATATTGTAACTTGTCAAAGTTAAATGAATAATTTACCCAAACATGAAACTTCTCAACGTTCAGGCTATACAGAACAGATTCAAGGCTACAGACCGTACTTAACCATATATTGGGGTCAAAGCTGTACCCAAAAAGTCAGCAAATCAGGTCGTTTTCTGTTACGGTTAGAGTGTTGGTTTGGGTTAGGTTATAGTGTGTACAACTAGCTGTGTATAAAAACAATAAAAGTCTATGGAATGTCCCCATTTAGATAGATAAGTAAACATGTATGTGTGTGTGTGTAGACCCTCATGCGGTCTGTTTTTCCTGGAATCAGGAACATTTAATGGCCGTCACCCTCAACCATTTCCGCACACATTCACTGTCTACCCAGTGTCTCACACACTGATCTATGCTAAAACAAATCTGTCCCTGACGTCCCCTCAAAGATGTCCTCTTCAGATAAACAGCACGTGCGGTGGAGCGCTCAAAACTCTTTTCTTCTCCACCTTTATTGCTAAGAAATAAAGACATTTTTCAGCAGCAGATCTTCAGGACAGCAGACTCCAGTATCCGGGCACGTCTCGCAGAACATCTGGTTTTGTCTTTCTGTCTGGTGTCTGCCTCCAACACGTGCTGCTGCATGAATGTGCGCTTGTATCTCAGTGTTATGTAAGCCTGCTGCTCCTATACCAGCCGCTTTACTGATTCCCATGTGATATGCACTGATTCATGGAGGTTTACAGGTGAATTATGAAGCACTTGTCCCATAGACAATCAAACCTGGAATTAATTCAGCAGATAAGTGCAATATATTTATTATGAAGCTAATTATGGAGGCTTCATATCCACCCCGTATGCAGCGTGTCTTCAAATGTGCTGGATTGAATTGTTCTTCTGTGAATAATAGGTAGTTAAATGCAATGAACAGTTATATATTGAACAGTTTGATAATTGCAGCAATTTCTCTCAGGCTTTACTCGCTATCTGTGTTTGTAGAGAAGAACTTGTTCTTAGATTATCCCAATGAATTAGTTAGACTGAGAATAAAAACACACAAACACACACGTTCACAGAGTAATTTTCTCAAAGTGGATTCACACCTGTTTTTCCATATTTTTAACTGGCTAATTTGTCTCTCGTTGGGAGGTTTTGAACATAATGCGAGCAGCGCTTTCATCCAGACAGTGCTTCTCAGAGCTTCTCCAAAATGCTATCCTTATCTTCTCTTCACATGTGTTGGTGTGGCAAGTGACTAACACGTGTGATTTCTAATTAAGCGTTGTTTACTAGTCTTCGAACGTTTCTCTAGAAATCATACAAAACAAAAGACTTCAGTATTCTAGGAAAACTAGAACTGGTGTCACATATGTTTACACAAAAAATAGCCCAAATGCCACAAGTTGAGGCTAAAGTAAACACAGATCACTGTATGTGTACATGTTGCCTACCTACAGTCTGCAATAACACACAAACACTGTTTGAACGTTTCAGGAACGCTTGGGAACGCATACTATACTATTTACTATGTAAATAGTATAGTATGCTACTATACTATGGCATCCATCTTGGAAAGAAAGAAATGTATTTTTTGCACTTTTAATCCAATTTTGCATTAGCACGTTTAAGTCTTTGTTGTCCTGTCAAATGATGAAACAAGAAAAATTCAAATTTGCAGTGGATATTATTTGCAGTGTATTTGTTACATTGGCAATGAAAGGCAAAGTTCAGCGAAAACAGTTTGTAGTAGGTAATTCATGGGTATTCTATGAATGCAAAATTAGTATACTATATATAGTATACTACAAAAGTTTTTGTGGTAGTTCAGTATATGGTATACTTTGATTTTACCAAAATTCCTACATTTGTAAAATTTGTTCCTGAGATAAAGAGAGCTATTGTCCACACAACTATTGTGTTTCTCTTCCTTTATTTAAGCTTCAGTCTATAACTTTTTTGGGTTAAAAATGAACAAAAAACAGTTATTGAGCAAGTACATGACAGATCAGTGCTCACAATCTCCTTAAACTCATTCACAACAGTTTATAATAATGATTTATAATTTGAGCTGTCAGGTCTGATTTCTCAGGTCAGTTTGACTTTATTTGACTTCAACATACGTATTGAAAAGTATGTAAAGTAACCCGCAATTTTATGTTTCAAACAGAGAGGGCAGTAGAGAGGCAAAAGTTACTGATCCACAGCTTTAAGTTTTAATGTATCATAATGTCTGATCACAGGCGTAGCCCAGCCTAAAGGCTTTGTAATGACGTGCCACATAAGTGAAATGAACCAATAGCGTACGTGTGAAATGAACCAATAGCGTGCGTGTCTTCTAGGCGTGTGCATGGCAATGTTGACTGGGAACTTTTTATCTCTAATGAGTCAATTTATACAGTGCCAACTTGTACCTCTCCACAGATGAGCTTTGTGGGTGTAAACAGTTGTTTGACTTTCTTTGTGCCATTGTGTATACATACGTGTGTACCTGTCAGTGCGTGTGTGCGTGTGAGTGTCAGTTTTCCACGTCTGTGATGGAGGGTTTGTATTACTGGGTTCTAGTTACAAAGCATGACCTTCTCTCTGATCCACTTTAACATGTATAATTCAGAGCTCACTGGGCAGGTGCCAGTGATTCAGGTTTTATGAACTACCGCCTACCTACAGCACAGCCAAAGTGCTATTGATTAGAAATATTTGTGCTACTTTCAGTTCTTCTCAGTTTGACTAACCTTTCACACAAAACACACTACCCAGCTTACAATTGTAGGTTGTAAGAATGTTTCCCTAATGTTTCCATTAAGTAACAAAATCGTTAAAAATGTTTTTCTGAAAATGTAATGTTTTTTATAAAACCCACTAACTACTTCAGATTAATGTTTTTGATACATACATATATATATGGCATAGAACATTTAAGAATATATACTAAAGTTACTGCAAGACGGTTCTGATATTTTTGAGAGAACATTAAGAGAACGTTGAGAGCACTTTCAGGAAACATTAGCCAATGTTTTGAGGATGTTCCTTGTTAGCCAGCTACTCCATGTGTTCTGTGCTTGCCATTATTATTAACATGGTGACTGCTAAGCATCACTATACTGAAATTTTGAATTAAATATTTAGGGTTGCGGTTCTATTCAAATATTTACATAAATATTCAACTTATTTGCGCAATTCTCACCACACTGTTTGCACTGCTGACATGAATAATATCTTATATTTTTCTGTTTATTCATTAGATTAATGTTAAAACCAGTAGGGTGTGGCATTAATACAAAGTTACTCCAACATTGCATAAGAAGAGAGGTTTCCGTTCTAGAGGGGAAACCCAGGCGCTGGTGGTATCTCCCTTCTCTCACACTCTCTTCTGATATCTAAATTCTGGCCCTGATTCTGTCTGTGACGTTCAGATCACTTTCCCAAACTTGGGAGGTTGGTAATCATGTCTGTAATGATACCCATGTGTTATTTCCAGTTTAGAAATGGCCTAACACCAAAGGCATTTCAATATATGCAGACATATGCAGTGAGTAAACTAAGCACATGGAAAGTTTCATTTTCATCAGCTGTACACAATTAATAAACCCGAGACTCCACTGCCAGGAAGACGGAGTCTGAACAGCACAGACAACATGGAAACACACACTGAATTAACCTCCTAGAGCTTAAATCCTTACGATCTTTAACCCATGACCCCTCCACGTCATCAATCCAGATTCCTGGAGAGTTTGGGACACATGATCTGTTTCTTCTTCTCATGTATGAGATGGGAGTCCATACAGCAGCCAAATAGAGAAGGTGCTGAGAGCTCACCTTCTGTACAAAGTTCATGGAAAGAGAATGTGATGTAAATTTAGTGGTCTTCTCTGAAAGCTACAACAGCACTGATATTAGGTTTGTGGCTCCATATAAGGGGAAGTTGATTCTCAGAGACTTTGTCAGCTGTAAAGGGGAGCTATATGATCCACCATGAATGTGAGTCTCAAATGTAACACTTCGGGGTAGTTTAGGTTTAGGTAGCTACACGTTCTGGTTTTACTGCCACTATAAAAACGGCTCAGCCTATAGACAAACTTAAAATGAATACAGTATTTTATACTGGACAAACTGTGGTTGGACCTGGGTTTGAGTCTATCTGATGCAGTTTATTATGCATAGATTAGTGGTTCATGTGAATATATATGTGGTTTCATTCATGAATATTTGTGATGATTCCACTTCGTCAAATTAATCAAAGATAAAATGAGTTAGAAAATTTTAGCAAATTTTAGCTGTAGATGATCATCAAAAGTCTCTAGTGTCATGCTGGCAGAGGAGCCGGTTTCTCTGGTATAACGTGTGTGTGTGTGTGTGTGTGTGTGTGTGTGTTCTGGCATCCATTTGATCCTGTGCTCTCTTTGACCGCTGCGAGTCTCTCATCTCCTGTTAATGTTGGATCCTTCTGAAGATTGGGTTTTGATTACACACACACACACGTTTACTTATCTAAATGAGGACAATCCTGTTCTTTTAATACACAGCTAGTTATAAACAATATAACTCTAACCCTAACGGAAAATGTTTACAATTTAAAAAAAAAATGTTATTTACTGTATTCTTATGCCGTTTTTATAAATGAGGACATTCCCAAAAGGAGGTTTTGCTCAGATTTGTCAGGTTTAGCACACACATACACTGGAACCCACATGGAGTCAAAGCAAATTTTAAACAAGTCGTGTTTGGTTTCTATGCTTCATGGGGACTTTTATACAAACTGTATATTCCATCCTCTCACTCTACCTATAAACCTTTTGGCATTTTTACATTTTCAAAAAGCATCATTTAGTATGTTTCATAATCTGGTTCACATAATGTAGGTGTGTAAGACTTTTAATATCCTTGTGAGGACATCTGGTCTCCATCTTTATAGAGGACATCTTTATATGGCGTATCAGTTAGCTTTGTTGCTGACACCTTGTAAGTCCTGTCAACCTTATTCACACACCACACAAACACACAAACACATACAGACCTATTTTCTTTTCATAGATACATGCTTTGAAAGTAGAGATGGAGGGATTGTTGAATGACAGGGGATGGGACTTCAGGGGATCCCACATCTGTTTAAGTGGGGTTTACTGTTTCTATTCTCTCTCTCTTCTCTCTCTCTCTCTCTCTCTCTCTCCCAAAATCACTATTTATAGTGCAAGATAAACGTCCACCTCCTTAGACTCATTCTTTATCATTAGCTCCTCTAACCTCTAGCTAAGGAAAACTGGAATGAGTATTCCTTTTGTCATTACAGCAGAATGTGACTGTTTTGTGCACTCAGTAATTTTTACATTCTGAAATTAATTTAACAAATAAACAGATTAGTACTTTTAATGATCATGTTTACGATCCTGTTCACTCACATGACATGAAAAGACTCTTTGGCTATTTAAACATGAAGTGGGTCGCCATATTTAAACATGAGCAACTGAATCATACTCGCTTTAGCTTCATCACTCCCTTGTTATCGGACACTTTTGTTTGTAAAAACAGTTCATCTTTACCGTTGGCTGGGGTTTTGTAAGGTGCTAGTCTTTAAAAAGAGTTGCCAAAGTGTGAATTTAAAAAGAAGAAACAGAATATAGCTGTTGTTTTATCATTGTAATTCTTGCAAGCTGTGAAACGTTTTGTCTTTCTTTAAAAGACATGACATTCAGATGGATGTTTTATAATATAATGCAATAACATTGATAAATGTTCAAGTATTTTAAGTATGATGTATTAGGGGTCACTGTGTGTGTGTGAGCACCAGTTTAATGCCTCTGGTTTCCTCACCAGCAGGGGTAACAGAGAAGAACAGACAGGTGTGTTTGGAAGGGGGAGGTATTTGGGTTGGATGTTTTATGTGTGGGTAGTTTTGGGTGAGTGGTGTATGTATGTGGGCTGGTAAATCACACGGTTTATTCCCTGTGTGTGTGCATGACCACAGCGCTTCTGAACTGCTTTTTGTATTTCATTGTGCCCTTTGATGGAAGTTCACCGTGTTTATATTTAAACAGAACACAGCCGGGCACAATAAAGGGCATCTTTGGCACAGAGAGTAGGCGATGCACTCCTCTGTGTTATTTTATCGTTTTTGCCTATCTGTTTTCCATTGGTCACAAACAAAATAAACCAGTCCCTTGTCTGTTGTGAAATCTGAGACACAGTACATTGTTTCTCTGGTTCTGTCATTTGTTCTGAAATGATTGATTTAAAATATGTCTGCTGCTCACAGTATGAGACCGTCTTGTGTAGTACACTGTGTTCTAACTCGCTTGAGAACAGACCTCGCTATTGACTTCTGAAGACAGAACGTGAGAGAGAGAGACGGGGGGGGCTCAAAGATTGTTATTGAGAAAGAGAAGCCTGCCTATATGTTATTGTCTTCCCAGCTAACAGGAAACATTCTCACAACGTTTCTCTCAAAGTTATTAAAAACGTTCTTGCAGTAACATTAGTAGGACGTATTTTAATGTTATATAGCATATATCAAAAATGTTGTTTTTAAATTGTAAATAGAACATTTTACGGAATAAAAAATGTATGAATAACTATAACCAAGCAATAATGGTAATACAACATCTAAAAAAATCAAAATAACATTTTCAACACTTTTTAACTTAATGGAAATTTTAGGAAAACGTTCTTACAACCTAAAATTGTTAGCCAAGTTTGCTTTAAGTCAATTTTACAAATTTACAAAATCTGTTCTGTGAGGTTCTGTATAATTTAATCTGTAAAATGATTTTATCTCTTACTTTGTAAAACCAAGTAGAACCTATTTACAATGAACCTGTTTACAATGACAGCTGAGGTCTATGTGGAAAGCATTGCACATTAAATGTTGAAATGCTGTTTCAAAAGTTTAGCCTCAAGACTTAAACTTAATGTGTTCACTTAAGACCAGTGTGACATAATCGCGTGCTAATCTGGTCTGTGCAAAGTTATGTCCAAAATTTCAACTCGTGCTCAAATCTCAACCACAGAAACCCTGTAACTTTTGTATGATGCACGCAAGGATACCTGAAACGGACCGTTCACATGGAGACAAATAAACCCGCATTAGTAACTCATAACCAGAATTTCATCTGTTTAGAGCGGCGCTCATATTACATGCGCTTGTATAGAAGAATTACAGTAAATGCATTCACAAAAACATGAGCTACGCATCTGAACCATAAAATGCCTCGCCCCATAGAGTTCCATTATGTGTGCACAAACAATTTTTTTGTTTGTTTTAAAAAACTGAGTTGAGTCAAAATGATTGTATGTTTGGCACCCAAGACTGGGAAAAGGGCATCGATTTCAATATGAACTAAAAGATGTTCATCCCTAGAACTGCTGGGGATGAACATGATGACATCATTAAGGCATCACCTGTTCTTGTCCGTCTCTTAACACAAGACACAAGATAAGTTTGTTTTGTGTGCTTCCATGAAAACTCCCTGCAGAATTTACTCTGTTAGCTCACACTGACCTCTCTTCTCTGCTTTATCTTTCTTCCACTGTTGCTGTTTCTCTAATTTTGATCAGTCTACGAAACAAGTGCCTCTGTGTCCCTCATATATACAGTATGTGAAAACAAAACTCTTACTGTATTAATGTACATGTTTTAAACACATCAATGCTGGCATTTATTGTTGAAATTCTTGTAATCACCTTGCAGTTTCACTACCTTGAGTCCACGTCTAAAACGTTTACGTATCACTCCAGTCCTCTCTGCTTTGGCCCTGGTTTGTCTCGTTTGGTGGGTCATTTGGTTTTATTGGGGCGGCTGGACTGTTGTATAACTCTGGACAGATGGACAGATCAAGTATTATTAGTATCAGACACTCAGAGTTTAAATGAGCTACTGTTGCTAGATCACAAGTAATTTGATATCGAGTATTACAGTTATTTTGGAAAAGACATAAAGGTGCCAGGCTTATTGTGAAAACAGGGATGAATAAAACAGTATTAGAGAGACAGAGAGAGAGAGACTGAGAGCGACAGAGAGAGAGAGAGACTGCACTACGTAATTCACAAAGCACTTGGTAGGTTGTGTACTGTGGTCATTCTTGAATTCTGTTGTCATGTGCAGGGACTCATGCTCCTAACTGCTGGTTACTTCTTTAAGTAACAGTCATGCCTATGAAGATGAGTTTACATGAGCTGATGTGTAGACTTACACTGAAGAAGGCAACTGAGCCGTAGAGACCAGGATATCATAGAAAAACAAACAAACCAAGCACACTACTGCTAATACTAAAAACTACTTAAATGTAGGGTAGACAATTTCAGAGGGGCTAGCAATAGCGAGCCGGCTTTGAAAGCGTAAGATCCTGCCTTCCCTTCAGAGTGATCTCCAAAGTCATGTCTTCTCCAATAGTGTGAGAGGTAAGAAAATACATAGTTTAAACCGAATGCAATGATTGGACAAACATTTTATGACTCAACACTTTCCACATAAGATTTATAAATGTATAAATATATTTTCAACCAGCATAACAAGAATGCGTCTGGAAAAATAACACCTACCCTGCCTTTAGCAACTGCATAGCAACACCTTGGCAACCATTCATAACATCTATACCGTAACTAGCATTGTGTTTGTAAGCTCTGCATAGACAAATGACACTTACAGTATTTTTAGACAATATAAAGCTGCATAAGCTGCTGAAGAATATTTAGGGTAATGACTGCACACTGCCAAATGTGCTAACCAGAGTTAACCTGTTCAGGACAAATGCTGGAACAATATTCAAGGGGATGAAATTTCTCTTTATGTTTCATTGTTGCAAATTGTGGAAAATTAGATTTCCATCCTCAGTTAAAGGCATCACAATGAGGACTACAGAACAAAAGGTTTATGGGTTTTGTTTCGTTTAGTAAAATTGCAATCTCTCTTTTGTAAACTGCTTCTCTGTATTTTACTTGCTAATAATCATGATCATTCTTTTAGACATGCATATGAGCATGTAAATGACAGACAAATGTGGGTTTCGGTGTGTTTATAATCACCTGTGATGCTGACAAAAGCTCGACTGAGTTCAAGTACACATTCATTTCCTACTTCAAAGGTGTTGGATAGATGAATGCTGGATGCTTTTTCTCTGTGTCCTTCTCTGTGCCATTTTTTTTGTTTGCCTGTGTCTGCGCACATCCCCTCGTGAGCCTATTCAGGCAGTTGGCAGAGTCGTGACTCTGTATTTTTCCACTGTGCCAGCTGCAGCCACTCAGCATTCTGTCTCAGGTGTGCCGTGCCTGCCCGAACCCAACCAATCAGAGCATCACCACCCTTCCTTGAAGCAATCAACAGCCAATCAGATCACAATGAAACTGTGGTTGCGGTACAACCAGGCTTGGTATCCTTCACATCATCTACACCTCACAGGGAAAGAAAGTATAGCATGTTTAAAATGAGAACTGGATTAAATACAGAGCAAACCAATATATCAGTTCACAGCTAGTTCTGCTTCAGGGCCCTGTTACATTGAACATTAGTGGTGACCCAATGCTGTACTATTAGGTTAAGTTGTGCTTCATATCTTTACAATCACTGACATTTCTTACTATTGTCATGAACTGCATAAGCCCAGCAATACGTACAGTTATATTATATAACATAATATAATATTAACATAATCTAAAAAAGGTCATTTTTTGTTTTTATTGTTTGCTTTTAGCAAATCAGCCAATAATTAACATTTTTATAAAAATGTACCCTTTAACTTTTAAGCTAGATTTTTATTTTTCTCTGCACAGTTTCAGTCGTGTTTTTGAAGGTGAGGACATGTCACACAACCCGTCCATGTTCACAGTTTACACTAAGTGACAGTGTAATTTGGGCTGTGGATATGTGACAAGGTAGTTTAGGCAGTTTTTCAGAGAGGCTAGCAATAGCAAGCCCTCCCTTCAGACTGCTCTCCAAAGCCACACCTCCTCCAACACATGAACACATGCATAGTTTGACATTCATAATTGGACTGAATGCAATGATTGGATGAACATTTATGGTCCTTAGTAAATGCTGTCAGGATGTGCAAAGATTTTCAGAGCCTAACAACAAATCACCCACCCTGCCTTTAACTATTCCTGCTGTTCATGACCACAATGGACCTGCAACCATCTGTGGGTTGTGACCCGTCAGAACCACTCACACATTACATCTGTTTCAAATTCTTGCATCATGTTAGTGTGTGTTCAGTTCTGTTGACCTGCTTCTTCTGCTCTCATAGAGCAGGTTGCAGTGCAGATCAATGAGAGAGAGAGAGAGAGAGAGAGAGAGTGAGAAAGAGAGGCGGACAGACTCAATACACAGATGAGAGGAGAAGATACAGGCTGTTTCTTCATTGGTTTCTGGAGATACACAAGCTAGACAAGGACAGAATTCCCTCGGTACCGTTGGCACACAAACACACTGAACTATGTCCCACAGGACTGTTCTGAAACAACCTACCCTCAAAACACTTATGTACACAGATGCCTGTAAGTTATGTCACTGCTTAAATGAACTACGCAATTACAAGACGGTACACGAGATACAATGTCTTTTTTACACCCCAAAACACACATACATACAATAACACACACACATTGTTTCCTTATCAACACAAACAAACCGAAACCCACACACACCCACATAACACACCCTCCCACACTCTTACAGAGCACTTTTGTGTGTGTGATTTGCTCGTGTAATTTTCTTGTGAAGTTATGTTGTGCTTGAAATGTGCTGTGGCAGGTGGGTGCGTGGCTACACCTGCAGTGAAGCCTGCAAAGTATTCAGTATTACCTTAAAGATGACAGTGCATGCTAATATGATTAGATTTCCATGTAAAAATTTAAACACCTGTCTTAGGTTACAGTTCGTCTGCTCTTAACTCAGGCTGGGATCTCTTTCAGTCTGCACATGACACTGTACTGTTATTGATTCTGGACTCACTCTGGTTCACACTTTCACCTTTTCCCCTAATTCTTGTTTTTTCTTCTGGTCCAGCCCTGTTTGCCTTATTAAGTATACAGAGACCCAAGTACACAAAATATGTATGAATTGCATTGCATTAACAAATGTTGCTGTGCTGTTCTCATAAACTACTTCACTTCCTTTGCTATTTTTATGCAGTGTAAAGTTATTATACTTCTGTTTTTAGTTTTATTGTAGTTTTACTATTATATATTGTTAATTAGCTTTTATTTTTACATTTTTGAGTTTTCATGTTCATTTTAGTTAAATGTTTTGCTATTTTATTATGTGCTTCTGTCATTTTTGTCATTTGTCTATTATGTATTCATTTATTTTTAATATTGCTATATAAGATGAATTTATTTTTACCAAAGTTTCATATTTAGTTTAGCTTTCATTTTCAGTGTCTCAGCCTAAACTTATGGTCACCTTTCTAATTAATTTTAGTTTAGTTTAAGTATATTTTATTTGATTTCATTTAATAAAAATGTTTTAACAGTTTAAGTGTTTGTTTTAGTGAACTATAATACCTTGCAGCAGTGTAATCACAGGTGGTGCTCATCACATGAACTTTTTATCACATTTTTTCATGCATGTGATACAGCACATACAGATACAGGAAATGTAAATTAAGTGTACATTCATAAAACTTTGGCCTGTTTTAATGGGTTCTTTGAATTCGGTGTAATATCACTTTTTTTATTTATTATTTATTGCTGGATAGAAGTGCTAACAAGTTGAGTGTTAACATTACACCTCCTGAATGCCCCATATAACTGTCTCCAGTCATCTCTGTCTGTCTGTCTGTCTGTATCTCTCACCTTGAGTGCTACATTCTGGCTGAGGAAATGACACCAGCTGCCTGGTTCTGATCACTCTCTCCTCTTTGACATTTTCTGGATTGTGTTACTGAGGCTATAATCCACACACATATACACAGGTACACACCATCATGAAGCACTTTGAGTATTAAGTGTTTATACAACATCCTTCTGTTCAAAGCCAGTCAAATGCGCTATGGTCTTGGGTTACCATGGAAACCAGAACAAACGACTCCCAGACTCTAAGGAAAGATCTCAGGTATTTTCTCTCCAACTCCGTGTTGAGCATCATTAGTGTGTGTAAATATTGGTGGTGCACTTTCATGAGGACACAAGCGCAGGTGTACAGGTGGCGTTCATGAGCTCAGGTGTGTGAGGCTGCTTTTTCTCAGCAAATGAGTAAGAAGTAGATCACATTGACAAGGTCTTTGGGTCTGGCATCTGTTATGTCAGGTAACACGCTTTAAAATGCTTCCCCTTTCTCTCATATTCCAAATTCCTGGAACTCCCAAACCAACCCCTGCTCGAGTCTGCGAGGACAAAGCAATCTTTCATTTGTATTTTGACAGTTAATGTACTCTCTTTTTGTGAAACAGCTTCCTCAGATACCACTGGATTGTTTAAACAGGTTCTTGTACACTTCATTGAGGGCTGTTTAATGTGCAGGGGCTCCAAAAGATATTTGGACACTTCAGTTATTCTCAGAGGAGTTACCTTGGTCAGTGACACCATGATGTTCTAGAAAAGTGAAAAAAAACCCTGTATATATTACATTATTACAGTATATATTACAGTAATTTTACTTTATATATCTTATTTTGAAGTTGTAATCCAAACTTTTTTTTACTTTTCTTTATGTATCTATTTATGTTTAAGTCAAATAAAGCCTAACTAACATTTCCCAGGAAATTAGACCCAGCAGCATAAATCATTAAAATAAGCTTACTGCTGTGAATCGGGAAAGGTATGGAGATCGTGTTGAACACAAAAAAGTTACAGATTGCAGCTTTAAACATATTTAATGTTGGGTCAGATTTTTCTCAGATCTCTATTTTTATTAATTCAATATTCATTAAGGGATAATTGTGCTAAAAATGCAATAACTGCCCTTTTATTTACCCTCGGTTCACACCAGAGACACAAATAAGTCAAACACACACACACACACATATTAGAATGAAACAAGCCAAAACCCACGCAGCATGTTATTTATGATAATCTAGCACAAGAACACACACACACATTGTTATTAACAGCGTGCTCATCTCAACAGGATATGCTGTTCTATGAGGTAGGGTGGAGAAAGCATTCGGGAAGTTTCAAAGGAAGTCCAGGGCTTTGTCTGGAAAAGGATGTGTGTGTGTTCAGCCCAAAGAACCCTAATAAAGACATCAGAACTGTCTCACTGCTTCCGGCATGTAACTTATTTTAAATCAGATATGTTATATGTGACATGATCTCACTGGTTCAGGAAGGGGTTGGTATATACACAGATGTAAGTGATATTCCGGGTGAGATGTGTTGACATTGGAGATGGATTATCTCAGAGTCGCGTGTGTGTGTTTATTACACGTGATAGATTGTTTTCATAGTGTGGGCGCACAGATACGAGAGTGCAGACAGCTTTGAAGATCACACCTAAATGAACATCTAAATACATCAAGCAAGAGTTCCTCAAGACACGCTGTCTATTATACTCATGCTTTACAAATGTTTATTAATGTTAGAAGCCATAGGGTGATTCTAACCTTATGCTATGAGATTACTCTGCTATTTACAGTATATATTTACAGTATACCTTTTACCCATACAGAAATTTAAAGTATGACATATATGCTCCTATGTTGAGAGTGATATTGCCATACATTTGCATATGGTGGAATCACGTTAGGTGAAATAAGTGATTTGTTTGGTAGGTGTTATTTTAAAAAAATTTATTGCCTGATTTACTGGCCCATTTGGATTTAGTTTATGGGGGAGTTTCTAAAATAACTTGCTCTAACTTACATTAGAAGTAAAACATGCAAGATTTATAGATTTATTGCACTAGTAAAGTAAATACAATCATGTCTCAAATCTATATAAAGTCAAGTAGGTGAGCATGCTTACACATTTCAGTCTCTAAATGTAGAAACCATTAAGTATAAACACAAAAGCACACACATAGGCATTGCTCGAGCAATCTGGCATGCAGGCCCTTAGGTCCAGGTCACTTCTATTCAATAGCCCTTCTGGTGCCCTCCTCTACAAGAATGTGTGGAAAAACAGGGCTATTATTAGGTGTTGTGCGTGTATGTAGGCGGTTCTGTGCAGGTATTATTCAGTGACCTGTTCGGATTTGCTTTGAGCTGTCTGGTAATGAGACTTACCTTCAGCTCAGCTATTTTCCACCCAGTGTCTGATCGGGACTCCTGGGTATGGGCCTTTATTGTTATTAGTTCTGGTTCGTCAGTTAGATCTGTACTTAGCATATGATCTCACTCTGAATTTAAGTGTAAGTGTATAGATCAAAATACACACGTGCCTCAGGTGATTTCTATATATATTTCTGTCTGACAGCTCTTTATAGTGTTTATATATACGTGAACCTCATTTCATGAGTCAACATCTTTATTTGTACTAGAAGCACACCTCTGACAGCCAATCAGATTTTAACTTCAGCTGTCTTCTCTGTTGCTGTCCAGGTAAATCAGTCATCACCTGTTTATTTGCACCATATTAATCCTTCATCCTTACTGCTCATACCACTGTCATCACATGGACAAAATCAAGGTCACACTGTTTTTTCTCAGTGTCTCTCTCATATGCTCAAAAACAACATTGCAACTGGTGGGGTCATATTTTGCCATCTCTCAAAATGTAGGCAATCAGAAATTGATGGATAAATGGGATTAAAAACAGGTGGGTTTGAAAATAAGAGAGTTGGTGACTTAAAGTCTGTATGAACAGGAAGTTCCAGCAAGATAAATCATTTATAATAAACAAAGCAATATTCCATGACACAAAATGTTGATTTCATGGTGACTTTAAGCTGAAAGGGAAAGGTTTTTTTATGAAAGACTATGTTTCATCTTTTTCATGTATAATAGTGGGAAGATATTAAAAAACAGGGTCAGTTTGATTGATTATGTCATGTTAATTTTTAAAAATGCCAGTCAATACCAAATGCCCAGTATGATAAACATGACACACATACACTGGCAGCCGCCATACTAACACATTTACTTAGTGCTGGTTTGATGATGTAATCAACCCGAGTCTTTAACCCATTGATGGCCACACTAAGAGATTAGCACGACCTTAATCGCATTATTGTCTTACCGTCTCCATTCATGAACTGGTCTTGGCTTTTAGCTCTTATTGGGTTACGGAGCAGGCCGTGCTCCTCCGGTCCCCTCGGCCCATGACGGGATCACAGTGTACTGAGTGTGAGATTGAATTAAGAGGAGATGAGTGCTGCCTTGGCATAAGTCAAGAGAATTTCCTTCAATGCTCCTGTTATAACTCAGAAAAAGTACACAGCTATCACTAATTTCAGAGAAGGCGCTTTCGTGCCAGTGAAGGTCCCAGATCGACAGTGCCAAATCTCACAGTGTTTCATATCTCAATGGGGATTGCAGAAACGTTTTGTTCCCTCTCAGATAACTAATTAGGTTGATGTTTCATACTGTCGGCAGTTTAAATTGGCTTCTGTTCCCATTTCGCTGCTTAACTTAAGATCAATGTTATTTAAACGTTAGTAAAAACATGCTGGTTTGTACAGCCAAAAATAGCAGTATATCTGGTTAGCTTTGTGATTCATTGATTTAGCAGACTGTGTTTATAGAGAGTAACATACGGTAAAATAGCAGAAACAGCCCATTTGGGCTGATGTTCACTGTTTAAAGCACACAGGGCAATAAGGTTGTAGGACATCCTTAGAGTACATGTACCCTGAACATGCAACACACGTTACATGAACATGTTAACACGGAAACAAAAACGTCTTTGTTTTTAAAAACTTCCACTTTGATTTAAAAAGCTTTTAAAAGTTTGCATTTTCAGGACACAAAAACGTCGTTGTCGTGTAAACGAACAGCCAAAACACATAAACCGTTTTGCCATTTTTGGTTGTAAATGTTGTCGTGTTCACCGGTTGCTGTATGTTAGATCAGAGAGTGAAGCTATTGTGTCACTGACCGCAACTGCACCACCACCCAAATTTGCATTTGTTCCATGAATGAATAAATCAGTTCTGTGCTACAAGGACATTGTGATGGCAACAAAACCGTTCCATATAATAAATCTATACAAAAACCTAATATATGGCTATATACGCTGTAAAAAAAACTTTGCTAGTTTAATTAATTTGGTTGCAGGTCATTTCAGTTTACTCTTTGTCATCTTGACTGGTGTGGAGTTGAGGTAACTTACAAGAAATGGAAAATTGCTTAACCTATTTTCTAAAGGTATACCAGTCAGGATTTAAAATATTAAGTTGAAATTACTTGTATAGCCAAGTTGATTAAACTTAATCATTTAAGGCAGCAAAGCTTTTTTTACAGTGTGTGAACATATATAAAATTACATATGTAGACATGTATTTATAATTCCACTAAATCTATCATTATCGTATTACACATCACGCATTTATGAATCATATATTAGAATTACACATATTCTATCTACAAAAAGGGAATATAACCAACTTCCCCGTGAGAAGGGGCGTCTGTGTATCTAGTAGAGGCCTTTAGTGTCCAATAATGCAGGTGTGATGTGTTTTTGTCTTTAAATCGTAACATAACATAAACATAACATAAAAATAACATAAAAATAACATAAAAGGGAGTGTTTGTCAATGTAGATGTCAGCCTTAACTGCAGTCATGATCAGATTGAGCTGTTTCTTCCCTATGACATCCATGTCATGGAGAGAGAAGCAGCTCATCTCCATCACCTCCACCCGCCCCATCACCTTCATCCGCCCCCCCATCACCTCCACCCGCCCCATCACCTCCATCCGCCCCATCACCTTCATCACCTCCATCCGCCCCATCACCTCCATCCGCCCCATCACCTTCATCACCTCCACCCGCCCCATCACCTCCACCCGCCCCATCACCTCCATCCGCCCCATCACCTCCATCCGCCCCATCACCTTCATCACCTCCACCCGCCCCATCACCTCCATTCGCCCCATCACCTCCATCACCTCCATCACCTCCATCCGTCCAAGCCTTTTGTTCGCGTTCGGTACTTTTTCCGGGGCTCTGATTGGTCCGTTTGTCGTAGAGGGCGGGGCTAACGATGCGCCACTGACATTTTCTCAGCTCGCCGAGCGGCCGCAGCGTCAGTTCGGACCGCGTCGCGTCGGCGGGCGTTTGCGCGACATCCTCCGCCGTGATCGTCCCGTTTTCACCCTCCAAACCAACGCAGCGCCTCCGTGAAACGATCGGAGCGCTTTCCCGTCACAGAAAGTGAGGATTTAAAGCCCAAACGCCGGGCTGTCGGCTCTCCCTCTTCCGCCTCCTTCCTGCTCCTCTTTGTTCGGCGGAGGTCGCGGTAACGAGGCCGAGAACAAGCGGAAGACGGTGAACAAGAAGCGGCTCCGTCTTCCTCGTCCGTCCCGGTGTCTGTTGCGTCCAGCCGGACCAGGAGCGAGTGTCTAATGCCCCCGGAGGATGAGCCCGGCCATCGGGGGGATGCAGACAGAGCAGCAGGGGTATCTGGGGAAAGGGGTGCTGCTTGAGCCCTTCGTGCACCAGGTGGGGGGACACTCGTGTGTGCTCCGGTTCGGGGAGCAGACGATATGCAAGCCGCTGATCCCCCGAGAGCACCAGTTTTACAAGAGCCTCCCCGCGGCTATGCGGAAGTTCACGCCGCAGTACAGAGGTACGTGACACGGGCTTGTGACCGACTGTAAGCGCTGTTTCTTGTCTTTCTTTTCAACTCTTTTCTTGAATAAGTGTCGCACGGCTCGATGTTTGTCGGTCCGACCGTGAAAAACAACCGCTTTGTTGGATGAAGGCCGGTAGCGCTCGTGTTGCGGTCTCTCCGTCTCTCCGCACGGGGGCGCTGTTGCGCGGTCGTGCTTTTGTTGAGTAGGTGAAATGAAAGGTCTTTCAGGTAAGGTGAAATTGCATTTTGTTGTGGGGACCTCTTCAGTGTTGGGACTAATGAACTAGAGAAGAAAAGACTGACGACAAATGACCCCATACACCCTCCCAGAAACTGTGTTTTGGTTTCAAGATCTGTGCGTCCCCACAAAAGACATGAAGACAAGCCCAAACGACTTGTGTTTTCTCCTGCGGGCGTCTGTCTCTGTTTCTGGGCTTCTGAACTTGCAGCTCTGTCTCTTGGCCTCGTTCTTTGCACACTGCAGCCTTCATGCACTTCCAACGGCCTGGTTCTGCATGGGCATCTGGTGTGAAGTTTTAATGCTTTGACATCGCTTTGGGATTGTCTTGCCATGCATTTGTTTTCTGGACTGTTAGAAGTTGCTGTCCGACATCACCCTGTGCATTTTCTAAAATGCTTCCTGTTTTTATCTTGCTTAATGTTACACATGGGAAGACAGACTGGAGATTTGCATTGTGACATTGTGACAATAAAGGTTGTTTCTGCGATAGAATTGAACGCAAAAACAATGCTGTATTATTATTTTAAACAATACAAAATGAGCATACAGTGATGAGAATACCAAAGTAAAATCTGCTTAATTGTCATGAAAATAATGATACAATAGCAAATAGTTTAATGGTTTAAGGCCTTGGTGTCTTTATGCAAAATGTAATTACTTGTTTTTTTTAATTTTGCAGTAAAATATGACCTCAGTATTTTGTTCTGTGTAATTCTCCCCGCTGTTTGTTTTTTTGCAATCTCACACTGCAAAATGCATTCTGGACTTTTTCTTCTGGTCTGTGGTTTACGATGCGATTTCCTCAATGTCACATGTATATTTTTGATGATGATGTCCATATGCTTTGGTGCATTTTGTGTTTTATGGGATGCTTTTGCTGTCTGCCCTGAATTGGAGGCTCAGAGTATTGTGGTTTAATATGTGATAAATAAACAGCATCGGTTTCATCATGTTCAGCCTCATGTCATTTGTTTGTGGGCTCTTGTCATTCTTGTATGGTGATTGATTGGAAAAGACTTCCCATGTGGTCTGCTGTGAATGTTTTCTTAGCCTCTCTCTCTTTCTCTAACCCTAGCCTATCTCTCCTCCATCTATCCTCTCTGTCTTTGCAATTATATTCCCTTGTTTCATGTTGTGGATTGTGATTTCTATCAGGTTAGGAGCAGCCCGTGCTGTCGGCTGTAGTTTTGTTTAAGACTGGTGAGCTTTTAAACACAATCAGTGGGTAAGAGATGTTAAAGATTTCCCACACAGTTTATTTTGAGCTGGGAGCTCTAACTTCTTCCTGTTTGCTGTTGTACAGATGATCTTTCACTTTTGACCTTGTTCTGTTCTCGCTGTCTCTCTCGTCTCTGCAGGGGTGGTGTCGGTGAGTTTCGAGGAAGATGAGGAAGGGAATTTGTGCCTCATTGCCTACCCTCTGCACAGCGAGCTTGGAAATCTAGAGAACGTGGACCCCTCGGCCGACTTGGAGCCCAAAAACAAGATGAAATGGGTCAATAAGAAGCTGCTGGACAACGAGGGCTACAGCAAAGACAGATCCAGACACTCTCGCAAGGATAAGGACAAGAGGTAAGGGCACGGTAACATTTCAGGGTGCTGTTGTGTAACAGAAGTAAAAAAAAACCTCCAGTACACTTATACTAAGGAGGGATGTGAAGCATATCAAGTGTTTCACAAACGCTTGAGGATGGGCTCTGTTCATCCAGAGCAACCGCAACATAGCAACCACATAGCACAATTTTTTAAAATTGTTGCAGTATGAAAATACTTTAATTCACTTTTTACCTATTACCGTGACAATATAAAAGTAATGTGTGCTGCAAAAGCTCATTTTGTAAACAAGTAGACATTTTAAAGACGAAATGTACTATATAGAATGTCAGGAAGCCATGATAATAACCCGTGCCTTGTTCCTCATGCAACAATTTTACCCACGGGTCACACTAACCCACAAGTACTAATGTCCTTAGTGAAGACCGGCTCTTGAATAAAACCAGCCTTTGTTCTCCTGTTATAATGGCCCTGCTCAGCACATATCTGACTCACTGAGAACGTGGACTTGTCCTTATGAAGACACAATAACGCGCTGACCCACAGAGAGCCCAGCTGGGCCGAACAGATGCACTCTCAGCTCCTGGCAGCCCGACTGGTGCAAATGGGCAATTTGAGCCAAGCTTTAGCAAGCGGTTATGTAACAAGCGTAGCTTTGTGATTTATTCTTGACCTCAGTGTGACTGGGGAAGAAGGAAAATGGCAGAAGAAGGTGTTTGTGGCTAATTTAAAGGGACAGTTCACCCAAAAATGACATTCGGTTGCCATTTCCTCACCCACATGTTGTTCCAAGCCAGAGTGACTTTCCTTTTTTTGGAACACAAAGGGAAGTCATGTATTGAATATCCGGTTGGATGGATCTAATACAATGGCAGTACATTATGACTCACTTTAAACTTAATTAAGCAACCAAGATTGTCAGGAAGAAAGTGTGTGGCTGTTCCTTTTCCAAGTACTGCGGTCAGTTTAGTTGATAAAGTTCCCCAATATTTAAAGCCGCTATGACACCTCATGTGGGTCATAATGCAGTGGTACTGATAAACTAGGAAAACTGTCTTAGGAACTGAGGGAAAGACTCATAGTCTTGTAGGTGGGATCATTCGACTCGGACCGGTAAGAATTCGCTAATTTAGTTAGAATATTGAATTGGCTAAATGATAAACAGCACACAATCTGCAGCCAGTATGTTAAGTATATATTAATTCACCACAGAAATTCGAAGGCTTTAACCCAGCTACCAATTTTAGGTTGTAAGAATATTTTCCTAACGTTTCCATTATTAAGTAACAGAAACATTAAAATGTTATTTAGAATATTTTAGGAATATTCATAGAGTCCTTTCAAAATGTCCCTTTTCAAGCGTTATTTGTTTTTAATGTTTTTTAAATGCTCCACTAACCACTTAAGAATAAGGTTTTTGATATATATTTTTATATGTATATATGTATCTTAAGGTCTGGTTCAATAAATGAATCCCAGTCTGTCTGGCTGACCCACCTCTGTCACTTTTTTCTTCAGTGTGAAACGTGAGGAGGAGCTGGAGTGGCTTCAGCAGGCTGAGGTCTTCTACTACAGCCTGGAGAGGAGCAATGCTTCTAGTCCTCAGCTCAAACACAACCCCTGGAGCCTGAAGTGCCACCAGCAGCACCTGCAGCGAATGAAAGAGAACGCCAAACATCGCAACCAATACAGTATCCTTCAACTGCTGCCAATAACAATGAATAGATCTGTTTAGTGTGGTTTGCTGGTGATGTTTTTATTGTCCTGTATGGCGTAATCCTTACTTTAATGTCTCGGTTTATGAAGGTGTATTGAGGGATGTGTTGTTGCCCACACACACACACACACACAGAGTTTCAAGAGCGAAAGCCACATTGAAATTCGGAAGTGAATCCCATTAATCATGATTCTGTGTGTGAATGGATAAGAGGAGTCACTCTGGATTGTTTAGTAATAACTTTAATCAACACAGCATGTTTTGCAGTGTCTGTAAACATTCAGTCAGAATTTGTCTCGTCACAACAAAACGGGTTTTATTTCAAAGGTAACTACAATGCAGTAAAAAAAAAAAGAAGAATCTGTGTTTTCCTTAATCCACACGTCTCATCAGAATTCATCCTTCTGGAGAACCTCACGTGGCGCTACACAGTTCCATGCGTTCTCGATCTGAAGATGGGCACCAGGCAGCACGGAGACGATGCATCGGAGGAAAAGAAGGCCATGCAGATCCGCAAGTGTCAGCAGAGCACATCGGCCAGTATCGGAGTGCGGCTCTGTGGCATGCAGGTGAGCTTTACTTCAATTTAAAAGGTCATTCCTTATGGAAATATTGGCTAGTAAAAAAACGGTAGCGCTTCAGGGTTTATTGTAAGTTATGCTATAGGCAGCATGTTTACCACAGAAAATCAATTTGCTCCACCTTTATTTTTTTTAAAGCAGTGCACGTACAATATGAGTAACCAGGCCAGTGATTTAGAGCGTTTAAAACCAGAAAAGTGTAGCTGGTATTTTTTGTAAAAGCACTTACATGAATTATTTAGTAAATCCCTCTCGTTTATTTTAGCCGTGATGTTTTTTGGTAGAAATACTCTCATGATCTGAAATCTGGCCATGCCTCACCTGTGTTATTTGTTTTATACATTGTCTTTCTGTGGCAGCATTTATTAATTTTTTTGTTGTAAAGGGATGAAATTGTTTTGCCACCAATTCTGCTGTGGCTTTCTGTGTTGAACCCAGAAAACAATTAATATTGCAAGCTGGAGATGTTTTATTCATATGTTAAGCTCTCCTCACTTTCCCCGCAGGTCTACCATTCAGACACGGGGCAGCTTATGTTCATGAACAAGTACCACGGCCGTAAACTGACGCCTTCTGGTTTTAAAGAAGCCATCTTTCAGTTCTTCCAGGATGGAAGGCGTCTGCGGCGCGAGCTGCTCTCACCCGTGCTGCGCAGGCTGCAAGAAATGCAGGCCGCCCTGGAAGCCTGTGAGAGCTACAGATTCTTCTCCAGCTCGCTCCTGATCATCTATGACGGAGACCCTCCCCGGCCTCGCCACTCTCCGGAGGACAGACTCTCCGAAGAGGAGGAGGAGGAGGAGGAAGAAGAGGAGGAGGAGGAGGAAGAAGAAGAAGAGGAAGAAGATTTCCCTCGTGGCGCAGGGGCAGCTAGCAGCAGCAGTTCCGCAGTAGTGCGACACATGTCCAGGCCTGACAGCGGCCCGGCTGTAGACGTGCGCATGATTGACTTTGCTCACACCACGTGTCGTCATTACGGGGAGGACAGCGTGGTTCACGAGGGTCAGGACAGCGGTTACATCTTCGGTTTGGAGAACCTCATAACCATCATTTCACAACTAGAGGAACACAGCACAGATTAAACCACCATCTCCATCCGAACTCTGAACCAGCATGTTGACATGAGGAAATGCAGGTCATCTGTATGCTTATTCGTCTCGTTCATTCTTTCCCTCTGAGATGATCTTCAGAACTCAAAGCTCCACCTGTTTGTTTGTTTTCACTGGTGTTAATTTTGTTTTCAGATGCATAGTGGAGTAGAACGTGTCGAGAGGCTAACTTTCAGAGGTCACGCAGACGGTTTTCACCCCGTGATTTAGTAGCTTCACTCACTAGCCCGCTGTCCTGTTACAAATGTTCGTTTTATTTATTAAAAGAAGACATTGAGTTGGAACTGGTTCCAAGCCCATGCGCGTTGCATGAGAAAGTTCCAGAACTTTGATTATCTGCTGCTCTCGGGCGCTTCTTATTGGATGAGAGAGCAGTGGGCGGAGAAAAGAGACTGTTGCTCTACAACGTTTGGTGCATCTTCGCCCATTGTGAAAAGACGACTGCATAGTTAGTTGACATACAGAGTCTATAATAAAGCTTTATTTATTTGTCATATTTCCTAAATAAACTAAAAAAGCAATGAAAAGTGAATGGAGACAGACTACATTCCATGTTATTAATGTTACAATAATGATATTAATGAATATTATTATTTGACGTTACGAAACCTCTGTCTTATATCTGTTGTACACGGTATGTTGGAGGAAAAATAAAACTTTTGTTTGTGTTAAATTCTGATCTTGTAGTGTGTGCTGTTGTGTTATTGCAGCAAGATCTGTTATGAATGAGTGGAAAAGAACTCTCCCAATCCATTAAGACCGTGCATATAAATAGTTATAATTAGATAAATGTTATGGTAAAATGTTCCATTGTTGTTGTGTTTATCCTGTACAGCATTTAGCAGTATTATCCTGCTTACACACAGTAACCTGTTCACTGCACCTTCTTAAGTCCATGTCATGTCACACAGTAAAATTCTAACAAAAATCACAAATTACACAATATAGTCTTAAAACGTGAGAGCTACTACTTAAAGCTGCAATCTGTAACTTTATCTGGTTACAAATGAACAAAAATCAGTTATTGAGGAAGTACAAAACCTCCTTACATTACCCTGATTCACAACTGTAAGTCTATAATAATGATTTATCATTTGAGCTTTCCAATTTCTCGGGTCGGTTTGGCTTCATAACCTGCAATTTAATGTTTCTAACAGAGATGACAGAGAGGCAAAACATACTGATTGCAGCTTTAAACAGAAATAAATGTAAATTTACTATTTAAAAAGCCATAATGGTTGTGGTCTAGCCACCTTTCACGTTACGCTTAGCATTAAATGATCCTACAGTATCACAAGAGTTTTAAAATCATGCTAATGAGTTACAAGTTTGAAATGCAAGATCAGAAATGAGAAGTGAGCCAGTCGTCTACAGCTCTGCATAAAACATTAAACACAAGGTGATCTGATCAAGTGGCTGTTACAGCGTTTTCCTCTCATCCAAAAACTGTCTGTTTGAATATGCAGATGTTTATAACAGACAGACAGACCTACATCGCTGTCCCGCAGTGACACATTTGTACAGACATACATTATCAACCACGCTGGAGCTTTCTGAACATCAGTTAATGCATTCATAGAGCCCTTAGTTAACTGCATGCATGATATTTAACAAAAAACTTCTAGTGTTTACATTTCTTCTCCAACCCTTAAACTTCATTAAACTGGAATTAACAACAGATTACCGGTTTATTATTATGTAACAGGTTAAATATCTGCGCTGCTTTAACAACTAGATGTAACAACATGGAAGAGAGCCACTGTGCATGTCTCTGTGCATGTATCTGTGCATGTCTCTGTGCATGTCTCTGTGCATGTATCTGTGCATGTCTCTGTGCATGTATCTGTGCGTTTATCTGTGCAGTGTGTTAATATTCATGCAGCACTGGATGGATATCGGTCAGGTGTCTGTGGTTTCATATATATTGTTTGTGTGTTCAGTATCTATGTATATATATATGTGTGTGTGTGTGTGTGTGTGTCAATATCGTTCAGCTTCACCCCTTATCCAGTGCACCGGTCGCCATGGCAACGAACGTTTGGTATTGCTGAAATCTCTATGGCAACAGAACAGTGCCATATTTTTAGTTCCTTTCTCTGGCACTGGGGACTGAATGCTGCCCTACATACACTAATTACACCTCCCATAAAATATCAAGTAAATATCAAATGAATTCATCGCTGTTGTAACTTTAAATAACGGGATATGGTCATTTTACATAATTACTAGTTTTAACAGCTGGCTCCTTTAGAAGAGTGAACACGTGAATGCTCTTTATAGGTACCCAGCTGGGCTCTGTTCCAGTTCAATGCATTTTATTCTACCTTTGTTCTCTGTGTTACCAGGAATAGACTAGTGAGAACAAAGCACTGCTCGGTTTACACGTGGCATTTGTTTTCTACCCCATAGAAACTTTCAGGGCACTCTGAGCACACATTTCTATCAGTCTGAGATCAGTCTGAGAACTGTCTGGGAATTGAACCCAAGATATTCCAGGTGCTACATGTCGTCAGCTGAGCGACAGGAAGAGTTTCAGTTTCTTCATTTACACACAGACACACATGCACATTTTTATTTGTCATCCTGTTACATTCAATGCAAGTTAACAATTTGAAAAGTGAGTTTATTCACTAGCTTTATTATCTGTACATAACGTAATAAATTTACATGTAAAAAACATGATCTCTCTCTCTCTCTCTCTCTCTAAAGGCAGTGTAATCTGCATAACATTTAAATTACTTTAAACAGTAACTCACAGTAGCACTTTATCACTTTGGAAACCTCAGATGATGTTACAGACACAGGACATAAACATACTGTAAAAACATCAGATTTTTTAAAAATGGAAAACATTTCAAATGATTTAATATCTGCCTCTATATATAAGTCACTAATTAAATTTAAGCAAATTCGATACATTGATGCTAAAAACGCCTTCTGTTAAAACGTGAGATTCTCTGAAATTTCTTAATTCTCAGTTCAGTTTTTTAAACTGTTATTAAAAATATAATTTTTTGTAAACTTTTGTATAAAAGTAGAAATAGCAAATAACTGCTGTGTTATGTGTCCCATACGGTAGAAATGATCATGTTGTGTAATAGATAAATATCAAACTAAGATCAGAGACTTGAAGCTTCTCTTCAATGATACTGTATATATAAGCAGTTTCCGTGATACTCAGTACAGTAGCAGGGTCATTTATTCAGGACGTTTCATTGACTTCACCCTGGATAATAATCAATATTTCATCTCGCTGCAGTTTGAAAGTGTTGTTGCCCTGTTGTTAGAAATCAAAGCCAACTCGCTTCCAACATGCCTAAATCACATGATGTTACACGATGAACAACACTGTCGCATTACAACAGCAACTTACTGAGGAAAAACTATAAAACATGTCCTGAAGGTGTTGGGAAACCCCAGCCAGACTAGAACACAGAATGACTCTGACAGTGGAGCCCAAAGGTCATTCATGCCTCTTGGAGATGACCACAAGAGAGAGAGAAAACCAGGCCGGGGAAGAATTAGAATCTGTATTAGAAGCAGCTTTGACGTAACTGGCTCTCCTGTATAAACAGAGCGGTGGATTTAGCTGTAGGCTGCTGCTGATTTCACTCATCGACTGTGCTGTCAACATGTGTTTAATCCAGCCTGCTAGTTATCTGACTGAGATCAACTCATCCACACAAGTGTTCTATATCTGTTGACCTGACCTGTTATTTCATTAAAAACTAAAGACTGGATGATTCGGTTTGTGTAGGAAATTTGTTAAAGATTCTGTAACTCTTCTGTAACTCTTCTGAACTATTAAAATCATATCAATATAATATAATTATATCATATCAAGCATGCCCATTTTCTGTCCTCATATTTCAATCCTATATTCTCTTATTTTTAATAATACAATTTGATACAACAATACAGCTTTTTTAATAAACAATTGCAAAAACCACTTTAGCCCATTAGAACATATCCACACAGATGAAACACTTGCGTTTAGAACAAAAAACAATTAGTATAATCTTGGAATAATTTGATGGGAAATGTTTCCATTTAAATTAAAATGATAACATTTGCAGATTCTGGCATCATGGCAAAACACAGTAATTTGTAACATTGGTAAGATCTCATCTAAAGCGTAAGTCCATATAGTTTAGATAATATCTGTACCCTATAGAAAACACTATATACACACCCTATATGATAATCAAGGTATAGCTCAACTGATAGAGTTCTTCACTAACATCAACTCACTGAATGTTATCCATTAAATCTGATGTAACAGATGATGTAACAAGGTTTCTGGCATTTGAAGAGGGGCCTGGCAACCCATTCCAAGATATTCACAAAGAGTTTGTGTGTGTGTAATACTTCGGATGAAATCATTTGTATGTAGGACTGCAGTCCTCTCATTTTACTGAAGGAATATGACTGTAAAAATAATACATTTTAAAGAGAAAAAGAGCTTATCATGTAACTGATTTATGATCATGTAACTGATGTATTTAAACAAATGATTTCCTCTTTATATCATATTGTGTTCGGTTGTGAGACGCTCTGCCTCCATATGTGCACACATATAATATCATGTTGTGACTCATCACACGCCTCTCTACTCACTCGCTGTGTTTTTGGAAGCCTCTAAATATAAGAAAACATTCATCTAAAACAGGCATAATATAGCAAAAAGCCTCTGCTATTTGAGGCTAATGCTGCTCAGTCCCTCGCTGCAGTGGACGGTAGGCTGTTTAGTGTAGATGGCTTTATCTGGTGGTTATGTCAAAGGAGAAGGATTTATTAAAGGTTTAGGGATCACAGTCTTGGTAAACTTAAGTGATTTTACATCACTAATAAGCACGGGTATAAAAAGTACTTATACATAGTAATTTTCCTTGAGGATAGTTATTGTGTCAGGATTTTACTCATTAAATTAAATTCAACACACACATTAAACAAGACTGTGGGGGCAGTTGTGGCCTACTGGTGAGTCGGGCTTGTGATCAGAAAGTTGCTGGTTTAATTACTGCGCTGGCAGGTAGCAACTGAAGTGCCCTTGAACAAGGCACCTAACCCCTGATTGCTCCCCGGGCACAGTAGTGTGCTGCCCACTGCTCCGGGTGTGTGTGTGTTCACTCCTCACCAGTGATGGGTTAAATGCAGAGGTCAAATTTCGGGAATGGGTAACCATATCTGACAAATATGTCACTTTAATATAACACACACACACACACACACACACACACACACACATATAAAATACAAATATAAAAACAGTCATATGTTAATAATGAGAAATAGATAAACTCTAATGTGGCAATATTTGTTTATAAGTTCAGCAATCAACAGTGGTTACGATTAAAAAGCATTTGTTTTAGGTCAATGTTCAGTGAGTCACTTGAGTTCTCTTCACAATGATGAATCAGTGCAGGTGTGGCCTGTTCAGCTGTACACTGGAATGCTGGTTAAGTTAAATGATTGCGTTGAGTATATATACTTTATAAACGGAAAGATTTAAGCCACGACTGCCTACAAAATATGTATTTTAAAGATCCAACAAATGTCCCCACAAGGTCAAAATTTACTGGCATCACTAGTGGGAACATTTGGTCCCCATAATGTAGTGAATACCAGTACACATACATGTCTGCTCTTTCTGGCACTGTCTACAAACAAGCGCTGAAAACAATGAAGATTATACTGAAATAAATGATTCCACCAGATATTTAGGCAGATATTCACTGACAGTTTACAGATGATTATTCATGAGAATTATAAAATATTACTGAATTATGTAAAGCATGACAACAAACAATGATCTAGCAACTTTGTTTCCTTGAACTGTAAACCTATCACAGATAAATCAGATGAGCCATATTTCAGGTGAAACATCACATCATCCTTAATCAATCTGAATTGACTGTCTGCACAATTAGCAACTGAAGAATTCAGATCCTGTAATGTCAAAAACCAAACACACAGCAGCTCAAACTCACCCAAACATTAAATGCTGCAGAAGGGCTAAACAGTGCAAATAAACATAAACCTTTAATAAATAATAAAAGAGGAATATTTATTGAACTTTCCTATGCATTGTCACTTTCTGTGCTGTCTAGAGTCCAAACTTTTCCACACAAATCTCCTATATCTGAAAGTATTGAAAGATATGACTGAAATTAAATGTACATGAGGTATGTATAGCCTACTGATAGAGCGCCCACCAAACCAGATGACTAAGTAACATTTTTTTTCCCTAGAGATGGGAATTGAGACTTGAGAGTGAAGATACAAGTCAAAAAATAAGTGATTCAGGCAGTATTTTCTCAGCTTCAGCTCTGTGTTAACTCACAGTTCAACTGTTATATAACCAGTCTGAACAAGTATCTCTTTATTAAAGTGCAGATAACTGGCCATCTCTAGCCACAACACACAAAACCACCGATTCTGCGGCTGTGTGAGTGCGTGTGAGCATGTGCACAAAACAGTGTGCAAACACACTCTCTCCGCCTCGTGCATTTGTGCATTATTTGTGCATTCTCAGGTTGGGGTGATGGTCAGTATGGTCCGGTGATTATGTGTGTCACATTGGCCTGCATCAGCTGTAGGTGCAGACAGCAAACTGAGATAATCTGCGAGCGTAATCACATTATATCTGTTCACCAAATCCACTCTGATGAGTTGTAGATGTACTTTTCTTTTAAACTTGCAATAATTTTTACATTTAAAATGTTAGAAATACATTTCTTTAGATTTAATATTTTTTTTTGCATTTGTATTAAATACCAGTTTGTATTAGATACCAGTTTTACCGGAGGTCTGTGGCTTCCGCAAAATACTGATATCTAAACGTACAAGACTATTTTGTTTCTATACAACTAGCAAATATGAATGATAATGTGAATCGTATACTATAATCAAATCATGATCTCAAATGACATTTTCCAACACAGTTAAACTTGTTTAAACTCAAGATATCATGTGCAGGAAAGTCAAGGTAGTACCACATTACTTTTCTTCTAGGTTCTCATACCTGTGACACACTGGGGCAGTTTTGCAGGCAACATCTTTCATGAGTCTGCTGATGCAGTGCTGCCCCCTGGTGACCACCTGAAGCAACTTATCCTAAAGCAGAGGACAGACATTTTCCTTCACTCCTGTGTGACTGAATTCCTGTTATTTATTCATAATACACGAATAGATGATTTGTATACCAAGATATAAAAACAGCAAAATGTGTAGAGACTTTCAGTAGGCCACAAGGAAAGTCAATGGGAGTTTTCTGTAGGCTTTTAGATTATTACTAAAAAACAAGCTCTGCGATCAACACACAATGACGCTCACACGTTTTGTCCATCGAGATTATCTTCACTAATTAAGACAACTTTAATGAGTTTTAAAGCCTGAAAACAATCGTCAGAAACGTAAAGCTAACCTTCCGCTATAAGCCGCCCGATTCAACGTCATCACCGCCAACTCTTTCAAACTTTATGATAAACATTTTAAAATATCAAAACATCTAAAATGCTTCTTGATAAGAACTGCACTGTGTATAAATATATAAATATTTGGCGCTATTTGCAGAGCTGTATCAACGTTGCATTATTTGACACTTTTTGTGCGTGATGACGTTCAATCTTCCCGACGTCTGCAGTCCCGCTTAGCAACCGAGTTTTTCAAGTCACGTTAAAGCTTTAGAAAGTCTCGAGTGTCGTGTTACTCTTGCGTTTTACGTCTTAGAATAAACCAGGACAATATCACGACAATCACCAATATTATATGTCGAGCGTTTAACCAAAAACCCGTTTAAAACTATTTGACTTCCGGACGAGAGAACCGGAAGTGCTAAAATGCTAGCTCGTTTCCGGGTTTTGGTCTGCAAAAATACGTCAACGCTGTAGCGTGATTTCTGTAAAAAACCCACACATGGTTAACATTTCCGCACGAATAACACGAAGTGTTTCCACGTTTTAATCGAGAGATTTTGTTTGTCAGCTAGAGGAGTAAGACTGAAGTTATTTCAGCGTTATTGAAGCGCCACTCTGCGCAGTCTGTCCAGCAGAGGGCGCTGAATGAACATTAATACAGCCGGAGCAGCAGGCGTCGCTGCTCGTGTGAAGTTTTGTATTGACAAGCAGATAAATAAGCTATTAAAATATTAGCTATTAAAACAACACAATCCTGATAGTGTGGTCGGTAAAGCTGCAAGTAGTTAAACCTTTTAAAATATCACTAGAGTCCTTCAGGGAGTGCCAAACGAAAGTATTATTTACTGTAGCTCATCATTGATTCATTTTTTATACTTTGCCACAATTACTTTCTGGTTTTTATTTTACTCCAATCTATGTCAGTTATTCTCCTTTTCACACTAGATAAGCAGTGCTTTTCTTTAAAGATATCTCACTAATGAACAACGCTTATGAGAATAAATGACATAGAAACTGTTTTCAAAGTGAAACCTTTAAGGGCACTGCAGTGAAACCATAGAAAAGAGAATTACTATTTGCTCCACAGAAATTACATGATTATAGGAGAAATAATCACTTGTGTGAATGGTGGCTCACATTTGTTCATTCATGCTTGGTGAAAAGGCCTTAGTTTGTTACAAGAAATCATGTAACGCTGTTCTCGGGTATTGCTTAGCCTGGTTAGGACTACACACAAGCTAAAGGGCTGCCAACTGAGCCCACAACAGAAAATACGAAACCTAAAGCTTTAAAAACCATTTAAGTAGCAAAATACAAACATTTATCTTAGTTTTTAAAGATGAGTAATAAATAGTAAACCTTTAAGAATAACCATCACTGTTAAGGGCAACTACATTTTTCTTTATAGTTTGCTTCGGGCCAAACACAGAGTTAGCCTTGTGAAAAGAGTGTGTGCGCGTCAGTCAGACAGTGTTACACTCTTATTTTACTGCTGTAATTTGAATCTTTGTACAAAATGTACAGTAAGTGTGAGAGACATGGAAAAAGCATCATATACACTGAAAACACTTCGTATAGAGACAGAATCCGGCAAAGGGGCGTTTGGTAGTCAAATCTCACTCACTTATTGCTGCAGCGAGTCTGAACTACTACTAAAAAAAAAAAAAAGGAACAAAAACATACGAAAATGTCATAGCTTAACATCACCCCACCCCTAACCAAAAAATAATTTTTATATATAATATATATATATATATATATATATATATTGTACCACATTTTGCACAAAACACAACCGGTTGAAAGCCGTTAGAATTTTTGATTAAAATGATGCCATTCTGGAAAAAAGTATAAAATGACAAATAAATAAAAAGAAAATAAATACTTTGTTTGTGTAACAAAGTGGACCATCGAAGCACCAAAAGCTGGCCCCTGCTTTCATGTGATTGGGTAGCAGGACAGGAAGTTGTGGTACAGAGAAGGGTTTACAATTGGTCAATGTCCAGTGATGGGTGGCCTCTTTTGTTAGTATGTCAGTTTGTAGAGCAGCTTTTTTCTTTTTTTTTCTTTTTTTAATAAAGAAACAAACATGAATATCATGGGAAGGGAAAAATTAACCCAAATCTGTGCAGCTATTAAAACAATTTGTACACTTAATACATTGACAGAGTTCCATCCTTTTCACTCTTTTAGCAAAGTAATTTGGTTTTTACGAAGAGACAAGCAATGTTTTTGCATTTGGATTATTTTCTCCTTCAACAGAGTTAAAGCTAAAAAAAAAAAAAGGATCGCCCCAGGTCCTGCCTCTAAAAACGCTGACTAATTATTCCTGACTCAAAAGGAAAATAAAACCTGTAAAAAGCCAACAATTATATATAAATAATATATTTACACCTATAAATATATATTTATATATACTGTATATAATGTTTCTTGCTTTGTACTACACAGCATCAGATGTTTCATCTTCAATTCTAAAACAAACCGGAGGCAGGTTAAATGAACGTAAATAAACAACTGAAGGGGACAAAACAGAAACCGTGACAGACAACAACTCCCGCCCCACCCCAGACCCCGCAGACGAGCAGTGCCGAGTAAAAGTTGCGCTTACTCGCTGATCTGACAGCAGTGTCGCGGTTTATCTCTTGAAGTTGTATGGGGAGGGGGCTGATTCTAGATCAGCACAAAGGGGCAACTTCCACCCAGAGTCTGATGAGAGAACAGGCGATCAGGGGAGGTCAGAGTTCGAGGGGAGGCAGGGCGGAGCCAAACAGCGCAATGAAACATCTTAGCTCATTTTACACGTACAGTCGTGATCAAGGCACAAGGAGCTTCTACAAGTTACATTTTTTCTTCAAGAAAGTTGTACAAAATAATACATTTTACAGTCTGTACAAGAATAATGATCCAGCAGAGAAATCAAAAGACAGAAGCCAGGCTAAAGGGAGGGGGAAGAGAGCATCTAGACATCCACACGTCTTACGCCATAACTGTCTTACCCTCGACCCAATGAAATCCCCACATATCAGTGTACGAGATTTCTTCAGCAGAGAGAGAGAGAGGGAAACTGGGAAATGGTGTCTTGGAAAAACAGGAGGTTGAAAATGGGTTTTGCACACCAACACACAACTGGGGAAACTAACCAACAGAAAAAGTTTGTATTATTACAGGAATTATATATATACATATATATATATATATATATATATATATATATATATATATATATATATATATATATATATATATATATATATATATATATATATATATGTATATATGTATATATACATATTTATATACACCCATATATAAATATCTATATATATATATAGTTGTTTTTTGCACTGCATTTAGTTCACTGTTCTGCATGAATCTAGCATTGCATGCGCTCGCATCTCCTGCGATGCTTTTGGAGAGGCGAGTCATGTGATGGGTCTTGTGGTCAAAGTCATTCTCTGCTCCACACGCAAAGCAACCCGCGGCAGTAAACCTTCCAAACCCTTCCTCCTTTTTATGTTGCTTTTTGGAGGAATAAAGAAATCAATTTTGTTCTACATTCTGTTTTTGTCTCGGTCCATAGATCTTTTGCTTTCCTCCAGGGGCAGGTCTGTCCACCCTTGGGGTGGGTTGGGGGTTTTGGGAAAGGAAATTCGGGGGTAAGGACACACCAGTCTCGCACAGGCACTAAACGCTCAACAGGACCAGAACGGTGAAGGATAAGAACAGCGTGTTTTGTGTGCGAGCATCAATATAAGTAACATGTTAGGGCGTATGATGAGAAAGAAGACAGTGTGACGTAACATACACAGGGTTGTGGGTCAGGAGTTTAGCTGGACGCATTATGTGTGTAGAAAATGGCTTACTCGTCCTGAGCAGACCCTTAAATGTGAGTTGAGTGCCAGCAGTCCTGGACAGTTTTCTTTTTAATTTTTTATCCCCCTCCCATCACGTGTTTTATTTTCCACTCTCTCTTTATTTGTTATTTGTAACATCATTAGTCCTTGGCTGTGTTAAAAAGTCTTTTTGCCAGATATCACAGCCGTCTGCTTTCATCAGTAACACAGTGCACGCCCTTGCCCCGCCCACAGTCACTCAGGATGGAGAAAGGCCATGTGTGTATGTTTGTTTGTGTGTATGTATTTGTGTGTGTATGTGTGTATATTATATATATATATATATATATATTCACACACACAAGTATGTATATGCATGTGTGTATGTGGTGTAAGAGGTGGGGACTCATCAGTCTGAAGGTTCGTGATTTGTTATTGGGGCATGATGATGTAGGGCACAGGGGCCTAAAGACAGTTCAGGTGGTGTTTTCGCATCCTGTCGTCATGGCAGCGATCACAAGAGTTCGTACTGCCGCAGGTGCATGCGCTGGATGATGTCTCTGCAGTCGTTAAACACTCGGCGGATGTTTTCCGTGTCCACGGCGCAGGTGAAGTGGGGGTAGCAGTAATGCCGGCCGTCTCCACTCGCTGTACTGATCCTCTGAAGAGACAAAAAACACAAACATTTAACAACTAAAACAATGAATAGTGGCAGGGTCCAAAATTAGGTGCAGTCTGTTAGCTTTCAACATTTTATGTTCACAGAACACTTAGCAGATATATGCATATAAATTTGACCAGATCATGGAAAGGTAACAAATTCATTGAACAAAAAACAGGTCGGCCCAACTCTCTTTCACCTGCCCCTTAAAAAGGGACTTGTCATGAACAAGCATTAATATTGAGCATTAATGTTTTAAATTAAAATGATACGAAATGTAGTTTCATTCCTGGTAGGAAATAAATATGGGGGACAAATTTCATGTGGCATTTGGTACCACAGGAAGACTCGACTCACCAGGAACTCGTCTCGAATGAAATACTTTGCTCTCGTAACTCGCGGGTCTTCTCCTGGCTCTGGGGTCGCTGGTAGAGAAAAAAGTTGATTAATCTCATTAACAGTTTCACACTGAAAAAAAACTTAAACTTGAGGTTTTTTTTATTATTTCATACCATCATCTGGTGTGGTGTAGCGTGCAAACTCGGGGAAGTAATCCTCAATTTTTGATTTTCCCGCCAAAACCTTCTCAGCCAGCAAGTCTTGCTTGTTTAGGAACAAAATCACGGATATGGTTCGAAGCCACCTGGAAAGTGAAAGAAAAGGATTTAAAATCACTTAACGTTTGTTGAAGAAAACGCAAGTAGTGCTTGCCCACGTTAAAGTTAAGCCCCAATGCTCTGGAGTTGTGGGTGGTAGGAAGGGCACGGCAGAGGTGTCTTCTCCATGTGAAGGAGTGTCTGAGGATACCTGTTATTCCAGATGTTCTTAAACAGGTTCAGTGCCTCCTGAAGTCTGTTGGTCAGATTGTCCTCTCTGAGCACCATGTTATAACTGCTGCTGGCGACCACGAAAATGATGGCTGTCACGTCTGTAACCATGGAAACAGTTTTAACACAGCAACCTTTTTACAAAGTTACCACCTAGTTACACATTTTAATAAACAACGATCGTATCGCAAATGATGAATGAAATGTATTAAATATTGTGAACAATGTGAGACGGGAATGAATTTTATTATTATTATTATTATTATGTGAAATACCTGCTTATATTAATTACAGTAACTTTATTTTATGGTACAAAATTGGCCACCATGCTCTCTGAATTTGAGTAGTCACAGAAAAACCACACTGTCGACTACTGAGCATCAAGTAATAAAACAACACAATTACCATTAAAACACTGAATCCATTTCCTGCGTTCATCTCTTTGTCCACCAACATCAAACATACTGTAAGAGAAGAGAAAGCACATCACTCAGAAGCTCACAGCTCCTTTATCAAAGTCTACATCAAGCACTTAATATTACTGCAGTGCAACGCTGTCCCATTTCAAAGGCTTAGTTATGATCTTTTCAGCTTATCTTTTGGTGTTTTGTAGTACTAGAAAGTATAAAGAATCTATAAAGTTTGATGAATGCTACAAGAGAATATTATGACCTTCTGGTCAAACTCACTGAAAATTCACTTTGTCCACTTGGAATCTCGTCTCAAAGATTCCGGAAGTCAGAACTCTGCATCTCAGTAGATCCTAAAAGTGAAGACAAAACAACGATTTTAAGTCAAGAATCTGTCTCACGTCTCAAGACAAGAACAACCGACTGAAACATCGGCTTCAACATCATGTGTTTGATTCCTGCGTGGATCTTTGTTGCCCACGTACCTGATCAGTAGGAGTGTAGTCGCTCTGTTTAACAGTGTCAACCCTGTCCAGGAAACTACAAGAAAATACAGAGAAAACATGAATTGTTTTTTTCCAGATTTCTTCATAATCAATACAGCTGGGCAGTATGGTGGAGTTTGTGCAGCTATCAGCACATAGACTGTTTCAAATTATAAAATATATTACAGTGACTTTGAATCCAAACAGAACTGAGATTCAGAACTCTTCGGTTAATATTATTAGCTATTTTGAGCGTGTTGTTTTCAACTCGTGTTACTGTACACTGTAAATAAACCACTGTCATAGAATTTTCCTCAAAAACAATACTGTGACAATACTGTGATATGAAATAACTAATGTTTATACAACTCATTGTATATTAAGATAAAGCTTAATATTAAGATAAAGTAATTAACCATTCAAACTTGATTTATTGTTTTCATAATCCACAGCGTTCATATCCATAGTATTCATATTTTTTCTTCTACTTGGAGACAGTACACTAAAACAATCTCTAATATTTATCTCCATATAACAACACATTTTGTACACTCAACTTAAAGTAACGTTTCAATGCCACTGTGCAAATAATGAAATTGTGTTAACAATGAATCATATTTGAAAATGTTACAAAAAACATTGTTAATTACGAATGTATAAGAACAGTTTTATTGAAAAAGCTTTAAAGTTATACATTTCAAATACAGCTCCTGCATTCACACACCATCAGCGACACAAATTCCAGACACACATTTCAAATCACTGCACATTCAGCCATAGCAGGAAGCAGAGAAGCAGCTGACACTGAGCTGCAGCTGACACTGAGCCAGCAGGTGGCGCATGTCTGTGCAGATCAAAGCAGGCAGGGTTCTGAGTCATACTGATCAGTGAGCTGGTCAAGACGCTCCTCTAGTCAATGAAACGACTCCAGCAAGAGGCAACACTGAGGAGAAGAGAGGGCAAAACAGAGGGAGGGCGGGCCATCAGGAACCGCTGCCTTAAGCTGCTATCCGGAGAAACGGCTGCGAATGCGCGGGAGGGACAAGATGGTGGGACGTCTGCAACTCGGCTCCTGGTTCTTTGTGCATTCAGCTGAGATCTCATTTCAAATAAGTGCATGCAGAAAGCACAGCTTACAACCATGTCTGTACGAAATCTGCAGCTGCAGAAAGCTCAGCAGATTCCCACAGAACTGAAACGCGTCATTTACACACATTCTACAAATCTTTTGTTTGTTTGGGGAAAAACAACTTCACTATTCTACACCAGCTCCAAATAAACCAATTAACCAAATAAACAATATTTTCTGTATTATGTTCAATCCATTAATAATTCTGCAACTTTTGCAGTCACTGTACATCATTGCACTGTAATATTCTTTGCCGTACAGTTAACACAGAAAAACACTGACAACAGCAAAACTATTGTTAGCAATACTTAACTCTTTAGCCTTTAACATTTTTAAATACATTTAGAGTAAAAGGTTACCAAAACCCAGTGCTGTTTTCCCTTAGCAAATAGTCAGTACCAATTATTATTCATCTACTAAAGAATCATTAACAAAATTGTTAAACAACCACAGAAATTCCTTACAATTCCCAGCTCGGTTTATTTACTCTAATTTGATGATATAAGACTGCAGTTTTCTTTGCTTTGTGTTACCATGTTTAAATATATTCCACAGATTTTCTTTTGAAATCTGCAGTCTTTCATTTCAAGTACCAGGAGCAAATAAAAGTTTTACATCTGCATTCTGCCCCAATGTGAACGCAACGCCACACTGTAATCCATAATATAATACTGTAATGTAATGCAGTATTGTATTATTATGAAAACACTACATAGACTCTTACAAGTCAGTTCTTTCAAGCGAATCATTCAAAAAGACAAAAATCAGCCAAAAGTATTACAGATGATTAATGAAATGAAGGAACCAGAATCTTCAAACAGGAAACAAAACAACAATCATTAATTTTCCTATGATTGCACCACTATCCCTGCGCTGAAACTGGACAGAAAACAAGAAGGATCCGCAGATGCGTCCATGCACCCTTCCAAGTCTGACAGGAATGTGACACAGAGGGTTGAAATGTGACGGCAAGGCTGTAGGTCCCACACATAGCTGCACGGGCCTGAAACTGCACCAGCGTGGGTGTATGTGCATGCACAAACGCGTGCATGCGACGCATACTGCAGTCCATAGAAATGAAAGTGTCGCTGCGGCTGAACTGACATGGAAGAGGCGGAATAAAGAGAGAAATAAAAGACAAGCAAACAATGAAACAGACAGACAGGAGACATAATAACTACATAAGTAATGCAGACAGACAGACAGACATGGGGCTATGCACAGACAGTTGTGTTGTGACCACAGACATTGTCTAACACCACATCTCAATTACTGCCTTTCTTACTATTAATAGAAAGATTCCTACAATAGCCCAGTCTGCTGGTCAGACATCACACAACTCATGCCCCTCCGGGTACAGAACACATATAGCCTCTGCTGTCGTAATGCCAAGCAGAAGAGACGGCTATAGCTGCGGCGGAGTATATTTAGGCCTGCATTCCAAATCCAGGATCAACTCAAATTCAAACGCTCGCACGGCAGGAAGTGTGAGAACGTGAAATTCTTGTTGTGTCGACCTCTGTCAACGGAATGCTGCAACGTGGATTCTGGTTTAGATCTGAAAACCTGTTAGTAAAGGCATACGGTGGATGTTCAAACTTGTGGGGACTTAAAAACAGTGCAGTGCATATATGATTAAGCAGTAACCAATAAAAATGAGAAAAGTAACACACTTTAAGCAGTGAATGGATGGTCTTGTCACGCAAGAGACACACGAAGTATCACATGAGTCATATGACTCTTTCTGTCAAAAATATCCATTCATGCTGAAAGGCAATAAAAATGCAGCATTACAAAAAAGTGGATAAATAAAAAAAACGTTTTATATACATATATTTAATTATCCACTTTTTGTAATGCTGCATTTTTATTTAATCACACACACTTCATACAATGTATAGTACATAAATATTATATTGCATATAATTGCACATTGCACCCATTTTATTTACATATTTTATTTCATTATATATTTACTGAAAAACACTGGTTTGAATTATTCATGCAGATGGTACCATCATCCAGAACAGCAATTTGTGTAAATCAGGAAATTTGATTTATAAACATTCAAAACTCCTCAAATGGATCCAAAAGATTTTGTTTAAAGGCCAAAAACATCACTGAACATTATAACATATACAGTCACTGATGTTCTCTGTGAAATATGCTTGTAATTCTTACTGTAAATGTATATATCTGGGGAAAAACAGCTTTCACAGTTTTTACGTGCTTACACACACAATCTACAATGATCAGATGAAATCAAACTGGTTGAATTTGCTGTATATGACGGTGGTGATGTTTGTTTGATTCTTTGCATCTTATTCAGCCGAACAGAAGTGCGTGGAATTTGTTACTCAGGTTGTGTTTAAGCCAAACAGCTGTTCTGGGGAATTTAAACAATATGGATCTGAACAAACCCTCAAAAACACTATTTTTAATACACTGCTGGATTTTAATAAGGTCACAGTGCTGAAAAATATTCAAGTGCTTATTCAGACTTCTAAAAAAAACATGCACTCCACTTGAGAAAGCAAGCAAATGGTAGATCTTTCATTTAAAGAAAGGGAAAAATAGATTTTCTCAAGGCATGTGTTAGGTTCAAGCCATTTATAAAGGTTTGACAAAAAAAAAAAAAACAGTACCCGATCAAAAACACTACTTCTATTAAAGTTCACTAATATATAACATATGGTTTAAATTGAGCTCCCGTCTGATCAAATTCTGATCTTCTGTTATTTTTCAACAAATGCTGAAGTGAACCTAAAAGATGTTCAATGTTCGTGCAGCTGAACAACTTACTAATAAAACTTAAAAATCCAAACATTTTTTTTCCTTTATATAAACAGATAAAAACGTAGTGAAGTTAAACCAAAAGAACTGAGTAACCGAAAGCTTTTCTTAAAAAATAAATCATTTACTTTACTTTACAAAATGAACAATACAGAGAACATACGATCAAAATTAAAATACCAACGAGCCAAAAGCAAAAAGAAAGATTTGTTCATAGAAAGCAGAACGTGTCGCTTGATGATGGTGTATTAAAATGGTAAAGCTGATAATATCCTCATCGCTTACTAATCTGGTTAGTGTTACAGCTCATCTAGTTAACAGACGAGCATTACGAGTGTGGATTAGAGGCCAGCACAGCAAACACTGTTTAGTCTTGGCGCGGCCTGTGTGTGTGCGTGGCACGGTACGGTACAGCGATCTATCTGCGAGTCTCTTCAGAAACCCTGTAGCGTTCAACAACAAACCTTTATTGGTGGAAAAAAGAGGTTTCGGCGACTGTGACGGTGTTTTGGTGTTACCATAAAACGTGGAGGATCGCAAAGGCCCACGACATCTGAAGATTGGAAAGGGTGCAGCGCTTTGCGAAATCGTGTATGAAAAAGCTAGCTCTATTTATTTAAGCAAATGTATTGAACGACAGCTGTGAATTAAGCTCCCGACGTGGATTCTCCGTGCACGCACGCGTGCCTTTCTGTAGGTTGCCAATGACTATAAGAGAACGGCAGAAAGAGGGAGCGAGGGAACGGCAGAAGAGAAAGAAAAGAGAGAAGACTGTCTGACATTACAGCGGAGCTCCAAAAATAGCTCCCTGGCGCCCTGGCCTTCAGCTCGGTTGTCATAGCGACAGAACCACAGGCACTATAAATAGACTATCAGCTCCAAATCTTGTGTGACTATAGAGAGGCCGGAGAGAGGGAGAGACAGACAGAAAGAGAAAAAGAAAAGAGCGAGAAAGAGACAGAAGGAGAGAGAGGGGAAGGTAGAGATGGGCCAGTGAAAAGAGAGAGGAAAGCAAAAAAACAGGTCGAGAAAAAACAGGTCTGGTTTCGTGAAAGAGGGAGGGGAGAGAGCAAGAGAGAGAGAGAGAGAGAGAGAGAGAGAGAGAGAGAGAGAGAGAGAGAGAGAGAGAGAGAGCAGGCTTGGGAAAGAAACACGGAGGATAATTTGGGAATTTTCTTTTCTCTCCACGCACCGGATGAAACGAACAAGCGCGAACGCAACGTTTCTCTTTACGAAAATATTCGTAAGATAAGATTATTTGACAGTATCCTCCGTTTTTGGCACTGGACACATTTTTCTCCAGGAACAAAACAACGATGACTATTTTCTTTACGCTAATGCTAAAAACAACACCACAACATTTCTAAGATTTAGACCGTATGAAGACAGAAAAGTCCATTTTCACAGTATTAAACACTCGTCTGGGAACATACAAGAACAGCAATTTTCTGGCTCCAAAGAACCTCATCGAAAAACTTTTCATAAGAGTTAAAGTTGTTCTTTTATTTCCATGCAAACACTTGATTTCTATGATTCAACATAGATACGATTTATAAAACACAGTTCATAGAAAGATTTGTCTAGTATAACAAGCATCAAAAATGCTTAACCCAGTGTGACACATGAACCGAACAACAGGAACGCAACATTTTTCTAGCTTACAGAAAAACAGAAAGCCTCTAGAAAACATCAGTCACTTTATCAGTTATTCATTAGGATCATTTTTCTACAATTTTTCCACAAGCTAAATTTATATTTACGAAATAAACAGCTACAAAGCAACGTTTCTTCAGTTTACAAAAATACTGTTGTACTATACTGCTAATACTGCTGCTGGTAAAAACTGTTTTGGTCTATTAAGTACCTTTTTAATTTTTTTTTAATGACCTTCTTTACCATCTCAGCCATTTTCTGTCACTGCAGCTACTCTTCTACCTGAGACAGAAGAGCTCGCCAGGAGAGGAAAGTTATGGGCTGAACAAAAACAAACAGTGTCACGAATTCTGTTCTCACTTTGCGTAGCAGCATTTCGTCAAAGATAACGTTATTGAGCCCACAGAACTGCTGCGGTTCAGACGCAGAAACAACGATGAATGAAAACATGAGCACGCTCAATATGGACACCTGGCCATGTGACAGGAAGAGCCCTGAAAACACCGAGACAGAAAATAAGCTCGTAACAGTGCGAGAGCGTCCGCTGCCCGCCTCTGTTGAACGTGTGTACGTGCTCGAAACCTCGCTGTCAGTCTTCTGTCTTTCATTGCATTAAGGAGGTTGCGAGTCACCTTTATCACGTCAAGCTCATTTTTCTCGTTCAGAGAGATGCATTATTTGCAATATTTTGCAGATTCCCTCTCAAATGGTCTCCTTCTGCTGCGAGTGAGTGAAGCAGCGAGTTAAAAATAGCTCTCTCTCTTTCTCCGCTCTACGTTTACATAAGCGTGCAGTGGGGAGGGGTGGGGGGCCACTTCCGGTCCAAATGGCTCAGCCCAGCGCCTGATCCACAACAAACACCAGTGGCTGTGGGAGAGGACGGGACACACACACACCGCAATGCAGGAAACCTTTCAATGTATACCTACCCTTCACTTTCAAACATTATCTCCCTGTCATTTTTAACCATCTATCTGTCCAACACTTTTTCTTTCACATTCCGTCATTGTTTCCCTTCATCTCAATCTGCCTCAAATGCAGCAATCAGACGGTACGTGCTACACATGCTAAAAAAGCCAGACAAACAGTTTCAGTCCAAGTCAAGTCAATGCACATGACCAATCAGACTATGGAGTTAAAGAATACTGCGATATCAGTTTAGACAGAATGACTCACATTTACATACCAAATACTGCGCTATGAAACAGCATTTTACAAATTTAATAAACCCAGCATTTAAAGTTTGGGGTGGTGAGTATGTAGAAGCCACTAAAGCTGTATATATACACCAGTCAAATGTTTGAACGCAAGTTCCCGAATTTACTTCTTTGTGATCTTATACCCTTTTGATCTAAAGGTTGAAAATTGTGATCTAATCATGTTCATGTATAAATGTAACAAAATATGAAATTAATTAAAAATCGTAAATGCTGGACCAGATAGTAAAAGCAGCCAACAAGCGCAACATAATGCGAGATAAAATGTAAATGATTCTGTTCACTACATAGTTTTCAATTATGTCATTTAACACGTTAAGAATTTAATGTTCTAAAAAGTGGAAAATAATTTTACAGAATAAGTGTGTTCACACTTTGAACTGGTAACACACATGCATGTGATGGAGGAGATTTTTAACAGTGTGTGTGGGTGTGTGTACTGAATACTCACTACTGTGCACAGTCGATCAGCTGGTACTCATTGGATCTTTCGAAACAAGCCCTCACTCCATCATCCTGCCACAGGGTCTTTGTGTGTTCATAAAACTCCTGTTCGAAAGACAAGTTAAGAAGATCACAAGCCATTAACTAGTTGTCCAGACTAGTCTGACTTCATGTTTGCTTGGTTCATGATGTTTTTTAAGAGCGTGCTAGACTGTCAGAAATTTGTCATGGATTAGTCAGTGATGGATTTCTTCACTTTAAACAATCACTGCATACTTTATTTAGAATCGTTATCGTTTATATGTAAACACAAGTTCTCACTGTAATTTCTGATGTATTCAACCCATAAGAGCACACTAAATGACCCCGAAGCCCACAAGAAAACAAACGTTGCTAATAGGCCTGAGTGATATCAAATATATAAAGCAACTATATGAAATGGTTCTGCTGGTAAGCATATTAATTCAACACTTCATTTGACTAAACTTAATGTATTAAAATGTTTAAGTTAAATAGTAAAATATATGAAACGTCATTTAAAAAACCCACAGCAGCATGCCTTGACTCATTTTACACATTTTGTTTAGTCTTGCTTAAAAACATTTTTAATGTTCTTTTAATATTTTAATATTGAACAAAATGGCTGCTTGGTAAAAAAAATATGGTTCTTCTCAATTTAGAGGGAAAGAGAACTCAAAAAATTCAAAGCAAATATATTAAATATTGCTTAAACATTATTTTTCATTGGTTTGACAGTATTGCCCAAGTAAATGACTCTTAAGTCTGAAATAAAAAGTCTGAAAAAAAAATTAAAATCAAAAACACAAACACTACAGCCTTTTGCTTATGGCAACATGCAGCTGAATCCTCCGTCAGCACAACATCTGTACATTGTGCACAACAAAAGCCGCATTTATAGAATCGTGAAGCATGAAGAATAACACTTCTACTGTTCATCCTGTCTCCAGCATCACAACCCGAGTCCCACTTTATAAATAAATGTAGCTTTTGTCTCTCTCTCCCTTGTAAGTTGCTTTGGATAAATGTAAATAAATAAAGTTCCAGAGCCAATATGACAGATAGATTTGTCTTTGCTTGTAAACCCGTTTACGTGTAGCATTAAAGGTGGCATGAGAAGAACTCGTGGACTGGAGCAGAGAACTGGCTGGTTCACACGCTGCAGAAGAGCAGAACTGCTGCTCATCACTGATTGGCTCGTGTCTGGACCTGGTCGCGTTCTCATTGGCTCAGCTCCTCTAGCTGAAAGGAGTGCCACTACGCGGATGTGCGTGTAGGCCTGGAGAATCACGCCACCCTGCAACTCAATCGCCACTTTTATCCCAAACGTTCCTTTTATGGATATCTGCATTTCTGTATTGTTATAAACAGTGTAACACGGAATGTGGCGTGACGCCTTACATGTGCCACCACATTAGCAAGCATGACAATAAACCGACATATTTGGAGTGGTGGACAAGTCTGTCAAATGCATAAATGTAAAGATTTAAGTGACAGCGACGTCGCATACAGAAGAAATTTTACACGAATTTTTGTAACTTTTTTGTTACTCTTCCAAATGTATCATAAATTACACAAACTCAAAGAGAAAATAATGACCAAATACTATTATTCTAAATAAAAGACCAAGTCATGTTTAAAGCCACTTTAAATGACATTAAAGCTCATGTGAAACTGAAAATTGTGTATACATTTACTGGTGTCTAATCAAATCTCTCGGTTTGTATTATTATATGGATTTATATACACTATACTGAAAAATCATAGTAAAATCAGTGCGTAGCCTCCTGTGGTTTGTGAGCGCTTTAGCATGTGATAACCTATAAAAATCAAGGAAAGCATTACTGATTGGACCATCAAACTATATTTACAGACCTACGTTGTTAACAGTAACCGTTCTATATTGATATATAAAATCAAAGTTCTGAGTGAACATATTACACAACAGTTACCACCCACCGTTCTGGCGGCCTTCGGTGCAAAAGTTTGTAACCTGTTCACTTTCTCCTCAGGGATTTCAAAAGTCTTTAATAAAGACCTAACCAACCAGTTTAAGACAAATCAAACAATGCACTGCACAGAATTACAGGAAGTGTAGTTTTTTCTTTCTTAAAATGAAGTTTTAAAAGCAGCAGCAGCATTTCTCGTCACCTACGACCCTCTGAGCTCACGGTGGGGCTGTCTTGAAAGTTTTATACGTAAATAAAACCACCGACGTTAAATAATTTTCACAAAATTCTATATTAATACCAGTTAAGGAACGAACACTATACAGAAGCTGTGCCAGCAGTATTTCTGCACTGTGACAAACAATGTAAGCATGAGACATAACACAACAGTGTTTTTAAATAACTTGACCATGATAGCATTATGCTATTTAACACAACTACTAATATTTAACCTGGTGTGTGGTATTTCAGGTGTAGGGTAACTCACTTTTTTTTATCTTGTCGTCATCAGTTTTCTGTGCTTAAAAATCGTTATGCTAACACCTTTTATCAGCTTCCTTCAAAGCCGACAGCTTTACAGCTAACTAACAACTTGCGTTCAACTGATCAAAGTTTATGCTCAATGAAAACATTAAGACTCAGTCATAAAGTCGTCTATAAACTTTAATGAGTCTTTATATCCTAAAGTGACACGGCTACGTTATAAATGTCAATAATTGCTTTTGCTCTTATTTCTGTCTCTCCTGCCACACAATCAACCAGTCAGACTGGTTCCCAGCGGCCCCGGGGCCACTGAGGGATGAGCGCAAGAGAGAGAGAGAGAGAGAGAGAGAGAGAGAGAGAGAGAGAGAGAGAGGGTTGGGCTGTGTCATCTTTGTACGCCCGCACACAGTTCTGAAGTTTAACAGTTAGCGTTAACTAAAACCCATCCCTCCAACTGAATCGCATAGTTCTCCTGCATTTCATAGACCTGCAAAACTTTTACATCATATTTCAACATCCTCCAGAACATCCAACTAATCTGTCTGGTTTTGAAGAGACAAAGCTAAACATTTCCAAATCATTGTATTCATGACCTAATACCGTTGTTGCACAGTGTAATGGTTATCTGCCGATGAAGCGATCAAGTTATTCAACTATTGAATACCCAGCGTGGCAGGTATTCGACTTCTGCTTTAAGGCCATTGTGCCACCAGGTTTGAGTCACCTGTAATTAAATCTCAGTCAGGCCCACTGGCGCAGGTCAGGGCGGCTCTCCGCTCCCCTTTCCCCAGACACAGAGCACCTGTCTGGGTGATGAGGGAGCAGAGATGCCCTGGGTGACAGGGCGTGTGGCTCAGGTGAGGCCTCTCTTAAGAGAGAGTTTAGAGGTTATTATGCGTAATCAGTTGAGATGAACGCCATTACACCTCAGAGTCACACACACCCACATCTCCCTCAGGTGGGGCACGCTTTCAATTCACCTGTGTGTGCTCCCTAAGCAAATAAGAGCTGCAAATTGTAATTGCACAAATCAACACATGGGGGAAAACTCCAGTATTCTCATGTGAACATTGAACGAACGTGTTTGCCTTTTCAGAGTCCAAACATTTACATTCACACATTTGGCAGGTGCTTTTATCCAAAACTATAGTTTTTATCCAACACATACAGTTGTTTAGTATATGTATTCCCTGAAAATCGAACCCATAACCCTTGCACTGCTAACACAATGCTCTACCAGTTAAGCTACAGGAACATCCTGTAGCATCTGTAGACCAAATATCAGGTGCATGCAGCGCAAATCGCATGCATCAAGACATGCATCACCCAAAAGAGAAAATTCTGTCCTCACTTACTAGGGCTGCTCGATTATGACAAAATTCATAAACAAGATTATTTTGCCAGATATTTAGACCAGGAGAAACACAATTACTTACTGACTTTTGAAACAACATTAAATAAAAAGGGTGGGGTGAAAGTACACCACTTTAAAGGAAAGGGGTGCAAGAATCATTTTACCTCCATTACTTAAATTGCCAAAATTGATGATTACGATGAATTCATTATTTCATAAACTGCACAGCCTTATTTATTCACTCATGTCATTCCAAAGACATGATTTTTATACCTGTGTTATACAAAAGTTGACCCACGAGAAGAATATCAAAGGTGCTTTTCCATACAATAAAAGTGAAAGGGGACCAGAAACAACCATGGTCACCATTTTCTTTTATTGTAGGGAAAAAGCAGCTAAATGAATCAGGTGATCGGTGACCAAAAACCTTTCTACTTACCGTTGTAAACTCAAAGTCCTTCTGATTGGCTAAATTGAGGATGTAATCAATTCGAAACTGATTCGCTGGACAGGCTAACGGCACTGGAGGTGCCAATGTGGACATTGCCGTCACAATAGTCTGTGGAAGAACACAGAGAGACACAGTTTTAGTGCGTTTACATTTCTTTATATAATTATATAATAATATAATAATATAAAGAGTCAAATTGTTCGCATTCACATTGGTGAAACCCTAGACACTTACCTCTATAGCTTCTTTTATATTATTCTTGATGTCCTGAATTTTCTGCTTTTTCTCTCTGTAATGAAAAACGCTTTTACAGTTAAGTTCAATCTAATTATCAAATCAAAACCAGCATTACTCAAACGCTGCAATAAAGATTTCACTATTGACTAACAAATACAACAAACACACTTATTAGCTTTTGTTTAGCGTTGCTGGTGCATATTTTTGTACCATTTCTAAAAATCCCAGATACAACTGATCTGATCTAACACAGCTGTTACAGCTATAGCATCAATGTTAGCTGGAGGCTAATTACA